>OX336389.2:40780314-41410737 GCA_946902985.2 Meconema thalassinum
TTATTTAACATTCGACTTGTTAAATACTGGAAATCGAATTCTTCCTTAATGAATCGTTGGATAAAATCTTTTTAATTTTGAATGGTTATACTTCCCATTGGGTCGTTCGTCTTCTATCCTGACGATTTCATAACAATTGTTGTTGAATACTCTTCCAACCTTGAACGGGTCTTTGAACACATTTGCAAATTTGACATATGTCTTCTTCAAGACGTCAGCTTTGACGGGCATCCTTAAGAGAACTAATTCTCCGAGCATCAGTGGTCTACTGTACCTCTTTCCAAACCCTCTCTTCAGCCGTTTCTCCGCTTTTTTTATTCAAGTGCTCTCTGGCGGTTTCTATTCGTTGTTCCAACGATGGTTCGTCATCTTCCGGAAGATTGAAGATTCCGTCCCACGGCCTAACTGGTTTTTCGTCGTAATGAAGTGTCACTGGAACTTGGTTTGTGCTCTCATGCCTTGTGTTATTTATGCAAAATTCCATAATTGGAACTACGCTTAACCAATTAGCGTGGTTCTCAGAACTTTAGAGTCTTATGTATTTGGAGGCCTCTAACATAGTCCTCTCAATAGGATTTGTCTGTGGACTACGAATGGAACTAAATACCGGTATATGTCCAATCTCGAGTCTTTCCATAGCCTGCTGAAATTCTGTAGAAGTGTACTGTGTTCCATGGTCGGTCAGTAAACGTTCGGGCTTTCCTAACTTAGGAATTATGTTTTTCTCTAAGTGGTACAATACAGTTTTCGTAGTTGCCTTCTGCATTGGATTCATCATAACTATTTTAGAGAAAACATCCATAATGACTAGCAAGTATTTATTGCTACCCTTAGGAACTGGGCCGAAAATATCTTGACTGAATAATTCCAAAGGTTTAGTGGGTATTGTGGCTTTTGGGTTCTCCTTCAAAAGCTCAGAATTATACTTATTTTTCTGGCATAGTTCACATGTTCTGATAATAACAGATATGGATTCCCGCATGTTACTCCAATAGAACTTCTCCTGTGCAGTACTGTACGTCTTGTCTACACCTCCGTGACCAATAGATTTGTGAACCAGCCAAACTATGGGCACTTTCAACCTAGGTGGAATTACAATTCTCACCTTCCTGTGGTCAGTGTCTACGTACTTGCATACAATGCCTTCTACTAATACATACTGAGTAGCTTTCTTCCTTGTTTCTTCATATGCCTCATCGTCAATCTGCATCTTTCCTGACAAGAATCTGAACAAATTTCTCAAACTGGTATCCCTCTTCTGACTAATGGCTATCCTCCTCAGACGTTCTAATGCTGCCTGATCTTCATCGTCCAGTTCTATTACATTGACATTCACGCTCCTCTCTGTAGATGGATTTCTGGATAGAATGTCTGCCAACAAGTTTTCCTTCCCAGGAACATAAACTATTGTGGCGTTAAATTGTTGTAGAAACAACGTCCATCTAGTCATCCTGTCACTAGATAAATCTGACTTGAGCATGAATTCCAAAGCTTTATGATCTGTCCTAATGATGATCTGGTGTCCAATTAAAATTTTCTTCCTGTGATGCAGATCGTTTATCACTGCTAAAGCCTCCAGCTCTGCCGTGAAATAATTTATTTCATGGGATTTCAGTTTTCTACCGTTGAATGAAATATAATGATTATTTCCCTCTTGGTCCTGGTACAGAATTGCGCTGATTCCAACTTTTGAAGCGTCCGTCTCAACAATAAACGAACGTTCAAAGTCCGGATACTCGAGCTTAATATTGTCCCTGAGCATCTGCTTTGCCAAAATAAATGCATTCTCAGCTTCTGTTCCCCATTTCCAACGGTTATTCTTCTTTAATAACTCATGCAATGGTGACATAACTTCGGAATAACGAGGACAGTGGCTGCTGAAGAATTGACAGAGACCGGCGAAAGCTCGCACGTCTCGAATCTTCTCCGGTCGAGGAAATCTTAAAATAGCATCAATTTTGTCTTGATTTGGATGGTAACCATGTTGATCAATTGTATGCCCCAGGAAATTAATCTTCTGTTGGAAGCTGTGACATTTACTGAACTTCACTTTCATGTTGACCTCTCTCAGGTTCTCCAATAGTTTCTTTAAATGAATCAGGTGTTGCTCGGGATTTTCTGATGAAACAATTAAATCATCCACGTAGCATATGACGTTAGCTTTCACTTCTTCTGTGAGCTTGCTATCCAATGCTCTAATTAAAGCAGGGCTTGAGTTTATAAGTCCAAACGGGACAAGTTCAAACCAAATGCTATTCTGTTCGAACAAGAAGCCTGTGTAACATTTACTCTTCTCAGTTAGTTCAATCTGATAAAAGGATGAAGTTAGGTCCAAAACACTGAAGCATGAATTCCCCTTGAACTTCCTCAATAGTTCTCGGATCTCTGGCGGTCGGTCGTGTTCTCTTTCTATGAGGCTGTTGAGACCCCTTGCATCTAGGCAAACCCGCAGACTCCCATCTGCTTTCTTCAATGCTGTGATTGGGTTCAAGTAAGGTGTTGCCTGTTTTCGGATTATCCCATCCTTTTCCATTCCTTTAATGAGATTAGCAACCTCTGCTTGATATTTCTCAGGAATAGGATATAGCTTCTTCTGAAATGGTGTATTGTCCTTCAGTTTAATTTCGTATTTAAATCCCTTCATAAGACCTGGTTTATCATAGAAGACATCGGAATATTCCTGAATTAATGCTTCCAATCTGCCTTCATAGACCTCAAAATCGTCTATCTTCAAACCATAATGTCTTGTCTTTTATAATTCGACTTCCGAAATAATTTTCTCCAAAACATTTTCCGTGGTTTCCTTTTCTATTACGTATTCATTTCTGTCTTCATTTTCTTCGCCGCTGTTCCCCTCGTTAAACTTCACTATGCCATTCTTTAAATCTATCACTGCACCTGTCTTAGTGATGAAATCTATCCCCAGTATAGCATCGAAATTAATTTTATTCAGGACTATAAATATTTGTTCATAAGCATGACCGTTTATAGTGAACTCCATGAGTACTTGTATTCTACATTTCATCGTCTTATCGTTGAATATGCCACGAACTTTAATAGATGAAACTGGCATTGATATAATAGACTTTCCTTCTTTCAATTTATTATAGCAACTTTCTGACAAGATAGATGCATTCGCTCCCGTGTCAAGGAGTGTCCTTAAATTCTCTCCTTCCGTTTTAATTTGCAAAATAGGTAAACTAGCTATTTTTCCTTTCTCTGGCTCCTCTCTTTCATATAATAAGTCTTCATCTTGTACCTGATAGAATTCGTTCACGACGATCTCATGCCTATCGTTGGTGAACACTGTTTCTCCCTCTACTTCCGTTTTCCAATCGGAGTTTTTTTTGTACCCCGCTCAGGTTCTGTTCCTGTGTTCCTGAGTTCGAGGCTTGAGGTAGTACCTCTTCTCTTCCTTGGCTATTTCTTGCCTCATTTTCTCTACGGTTGTTCCTGTAGTCTTGAATTTCTCTGTCACGATCTTGGTAATATTGCCTAACGTTATCGTTGTTGCGCCAACCTCTCTGTTGTTGTTGTCTATGCTGTTGTTGCTGCTTCTGTTGTTGTTGTTGTTGGCGGGCATACTTATCGTCGTTCCAGTTTTTATATCGGTGATATCCTCCTGCTGTGCCTCTATTGCTCCGGTCGTGATAGTCGTACCTCCGTGCGTCATTGTTCCGGTGGTATCCAGTCCTTCTCTGACCATTATTCCACGTTCTTGCCTGGTATGGCCTTCCATCTCGAAATCTGCGTTACGGTGGTTCATAACGCATTATTTCTGCTAGGACCGGGTCTACTACGGTTCTCCTCCGTCTGCTGTGTCTTATCTACCAGCACGGTATGAACTTCTCTAGGCTCCGGTCTTCCTCTAGTATTATTACTAGGTGTTGCATTCGGTGTGGAACTAGCATGATCTAATTTCCTCAATATTTCTGCCATGCCTTCCAAAGATTTCACATCTGCCGCAATTAAATGTCTTCTGACATCATTTGGCATCTGTCTCGATATCGCATGAATCAGTTCTGTCTCAGCCAATGGTGGATCCAAATACTGAAGTCTGGCGAGCTGCGATGTAAAGAACTTTGCATAACGCGTAGGGGTAGAGTGCGCATATTTTTTAGAGTATACCTCAGCTCTAATATCCTGCTGCATCTCCAAATTCCAAAATCTGCGTTGTAAAGCGTCCGCAAACTCTTCAAAGTTGGTGTACGAGTATTTGAAAGCTCTATGCCAATTTAAGGCTTCGGATTCAAGATGTTTCTCAACTACACGCATTTCTCGGTCCATTGGTATGCGATTATCATCGAGATAATAAGGAATTCGACTGCTCTGATGTTTTCTACTCCGCTGAAACGAGTCGGTTTATCGCCAATATTTCTTATAACGATAACGTTCGGGTTATTTCTATGGCCTCCTTGGTCATAGAATCCCCCCAGTCCTGCATATTCCCTTTGAGTACGTTCCGGTTCTTGCATCATGTGTGGCCGCTCCTGCCTTCGGCTAAAAATACTTTCAGTATCGTCTTCAACTCTTTCTTCTGGTTTACTAAGTCTTCCTAATTCTTCCTTATATCTCTCCTCTCTGCTTAGGAAAAATTGAGTGATATCCCGTTGCATTCCTAGTTTTATCTCTTCCTTCAAACCTTCATGATCGCATGGTTCTACCAAAGTAAGTGCGTTGAGTTTGTTACAAATGTCACGTAGTTCGCTTTCCTGACTAGACTTTACTTTCGCGAGATCAAGATTTATTTCGTTAACTGTCGCGCGGATAACGTTCAGGTCCTCACTTTGTTCCGATTCTGTTTTATTTACAATACCTCTAATTTCGGTAATGCTCGATTTTCTACTTTCCTCTATTTGCTTATACAGTTCTAATTTCAAATTATCCCTGTGAATCTTAGCATTTTTCTCTATTTGGCTAACATCTTGCAATATTTTACCATGCAGTTCCTGCATGTAATCCCTATTTGTTTTAATAACCTCATCTCTTAAATTACTAACAGATTTAGTTATACAAGATTCAATGTCGACATTTATACCCTCTGTTATCAGCTTCTGTTGGTCTTTCAACTTACCTTCTAAGTTACCAACAGTGGTGTTCACGTCACTGAGCTTATCAGTGAGCTTCTTCTGGGAACCTAACAAGGAATCATCGTATTTAAGCTGCTCTATTGTGGCTTTCCCTATGCTTTTCTGTATCCTTCCTTCTAGCTTATTAATGTTCTCATTACATTGGACTCTAGCTTCTACTACCTTCTGGCTAACCTCCTCTCTAAGTGAGCTTATTTCCATCTTGGTAGAGGCCACATCTTCTTTCACCTGATTGAAAGCTAATTTGGTCTCCTCCAGAGCTCTCCTGCTTTCGTCTATAGAAATTCTACTTTCGGTCTGAGCTAGTTTGCTTTGATCCTGAGCTAATCTTCCTTCCTCCTGGGCTTTCTCTAAGGCTTTCTTAATTTCTTCCTGCGTTTGTTTCGCCTCCTCTTGTATCTGTCTCACTTCTTCCTGTGCCTTTTCTTGTGCTAATCTGGCCTCTTCTTGTGCAAACCTGGCCTCTTCTTGGGCTTTTCTTATAGCTTCTTGCACCTTTCTAGCTTACTCTCGGACTGCTCTGTTTTCTTCTCTTGCCTTACTATTTTCTTCTTGAACTTTTCTACACTCTTCCTGGACTAAGGATATACTAGCTTTAGTAACTGACTGAGCTAATGCTAACTCTCCCTTCATCTCAGACTTAACTGTCGCTGCTGACTGCTTTATCTCTCTATCTAACTTCTTAGTACTATCGTGTGTGGATTTGTGGAGGGCTTCTACATCTCCTGTTAACTGCTGCTGACTTTCCTGGATCTTCTACAGAATAGCCCTGATATGGCTCATATCTCCCGACGACATAATAATTTCACACTTGAGAAATAAGGAGGAATCATCTATACTACTTCATGGACATGTCAGAGTGACCAACTCATTTAAATACTACAAAGGAATACTTCGACATACGTATTAAAATGCAATAACTTAACGTCCACAATCTTATCTAACCTTACTCTAATAAACTGATCTTCCTTTCACTCCGCAATCCGTAACTAATATTACGTGTCGACAACAATAATTTAACTAAATTTGACTGTAATATGACCAAAATGTCATTAGCTGGATAAACAAACATGCGTCTAACAAACTGTACTCCTCAAATTTGGCAGTGTTTATTCACTTAAACAACTTTCCAAAAAATTTGGGATCGGCATTTCTAAATAAACACAAATTTTACAATTATCTTGTACGGTTGTCGTTGCAGACTATACTGTATCAACACAATCGATGCCAAAACACGTTTGGGCGCCAAGAAATTACCACCTATATGCACCCGAATCCCGCATAGCCATAGCCTATATCCGTAAAGATAGAAAATGATTGTAGGGAGGTCGATACCCGGCCAGGTAGATCAACGCTACCCCACTAGGATAATGACTAGGGAAACCTCGATGCATACCGGTCATGCACCAACACTACCGATTAGTTACACATTTTCATAAAACAAACTATCCTAAACACAAAATGGTAGGACGAGCATCTCGGCTCTCGGGTGTGAACGGTGAACGTTGAGTAACTTGAACTCTAGTAACTAATTCGCAGTATTATCGCATGTCGATTGCCAGAATGAAATGATGATCAGATTGATAAAAAACGAACAGGCAAACAAAAACTCGTGCCTGGGATTTATTTCAAAACAAATACAGATAATAAAATAAAATAATCCCTATCACCATGAATAACTAAACATGTTAAAATTAACTAATACACACGTCAAATGGTTCTACTATTTGCAGAATAAGTGTATCTGAATATGCTTGTTACAGTAATGTAACGATATTAAGTTTCATAAAAAGTTTACCTAACTTTACAGTCACCCTGTGGCTGTGTCATTGAAAATGGACTGATAAAAATCAGCTGTTCACTCATGAAAAATGAAGATAACAATTCAAAACCCTACATTATACACGGTGTGCGTAGAATGTAACTATCTACTCTAATAAAATTGTTATTAATAATATATGGTTTAAATATTTACATTATTTACAAATCTCGTGTTTCACACGGTTTAAAAATTACCATTAACACTGTCAGTCGCACTCTGACAGCTTCATAGTGTTTCTGTTACACAAAATTACAGTTCTCCAACAATGCTTCTACCAACGATAAAATTCTCAGGTACTTCCTGTGGTGTGTCATAATAAATAAGCCTGAGTATCAAACAATTAAGTTAAATACAGCTTGGAATGTCGTGTCAATAAATAAAACAATAGGATAAAGATCGATGCGAAACTACTACAAGATTTTATACATTAAGTGGATCATTTACAAATACTCTCAAACATAAATAATTCAAGCAATAACCTCTGTGCTAGCGCTTTTTCTCATCCTGTAACAATTCGTTGCTCCACATAGCAATATATTCCTTCCTTCCGCAATATAGTGAACAATACTTATCAAAGGCGTCTTACTACGCTCTAAACATGTCATACATCCTTCCTTTCCTCTCTATAAACCATCTTTACAACTCCGCATCCTTGAAAAACCCATCTTGCTACACACTTGTAGAAGAATTAGTGATTTTACTAGATAACTACACTAGAGTATGTTACCGTTCAGAATGCACTCCTAACTTTCACCTCCTGTCTAACTTATTAAACCTCGTGCATCAAATTACAACAATTACATGTTCGTTCACATTAATACAATTCACAAAATACTTCTCATTCCTTTCATTAGCGCTTTTCGTTCTCTATGATCCATAATAAACTTGTTCTTTCACGTTACCAAACGTTAACAATGTTACTTTGTAGTTCGCTCGTCTTTTAGTTGTTAATAAAAATAAATTCATATCCTCCCGCTTCTGGTGTAAATTTAAATACATGAACAATTCATATTTAAGTTGTTTTTAACATACAAGACCGCAGGTAGACTAACATATCTCCTGGTCTATTCATCTCAGTTAAACAATGTTTATACTTTAATTGTTAATAAATATAGGCATCATTTGACCTCAATTGTCAATACCATGATCCTAATTTATAGTGTATATCCGTAATATAATAGTTCAAGACTATTTAGTTGTCTAATAAGTTGTATTCCGCTATAGGAATTTTATAACAATCCAATTGTTATAAATAATTATATCAGATGTGTATTGACATCGTAATGTTTGTTACATAGTATTATAGCATCTCATAGTTATGCTTTACTTGATAAAATGCATTATAGATATATAAATGAATACTTTCGCTGTTACGCATAGAAATTATTAATAACAATTATAATGTTTAAATGTTCTTACAATTTGTCAATATTTACGCTCTTCTCCAAAATACAATGTAATCGAATAATCTAATAATCTCTACATTCTCAAGTCATCTTGGCATTATCGAATTATCTTAGCCTTATCGAATTATCTAAGCATTATCGAAGCATTCCTTTATAAAACGAGTATCGTTCAAAAGTGAGAGTCAAATAACGTTTCCTTCAGAATAAAAATACAAGAAACGCAAATCTAAGTTAAAATTGAATTTAATAACGTCTCATACGACACATGAAGACGTATCAAAAATTACAATGAAACTCTAAAATTTAAGCTATTAAAAAGACAAAGAATAAAGATAAGAATAACTACAAATGATGTTGGTCACTCCAAAAATGGACCTCTACTACTACAGCAAAACTACAGACATGAAACAAACGGATGTTCTACCTTGAGACGTCTTCTACAGCCAGGGAATACCTATGTCAGCTGTCCTAGATGTTGCGTCGAAGCTGTCATCGTTCGTCTCCCAGCGAAACCAGTTACTGCCAAGCTCGTTCGTCAGCTGCGGTGGACCCCAACTCACTTGGCCTGCCACCTGTTCTCCAACACGGCTTGAGCTGCTAACGGTAGCTGCGTCATTTTCACGGCCAGCGGCCTGGAAACTGCAATTCCCAGTTCGATCGGCTGCAAATGGTCTTCTTCTTCTTATCTCTGTCCTGCAGAGTGGTCTCGCCATTGTAGATCCGCAAGTCCTGGGTTGACATATCGTCCTGGTGAAGTTGGACATCTTGCTTGTGGTGTAGAAATTCATATTTGAATACTGCAAGTTGGTGTGCAGTTGTAGCTGTGTCGATCCTTGAATTTCCGAGTCACTCTGACCTCCCAATCCATGGTATAGATTAACCTCCTTTCATTTTACTTAGTTCTCCATAATCTCTTCTTCAATAGACGTATAAAAGCTTCTCCTCCCCGACTTATAATTTCTGCCATCATGTAGACTGTGATGTAGCTTATAATGAAATACTGCTGTATATTTATATATTTGGAATAGTTGCAGCAATATCGATGCCTTCAGTAGATAATGTTCTTAGTTATTGCCTCTGCGTGAAGTGCTGCTTATAGGCGAAGTCTCGTTCTAAAATTGTAATGCTTTTATACTAGCTGTTCTCTCCAATAATGTAAATGCGTTTCGCCGGCTTCTCTTCCCATCTTCCTCGGCGATGCCTTGGTTGTTTGATGGCACAACGGTGCTTATCGTCCGGGCTTATGCTGTGTTCATAAACTGCTCCTTTGCTGTGCGCGTGCGTGAAACGCGTCTGCTCGTGGCCGGTCGCTATGAGAGAGTGTTTAGCCACGCTTCTCCTTCGCGGCGCGTGTCAGTCCTGGCTTCGCTTCGCTAGCCTCCAACACATGTATATTAATAGAAATATACTCATATTCGCTCTATTATTCAATAATTTATATTTCTTTTCAACCAAATAAATTTTATTTTGCATTCTACACCTGTAGATGTGCTTATTTCTCTTAATATCTGCCAAATTTATATAAAAGCGATTCCCACAAAAATTATGTGCTATTAATTGATTGACTGTTGAAATATTCTGAAAAAGGCTCCTGGGTCTTGCCCCTTCTCCATGGGTCGTATGCATTGCTTTGTTATGATAACCTTGCTAACCAAACTGGTTTTCTCGTGCCAAACATGAAGCTTTGTACAAAATGTGTCAGGAGAACTTCTAAACATACGCAGTTCTCCTGGTAAGCACGCAATTTGCCTAACAGTGGTGGCCAAATTGTAGGATGTCTTACAGGGGAGTCTTTACTCTCGTTTACGGTCGGCGGCAAACTTCTATGAAGAAGGTATCCAAAAACTTGTGCCACGCTATGACAAATGCCTGCAAAAGTTCGGCAGTTATGTGAAAAGTAGTTTAAGAGGTGTAGAATGTTGTGCAATAAATAATTTTTCTGTATCTGTACACAATTTAATTTTATTACCAAACGGAACTTACTTTCTGGACGTGCCTCGTATATTATGTTGGCTTACAACACACTAAGTTTCCAACGAATTCTAAAGTACTTTATGGTTAATGATTGACTAAGAGTGAGGTAGTGGTAGCTAACTTTTCCTAACCCAACCTAACTACACCTAACCTATCCTAACCTAACTTTACCTAACATCGGCAGCATAATACCTACTGCTATGTTTGAAAGCAAGCAACAACAACAACACACCAAAATTCCAAGAATTCTAGAGTACTTTAAGGTTAATGATTGACTAGGAGTGAGATAGAGCTAGCTAACCTACCTTCACCTAACCTAACCTCAGCTCACCTAACATAAACTAACTTCACCTAACCTAACTTAAACTAACCTAACTTCATCTATCTGAGGTAACCTAACCTAATATAACTCTACCTAACCTAAGCTCACCTAACATAACCTAACTTCACCTAAACTAACCTAACTTAACCTAACCTAACTTCATCTAAACTGAGCTAACCTAATATAACTTGACCTAACCTCCTATATCACAAAGTTATAGTTTCCACGTTTTGACCAAGTACAAGACATATTTCCTAGCACAGGTTGATTTCTATGACAACACACTTTGTTTTCTATTTCTTTAACCGTTGATCACCCACATTCAACTCACACACTAACATTTAACTCTAAGGGAACATGGGGAAACATGTAGGGAATATAGTGGTATTTCACACTACATGAAATTTCCTCAAAAGTGATGTAAAAATTCAGCAAAATGCCCTAAAATATTAACAGAATTCTCCAAAATGTTGCTAAAACGTCCCAGGATTTGGGTAAAGGGTTACAAGGGGTGTTTTCAAGATTATAGATGGTTGCATCAGCACATGAATGAACAATAAAAGGGTTAGGTTCAAATTCCATGTCTTTGAGATAGATGATGGGGATGCCCCTCACAACGGAGGAGTGCCTCAAGACGTTGCGAATAAGACTCGGGTAGCCGAGGGGTAAGTGCAAAAGATCCTAAGGAACCCTAAATTCTGTCCATCAGGTGTGATAAAATCTTTAAATTCACTCAAGAGGGATTAATGCTTGAGATGTTTCCGGGTTGTCACGTGACATGTTCTACAAGTTTAGACTTGCCTTGAGACTGAGTATGACGTCACAAATGGATGGGGGTCGGATGCTGAACAACACTTCTCATCAAACAATGACATTTCCCTTTCCCATCTGCCGTGGCTTAAAATTTGAAAGCTATGCCACCAAATTAGATTTTAGAGGAATATGATTGCTAATAAGCTACAATGTAAGAAATGTAATTTATAGTTTAAATAACTGGTCTAAGACCAGTATAGTATGCAGAAAAATTGCAATGATTACTATGACTAGATTAGATGTGTAGAAGAAGTGCAAATTGATGTGCCCTGATTGACACGACAATGGTTGATAAAGCTAAGTCAATTGCCAGAACGTTAACCCTAGCATCTTGGGCACAGCAGCCCTCATTAAAAACTCAGCTAGTTTCTGATAGAATAAACATACAAATCTGTGTTTAGAAGCATTAAGGGCAACAAAGAATTGTATGTTGGGCTAGAGAAGTGGTTTTACAAATGCCACTGAAAGTAAAGTTATGCTGAATTACGAGTTAATTAGACATGTCGAGGAAGTTGAAGATTTCCTCTGAAGAACTTCCATTTTACAATATAAAATTAACAAAGGTTACTTAAACTAAATTTTAAATCAGGTAGTAGATTGGGTTATGGGGGGAAGGAAATGAGGAATTGTTCACTGTAAAAGTTTGATGGCGCCAGCACTGTGACCGTTTGTACGGAGAAACCTGGTTATTTTTTTGGCACGACGCACTTTGAAAGTTATTATAATGGAAATATCACTTTTTATTAAGATGATTGTTTTTCTGAAATTCAGTATCGGTGTTTCACTGTCAATGTAATTTTGAATTCTTGCAAAATGCTTGTTGAGTTTGGACAAAGTTTTTGACTTGGTTCAATGGGGCGAAGAATTGGTCCCTCGAATGGTTGAACTTTGTTAACCCAGCAAGAAGTTGAGAGAAGCAATTAAACTATTCCTACCGTGAGCCAGATCACTGACATTTAACAGAGCGAAATAAGGTAAGATCAGATCCCCCGTTGAGTTGAATTATCAACTATAAGTAGCATTGAAATGGGTTTCCCGCGGAGGAAGCAACTATGATTTGAAACCACTGCAATTCATTCCCGACTTACAGGGTAAATGCATAGCAACCTTAAAGACTTCTTGCAATTGGTTAAAAATGCTCCACTAGACTAGGTTACAATACACATGAATTTTCAACTTATCTTTCCATTGCTGAAGGTTGGAGTTGCTTGTACATAGCCGATTACCAAGTCACCATGACATGGCTACAAAGGAGTGGTATTAGACCAGTGCAAAATGTCCTCCGGTCGTTTGATTGTCTCGTGAGAGAGACACACCGTGATGTGTTTAGCTGACTGCTGTAGAGTGTTAAGTGTGCGAGAGCTCCCGATCGGTGGGAGAAGCAGGGTCGAAGGGGAGGGGAGTGACGTAAGAACATAGAAAAGACAAAAAGTAAAATACATTTGAGCAAATAGTATCTTCTGTCTTCATGAATGATGTAGAACGCCGAAGAAGTGCCTGGAGCGCCATCCGATGTACAAAGGGCAAAGTTCCTCGCCGGCACTAATTGCCATAAATGTTGTATCGGCGCTGGACGCGTGGCTGGAAAAAGTTCGGCGAGCCACCTTCAGATGGCAGCACTAGGAGAATGATAGGCGATTTGATTAGTTGAGGAGGAAAATAGAGCTAATTCACTGGAACAGACTGATAAAACACATAGGAAAAAAGCACAAGCAGAGACCAAGCACACAAAGAGATCTCTGTTGGCGATTTGAAAAGATACAAATTTATGAAAGAGCAAGAAAATTTGAAAGACCCAATACGGGTGAAGACTACGTGATTAGTATATTGGAAGAATATACCAAACTGGGGGAGGGCTCCACCAACAGAGAAAGTGAGAATACAGAATCAAGAGAAGAGTGGCAAAGGTGAAATCATTGATATTGGTGTTACAATATGACCGCTGGCAGTGAAAATCTTCGCAACTCGAGTCTTTCCGTCTCGGCCATGATAACATTCGGTTATTCTGCCAGAGATCCATACCTAAGGAGGAGAAGCATCATTTATAAGCACCAAGTCTCCCACCCTTATACAGGGGTCAGAAGGCAGCCACTTTTGCCTCCAATGAAGCGAAGGTAGGTATTCCAATTTCCAGCGTTTCCAGAAACAATTGCGTAGAGCTTAAAGTCTGCGCCAGAATATAGGTAGACTTATATCCCTACGAGAATCTAACAAGGGGAGGGGGCAGTCAAAGAACAACCTATCAAAAAGTGGCTAGGACTGAGAGGAGTCAAATCATCCGGGTCGTTGGAAAGTGGAGTCAGAGGACGAGAATTTACGATACCCTCGATCAGAATGGAGAGAGAATTGAATACTTCCTAGGTTATAATACGATTACCTAGAATCTTTTTCAGATATCTTTTGGTGAGTTTAACCCAGGATTTCCATCTGCCTCCATGATGAGGAGCGTGGGGGGGGGTATTAATCTGCATTTAAAAGTCTTAGCGTAGGAGAAGTTGGAAATTTGTTCCATATCACAGGGAGAGGTAGGTGCCTTCTTCCACAAGATTCTGCACCTTCAAAAGTAGCGGAATTGTCAGAAAACATTTCTGAGGGAACACCGCCGAGCCGTGAAGCGTGAGACGGCTGAGAGAAAGTATGAAGTAGAAGCGTTCGTCACTAATTCTAAATGGATAGCTCAACGAAGAGAGAGATGTAAAGCTTTCCAAACAATTTCCTTTTAGCTTCAGGAATATTTCTCTAATAGAAAAAGGGACCCATATAGTCCACTTCAATTAAAGAAGTAAAAGAAAGGAAGAAAAAGAGATAGTGTGAAATTATGGCAAGTCACTCATAATCTGAGTGTTGCCTTAGGGCTTTACTTTTAAGTAAGGAATAAATTTGTGGATGACGGAGGAAACTTCGCGAGTGCCATTGATAATCCACTACTTCTCTCGAAGTAAACAAAGCAACGTGCGAATACCAATGTGCAAATTACGATAGTGAAATTCACGTATGATGAGAGAGGTAACGTGATGTTTCGAGGGTGGTGTGACCGGATGTTTCTTTTCTTCAGATAGAGTGGAATAAGAGAGCCTATCACCAACTCTCCGCAGACCTTTATCATCAAGGAAAGGAGCTAGAGGGCAGAGGTTGCTAGACTTTGGAAGATTTTTCTTCTTAGATAATAAAGAAAGCTCGGAGGGAAAAGCTTCCTGCTGCGTTAGCTGCAAGACTTAAATTGTGGCAAAATTCGGTTCTTAATTTGTCGTATATAACTTAGGTAGAATGGGCTGGTCGATAACGAAATACTTCCACCTTAAGATGTAAGCTATGACACGAATCAGATTGTAGAATGAGGAATATTGCCTTAGCAGATATGGAGAAGTCCTAGTGACAGGACAGGAAGCGGTAGCTTTGACTACTTTAGCGTCAAGCAAATCAGGAGTTGATACGGACGGTTTTGAAAGCCATCGAGTGGAATCGCTGACAAGCCAAAAACGGGCCCGTGCCAATCAAGTTCGGAGACGACTGAGAAGGTGTACAGCCGCGAGAGATAATATCAGCAGGGTTATGAGCGCTGGGAACGTCTCTCCATTAACAACCTAGGGAAAGAGTTTGAATTTTTACAATCTATTGGCAATAAAAGTGTGCCAGTGAGTAGGAGTTTTGGCAATCCAAGAAGACGTTCATGGAGTCGTTCCATAACCAAGTTTGGGAAAACTCTAATTTCAAAACTTTTCGTAATTTATCAGACAGCTTGGCTGTCATGAGGGCGGCACATAATTCAAACCGAGGTAAATTGATGGTTTTAAGAGGAGCCACCTTGGATTTTGAACAAATGAGGCTAGTGCAAGAAAAGATATTTGGTGGAGTGCGGTAAACAAGGTACGCGCAGCAACCATAAGCTTTTTCACAGCTATCGGCTAAACCGTGGAGCTCATGAGGAGTATAAGGGAGGGAAGGAACAAACTAGCGCCCTTGGTATTTCAATTTTTGAGCTATGACGAAATGAAAGCCATCTATTTAGAAATGACGTGGGAACGATTTCATCCCATTCACACTTTAGAGACCATATGTCTTGCATAAATGGCTTAGCGATTACAATGACCGGAGCGAGAAATTTAAGGGGTTCGAAAATGTTGGTTATTTCGGACAGAGCTTGCCTTTTAGTTTTGGGAAGATCTTCAGAAAGAGACATCTTGTAGGTGAGTGTGTCAATGCGAGTGCACCAATGCACAGCTAACGTTTTGATTGAATCGGAATCATTTCAAATTTCGACTGAAGAGGGGTCGATTTCTTCGATAGGAAATTGGGAAAGAAATTCTTAGGAATTAGACATCCATTTGGGGAGAGGAAATCCTCCATTTCTAAGTAACGCCTTCAACTCTCTGGGATTGAGGGAGGCTTCCTCTAGAGTTCGAAACGACTGAAGATAATCATCGACGTAAAAGGAAGAGGTTAAATCTTCAGAAGCTTGCGGATGAAACAAGTGGCCATCCTGAGATGCCAGCATATGCAACGAACGAATAGCGAGAAAGACTGAAGGCTGGAGCCCGGAGGTGACGGTATTTAAAGGGTAGATTTTGTTAGGTTTTGAGGGTTCATCACGCCACGAGATACGCTGAAGATCCTGTTGTTGGGAATTAATTAAAACTTGGCGGTACATCTACTTGATATCGGCAATAACAATTATGGGGTATAGATGGAAATTTAAAAGAATATCTGGCAGATCGGATTGAATGGCGGAGCCCGAATATAGAGTGTCGTTGAGACAATTACCGTTAGCATCAGGCTAGGAACCATTAAAAGCCACACGAATTCAATCTCTAATGAGCGAGTTTTTCCACACAGGATGATGGTTTAGAAAGATAGTTTCACCAGGAGGATTGTGTTCATCGTCAACTCTGTTACCCACCTCCATATGACCTAGGCTCTCGTACTCTTTAAGAAAGTTGGTGTACTGTTCTTTGACAATGGGCTCCATTTTGAATTTGCTCTCAATGGCAAAGAGGGCTTTACGAGCTTTGGGTTGAGAATTACGAATATTAGGCGGGTTGAGTGGCTTTGGCATGTGGATAACAAAACGGCCTTCAGGAGTGCAAGTAGTACAAGATACGAAAAGTTGCTCACAAATATCATTTTCGGTTGTAACGGGACTGGAGGAGTAAGTGGTTTTTATTTATCTAAAGTGTTCCAAGGCGGTGGTAACGAAATGACAGAGAAGTGGGCTGCGAACTAAAGTTAGGAAATTGACCAATTTATAATCCAACCGAAAACGTCGGAAGCTAGATGGTGCTTTTGCTTACGTAAGCTGTTCCAAAAAACGCAAGCACTATACAGAATTACAATAGGACCTTTGATATTAAATTGAGGATCTGCAAACCTAAGTGTGAATGAATATTCAAAGGTGAAATGTCGACCGATCGACCTGGGGTGTCTGTGCCTATACGGTTTAAAATGAGACAATTCAATTTCAGAGTGGTGTCTCTCTGGCACATATCCTTAATATGCAATTAGAGAACTGCAAGGCCTGAGATTTAGAATTGTTTATGCCCAACACTTCGATATAAGTCGGTGTAACGGGGTGACCAAGTTTGTCAATTAAGGATCTCGAGACGAAATCATGTGTAGCAGCTGAGTTGAGAAGACCTCTGGCTCGAATTCAGTTGCCACACCTGTCCTGAATGTCCACTTGAACTGGGGATAAAAGTACTTGGGCACTGCGCCAAGATTTTGAATTCGGGACATAGGATGATGCTTTGAATTCTTCAAAGTCGTTACTTTGTTTCGAGGTAGAAGTTGAGGTGGCTGATGACCTCGGTTTCTCGTGGCGATGCAGTAGAGTGTGGTGCGGTTTTTGACAATGGAAACAAAGTCTAGTGGAAGGGCAATTCGAATTGGTGTGTTTTGACAACAGACAATTGAAGCAGTTTTGATGTTGAGAAACCATCTTTCGTCTGCCATCGATTGTAAGTGAGAGGAAAGAATAGCATAAATATAATGCGTGAAATTTGGAGCAAATTACACATTTTGAAGAAGTGCCAAATGTGACTTGCGTTTCTCCTCGACTCGTGGATGTATTGGAATTGGTTTGTTTTGTCTCAGAAGACCTGAGTTTGTATAGGTACTCATTTGAGGAGGGGTTAGATTTGACAGCAAAGGAGATGTGACGTTGAGAGCTAGATGAAGCGCCTTCGCTTTGGCAAGAGAGAGCAATAAAAAGTTGACAGCGACTGCTTATGAAGCTAACCAAGTGGTCATAAGTGTATTCATTTTTGTGAGATAGTTCCAGTGCCCAAGCTTTCAGAGTCCAACATCAAATTTGGAAGTGGCAAGATATATAAGGAGAGTATCCCAATGCTGAGCTTTGACATGCAACTGCACGGAGTCTAAGAGAGCTCTTAAAGATTACGTCATTAGGACGGGTAGATGGTAAGTTGAAGAGGCTTTGCATGTGCCTATGTATCCAAAGACGGGTGTTGTCATTCATTTCATTAAGTAAATTGAAGGCGATGGAGTTATTGTGGATACTGAGAGGAAGAGCTTCGACAAATTTTAAAGCTTGGTCGTGGAGTGATGATCTGATGTAGTGAATCTTATGTAGTGTCGAGATGTACTAATGTTTTTGAATTAAGTGGCAAAACAGTTCATAAAACGAATCCCAATGGTTTTCATCACCAGAAAAATGGGGCAGCTCAATTTTCGGGAGCAGTCTAGGCCTGATATTGCCATAATGGCATGCGGATTGTTGAGTTTGAGCCGGACTGGTTTCAAGGATGTCCTTTTTGATCAATGGATATGTTTTGAATTAAAGCATGAGCGCTAGCCATACCCTCGTAATATAAGGTTTCTACTTCATCACGTCCTTTTTCTGGTCAAGAGAGACGGATTCGATTTCGGTTTGACAAGCATTGTATCTTTCGTGAGACTGCTCGTAGTTTATCAAGCGTTGTGATATGACGTCTAAGTTATAATCTGGCGGAGTTAAATCCTTAAGAAATTTACGAAATCGCGTAAGTTGTCCCTTATAAGAGGCGCGCCTGTTGACGAGTTTATAATCCAGGGGTGGCATACTAAATAATGGAATTTGGAGTCCACCTTACACTTCTGGTAGAAAATGTAATTTACCAAGCCGTCAGGTCGGTAGCAAAATAAGTTGGGTGTGGCTGAAGTAGGCCGCAGGAAATTGCCTCTCTACACCTTCCCCGATCTGAGCACGTTCAAAGTAAAGCTGAAATTTCCAAATGTATATTATTATCTGATAAGTTATTTACGAATAGGGTCCAGTGAGTTCCGATATCAAGTATTGGAGCAATAGGGTGAAGTCCAATCACTTCCAGAGGGAATATGTAGTAGGATAAATGAAATAGGTGTGGGTGAGAAATTATAAGGAGTTGTATAAGAGGGATGAACCCAAGACAAAACACATTTATTCAACGAAGAGGACAATAGAGAATTGATTGAAATAAGATACTACTTATAGTAATGAAGCTCAAAGCTTTTATGAGATAAATGATTGTTGTGTTCAACATAAACTAAATCTCTCACAAGAAAAATAGTAATGTAAGATTTAGGGAGACAAGAAACAGTCTTGATTAAAATAGAGATATAATCAAGAGAAGTAGATTGAAGTTGGACCACAGGTAGGAAGCTAACTGAGCTAGCTGTACCAGCAATAAACAATCTAAAACGAACTGGGAAAATCAAAAACATGATTGCAAAAATAAGTGAGCAAGCTTTTGTAAGAATATGTAGAATACGTGCCAAAGTTCACGTGTAGCATCTCAAGTGGCTACTATAAGTGATAATATAGGGCAAGAATAAGAAAGAACAGTAATTAGCCTGGCCAATAATAGAAAGTTAAAATGATTAAAAAGTAATATAAAATATACGGCAGGAATCTGCCATACCTTAAAAATTGAAAGCTATGCCACCAAATACAACTTTGGAGTCATATGATTGCTAATAAGCTACAATGTAAGATATGTAATTTATAGTGTAAATAACTGGTCTAATATCAAGTTAGACTTGTATAATATGCAGAAAAATTTCAACGATTACTTTGAATATAATAGATGTGTAGTAAAGTGCAAATTGATGTGCCCTGTTTAAAACGTCAATAATTGATACAGGTAAGTCAATTACCAGACAGTTAATCCTAGCATCCTGGGCACAGGAGTCCTCAACTAAGAAAAATCAGTTAGTTTCTGATGGAAAAAGCGTACAAATTTGTGTTTAGAAGCATTAAATCTCCAACGATTGTATGTTGTGCTAGAGAAGTGATTGTAGAAATACCACTAAAAGTTATGCTGAAGTACGAGTTAATTAGACATGTCAAGGAGAGGGAAGATTTATAAAAAAAAATCAATTTTACAAAAGAAAAAAAAACAATGGTTACTTAAACTTAATTTTTAAATCGGTCAGTAGGTTGGGAAATGGGGGGAAGGAATTGAGAAATTGTTCACTATAAAAGTTTGATCACTGTCAATGTAAATTTGAATACTTATAAAATGCTTGTTGAATTTAGACAACGATTTTGATTTGGTTAAATGGGGCGAAGAATTGGTCCCGCGATTGGGTGAAATTTGTTAACCCAGCAAGAAGTTGAGAGAAGCAATTAAAATCTCCCCACGTTGAGCCAGATCACTGACTTTTAACAGAGCGAAATTAGGTAAGATCAGATCCACCGTGGAGTTGAATTATTTACTATAGGTAGCATTGAAATGGGTTTCCCATGGAGAATGCAACTATGTTTTGAGACCACTGCAATTAATTCCTGACCAGCAGCGTTAATGTATAGCAATTTTAAAGGCTTCTTGACGGTGGTTAAAAATGCTCCATTAGACTAGGTTAAAATTCACATGAATGTTCAACTTATCTTTTCATTGCTGAAGGTTGAAGGTGCTTGTAGATAGTCGATTACCAAGTCACCATGACATGGCTACAAAGAGTGGTATTAGACCAGTACAAAATGTCCTCCGGTCGTTTGATTGTCTCGTGAGAGAGGCACACAGTGAAGTGTTGAGCTGACTGCTGTAGAGTGTTAAGTATGCGAGAGCTCCCGATCGGTGGGAGAAGCAGGGTGGAAGAGAAGGAAGTGACGTAGGAACATATAGAAAACACAAATAATAGAATACATTCGAGCAAAGAGTGTCTACTGTATTCATGAGCGTTGTAGAACGCCGAAGAAGTGCCTGGAGCTCCGTCCGATGTACGAAGAGAAAAGTTCCACGGCGACACTAATTGTCACAAACGGAGAACGGGCGCTGGACTCGTGGATAGAAAAGTTTGGCGAGCCACTTTGAGATGGCAGCACTAGGAGAATGATTGGCAATTTGATTAGTTGAGGAGGAAGATAGAGCTAGTGCACTAGAACAGACTGAGAAACACATAAGAAAAAAGCACAAGCAGGGAGCAAGCATACAAAGGAATCTCTGTTGGTGATTTGAAGAGAATCGAAATTTATGAGAGAGCAAGAAAATGTAAAAATCACAATAGGGATGAAGACTACGTGATTAGTATATTGGAAGAATATACCAGCATCGAATTACAAATACACACACTTATACAGCCATCACAATAACGCAGATTATCAGACACTGCCAACATGGGGCTACATGACCACGATGTCGAAAAACTCCTAAATCGTTCATCAAAATCAAAATCAGATATAATTTTGCCTCTAACTAATAGTACATTTCACTTTATTGCTGACATTGTAAGGACTTTTCAGTGTTGTGTAGCCTCTACGTAATGTCTTCTGCATATAGATTTTCTCGAAGTTTTGTCTTTTTAAATATATTCCAGGCACTTAGTTCATTGTCTGTACTGAAGTTCTTGAATGTACATCTTTTATATTTGATTTTTCTCGTACAATATAACAATAGCAAACGCCACTAAATAGCTCTTCTTCGGAAGGACTCAACGAGTGGTTTACAAACACCATCAATAAACTACTTTTGGTTGCATTTGTATATGTCCTATATCCAAATGGGAATCTGTGCACTTTACCATAAATTGGGGTTCAGGAGGCTGCTTTTCCAAAGGAACTTTCATGCCGAATTATCTTTACAGCGTTCTGTGGTAGTGTTTCAGAAGTTCCCATCTTTCGTGGTACAGTGAGATATCACAGAATTTATCGTTATTATTTTTGTCGGCATCGGCTCAAGTTCTATTTATACATTATTGAATTTCTTTAGTGTTACTTGGTTTACCGTGTACCCGATACCTAGTTGAGGCTATCGGCTACGCCAGTTGTGGTAGAGCCGTAGTTGAGATTTGTGGTCAAGAAGAAGAGATAGCGCTCAGATCGAGTCAGAGGAATTGAAGGAAATTACGTATGAGACTGAGGGAGAAGGAGCCACTACCCCTCAAACGCAAGGAATCACGGGAGAAATAATGGATGTTTGTGAAGATTAATTGGAAATAAAGTCTTATCTAACCTCAGAAGAGAAAGAAATAACAAGGAATATTATTAATAATAACTTGAAAAAAGGTGGATAACTCCTTAAGTTAATGTAATGGCTTTATAACAGAAGATAGGGGCCGAGGTTATATCTGTGACGTCAGAGGAAGACAGAGGAAGGGATGATAAGTCACGTGCTAGGTCAAGGTGGTGTGGCCGCACGCAGTGACAAGGAATCAGTTCATCAGTTGTTCTGTTGCATTATGTGCAAGCAACAAGTCGGGAGCGCGACAATTCATAACGCAGTGCAGTACGGTGACTTACACATGCAGGGAAGAATCGCTAAGTGAAGCCAGCAGTGTGATTTTATGAGCTCGGTATTGTAGCATAGGTTGACCGAAGGTAGAATCGAGGTGGCCGTGAGCTTTAGGCAGGGAGCCGGCAATAGGAAACATGCTAGTTTCAACATTGCAAATGCATTCACATACATGTTAACAGCAACGCTTTTACAAGCTTATAACTTACCGTAGTAACGCGCAGTATTCCACTGAGAATGAGGAACATTATCTCGACTACATTCACTATGAATAACCGCGTATTGAAGCAGTACAATGAGGCCAGTGTTTAACTTCATGTTTCACATAGACAGTGAAGCAGAACTTGTCGTGCTTTGGGCGACATTTTGTTACAGTTTGGTAGTCAGCGAGTTGAACATTATACTCTGACATTTTTCAAGTATGATATGGTTGGACTTGGATTTCAGCAGTCCAGTCATTCAGTACAGTTACAATTACACACTTTTCTACGGATAGTCAGATGGACTTAAAATTATTTCAACGATGTTACAACATACTTTATAATGTGTTTGAACAGGGCATGTTTAAAGCGACCATGGGGGCCGTTCAAACATTGCTGGATTTTGCCAATTAGGACCTGTGATCTTATGCACTTTATGAATAGTGGCATGTGCATTATAACAGTTATACATCATGAACATTTATGAAATTTATTCACAACGAACCCAGATACAGGGTGTCTGATAAATAAGTACACTTTTTGAAGTTACAATTTTCTACCAGTGTAATTCGATCATAGTGAAGACGAACATTATTAATGGTTGTCGATCGAACATTTTACTGAACAGTGGCGTAACACATCCGAAGAGAGAATGGGGTACTCAGTTTATTCGAACTTTTGTGGAGCATATAGGACAATATCCGTGATGGATATCCTTCATTTCATCATGTCGTGCTAGGCGTATGAGGAGACGTGATGACAGCTCAGAGCGATGGATTCGGTTCCTAACGAAGAGGATTACTACAACATCATGTTCACTAGGATGGAGTCAGGTGTTAGTTCAGTGATTAATACAGCGTTTTTCGTCGATCTTTCGAGAAATCTGTTGCGAACATTTGGATTACCGACGATCTTTAAATATTTTATTAACATCTGGAATATGAAGGTATTGCGAGAGCTATGGCATTACTGATATGATTTTTACATGAACACTGGGCACACTTGTATTTTGTATAGGAGTGTTATTTTTCGACATGGCTTGAATGTTTTACTACTTCGTTTCCTAAAATATGGTGTTACCATATGACATGGCAGGCACATTTATCCAACGTTTTCACTATTGTTTGACTTTATTAAGCAGGATTTTGATCTTTATATTTTTCTGTGATGATAGTACTTTTGATTATGGATAGTTTTAGCGAGTGTTTCGAAACTCGTGATCTGCAATTAGATAGTTTGGATTTTCGTCAGTTCATTGCATACTAGCGAGTATGTGGAGTTCATCAGCAGGGATTTTTTTTCTTTTATTGGATTGTTTGGTGATGTTAAATTTTATTCGCTCAAGCGAATATATATTATATTTTATATTTTATGTGACAAGTAGAATATTGTTGATTGTTGATTCCGATCATGTACACTCATTCACCAGTCTACGGAGACGGAGCCTGTTACCTTGCGTAGCTGAGTGGTGGTACACACCTTACCTGTCGTGTTAGGGATTTTTCAACTGGGTCTACGGAGGCGGGGCCTGTTACCTAGCGTAGCTGTTTGGTGGTATGCACCTTACCCGCCGCTTTAGGGTCTCATATTATCATCCGAGTGTAACTATGATCGTAAGAGGATTAAACAATAAACTACCAGTCACATATTAGTCGATCTTTGTTAAATAATTTTAAAATAAATGTCAGCAAGGTTACACTTTGTAATTCTTGTCTTGCCAATCCAATAGTTTGTTGCAGTACTCTTTTGAGAGTATATTCATTTAACAGTTAATATTTTTGATACTCTTTGTGAGTGATTTCATACCTTTGAGAAGGATTTCAAGTAATTGAGTCTTGTAAGACGAGTTATTTATTATCAGAATTTATTTATAGGCAGATAATGATCAGAAATTTTTGATATGAGTTAATATAACACATTGGTGTTCTTTTTGAATAAAATTTTGAGGATCTTAACAGAGATTTTATACTCTGAATTAAACCAAATCTTGAATTGGATTACGATTACTATGGTAATTTTCCTATTGTTTAAGAAGTTGTCTGGACATGACAATATTAATTACAGTTCGTGTAGGTTATATTCGTTAACCGTCTGAAGCCAGTTATATTTTTTGTGGATCATGCTACATGATGAGTTGAAGTATTTTTGATCGGAGTTTGTGAGTTTGCCAGGAGAAGGTTTATAATATTGCCAATGAAAGTTTTGAAGCAGACATGAGGTCGTCGAAACCAGTCTAGCGTATTTTTGAAATTCATGCTGTGTGCTGAATAATTGTGGTGTTATGTGAAATAATAATGGTGTTAAAATGTGATATTTGACAAAGAGAATTTAAATAGTGAAGTTTTGGATGGTGAGATCCAACGTGATTTTGTAGAGGCAACGTATTATTTTGGCATGGTAATTAAGTATGAGGAATAGCTTGGAACTGGTAGATTTTTAAGACAACGTTCTATAACCAATATTAAACATTTTGAGTTTTTTTTGATAATCCAAGATTTTCTATTAATAATAATAATAATTTATGGAATTATTATCTGAAGTTTAAACATATTAATGATCTGACCCGATAAATTAAATAAATAAATTGTTGATTAAACAGCTGATAAATAGATGAATTAAATAATGATAATTAATTAAAGGAGCTGATAAAATAAATTTAAATAAATTTAAAATAATTTAAATAAGTTATATGATGAATTGCAACTTAAATTGGTGAATTAAATAATTTAAATGGATGGATTGAGATAATATAATTTAAATGAGATGATGAAATAAGTGTGTGTGGGTGATTTACAAATGATTTAATGAGTTGATGAATATAATAATTATTCAAATGATCTGATGATAATGAAGTATTAATTCTGATTTGAGTATAACAAATAACTGAATGATAGCTGATGTGAGAAGCATTTTTTTTTGACATGATAATGATGATGATAACAGACGATTAGTGAAGATTTTTCGATTTACAACCGAGTAGTGGTTAGAGGTGATGTAAATATTGTGTATAAATTTGTTATTAATTTTTAGGAGTGACGGTTGGGATTTCCAACATATTGATCAATGCCATTTGAGCAATAAATGATTGAATATTTGAATATTAGTGTTATTATGATATTTTGTGTGCTAGACAGATTAACATTTCATTACATCCACATTTCTGATGTTACATTAACAAAGGTTAGGTCTCAGGGATCACGAAATGTCAGTGACTAAAAGACATAGTGCTACGGTGGCCCTGAGAACTCAAGCGAACTCTAGTTATTTTTGTTTTTCATGTGGATGAAAATATTTTATATAGTGCGGAGATGGTTTGATTTGTGAGGACTATAACATCATAACTGTTATATTCGACCATACTCTTAGGCAGGTTTATGTTTGTTTCTGTCTGACCGTTCAAGTTCAAATAAATTTTGTTTTTATCTTAGTTGTGATCTGATGATGATGATGTTGTTTTCCCAGTCCTTTCCTTTGTCACGATTAAGGCTTAACCGGAAAGGATGTGGTTTGTTAGGGATTCAGTTGATGGCGCCCATTTCTATTTGCTATTATGACTAAATTTAAGCCCGTAACGACCCTAGAGATACTTTATCTCGTGTTACCCTCTGCTTTTGTGATATTTGAACCGAATTTCCGACACATTCCTTATTTTTATTTCATGTTCATTTAACTCCACTCTGGCCTGGGATGCCAGGTATGCGATGTAATGGCAGATGTGTCATCGCCTACCTCGGATGAACGGGTGCAACCGGTACTGCACTATTTTAAAATTTAAGCATGCAATCTCTTCCGATGACTTGAATTTGCTATTGAGATTTCAATCTCGTACTGCAAATACTGAAATGATTCCTGTACAGGTTTGGAGCATACCAAGCATCCAGTATTAATTTATATCTGCCTCCAATCGATTCTATTTGAATGTAGCCCATTATCATTGTTATTTAAGTCTTCTTTCCTGTTGCCCTGACGAAGGAATTGTCTAACTTCCGAAAACCTATACGGTCAAACAATTTTAAGACTTGGTGCCATTTTGTAACTTAAACCAGCAACAGACGATAACAACTGGGAGTTTGAGATGTAGTTGACTGTAAACTTCATTGTAATTTTCATTAACGTCACTTACAAGTTTGTAAACACAATTGGCTATTCCAGTGATTAATTAAGCACAAATACGTCAGTATAACTTCAAGACTATGACATTGTTATTCCTCACGGTATTGGTTTATACCGTACACTACAAAAATATCATATCCGTGTTATGTTTAACTTCTGAAATCAAGTCCAGGAAATAACTTAAGTTAAAAGGAATATTTTAATGCACTACTGGTACCGTACCATGTGTTCTTGTAAACCTAAGATTGTGATGTTTAGCTATAGGCTACCTTTGTATTTTGTCATCATGGTTGTGTGTCTTGCAGGAAGTGATAACAGCAAATGGCTGAAGCATATCCCAGGACAGAAACGGCTATAAAGAAGGCTGAAGATGAAGCCCAGACCAATATGGCTGTACAAGATGAGTCATCTCAAATTAGTCCCAGGGCATTGTGCTCTACATGTCATGAAGAAATACCCGCTGTTGATGGTAAGAGACAAAATTGAATTTCATATTTCTCAAGCTCCATATTTCATATTTCAGGTACAATAATAGCCTTCCTATCGCATAACAGTCCTAATTATGAACACCATTATTAGAAATAAAAGGTATTATACAGTGTTAGTCACCTAAGACGTCCCTCTCAATTATCCTCTGATTCGTAAGACATTGTCGTTGTTGTCATTCTGAATTATGGTAATAAGCATAAATACTTCAGCATAACTTCAAGACTCTGTCATTGTTATTCGTCTCGGTATTGGTTCATACCGTACACTAAAACATATCTTATCCCTACTATGGTAGTGAGACAGTGGGGAACTAAACCCACCCTACTCAACTAACGCACTCGCTACACGGCTTTGCCGATATTTCCCGAACCCATTATTAGAGGGGGTCGTAGGACGGGTCCTATTAAATGGCGTGACAGTCCCTTTACCATGGGCTATTTATTTCCCCAAATTTTCATAAAGAGCAAAAGTACACATTTTCAAAATTTCGTTTTTTTATTTTTTTAATTTCTATGGTCTAATATGTAATCTATTATTTATATTTATTTTTATTTTGTTATTATTATATTTATGTCAAAAGGACCCAAGTATTGTGCCCGTTTGACCGACGTCCAACGACCACACAAGCATAAACCTCCACGTCAGCAGAACATGAGACTCAAAACGTCTCGGGGTCAATCTGGGCTAAAAAGGCATCGATTCAAAACTAGAATGGCTGACATCGAGGTCCATACTACAGCAGGACAGAGGAAAAGTTTAGAACTATGAATAACACAGATTTCTAAAAACCATCTCATTTTAATTTAAACTGCCAACATCCTAACAATAAACAAAATAAT
Source organism: Meconema thalassinum (assembly GCA_946902985.2). Lineage (NCBI taxonomy): Eukaryota > Metazoa > Arthropoda > Insecta > Orthoptera > Tettigoniidae > Meconema > Meconema thalassinum. Next base: position 40,808,086 of record OX336389.2, read on the forward strand.
GTGTTTCGCAGGGAGGAAAGAATTAATAAATACCAGTCCTGCACAAGAAAACATCCTAGCGGCTTCCTGGGTCCCTAATCTTCTATGGGTCACACAAATAAATTGACGCGCAAAATAAACACAAAACCGCACTCAGAAAGTAATCCTATTCACTTATCATGATATCCAGGAAACGTATCAGTCCGCCCTGGTATCAATCAATCAAGTTATTTACAAAAATGCTCACTGTCCCAGAGGAACAGAATTCATCAGTCCATCTGCCCTCTGGATGAAAAATTTACAAGTCCATTCGTAATCATTGAAGTTAATATTTTCAAATATGATTTTAAATTGTCACCCATTAATCCTGAAGAATAACAATATTTCTACTAGGAAAATCAAATCTTTCTAATCTTCATATCATTTTGAGAAAATTTTCAAGACCTGCAAAAACTCATTTTTGTTTATGAGATCCAGAAATAATTCCAATAAGTCAATTATCCCAAATATTTAAATTCAGGAAACATATTTCCTCCATCAAAACTTATTAATTTTCCACTTCTTATTTTTATCCAAGCAAATGATATTTCTAAATGGAGCATATCGAATTTATCATTTACATCACATAGACTTTCAAAAAATAGTCATCAGATCATTAACTAAAATTATTATTGCTATTATTTTTTATTATTACTATTATCGTTCCTGGTTAGAAAATTATTATAAAATGTGATCATATCAGACCATCCATGAAGAACGGATTGAATAACCTCAATAATATTAGCAGAAAATAAACTCTATGTCTTGCAGACATATAGAATTTTTAATTAGTAAATGCACCATAATTCAAATAGATCAGAATACGGTTAGGAAATATCATCATCTTATTCTTATTATTGACTTCTAAAACGATTATTTCAGAACATCAATTTCTTTATTATTATAGTAATGGAATTTATGAGTTATGCATTCTACTGATGATGGATAATCAGGCGTAAATATGGGACGACTACGCTGTCCAACCCTTCTTTTAACAGTGGTATGGGGAGACAATTCAACCCTCACAATACATTTATATTTATTTATTTCATCCAATTTTATAATTATATTTCTCATATTTTTAGCACATTGTTATGTCGTAATAATGCCATACAGCTCCACTGACTGTATCAAATGGCTTACCATAGCATTTATCAGAGGATCAATCACAAACATGTGACCCTATTCAGCTATATTTTACAATATTCCAGATCCATCACATAGTTGTTACATTTCATAATATTTCTTCCCATTGTACTCACAACTTTTAAGCGTTGTTACTACGTTACAATAGTTTCCCTGGATGATACACGCTTAATATTTAGGAAAGCCGTCCCGTTTCTACATATCAAGACCTCATTTGAATATCATATGCGTTTCCAAATAACACACTTATTATAAATTACACATAATATTCCTTATTCATATCCGTCTTCTAAAAACGCACTAGTTTCATCAATTAATTACCAGGAATCATTATTGGACCTGATTTTTAATGACAACGATAGTAGGGGAGAGCGAGGGGTTCTGCCCCCCACCACTACTCCCAATGTGCGCCGATAACTCCCGAACCCGTGGTCGGAGATACACGAATGAGGTGTCGTTGGACTCGAGCTGACGGGGGCTTTCCTATGGACCACTCATTATATTTTTTTGTAAATTTTTGTTTTCGAAAGTAGGTGATAGTTTGAAAATCAAACATGATAGAATGTTGTGCAATAGCTTAAACGAACGGTCTCTATGTCCTTTATTTTTTATAATAAAACGTTTTTATTTTAAACATTTTTTTGAAAAAAGTTCAATTTTGAAATTTTAATATTTTGGAAACTAAAGAGTTTACAAAAAAATTTGTTTGACATAAATGAATGGCCCTGATCCCCCTCTACCCGAAAAATAAATTTCAACCCTCTAGGAATAAACTGTGCAGTAGTGTTAGAATGGGGGTTCTACTTACTCTCCTACTTTCATATAAAATTTGCCGATATCTCCCACACGCGTGGTCGGATTTTAACGAACGAGGTATTGTTGGCGTTGGAATAACGTTCTCTTGGCTAAGCATATGAGTTGGTATATTTTTTTAAAAAATTGATAATGTGTGTTTTTTGGATTGGCGCTATTTTGGAAACGGTGAATTGGAAAAAAGTTTGTTTGACGTTAATGAAAGGTGGGTATGCCCTCTAGGAGGACAGCAAGTTTCAATGGTGTAGGAGGAAAAAAAATGAAACCTACTTTCTCGCGAACATTGGTGATCATTGGCGAACGGATGGTCGGATTTTAACAAATAAGGTGTCGTTAAACTCGAGCTGACGTCCTCTTTCCTATAGACCACTCGTTATTAAAAAAATGAAAAATTTTGTTTTTGAAAGTAGGCGATAGTTTGAAAACCAAACATGATAGAATGTTTTGCCATAGTTCAAACCAATGGTCTCTATGACATTTATTTTTTATATTAAAACTTTTTATATTTTGAGATTTGTTGAAAACCCTTAAATTTTCAATTTTTACTATTTTGGAAACTAACACGTTGACATAAATGAAAGATCCCTATCCCCTCTACCATGAAAATAAATGTCAAGTCTCTAGGACAAAAAAACTATGCATTTTTTTATTTTTATTTTTTTTTAAATAAAAGCGCGTTTGTAAACAGAGAGCCGGTAGCGCATGACGTATGTTACAACGAGGCTATGACTGAGCATGGTGAATACTGGGAATGGCTATTTCGACGGGGGCGATGTATGGCAAAACGAGGGGTCGCTTTTCGATATTTTTTCCTATGACGAATGAATGAAGGCGAATATTTTGAAATGTGACAAGCATCCCCTGAAGGGGATCGTTAACGTTTTAGTTAACGGTGATGAGCGAGATCGCTCTCTGACACAACAGACGGTTGTAGGATATGACCAAGTGATTCTTAGACGTTGGCGATCTCGGTGACCGTGCCCGGAAGAAATGAATTGCTATTTTGGAGGGATGGCGGGGGCAGCTTATGATGGTTGGTTTTGTGACATTTCCTATGACGGATAGAGGCGAATATCTGAAAATGTGTTAAGTGTGCTAGGATTTTTTAACCCCTGAAGGGGATCTTTAACATGCTAGTAAACGGTGGAAAGCGAGACTGCTGTCTGGCACAGTAAATGGTTTTAGAATATGGAAACCTATAACATTTGCTCGACCAAGTTATGTGCATGTACGCAAAGAGCCAAAACGGTAAGGTCATTGGCCTGAAATGTTATAAACTAAATATTGAACTGGGTAAAGTCATGTGTTTTAGGATGAAAGTATGTGGTTAACATGATCATGTATTGAGGATGGCCGCTTGCTAGTAATTATTATTACAGTAAAATGTTTAATAATAATAATAATAATAAGACACACACACATGTTTTGAATGCTAACACGCACACAGTCCAGCTCACTGGTGACTGAATATTGTACCTAGCCAGAGGACTCGTGAGAGCTGTTGCTGGTGCAGACGAGGTAGGAATGTCTTCGTCAGCAGGAAGTGTGATATCAGCTTACTTACCTCGTGGTGACTATCAGGTGTGCTGTTTAAGCAGAGACCGCCATTTTGGTTCTGAGACAGTAGGCCATTTTGGATCCTTATTAAAAACATGAAACTAGTATACGGTACACGAATCTTATTCAGATTGAGGAATGTGAAGAGGCGTGGGAACACGTGCGAGAGAGAGTCAGAGAACCATTCATGGTCAAAACGCTGAGAAAATACAACTTTTTCCGTTGCTAGGCTAACTGATAACGATTGCGTTAGTCATGCACTTGCCATTTTAGCACACGGACGTGTACAGTAGAGCTGTGGAAGAAAAATCCTTTTATTTTTTGGTAAGTACCTATGAATGATTATTTTAATAATGTCATGCTAATGAAACTTAAATTTGTAGTTATTGATTAGGTAATTATTGATTTTTGATTTTATTTGTTTGCAGATAACCGGTATACCTTACATGTCGGAGATACAAGAAACCAGTTTACTTTTGAGCCCACTAGAAGGAAACAGCAACAAGCCACTGCAAGTGAAGGTGGGATTATTTTTTTAAACTAATTTGTTTCATTTTTTGTTTCATATTTTATTTTAAGAAATGCATGTACTAACCTGAATATAGGTATTTATAACGGTTTATTTTATTTATTTTTAGAAACTTGGAAAGAAAAGCTTTACCGACCTAGCAGTCGCTGAAAACCCGAGACGCAGTAAAGTTCAACCATTTTTTCCAGGCAGTGAACTATTTAAAACTCAGGTAAGCCTAACATAAAATGCTATTCCATTTTACCACTACTGAAAACTCGTAGACAAAAAATTCATTACCTGTACATGACTAGGACGATGATTGCTTTCTTGATTAATGACTATGTATTGGCAACCGGTACAAGACCATATTGGTTGTTTATCGGGAAAGTACAAGGCCATATTGGATTTTGTAAAAAACAAAAATTTTAATTTAACTGACATGTCGTTCCCTATAATAATAATAATAATAATAATAATAATAATAATAATAATAATAATAATAATAATAATAATAATAATAATATAATATTAATAATAATATTAATATCGTATGGCCTCGGTGCCGGGTGCAAGCTTTGTTACTGGACACACAGAGGGTAGCTTGCATGTCGAATTTAGTTGTTCCTTGACTATGAAAGTCAAGGAGGTTAGATGTTAGATATCTTATCTCCTTAAACTCTATAGCGCTTTCTAGTAGAAAAATGAGGAACGTTGTACCCTATGAACTCAACGAATATTCACAGATTTGAACATGATAATCTGAACAAAATGACATGACATTATTATTTTTTGTTTGTGTATTGGTTAAAGGGGAATGTAAATGACTGCAGCTTTATAAAAAGGTTACTGTTAGTGCCGACATACTGTTTATTATAATTTTTATGGTGTTTTGATATGAAATGAAAATCCACAGCCTGCTTCCAGTCTCCGACCGGGTCAGGAATGGAATGAATGAAGCCCCCATCTAGCGGCGAGGATATGAAGTGTGCCGGCTGCCGAAGCCTGTCGCACTCCTCTGGGGCAATGATTAAATGAATGACAGATGAAATGAAATGATAGTGAAGAGTGTTGCTGGAATGAAATTGTGACAGGGAAAACCGGAGAACCCGGAGAAAAACCTGTTTTGATATATTAATGCCAATTAACGTTTAAGTTTTATCTACAAGTATTGATTGATTGAGTGATTGGTTATTTTGTTTGCTTTTAGGTGTCGTCATGCGCCATTAACGTAATGAACAGACGGTGAACAAGCATACATTGTGCTTTAAATTACTCTGTGCAACGTTAATAACTTAAAATACGAAAAGGTTTTATTATAACACATGGCGTTAGTACCAAATACAACAAGTGAGCAAGTTGGTTTTCCACGTGGGTTAAATTTAAAATCAGAACATGACCGTTGGTTAACATTTGAATCCTGGCCTGTAGGCTTTTTATCGACACATAAACTTGCAAAAGCCGTTTTTTTTACTTGAACCGAGAAGATGTGGTGCGCTGTGTGTTTTGTCGTATTGAACTTTCACACTGGGAAGAAGGGGATGATCCCCATCGCAAATGGTCTCCTTGTTGTCCTTACATGCTTGGAAAACAAGTGGGTAACATACCCGTGTATCCATTTTACCGAACCACAAGACCATTGGCCGCTACGTACGTTGCTGAATCACAAATACATAATAATAATAATAATAATGATGTATTACCAGCCAACAACGGTAGTGTCTATATATGTGGTCCATATGCCATAGACAGTGTTGAATTGGCATGTGCTTTTGAAAAATTGGGAGTTTGCAAGACTAAAGCACTAGCAAACCCAGAGTACAGCTCTGTTGAAAAACGTTTAGAATCTTATAAAAATGTTTGACCATTAATATTAAAACACCTTACCAAACAACTAAGTGAAGCTGGATTTTTTATACTGATGAAGGGGATAAAACAATATGTTTTTATTGTGGATTTGCTTTAAAGGATTGGCAAATGACTGATGACCCTTTTGTGCAACACGCTCGTTGGTTACCTAACTGTAAATACTTGGTGTTGCTTAAAGGTCAGGAATTTGTGAACACTATTCGTAAAGAAAACGTGATTGCAGCACAAGACATAAAAGTGCCTTTAGAGTTAGAACACGCGGAGCAAATACATGAGGCTGAAAAAAAAGACTTGTCTCACGAACAGATACAAAATGTGACCAACAATTATGTAAAATTTGTTATCAAGATGAACTAGGTGTTGTATTTTTGCCTTGTGGACACATGATAGCCTGTGTCAAGTGTGCATTAGAACTCAACACTTGTGCTATATGCAGAAAAGCAGTATCTGCTACAGTTAGGGCATTTCTTGCATAAATAGTAAAATTTATCAGCCATGCATAGTGCAAAAACCCTAATTGCACAATATTATTAAAGCTGTTTTAGAGTGTAATAGATATGCTTTTCTTTTGTTTATAGACAACTACATTGAATGTTCTGAATGCTGTGGGTCAAGCATGAGGCTTAGAGACAAAGAAATTCAGCGAATTGCCAGCGCATATTTGATTCCGCATTATCAAGGTTCGGAAATTGAAAACAGCATATGGTGATCGTGTACTTTGTGTATGTGAAAACTTTGAGACATTTCTGCCTACACGGTTTAATGATATGTCGGAGAGTGTTTTTGTTGAAGTCAATAATGCTGTGCAACCTGTACACTTAATTTATGAAGGTTTTAAGAACAATAGGTGCATGGTCCGTTTTAATTAAATGAAAACAAATGTGAAATAATAATGGAAAATATAAGTAATGACAATGGACTGAAATAAAAAATATATGTGTATAGAATAATAATGTTTTAGTTTTTAGTATTGTCTTAAAAATATTATCATGAAACAAAACAAAATGTATATAACGTTTGTAAATAAATGCAAAATGATGTTACAATGTTGTTTTATTTTATACAAAGTTAGAATATTCAACAATGCTGAGTATACATGATTATGACAATAGATGCACACTTAATACAACTCTTTCTCTCTTTACAATAGTCTGTTATAGTTTTTAAACACAAGACTTGTTGTAGATCTTTTTATAGCAATGTCCATTCACTGTTGTTTTCAAAAACTGGGGAAGCCGCAATGGTTTTATAGGCATAAAAACCTTATTGTCATTACTATTTAGTCATTTTGATCCTCTTGCAATACTACGGTACCTTTTTTGCATATCAAGAGCAGATGACCTAGTTGTTCCACTCCTTAAAACGACGACGACAACAACAACACCACCTCTTGCATAGTTCATGATGTTGATGGCTCTTGCGGTGTGGAAGACGGATTAAACATAACTTTTAGAACAGGGGTTAAAAGTTGCTCATTAAACAATCCACTATTTTGAGTAGCAATATGGTTTTCTTGATTTTTTGTCGACGGCAACTGTGTTTCATGCAGTACACTACATTGATGATCACTGACACTTAAAACCTCACTATTTTTACTTCTTAGGTCACCACGACAATGCTTGGAACGTTGTTTTGAGCAGCGCCAAATAACAGTTCCGTTTTTATTGGTTCGTTTCACAATATATGAATATCCTTTATAGTATGCATAAGGCTTACCATACCTAGTCACTGATATTTCCATGTCAACTGTCAAGCATAGACTAAGCTCTAGTAAAGTCAACTTGGTAATAAGAATAATAGTTGAATTTGAGAGCAAATATGGATCCAAAGAGCTCAGGTAAAAGTGGAAGCAAATAAGCAAATATAAGAACCAAGAGGGGGGGGGGGGGGGGGGGGGGTAAAAGTGGTCACAAAGTGGTAGAGCCATTACACAATAATTTTAGCACGACGTAGCTCTTGTTCAATTTCTTTGATTTCCCAATCGTGACCGGTATGCCCAGTTTGTTGTAAAGCATGCAAGTGTCGAAGCCGTTGAATTAGCTTACTGGGTTTGTTCCAGTATACAAATTTAACAAATGAATATTTAGGTGTAAACAAAGCATTACCATTATCATCATCATCATTATCATCGTATTTAACATCATGATCATCATTATCATCATGACCATTATCACTATTACTATATAGTCCTTTTTGATCCTCTTGCAATAACACTTCATTTATAGTCTGCGTTGATTTTGATAGTGTTAAAGGTTTCTTGGACGTCGACAACTGTCTTAACATGACTTTTTGAGGACATGATAAGTCCTTTTGAACAAACACTGCACTATTTTTAGCCGCAATATCGTTTTCTTGAACTTGCTTTTTAGCATTTTGATAATTGTTTGTAAACAGCAACCGTGGTTCGTTTGGAGCACTACATTGATGAACACTCACACTTAAAATCTTTCAATTTTTACTTTTCAGATTGCCTCGATATTTTGTTGACCTCAGTTTTGAGCATTGCCAGAATATTATTCCTTTCGCATTCTGACGATTATAGTTATAAGAATAGCCTTGATAGAGTTCACGTTGCCTACCTTTGTTGGTTGTAGTAAGTTCCATAGTAGTTACTGACCTGTCAGTACGATGTTCACACTACAAAGGTTACAACTGTTTCGCTGATGGAGAGCCTTACCATAAGCTTATATATTGGCTTATGTGTTGGCTTATGTGTTGGCTTTTTGTGTAGGCTTTTTGTGTTGGCTTTTGTGTTGGCTTTTTGTGTTGGCTTTTGTAATGGCTTTGTATTGGCTTATTTGACAAGTTATTTTTGTCAATGTATTTAGTGGATTTTTTCTTGGTGTTGAAAAGTATTTGAAAGAGAGGGAATATTTAAAGACTTAACCTCAGCTCACTAACCTAACCTAAACTAACCTAACTTCACCTAACCTAACCTAACCCAACTTTACCTAACTTAACTTCACCTAACCTAACCTAACCTAACCTAACCTAACTTCACCTAACCTAACCTTTCAACTCTCAGATGATAATTAAATTCTGGGCATAGTCGAGTTGGAACCCAAGACCTCAAGGGTAAAAACCAATTATTTTTGGTTGCTTATTTTCATGGCTAACCTAACTTTACCTAACCTAACTTTAGCTCACTTTGGATATCACTAGTAAATGTTCATATCCTCCGCTATTTGGCATGCTCGTTGTTCAGGTAGTGCTCATATTTACCGCTAGGTAGCGAAACATACTTTGTGTGTTGCATGTGACTCTTGTGAAGTTTGACCGCGTGCATGATGTGCTTGTATAAGTTCTATATATAAACTCAATATACAATAAACCAATAACTGTTCAGAACTAACATTTATAGCCAGGTTTAGGGTATATAGGAGACCCTTAGCAAGAAAGGCTGTGTAACCAACTAGTCTACAGCCAGCCTCGTCATAAGCAGTAAGCACCTGTTGGCAGTAAATCCTATACCATATTGTTCAAAACATGGCACTTAAACAGGCTCTAGATCATGGAATAAAATTGGTAAGAAAAATCAACGTATGCCTTTAGCCAAGGTCTTTGTTTAAACTTTAACACAAAAGCCAACACATGAAATCATCGTGTGTTAAAGTTTAAACAAAGACCTTGGCTAAAGGCATACGTTGATGTTTTTACCAATTTTATTCCATGATCTAGAGCCTGTTTAAATGCCATGTTATGAACAGCGTGGTATAGGATTTACTGCCAACAGGTGCTTACTGCGTATGACGAGGCTGGCTGTAGACTAGTGGGTTAGACAGCCTTTCTTGCTAAGGGTCTCCTATATACCCTAAACCTGGCTATACATGTTAGTTCTGAACATTTATTGGTTTATTGTATATTGAGTTTATATATAGAACTTATACAAGCACGTCATGCACGCGGTCAAACTTCACAAGAGTCACATGCAACGCACAAAGTATGTTTCCGCTACCTAGCGGTAAATATGAGCAATACCTGAACAACGAGCATACCACCTAGCGGAGGATATGAACACCTACTAGTGATATCCAAAGTAAGCTGAGGTTAGGTTAGGTAAAGTTAGGTTAGCCATGAAAATAAGCTACCAAAATAAGCTACCAAAAAGTAATTAGTTTTTACCCTTGAGATCTTGGGTTCCAACTCGACTATGCCCGGAATTTAATTATCATCTGAGAGTTGAAAGGTTAGGTTAGGTGAAGTTAGGTTAGGTTAGGTTAGGTGAAGTTAGGTTAGGTAAAGTTGGGTTAGGTTAGGTTAGGTGAAGTTAGGTTAGGTTAGGTTAGTGAGCTGAGGTTAAGTCTTTAAATATTCCCTCTCTTTCAAATACTTTCCAACACCAAGAAAAAATCCACTAAATACATTGACAAAAATAACTTGTCAAATAAGCCAATACAAAAGCCAATACAAAAGCCAACACAAAAAGCCAACACAAAAGCCAACACAAAAAGCCTACACAAAAAGCCATCACATAAGCCAATATATAAGCTTATGGTAAGTCACTCCATCAGCAAAACAATTGTAACCTTTGTAGTGTGAACATCGTACTGACAGGTCAGTAACTACTATGGAACTTACTACAACCAACAAAGGTAGGCAACGTGCACTCTATCAGGGCTACTCTTATAACTATAATCGTCAGAATGCGAAAGGAATAATATTCTGGCAATGCTCAAAAGAGAGGTCAACAAAATGTCGAGGCAATCTGAAAAGTAAAAAATGGAAAGGTTTTAAGTGTGAGTGTTCATCAATGTAGTGCTCCAAACGAACCACGGTTGTTGTTTAGAAACAATTATCAAAATGCTAAAAAGCAAGTTCAAGCAAACGATATTGCGGCTAAAAATAGTGCAGTGTTTGTTCAAAAGGACTTATCATGTCCTCAAAAAGTCATGTTAAGACAGTTGTCAACGTTCAAGAAACCTTTAACACTATCAAAATCAACGCAGACTATAAATTAAGTGTTATTGCAAGAGGATCAAAAAGGACTATATAGTAATAGTGATAATGGTCATGATAATGTTGATCATGATGATAATGATGATGATAATGATGATGATGATGATGATGATAATGGTAATGCTTTGTTTACACCTAAAATTCATTTGTTAAATTTGTATACCCGAACAAACCCCGGTAATCCAATTCAACGGCTTCGACACTTGCATGCTTTACAACAAACTGGGCATACCGGTCACGATTGGGAAATCAAAGAAATTGAACAAGAGCTACGTCGTGCTAAAATTATTGTGTAATGGCTCTACCACTTTGTGACCACGTATTTGCACAAATTGCACTATTAACATTAGAATCAGCTGTTGCAATAATCCAATCTTATGTTTTACCCCCACTCTTGGTTCTTATATTTGCTTATTTGCTTCCACTTTTACCTGAGCTCTTTGGATCCATATTTGCTCTCACATTAAACTATTATTCTTATTACCAAGTTGACTTTACTAGAGCTTAGTCTGTGCTTGACAGTTGACATGGAAATATCAGTGACTAGGTATGGTAAGCCTTATGCATACTATAAAGGATATTCATATATTGTGAAACGAACCAATAAAAACGGAACTGTTATTTGGCGCTGCTCAAAACAACGTTCCAAGCATTGTCGTGGTGACCTAAGAAGTAAAAATAGTGAGGTTTTAAGTGTCAGTGATCATCAATGTAGTGTACTGCATGAAACACAGTTGCCGTCGACAAAAAATCAAGAAAACCATATTGCTACTCAAAATAGTGGATTGTTTAATGAGCAACTTTTAACCCCTGTTCTAAAAGTTATGTTTAATCCGTCTTCCACACCGCAAGAGCCATCAACATCATGAACTATGCAAGAGGTGGTGTTGTTGTTGTCGTCGTCGTTTTAAGGAGTGGAACAACTAGGTCATCTGCTCTTGATATGCAAAAAAGGTACCGTAGTATTGCAAGAGGATCAAAATGACTAAATAGTAATGACAATAAGGTTTTTATGCCTATAAAACCATTGCGGCTTCCCCAGTTTTTGAAAACAACAGTGAATGGACATTGCTATAAAAAGATCTACAACAAGTCTTGTGTTTAAAAACTATAACAGACTATTGTAAAGAGAGAAAGAGTTGTATTAAGTGTGCATCTATTGTCATAATCATGTATACTCAGCATTGTTGAATATTCTAACTTTGTATGAAATAAAACAACATTGTAACATCATTTTGCATTTATTTACAAACGTTATATACATTTTGTTTTGTTTCATGATAATATTTTTAAGACAATACTAAAAACTAAAACATTATTATTCTATACACATATATTTTTTATTTCAGTCCATTGTCATTACTTATATTTTCCATTATTATTTCACATTTGTTTTCATTTAATTAAAACGGACCATGCACCTATTGTTCTTAAAACCTTCATAAATTAAGTGTACAGGTTGCACAGCATTATTGACTTCAACAAAAACACTCTCCGACATATCATTAAACCGTGTAGGCAGAAATGTCTCAAAGTTTTCACATACACAAAGTACACGATCACCATATGCTGTTTTCAATTTCCGAACCTTGATAATGCGGAATCGAATATGCGCTGGCAATTCGCTGAATTTCTTTGTCTCTAAGCCTCATGCTTGACCCACAGCATTCAGAACATTCAATGTGGTTGTCTATAAACAAAAGAAAAGCATATCTATTACACTCTAAAACAGCTTTAATAATATTGTGCAATTAGGGTTTTTGCACTATGCATGGCTGATAAATTTTACTATTTATGCAAGAAATGCCCTAACTGTACCAGATACTGCTTTTCTGCATATAGCACAAGTGTTGAGTTCTAATGCACACTTGACACAGGCTATCATGTGTCCACAAGGCAAAAATACAACACCTAGTTCATCTTGATAACAAATTTTACATAATTGTTGGTCACATTTTGTATCTGTTCGTGAGACAAGTCTTTTTTTTCAGCCTCATGTATTTGCTCCGCGTGTTCTAACTCTAAAGGCACTTTTATGTCTTGTGCTGCAATCACGTTTTCTTTACGAATAGTGTTCACAAATTCCTGACCTTTAAGCAACACCAAGTATTTACAGTTAGGTAACCAACGAGCGTGTTGCACAAAAGGGTCATCAGTCATTTGCCAATCCTTTAAAGCAAATCCACAATAAAAACATATTGTTTTATCCCCTTCATCAGTATAAAAAATCCAGCTTCACTTAGTTGTTTGGTAAGGTGTTTTAATATTAATGGCCAAACATTTTTATAAGATTCTAAACGTTTTTCAACAGAGCTGTACTCTGGGTTAGCTAGTGCTTTAGTCTTGCAAACTCCCAATTTTTCAAAAGCACATGCCAATTCAACACTGTCTATGGCTTATGGACCACATATATCGACACTACCGTTGTTGGCTGGTAATACATCATTATTATTATTATTTATTTGTGATTCAGCAACGTAAGTAGTGGCCAATGGTCGTGTGGTTCGGTAAAATGAATACACAGGTATGTTACCCACTTGTTTTCCAAGCATGTAAGGACAACAAGGAGACCATCGCAAATGGTCTCTAAAGGGATCATCCCCTTCTTCCCAGTGTGAAAGTTCAATACGACAAAACACACAGCGCACCACATCTTCTCGGTTCAAGAAAAAAACCGGCTTTTGCAAGTTTATGTGTCGACAAAAAGCCTACAGGCCAGGATTCAAATGTTAACCATCGGTCATGTTCTGATTTTAAATTTAACCCACGTGGTAAACCAACTTGCTCACTTGTTGTATTTGGTACTAACGCTATGTGTTATAATAAAACTTTTTCGTATTGTAAGTTACTGTATTAACGTTGGACATAGTACTTTAAAGCACATTGTATGCTTGTTCACCGTCTGTTCATTACGTTAATGACGCATGACGACACCTAAAAGCAAACAAAATAACCAATCACTCAATCAATCAATCAATACTTGTAGATAAAACTTAAACGTTAATTGGCATTAATATATCAGAACACCATAAAAATTATAATAAACAGTATGTCGGCACTAACAGTAACCCATGTACTTATTTTCTTTTTAAAAAGCTGCAGTCATTTACATTCCCCTTTAACCAATACATAAACAAAAAATAATGATGTCATGTCATTTTGTTCAGATTATCATGTTCAAACCTGTGAATATTCGTTGAGTTCGTAGGGTACAAAGTTCCTCATTTTTCTACTAGAAAGCGCTATAGAGTTTAAGGAGATTAGATATCTAACATCTAACCTCCTTGACTTTCATAGTCAAGGAACAACTAAATTCGACATGCAAGCTACCCTCAGTGTGTCAAATAACAAAGCTTGCACCCGGCTCCCGAGGCCATACGATATTAATTTTATTATTAATATTATATTATTATTATTATTATTATTATTATTAGGAACGACATGTCAGTAATTTTTTTTTTACAAAATCCAATATGGCCTTGTACTTTCCCGGTTTTTTTTTAGCGTATGGCTTTTAGTGCCAGGAGTGTCCGAGGACATGTTCGGCTCGCCAGTTTTGTAGCTGCTTCGAGACGGACACCCAATGGGTGAGCTACAAGTACCGTTGGGGAGAGAAGGAGGGAAGTTGGAATGTAAGGACGAGGAGTTGGAAGGTAGCGGCTGTGGCCTATAGTTAGGGACCAACCCCGGTATTTGCCTGGAAGGAAGATGGGAAACCACAGAAGACCATCTTCAAGGTTGCCGGCGGGGAGATTCGAACCTCCTCGCCTCCCGGATGTTAGCGACTGCCATCAGTCATGCCGTAACCACCACGGCTAACTCACCCGGTACTTTCCCGGTAAACAACCACTATGGTCTTGTACCGGTTGCCAATACATAGTCATTAATCAAGAAAGCAATCATCGTCCTAGTCATGTACAGGTAATGAATTTTTTGTCTACGAGTTTTCAGTAGTGGTAAACTGGAATAGCATTTTGTGTTAGGCTTACCTGAGTTTTAAATAGTTCACTGCCTGGAAACAATGGTTGAACTTTACTGCGTCTCGGGTTTTCAGCGACTGCTACGGCGGTAAGGCTTTTCTTTCCAAGTTTCTAAAAATAAATAAAATAAACCGTTATAAATACCTAAATTCAGGTTAGTACATGCATTTCATAAAATAAAATATGAAACAAAAAAGAAACAAGTTAGTTTAAAAAAATAATCCCACCTTCACTTGCAGTGGCTTGTTGCTGTTTCCTTCTAGTGGGCTCAAAAGTAAACTGGTTTCTTGTATCTCACACATGTAAGGTATACCGGTTATCTGCAAACAAATAAATTAAAAATTAATAATTACCTAACCAATGACTACAAATTTAAGGTTCATTAGCATGACATTATTAAAATAATCTTTCATAGGTACTTACCAAAATAAAAGGATATTTCTTCCACAGCTCTACTGTATACGTCCGTGTGCTAAAATGGCAAGTGCATGACTAACGCAATCGTTATCAGTTAGCCTAGCAACAGAAAAAGTTTTATTTTCTCAGCGTTTTGACCTTGAATGGTTCTCTGTCTCTCTCTCGCACGTGTTCCCACGCCTCTTCACATTCCTCAATCTGAATAAGATTCGTGTACCGTATACTAGTTTCATGTTTTTAATAAGGATCCAAAATGGCCTACTGTCTCAGAACCAAAATGGCGGTCTCTGCTTAAACAGCACACCTGATAGTCACCACGAGGTAAGTAAGCTGATATCACACTTCCTGCTGACGAAGATATTCCTACCTCGTCTGCACCAGCAACAGCTCTCACGAGTCCTCTGGCTAGGTACAAAATTCAGTCACCAGTGAGCTGGACTGTGTGCGTGTTAGCATTCAAAACATGTGTGTGTGTCTTATTATTATTATTATTATTATTATTATTATTATTATTATTATTATTATTATTAAACATTTTACTGTAATAATAATTACTAGCAAGCGGCCATCCTCAATACATGATCATGTTAACCACATACTTTCATCCTAAAACACATGACTTTACCCAGTTCAATATTTAGTTTATAACATTTCAGGCCAATGACCTTACCGTTTTGGCTCTTTTCGTACATGCACATGACTTGGTCGAGCAAATGTTATAGGTTTCCATATTCTAAAACCATTTACTGTGCCAGACAGCAGTCTCGCTTATCACCGTTTACTAGCATGTTCAAGATCCCCTTCGGGGGTAAAAAATATCCTAGCACACTTAACACATTTTCAAATATTCGCCTCTATCTGTCATAGGAAATGTCACAAAACCAACCGTCATAAGCTGTCCCCGCCATCCCACCAAAATAGCTATTCATTTCTTCCGGGCACGGTCACCGAGATCGCCAACGTCTAAGAATCACTTGGTCATATCCTACAACCGTCTGTTGTGTCAGAGAGCGATCTCGCTCATCACCATTAACTAAAACGTTAAAGATCCCCTTCAGGATTAAGAAATCTAGCATGCTTGTCACATTTCAAAATATTCGCCTTCATTCATTCGTCATAGGAAAAAATATCGAAAAGCGACCCCTCGTTTTGCCATACATCGTCCCCGTCGAAATAGCCATTTCCAGCATTCACCATGCTCAGTCATAGCCTCGTTGTAGCATACGGCAAGCGCTACCGGCTCTCTGTCTACAAACACGCTTTTATAAAAAAAAAAAAAAAAAAATTAAAAGCATAGTTTATTGTGCTAGAGACTTGACATTTATTTTCATGGTATAGGGGATAGGGATCTTTCATTTATGTCAAACAACTGTTTTTGTCAACGTGTTAGTTTCCAAAATAGTAAAAATTCAAAATTTAAGGGTTTTCAAAAAATCTCAAAATATAAAAAGTTTTATTATAAAAAAATAAAGGTCATAGAGACCATTGGTTTGAACTATGGCACAACATTCTATCATGTTTGGTTTTCATACTATCGCCTACTTTCAAGAACAATATTTTTCAAAATAAAAAAATAACGAGTGGTCTATAGGAAAGAGGACATCAGCTCGAGTCCAACGACACCTGATTTGTTAAAATCCGACCATCCGTTCGCTAATGATCACCAATGTTCCCGAGAAAGTAGGCTTTCATTTTTTTTCCTCCTACACCATTGAAACGTGCTGTCCGCCTAGAGGGCATACCCACCTTTCATTAACGTCAAACAAACTTTTTTCCAATTCACCGTTTCCAAAATAGCGCCAACCCAAAAAACAAACATTTTAAATTTTTTTAAAAAATACCAACACACATGCTTAGCCAAGAGAACGTCATCCCAACGCCAACAATACCTCGTTCGTTAAAATCCGACCACGCGTTCGGGAGATATCGGCAAAGTTTATATGAAAGTAAGAGAGTAAGTAGAACCCCCATTCTAGCACCACTGCACAGTTTTAGTCCTAGAGGCTTGTAATTTATTTTGCGGGTACAAGGGATCAGAGCCATTCATTTATGTCAAACAAATTTTTTTTGTTAAGTCTTTAGTTTCCAAAATATAAAAATTTCAAAATTGAACTTTTTTCAAAAAAATGTAAAACATAAAAACGGTTTATTATAAAAAATAAAGGAGATCGAGACCGTTCGTTTAAGCTATTGCACAACATTCTATCATGTTTGGTTTCAAACTATCACCTACTTTCGAAAACAAAAATTTTCATTTTTTTTAAATATAATGATTGGTCCATAGGAAAGCCCCCGTCAGCTCGAGTCCAACGACACCTCATTCGTGAATCTCCGACCACGGGTTCGGGAGTTATCGGCTCGCATTGGGAGTAGTGGTGGGGGGGGGGGGGGGGGAGAATCCCTCGCTCTCCCCCTCTCCCCTTCTAACGATCATTAGTCAACAACATCATTATCGGGAAGCAGTCTGCAATAGTACTTACTTAATTCCTGCCGCTCCTTCCGGAGCATAGGGCCTTGGCGAAATTTCTCCACGCAGTACGGTTCCTGGCCATTCTCTTCACTTGACTCCAGTTCTTGTCCACCTCTGCGATTTCATTTTCGATCGTCCTCTTCCAGGTCTTCTTAGGTCGACCTCGCTTCCTGGCACCTTGAGGATTCCAGTCTAGCGCCGCCCTCTCACCAACTCCGTCCAGCTTCCTTAGTGTGTGACCGATCCAGCGCCATTTCCTCTCCTTGATCTGGATGCTAATCGGTTGTTGATTGGTGATGGTCCAAAGATCTTCATTTGAGATTATGTCTGGCCACCTCACATTCATGATGCGACGCAGACATCTGTTAATGAACACCTGTAGCTGGTTGTTGATTGGTTTTGTGACTTTCCATGTTTCACAGCCATAGAGAAGAATCGACTTTACGTTGCTATTGAAAAGGCGGAGCTTGGTCTTCCTGGAAATGTTTCTATTTCTCCAGATGGGGTAGAGCTGGACAAATGCACCATTTGCCTTCCTGATACGGCTTCGAACATCTTCCTCTGCTCCCCCATCATTTGTGACTATACTCCCAAGGTAGAGGAAGGACTCAACTCGCTCAATTTCCTTTCCGTTGACTGTCAAGCTAGTCGTGACGTCAGAATTTATCCTCATCTCTTTGGTCTTGTTGGTGTTGATCATCAGCCCTGCACGTTCTGCTTCTCTCTGCAACCTCCCCAGCTTATCTTCTATGTCTCGGTACCGTTGTGCCATAAGACAAATGTCGTCCGCGAAATCCAGATCTTCAAGCCTGTCATTTATACCCCATTGAATACCCCTCTTGCGCCCTCCCATTACCTTCTTCATCACACTCCTCTTCTTGCCAAAAGGCGTCATCAGGTTATCCGTCCGGTTTTGTAATTTCGCTTCAGATTCAGTAATCAGTTTGTTTAAGAGGAGCGAGTGATTAACCCACTGCCTCCGAGTGCCTTGGAGGGGCTGCCACCTTAGGCCTGAGGCACCAGGCTGATTTTCTGTCAGGGTTTCTTCCCTTAGCCTTTGAAGAACCAACTCCAAACTACAAGGCATCAGTTGTTTCACCAGAGCCCGGTTAGCCGTAATTTCTTCAGGGTTCCTGTAGGGCCTTCACAGTTACCGTAGCGGTCTTGAGGCACACAAAGTCCCCACTGTACTTCACCCCTGCAGGCAATCCCCTACTTCATTACGTTGTTCATCTCCCACGACGACGACGAGGGGTTGGATTTGTGGGAGACAGTCTGCAATAGTGCATATAATTATAAAAATTTCATAAAATATTGCTTCGTTAATTATTTATTATCGATAGATAACAAATATTTACAGTACTAATTAAATCACAGAAAAGCAAAATCCTGATTTTAGAGAAAAACATAATTACCATGTTTTTAACAAACAAATCGGTGACGGACCCTCTCTAACAGTTTCCAAAACTCCTAGACTAATTAATATTCAAACGCATCATAACATAGGGCAGAACCCTCGATAAAAAGCATAGAAAAGGCTCAAATACTACTCAAAAGACGTCCTGTCATCGTGGATATGCCATTTTCCAGAAACAAAGGAATATGCAACATCAAAAGGGTCCTGGAAAAACATGCCTCTGCATATTTCCAAAAATAAGGCTGGCCTCTCTAAATCTTCAGTAAACGGGAAGTTCTAACATGTTGGAAGTTATAGTCAACATTACAGTTCAAATACACAAACTACTAGTAATTAAGTTGGTCACTTACAGTTTGATGACGGCGTGGTTCAAGAATCCACTCTCTGTGGAACGCCCCTGCATTGTACCTCGTGTAGGCACAAATGTGAGAACTTGGTGCTGCTCACCCATCTTTGTTTGTCAACTCGAAGTTACTTCACGTCCTCGGCCATCTACAACCCAATTCCTCTAGTGTTCCATATTACGGGTTTGATTCATGGTGCTATAAACGTAAATATCGACGACTGTCCGACGCCACATTAAACGTTCAAAACTTTAACACTCGTGACTTTTGCCACCGCAAACACGCGATGCACGACTATCTACGATACTTCCACATTCACTCCGGAAATTTCACGAAGTGCATAAAACAAATATTTGTGTTTTGTTTCTCTTTTGCCCAATACAATTTTACTGGTAACAGTCATTTAACTGGCAATGCACTCTTATTGATTCTATGAGCGTATTTTCCATATATTTTTTGTTGTGTCTGCTACCTATCATGGGCGAGGAATACTCTTCCTACTGACACGCTAGCGTAGCCGGTCCCATATAGTTGACTAAAATTAAACTGGTCTGAGGTCATGCACTTCGCAAAATCCGACACACAGATTTGCCCAGTATCCTAGACTAAACTAGCTGTGGGTTGGATATGCTCCGACACAGATTTGCATTCACTATATTTGGTCCCACCTATCGTATATCTAGCGATGAGATGGGTATTCTCCATAAATCAGAACTGCCAAGCAGCTTGACCCCAACCAACGTCGGGCAAAGAAATATTTCATCTCAAGAATCAGATACCCGCAGGTAAGGAAACTGCTATGCTGTTCCAAGCTCGCTTATGCGACACTGCGCTAGTGCCTGGGCCAATTAAAATGTCATTTGTTTCCGCGTCACTCAGCCAGGCCTCGAAGTCAATCCATTTTGTAATGCCCGCTACTCAACCCAAGTGATCTCAACATGCCAGCTCGTGCGCTCACACCAGACAATGTGCGCACAGACACACGACGCATGTCCACATAATCACATATAATTCCGGACTTCCTTCATGGATTTTCTTGTAACAAAATCCAAAAATAGTAGAATAAGTTTGCGGATATTCCCTCGATATTATGGCATTTCCGCCTCTTCATTTTATGCAACATGTAGAGAGAAAAATCAATACTACTGGAACAGCTACTAGGTGCTACAGCTCCATTTCCGCTGGGAATTTCACGGCGAAACTTCGAAACATTATACCGGTGCGCTCTTCA
Source organism: Meconema thalassinum (assembly GCA_946902985.2). Taxonomy (NCBI): domain Eukaryota; kingdom Metazoa; phylum Arthropoda; class Insecta; order Orthoptera; family Tettigoniidae; genus Meconema; species Meconema thalassinum. The sequence continues at coordinate 40,828,812 of OX336389.2, forward strand.
AAATTACGAGTCATTGCTCACTAGAACAACCAGGCGTCTCCTCAATATGGCCACATACGAGGGCTGTTTTTTTAAGTAAAGGCCGTTTTTTAAAATTAACCGAACATTTTGTTTTGAAACCACATTTATTTTTAGGTTTTACATACCTTTCTCTATTTTTCTACGTAGTTGCCTTGTTTATTTAGGAACTTGTCATATCTGAAAACTAAGTTCTGAAATCCCTCAGCATAAAAGTTTCCCGCCCGTTCTGACAACCAAGAATTCACGGCTGTTTTCACTTCTTCGGCGTTTGTATGGGTTTGACCTTGACAGGAGAGGTTGAGTGTCGCCATTCCATTGACTGTTGCTTGGTTTCAGGGGTGGAATGGGATACCCATGTTTCATCTCCTGTGATGATTCGACTCGACATGTCATCCGTTTCTGGCTGCGAGCGATTTCTTCCTCTTTTCACAGCTTAAACGTCATCTTGGTGGGAAGCGCTTCGCCGACGATGAAGAAGTGAAAGCCGCCGTGAATTCTTGGTTGTCAGAGCAGGCGGCAAACTTTTCTGCAGAGGGATATCAGAAATTATTTTTAAGGTATGACAAATGCCTAAATAAACAAGGCAACTATGTAGAAAAATAGTGGAAGGTATGTAAAACCTAAAAATAAATGTGGTTTCAATATAAAATTTTCGGTTAATTTAAAAAGCGGCCCTTACTTCAAAAACAGCCCTCGTACATCCCCATGCAAACAAAAATAAAAAAAGAAACGTTTTCTTATTTCCCAGAGCCATTGTTTTAACTATCTGGTTCTGTGTAATATCTTTTGAGACTGGCGGCGTTGCAGGTTCCCACGGTATTACCCGATCTAGCATCGTTGAGGCGATAAATCCCGTTATCTAAACTCGGAGATATTTGAGATTGAGGCTTGCGAACTTGGAATACACACGGTTTCCCACGTCGGATGGTACGGGTTTTCTCAGGAGAAAGGTACCTTCCCTCAAGGGTTCCCTGAATTTCTTCCCTCGAACTCTCTTCTTCCGCTTCTCAGCATGTAGAAGCAACTTCTCCAAGGCCTCAGCTTCACGACCTCTCCTATTTGGTTCCAATTCATGGGGAATTGATACTATCCTGTCCCAAGGTCGAATTGGTTCATTTCCGAGGTGTAACAATGTCGGTATTGTCCCCGTACTTTCGAGTACCGCGGAATTTATAAACTGGGCCGCGATGGGTACTACATCAATCCATCGCCAATGTTCGGATGAGCAATATAACCGGCAAAACTTAGAGATTTCCGCCATTATGCTTTCAGCTGGGTTGCTTTCAGAATGCCGCACAGAGCATAAGACCTGTTGAATGCCCCAGGCCGTCATCGCGCTCCTGAATTCCATAGTGGTTAATTGGGACCCATGGTTGGAAAGTAGAAACTCTGGTTTCTCCGCCTCTGGGATCACGTCTTCACGTATCCTCTTCAGAATGTACTTTGTGTTGGCCTTTTGGATTGGGCGTAGCATCGTATATATGCTGAAGATTCCAACCGTCACCAATATGTACCGATTACCCCGCTTGGATTTGGGTAAAGGCCTAAAAATGTCAATGGCGAACCTTTCGCACGGCTTAGTAGGATTAATAGGCCTAGGTGCCTCTCTTAGCAAATGTGATTCGTACGTGTTTCTTTGACATCAGTCACACGTTCTTATTGTTTCCCTGATTGTATTCCGAGTATGTTCACACGTGAATTTCTCTTGTATCATATGCAGAGTTTTGTCAACACCAGCGTGACCTGAAGCTTTGCGAGTCAGCCATATAATTGCTGTTTGAAGCCTTGGTGGTACAACAATTCGTAACTTTCCATGATCGGGATCAATAAATCTGCAAATAATGCTATTTACCGACACATAATTTCTTGTTACTTTTTCCATAACTGGGTAGTCTGGATCATTAGGGTCCATATTCTTATGAAGAAATCTGGTTATATTTCTGAGAGGTCCATGCCGCTTTTGCGACTGTGGTAACGTCTTCAATCGTCTTAGAGTCTCTTCGTCGTCTTGCAATAAAGTCATGGGCATAACTAGAACCGACGGTTCCACTGCTCGACTTAAAAATATGCTCCAATATTGGATTTCCCGGATCGATGTTCTATTTTCAAGTTAAACTGAGCCCATCGTGTTATCCGTTCGCATGCAAAATTTGATTTTAGAATAAATTCTAACGCATGGTGATCCGTTCTCACGATAATTGCGTGTCCTATAAGTAATTTGTTCCAAGTCTCTAGTGCATTGATGATTTGTCAAGGCTCCCAGCTCCGTAGTGTAATAGTTACGTTCTGACGGTCGAAGATTCCTGCTAAGGAAAGATAAGTAATGTCCGGTTCGGTCGTCATTCTCCTGCAGCAAAATTGTTCCTATACCTACAGTTGATGCATCCGACTCAATGGTAACATCCTTTTGTAAGTCTGGATATTCCAGTTTTACACTATTTATCAATAATTGGCCTCCCTGAAAGACCTTTCACAAGAGTCATCCCACTTCCATTTGTTCGCTTGTAAGGGTGCCCTATGACGATGTACCTATGGCAATGACCCGCGAAAAATTGGCATGTTCCCAGAAACTGGCGGACATGTTTTACCCTTTTAGGCTTAGGGAAGTTAGGTATAGCTTGGATCTTCTGATCAATCGGGCGATAGCCCTGTCCATCCAATACATGTTCTGAGAACTTTATTTCTCTTCTATAAAATTGACATTTTCGGAGATTTACTTGAAAATTTGACCGTCGTAAATCTTGAAATAACAACCTGAAATGCATCAGATGTTCTTATTCTGTTTCAGACGCGATCAGTATATCGTCAATGTAACAGATAACTATGTCTTTGACTTCCTGGCTTATGTTCTAATCAAGAGCCCGAATTAACACTGATCCAGACGACTTCATTCCGAAGGGAAATCTTTTAAAGACGTATATTTTTGTTGTTCAAACAAGAACCCCGTATATTTTCACGAATCTCCACTTAATCTGTTATGGTGATAAGAAGAGTCAAGTCCACTGTTGAGAATCATTTCCAGCCCTTGAATTTTCGCCACAGTTCTCTCATAACAGGCAGTCGATCATATTCAGGTAACAGTCTAGCGTTCAGTAACCTTGCATCCAAGCAGATTCGTAAGTTTCCGTCAGGTTAATTACCACGGCCAATGGATTTACATAAGGAGTAGCATATTTTTCAATGATGTTATCTCGTTCCAGATTCCGAATGATTTCTTTGACTTTATACCGATACTTCTCTGGTATAGGGTGTGCTTTCGTTAATACGGAGAAACATCGCATACTTGAAAGGTATATTCTAAATCCCTGATTTCTCCAAGTTTAGTATCGAAAATGTCAACAAATCCTTGTACCAAGTCGGTCGTCCGGGGAGAATAGTTGGCATCTTCTATATTTTCCTTAGCTGTCTCCAGGTTTCCAAAAACTCGCGTCCATCTAATTCCTCAGACAGTGACTTCCTTTTCTTCCTCAAATATGACGTCTTCGGCCTGCTGAAATTCGATCGTATCCGATTTCATATCGATCACTGCCTTGCACTTTTTTATAAAATAGGTCCCCAGGATCATCTCATGAGCTATGTCCCGCATAATATGTGCTCGAAAGAACATCCTCCAAACGTCGCCTTCAAATATATCTGAACCTTACAAGTTGTTACTTTGTTGGGAATAAAACCTTGGAATTTATTTCCCGAGAATGGTATCTCCTCCAAATTCTCAGATAACTTCCAGGCAGTGTACTGTGCCCGTCCCGGAAATATGTGTGATGACCCGGCCAAAAATTACACCACACAATCTCCGAGAAAGAACAGGGGAGTGCAATAAAAAAGCAGAAAAAAACGAATTGCCTGAATTCTAGTTTGATAATATAAGAAAAACGGCTCGGGTGGCACGAGACAGAGTATGTCCGGGTCGTTACGGGATGGGAAAGAGGGCGCCATCAAACTAGAGTTCGCAAGGACACATTCCTGGAGAGGCCAGAGTTAAAAGAAGGAAAGTAGAAATGACACAGATAAAAGAAATTTAAGAAGGTAAAGGAAAATGATCCTTATTTATTCATGGATTCAGCTTGCATTAAAATTCCACACCCTACCTATGATCTCGACGGCTATAGAATCCCTAAGATATGGTGCAATGTCTTTCTGAATCTTGCCAAATCGGATCAATAAAAAAATACATCACAGGACTGAAACGAAAGCCAACTAAAAGTCTCTTCTGTCGCTGCAGGGATTTTTCGGCGCACACGACACGAAAAATTATTAAGACTCATCCCTGAGCGACCTAACTTCAATTATACGAAAGAAAAAAAATACACCAAATAATCAAACTAATGCGCCCTGTGATGTGAAACTGCTTGCTAATGAATAGATATCGGCATTGTACTACCGTAATTGCACACAAGACAGTCTATCCAATTGTCCAAACTTATTTACAATTATAACTGACAATAATATAATATGAAATCCTCTAACTCAGTTCCTAAAATAAAAAATTGTCCACATCAGTCCACTGATTATCAGGATCAGTTCAAAAATAAATCAAATCGAAATCCTTAATTCAATATCTCATGCTCTATTCAAAATCTTTTAGGGAATCCTGAACTAATAATCTTGTTCAAAATTCGATAATCTTTTGTCAATTCAATAATCATCCCTAATGCCCGCAATTATTATAATAATCCTTACATGGTCTCGTGGACTCGAATCCACAACTAGATTCAAGAATAATCCAGAATCAAACTCCATCAAATGATCATTGAATTATCAGAGCAACCATACTCGATGATTTCGTTAAATTGCTCAGGCAATTGCTGATCAAAATAATTAGTAAAGGGGACAGAGAAAGAAAGATTAAATTTTGCCTCACCTATGCAATGAGCCTTTGTCAAAATGAACCATAAATTCTCTAAGAGAGACCAAATAATTGGATCAAAACGTTTAAACATCATGATAGGATTATAATAATTCATGATAAAACATGTCATATAATTTGCCAACAAATCGTTGCACTAAGGCAATAGCCCTCTAAATAACTCGAGCAACATGTCACAAAAGATCATGGCCCATCAAACTATCATTCAAAACCAGAAATCAGATCATCATCTGAGCATTTCTGTACATAACTTCAATAATTCCTATCACAAATATAATATCCAAGTGGCAAATCTAATATTTAATATTGGCTATCTTCACACTCAAAATGTGGCAACCAGAATGCATAAATCTAACAGTCGGATCTGAAGAGATATGCATCCAAAATACTAACAATTCAATCGAAATGTGAACGGATCAAGGCAAAACTCACAAAGTCCTCAAATGAGACCCCTAAAGATCGTCCTAGAAAAGATCTGGAGTTCCAAAAAAAACATCACTCAGACGGCAAAGTCATCCTAAGGCTTCAACATCAAATCCCCAAAGAAAATGTGGACCAAAAGAAACTTGTGCATCTGATGCACACTATCTTAAAATCCTTGGATAAAACCATAAATCGAAAAAGAATGCATCATGAAAGAAACGCAGAAGAAAAAAAAACATTGAAATAATTGCCATCGCAATTATGCAAGAGAAACTAATAATAATAATAATAATAATAACAATCGTAAAAAAACAATCATTATCATCATTAATCCCAACAAAATTCATTAGACTCCGATGTGTACAATCAGATAATGCTCTTGCCATACCGTGGAATTATGCAAAGTCTAAATATGATCATGTGCTCTGGAGTGCAACTCATTATGGGAAGATTCAATTCATGTGGGCTGGCGACACATTTTTACCTCCTGGCATTTTCGTTAGGCAGAGACAAACCTCTTGTGCAAATTTAATAGAGTGTAAAGATCCCTGATAAGTGTTCCCTGGTGTCGTGTTGGCGGCAGGCGTCTGCTTGCGAAGATCGTCGCGACGCCTCCTGGATCAAAGTTCCATCCCTCCATCACGCCTTCTGCGTGTTTTAATATGCCATGGTGTAATTAGAAATATTCGACACTGTATGTCTCTTCTTCCTCACGAAGACATTTACTTCATTAATATGTTGCCACATTATTTTAGAGTAACACGCCGCCACTGTTCCAATTCGATCTAGAATGTTCAGAAGTGAGATTGTGTTCAGTGTAATTGGCAAAGACTGTTCCAGAAGTCCGGCGTGAAGCAATGTTCAATGAACTATGTGAACTATTACAGTGTTCCATTGATGCCTAAAGCCATGTTCACTTGCCATCACGGCTTTGATTAAATGTGCAATGTTCTGTCGCAAAGATGTCCCAACTGATTTCCATTGAATAGTGTGTAAGATTGTAGCATATGATGAGAAATATCCAGCCCTCAGAATGTGTATCACTGCTGCTTTATGCTGGTAATGTTTATATGATTTTTCAACTTACGTGGCTCCAACTTCCTTTGTATGTCAGTGCAAGTCCCAATACTTACGAATATGAACCATCACTTTCACACTGCCGTTTGCTGGCGATTTGCAAGTGACAAACTTGCAACTAATAGCTCGCCCTTACGACCGTAAGAATACAACACACACAGCGATACCAGTCCGCACTAACAGAATCAAACATCAAAATGAGCCAGCTCGTCTCGCGATCACCTGCCAAGCGGTCTTGCTATCCTCCCCGCCGTAAGGGGTGGGGGTAGCTCGCATATACCTCTCCTTACTCCCGGCCGTGACATCATCACACAAGTGCACTGACCTCCACCGGTCATTCGGGCAAGATCAAACCATCGTGACGTGATATTTGCGGCCCCCGGCCGTTCACGCAGCACCGTAGCTTAGTGGTCATACTCCAAATCGGGTACAGTACATCTTCTTGGTTACCAGGCATTAAATCGCACCAGTATCGATCAATGTATGGATCGGTTTCCCGTAGACCTCACAAACAATAATGGGTAATCTAATATTCAATCCAATCTCCTTCCTCTGATTCTCATCATGAATTAAATCCTCGTCGTCCACCTGCCAATTTCTAATCTTGGAAATAAAACCCTCAATGATTAATTTGGACGATTGTTCTTGTCTGAAATCGGTGGTTTTTTCTTTGTCAGCCGATTTATTTACTCCCGACCTGCTCGGTTTGTCCCTGGTGTCAGATAATTCTTGCAAGTAACGTTGGCTCTCTTCGTGCCTCTGTTCAATGTCTTCTCTGGCCCGTCTCCTAAAATCATCATTTCCCGTTCGGTCGCATGGTCGATCTTGGAATTTCCTTGTGTTATATCTCGGTCTTCTCCACGAATTCCATCGGGTTTCATAACGTCTTTGCCTTACGTAAGGATGTCTGCTGTTGTTCCATTCTCTTCCATCCTGACCCCTCGGCGTTTTCTCTTCCCCAGGGTGATCCTGCGTAGTTTGGCATTTACGGTCCACTACCACAGCGTATACAGCTTGAGTATCCGGTTAACTTGTTCTCTGATGGTAAAATTGGGCATTTGAATGATCTAAACGTGGACGACTTCATCGAAGTCTTCCAAACTTCCAATGTTAGTGGCTATCAATGTGCGCTGCACTTCCAAAGGGAATTGCCAAATTAATGCAGAGATTAACTCATACTCGGGCTGGGTGGTTCTAGAAAATGTAGCTTTGCTAGCTGACTAGCAAGATAGTTCGAATACTTCGTTGGTTGTGAGGTCGAGTACCGTTTGACATATAGCTCTGATCTAACATGTTGCTGGGTCTCCGGCGACCAGAATTTTCGTGGCAGGGCTTGTTTGAACTCCTCGTATGTCCGTAAGTGACAACGGAAAGCGGAGAACCATACAAGAGCAGGGCCATCCAATAATTTTCCTATTACGGTACTCTTATTTCCCTTTCCTTTGCAATTTTAGCATCCTTTAAGTAGACCTTCACCTCTCTAAGGAATTCCCCCGGCGATACTATTCCTGTCCCCAGTAAACTCGCTCGGCTTATCTTCGGCATTTTTTAATAAAGTTATAGGCGTAGATGTGTAGACGACTCGCCCTTCATCTGACCTTCCTGTTTCTTGCGGCCTTCCATTATTTCTAAGAGTGTACCCATTTGTATTTTTACCGACTTCTTATCAGCCTGTGTTCTATACTCTTGAAATTTGCTTTCTCAACTCCTAATAGTTTTTCTTATGTCTTCTACTTCTTCACTATTAGGTGATTCAACTTCATCATTCTGACCGACTTTTAATTCTACTATCATTGTCTCCGGGCTCCCCAAACAAGTAGTCATTTGATTCTGTATCTTCTCTATATTGTCTTTAAATGATTTAACGTCTTCGGTTATAACTTTAATCTCCGACGAGAGTGTGGTTCTGACATGCTGGACTTCATTCTGAGTATCCTCGATCAATTGTGCATTTACCTAATTTACAACAGTGTCTTTAACGTTTTTCTGTAGCTCAATTACAACCCGTTCTTTCAACTCTACTACGAGGATCTCATGAAACTCTTGCGCAAATGTGTGGAGTATCTGCCCAGCATTTAATGTACATTCCTTTGACATAGTAATTTCCAAAGTTGCAAGGTCATTAATTATCTTCCTAACGCTATCTTCAATTTTGTTTTCTAGAGACCTCACCATTGTTTGAGTGTCCTGTTTGTGTTTAGCTAAATCCTCCTTCATGAGTCTTTTGCTATCTTGTAAACTCTCCTTCATATGTCCGTAGTTAGTGAAAAGATTATCTTTTAAATTTCTCCCATTTTCTACTATACGAGCTTCTAACGATAGGAGGTTTTCCTGTGTTTTCCTGGCATTTTCTTATATCGTATTCTCCAAGGCGACTACTTTATCCTCGATTTTGGCATCTATCGAGTCCGACGGTTTAGATTCTAATGAGTCAATATTTGTAGCCATTGTATTTTCTAACGCTTCAAATTTGCCTAACTTTTCAGATTTTATGGAATTTGAATTTTCTGTGATTGCTTTAGTATTTTCCAACAACTATTTTCCAAGAACTAGAATTTTCCAACATTTTTCTTTCCAAAGAACTAGAATGGTCAGTCATTTTCTCTAACATACTTTTACCCAAGTCCTCAATTAACTTGGTAACCTCTTCCATAACACTTCCCAAACAATTTCAGATGGGTATAGATGACGTCCGACGTGAAGAAGCTTATATCTAAGTGTGTGTGTACTGAACCTGCAAATACGACCTTAAAATGAGATATTCCCTAACAAAACTGAAATACTAATTTAATTTTAATTTTACCATTTACTATTAACTTTAAATAACCCCAACAACAAAGCAAGAAAAATTCAAATACCCAAAAGTAAAAATATGAAACTATGCATTCATTGGACCTTACAACAACATCAACCCCATTCCTAACACAACCTACAAATTGAGAATAATTCGAGCATATCGAGCAGATCGAATTAATCGAGCAGATCGAGGCCCCACGTTTCGGGGTTACATTTTCCATCTATCCTACTTTATGTGCCATTTGACCGAAGTCCAACGACTACAGAAGCATAAACCTCGACGTCAGCAGAGCATGAGACTCAAAACTTCTCGGGGTCAATCTGAGCTAAAAATATCGATTCAAAACTAGAAAAGCTGACATCGAGTTCCATACTACAGCAGGACAGAGGAAAACGTTAGAACCATGAATAACACAGTTTTCTAAAAACCATCTCATTTTAATTTTTACTTCCAATATCCTATCAATAAACAAAATAATAAGTTCCGCAGGGAGGAAAGAATTAACAAATACCAGTCCTGCATGTGAATACATCCTAGCGGCTCTCTGGGACCCTAATCTTCTATGGGTCACACAAATAAATTGACGCTCAAAATAAACACAAATCCGCAATCAGAAAGTAATCCTATTCACTTATTTTGATATCCAGGAAGAATATCAGTCCACCCTGGTATCAATCAATCAAGTTATTTACAAAAATCCTCACTATCCCAGAGGAACAGAAATAATCAGTCCATTCGTAATCATTGAATTTAATATTTTGAAATATGATTTTAAATTGTCACCCATTAATCCTGAAGAATAACAATATTTCTACTAGGAAAATCAAATATTTCTAATCTTCATATTATTTTGAGAAACTTTTCATGACCTGCAAAAACTCATTTTGGTTTATGAGATACATAAATGATTCCAATGAATCAATTATCCCAATAAATTTCCTCCATGAAAACTTATTAATTTTCCACTTCTTATTTTTATCCAAGCAAATGATAGTTCTAAATGGAGCATATCGAATTTATCATTTACATCACATAGACTTTCAAAAAATAGTCATCGGATCATTAACTCAAACATTATTTTTGCTCGTATTTTATTATTATTATTATTCCTGGTGAGAAAATTATTAAAAGATGTGATCCTATCAGACCAACCATGATTGATTAACTTCAATAACTCTAGCGGAAAATAAATTCTATGTCTTACCCATATATAGAATTGTTAATTTTTAAATGCACCATAATTCAAAAAGATCAGAATACGGTTATGGCTTCCAGGAAGTCTAAACTGTTCCAAGCTCGCTTATGCGACACTGCACTATTGCCTGGGCCAATTAAAATGACATTTGTTTCTGCGTCTTTCAGCCAGGCCTCTAAGTCAATCCAAGTTGTACTGCCCGCTACTCAACCCAAGCGATCTGAACATGACACCAGACAATGTGCGCACAGCCACACCGCGCATGTCCACATAATCACATATACCTCCGGACTTCCTTCATGGTTTTTGTTGTAACAAAAATAGTAGAATAAGTTTTCGGATATTCCCTCGATATTATGGCATTTCCGCCTCTTCATTTTATGCAACAAGTAGAGAAAAAACACATCATTACTGGAACAGCCACTAAGCGCTACAGCTCCGTTTCCGCTGGCAATTTCAAGGCGAATCTTTGAAACATCCTACCGGCGCGCTCTTCAAAATTACGAAAGTCATCGCTCACAAGAACAACCAGGCGGCTCCTCAATATGGGCACAGTATACATTTTCAAATGTTAAATATTTAAATTTTTATTAATTTTTTAATATTATTATTTATGTAATTATTATTTTCTTATTTTATTTTTCTAAATTTACCTAAGGGACGTTACTGGTACATTTTTTTCAGTAGGTATTTATTTAACTAAGCTGTAGTGGTAGCTATTCCCAACAGAGATATTTCCCCAAGTGAGAAGGGGAGGGAGGGGGAGGATCCTAACGAGTAACACTAGGCACTCAGCTACGCTGAACTATATTTTTTCGCTATATCTCTGGATCAATAATGGGCTCATGGGAGGGTTTATTTTACGTGGTATGAAGCTCTCTTTTCCATGGACGATTTATTTATCTTAATTTTATTTAAATGCAAGATCGTCAACCCGAGATTTTCCAAACTAAAAATCGGAGAAAGCTGTGTAACGGTTTAAACGAAAGGGTGTAACAACACTTTTACCTAGAACAAGTAATTTTTTTTAAAAATTTTGTCAAAGGACTTAACTACAAATTTTAAATTTTGAGTTTTTTAAAATATGTATTTTTAATGTTAAACATTCGTAAGGTTAAGAGAGGCTTTAGCAAAGTCATGTAACATGACACCTAGTGTGTGCGACATGATATCTCCAGCAAGCGATTTAGCAAAGCTGTTTCGTTCCGATATCTCCCGAACGAGTAATCGGAGAGGGTTTTTTGACGGCTCATATTACTCAGGATGAAGCTCCCCTTTTACTATGGACTAGTTACTTTCATCTCAAGATAAAAACTATTATTACCCGGGGTTAAATAGTAATTTTTTAGTGTGCATGTGCATTTGTGGCTTTTTAAGTCAATGAGCTTTTTCTGAACCAAACTAAAACTGAACCGAACTAAACCCGAAACCGAATCAAACCAAACCAAACCGGAACCGAAATGATCGGAGCTAAACCGGAACTGAACCGAACCGAAACTGAACTTAACCAAAAACAAACCAGAACCGAACGGATCCAAACTGGAACCGAACCGAACCAAATTAAACCGGAACCGATCTGAAACGAAATGAAACTGAACAACACCGAAACCGAACCGAACCGAAATAAACCGGAACCGAACGAACCGTAACCGAAGTGAACCGAACCCGAAACTAACTTAAATTAATCTAGTTTAGCCAACCTTACTTAACATAACCTAACCTGTGGGAATTTTAATGCTAGTACTGTTGCTATAGATTTGTGAAGGTGAATGGTACTGTGCCAGAATCTCGCATAGCCACCACCTATATCCGCTGAGATGGAAAGGATTGTTAGGACGTTGATACCCCGCCAGATAAACCAACACTTCCCTACTAGGTGAATAACTCGGAAACTCTCGGCGCATATCAGTAGTGCAATAACACTACTAATCACTTACACATTTACTAGCAAACAAACATCTAAAACATGATGGTAGGACGAGAATCTCGGATCTCGAGCGTGGAAGGTGAAGTTGAGACTAAGTGAGTTCTAGTAACTAACCAGCAGTATTACCACATGTCGATTGCGAAATGAAAAGATGATCAGTTTCTATAAAGAAAGGGCAGGCAAACTAAACAGTGCCTGTAAGTTTATTAAATAAATATGTACTTGCTATAAAAATTCTTTGTCACAAATAAAAATATTTAAGATCAAAATAATAATTTTAACATAAGTAGATAGTACTTTTATCTATAATCCACTTTCCAAGTGAAAGCATTCGTTACACAAATTTATTCGTAAATAATAATTACTATAAGTTTCTTCTAATGGTCACCCTGTGACTCGGATGTAATAAGCAGTCTAATATGATCAGCAGATATCAAATAAAATTGTAATTTATAACAAATAACACCCTATATTATACATTTATCGACCTAAAAATATCAACATTTATGAATAAGAATAATTAAACTATTTAAGTATTTACATAACTCGAATTATCAAGTCCAGCACGATATTCTAACAAATATTTATAAGATCATGCGTGATCTAACAATCTCACTGCGTTTCTGTCTACAAAAACCTTTCCTTTAATACTGTTCACAAACAATGTTTTTACCTGCATTTAATGGTTTCTGTCAAGATCAATAGAACCTTCGTGACAATTAAGCTAATTACGACTCTGTAATGTCAATATCAATCAATAATTGCGATATACCTGAAGAACGATGCGTGACTAATCTGTTAACTTAATAAATTACACTTTACTGACATGTACAACACAAATAAATACTCAGATGTCAGTTAACTTCTTCGACATACTGTATCAAACAATTTTCTCTTACAGGCAAACCTTCCTATACGGTGAACCATTTCTCAATAGAGCGTTAACTACACGCATACATTTCTCAACACATTCCTTTCCTTCCGACGACAATAATGCACGGTATTCTTCCACTAAAAACCCATCTTAATACATTCCAAACATGTATAACAATCAGTGACCCTACTAGATAATCACCAACCTGTAAAATACCTTTCATGGTGCACTCTAACAACTCCTCTTCACAAACTTCAAAAAAATTCTGATCACTTCATTACATTCTTGTACTACATTCCACTTTGCTTCATTTGACAAAAATCCGTTAGTAACCTTCATAACATAATACTATCCACGTTACATTAATAGTATCAACATTAATAGACTTTAGCCCGCTCGTCTTCGTTTTTAATAAAAATAAAACATTCCTTCCCTTTCTGGTATTCCTTAATGAATTAATTATTCATTTACAAAAGTGTTTCGTTTCCAAATAAACCTCAGGTAGATCTACAAATCACCTGGTCTATGGTTTCGTAATCACCAATTACTTCAATAAAATTGTTTCTAACTTTAGGCATCATCTTGACTCTATCTATCAACGTAATGATCCTATTTTCATTTATTTCTCCGTTATGTTAGTCACCAATGACTATAACAATGCCATATTTAATCATATTCCGATATTGGAATTGTTATACTTCAAAAAGTATTTTATAAATATTACACTTATTTTATGACACATTAAATTATTTATAACACATACTTCAGCATATTTCACTTATGCTTTCTCTATTTAACGATGCGATCAAGCAATATTGACGCATATTATAGGTATTTACGCATTCCATCGAAGCATTCCATTTATAAAACAGTTTCGTTTTAACGTGAGTATAATTAAAAACGTATCAGCAAAATTCAAATATGAAACATTTAAAATCCAAACAATAGTTAAAATACGTCAAAAACGACACGCGCTGACGTAGCATAAAATTTACAATTCATCATCATCATCTTGCACAGTTTCCAGCCATTGGCAGGGTCTGTTTGGAACACAAGCATCTCCAACGTATTCTGTCTTCCCACCATCTCTCAGCCTCCACCCTTGTCCAGTCTTCTCCTCTATTCTTCACGCTTTCTGCCACCCCCTTCAGCCACCTGTCTCTCGGTCTTCCTCTCGGTCTCCGTCCTTCCCACTTCGTCTCGTGGATCCTCCTGGGTATCCTCTTCTCCTCCAATCGTTTTACATGTCCATACCATCTAAGTCTAGATTTCTCTATACCATCCTGTAATGGTTCCTCCTTCATTAATTCTCTGGTCCTCTCATTTCTTATTCTGTGCATCTTTGTAGCTCCAATACTGCTTCTCAAGCACCTCATCTCACTGGCCTGTATTTTGCTCTTCTCCCTTCCTTTCATATCCCAGGACTCCTAGGCATACGTCAGGATAGGGACATAGTACGCCCGATATATGATCTTTTTGCTGTTCTGAGGGACATCCTTGCTCCATAACTTGCTTCTCACACTACTCCGGAATGCTTCTGAGTAGGGGGGTAAGGCCGATTCTGCCTCCCCCCACCACTACTCCCAATGCGAGCCGATAATTCCCGAACCCGTGGTCGGAGATTCACGAATGAGGTGTCGTTGGACACGAGCTGACGGGGGCTTTGCTATGGACCACTCGTTATATTAAAAAAAATGAAAATTTTTGTTTTAAAAAATAGACGATAGTTTAAAAACCAAACATGATAGAACGTTTTGCCACAGTTGAAACGAATGGTCTCTATGACCTTTATTTTTTATAATAAAACTTTTTTATTTTTTGAGATTTTTTGAAAACACTTATATTTTGAAATTTTTATATTTTGGAAACTAAAGAGTTTACAAAAAATTATGTTTGACATAAATGAATGGCCCTGACCCCCTCTACCGGCAAAATAAATGTCAGGCCTTTAGGACTAAAACTGTGCAGTAGTGGGGTACAGAGAGTTCTACCTATAATCGCGCGTGTGCTTGAATACGTATGGCTATCTTGGAAAACGTTGGTGGTGGGGGAGGACAAGGGTCGAGTGAGGGGTCGTTTAGATGGTATTTTTTCCGCTCTATTTGATAGTGAGGTTACTTTTTACAATGGGTGAAATTAGGAAACGGAATTTGAGGTAAACGTGCGTTTTTGACATGTTGGTGATATTTAATGAGCTTGTAAGGCTAGAACGATGTGTTGTTTAGATACGGGGTGACGTTCTCCTTGCTAAGAATGTGTGGTGGTTTTTTTAAAATTGAAAATTCTTGTTTTTTGGATTGGCGCTATTTTGGAAACGGTGAATGTTGGAAAAAAGTTTGTTTGACGTTAATGAAAGGTGCGTATGCCCTCTAGGTGGGCAGCAAGTTTCAAGGGTGTAGGAGGAAAAAGATGATAGCCTACTTTCTAGCGAACATTGGTGATCATTGGCGAACGGATGGTTGGATTTTAACAAATGAGGTGTCGTTGGACTCGAGCTGACGTCCTCTTTCCTATAGATCACTCGTTATTTTTTAAAAACATTTTGAAATTTTAGTTTTAAAGGTAGGCGATAGTTTGAAAACCTAACATGATAGAACGTTGTGCCATGGTTCAAACGAATGGTCTCTAAGACCTTTATTTTTTATAATAATACTTTTTAGAGACTTTTTGAAAACCCTTAAATATTGAATTTTTACTATTTTGGAAACTAACATGTTGACAAATAAGTTTGTTTGTCATAAATGAAAGCTCTCTAGCCCCTCTACCACGAAAATAAATGTCAAGTCTCTAGGAAAAGAACTAGGCATTTTTTAAATTTCTTTTTTTAAATAAAAGAGTGTTTGTAGACAGAGAGCCGGTAGTGCTTGACGTATGTTACAACGAGGCTGTGACTAAGCATGGTGAATACTGGAAATGGCTATTTCGACGGGGGCGATGTATGGCAAAACGAGGGGTTGCTTTTTGATATTTTTTCCTATGACGAATGAATGAAAGCGGATATTTTTAAATGTGACAAGCATGCTAAGATTTTTTACCCCTGAAGGGGATCTTTACGATTTAGTTAACGGTGATGAGCGAGATCGCTCTCTGACACAACAGACGGTTGTAGGATATGACCAAGTGATTCTTAGACGTTGGCGATCTCGGTGACCGTGCCCGGAAGAAATGAATTGCTATTTTGGTGGGATGGCGGGGGCAGCTTATGACGGTTGGTTTTGTGACATTTCATATGACGGATGGAGGAGAATATTTGAAAATGTGTTAAGTGTGCTAGGATTTTTTTAACCCCTGAAGGGTATCTTTAGCATGCTAGTAAACGGTAATAAGCGAGACTGCTGTCTGGCACAGTAAATGGATTTAGAATATGGAAATCTATAACATTTGCTCGACCAAGTCATGTGCATGTATGCAAAGAGCCAAAACGGTAAGATTATTGGCCTGAAATGTTATAAACTAAATATTGAACTGTGTTTTAGGGTGAAAGTATGTGGTTAACATGATCATGTATTGAGGATGGCCGCTTGCTAGTAATTATAATTATTACAGTAAAATGTTTAAGAATAATAATAAGAAGATGATGAAGAAGACACACACAGTCCTGCTCACTGGAGGCTGAATATTGTACCTAGCCAGAGGACTCGGGAGAGAGACTGCTGATAGGACAAAAAATGTCTACGTGAGCAGGATGTGTGATATCAGCTTACTTGCCTCGTGGTGGCTAGCAGGTGTGCTGTTTAAGCAGAGACCGCCATTTTGGTTCTGAGACAGTAGGACTACCGATGTATACGAGGCAGCCATTTTGGTTCCCTATTGAAAACATGAAACCAGTATAAGGTACACGAATCTTATTCAGATTGAGGAATGTGAAGAGGCGTGGGAACACGTGTAAAAGAGACAACATTTCAAGGTCAAAACGCTGAGAAAATGCAACTCTCTCTGTTGCAAGGCTAACTGATAACGATTGCGTTAGTGATGCACTTGCCATTTTAGCACACGGACGTATACAGTAGAGCTCTGAACTGAACTTTGGAAGAAAAATCCTTTTATTTTTTTGGTAAGTACCTATGAATGATTATTTTAATAATGTCATGCTAATGAACCTTAAATTTGTAGTTATTGATTAGGTAATTAATGATTTTTATTTATTTATTTATTTATTTATTTATTTGCAGATAACCGGTATACCTTACATGTCAGAGATACAAGAAACCATTGTGCTTTTGGGCCCACTAGAAGGAAACAGTAACAAGCCACTGCAAGTGAAGGTGAGATTATTTTTTTAAACTAACTTGTTTCATTTTATTTTTTTGTTTGATATTATTTTATTTTATTTTATGAAATGTATGTATTAACCTGAATGAAGGTATTTATAGCGGTTTATTTCATTTATTTTTAGAAACTTGGAAAGAAAAGCCTTACCACCGTAGCAGTTGATGAAAATCCAAGACGCAGTAGAGTGCAGCGATTGTTTCCAGGCAGTGAACTATTGAAAACTCAGGTAAGTTTAACTTAAAAATGCTATTCCATTTTACCACTAATGAAAAACCATAGACAAAAAATATTCATTACCTGTACATGACTGGTACAATGATTGCTTTCTTGAATAATGGCCATGTATTGACAAACGGTACAAGACTATATTGGTTGTTGACTGGGAAAAGCCATATTGGATTTCCTAAAAAACAAAAAAATTATTTATGGGTGGATCCCTATGGACTCAACAAATATCCACAGGTTTGAACAAGATAATCTGAACAAACTGACATGACATTCATTTTTGTTTATTGATTAAAGGGGGATGTAAATGACTAAAGCTTTATAAAAAGAAAATAAGTGCATGGGTTACTGTTAGTGCCAACATACAGTTTATTTTTAATGGCGTTTTGATATATTAATGTCAATTAACGTTAAAGTTTAATTACAAGTATTGATTGATTGATTGATTGAGTGAGGGTTATTTTGTTTGTTTTTAGGTATGGTCATGCGCCATTAACGTAGTGAACAGACAGTGAACAAGCATACATTATGCTTTAAAGTACTCTGTGCTCTTGTGCAACGTTAATAACTTGGAATAAAAAAGTTTTATTATAACACATGGCGTTAGTACCAAATACAACAAGTGAGCAAGTTGGTTTACCACGTGGGTTAAATTTAAAATCAGAACATGACCGTTGGTTAACATTTTAATCCTGGCCTGTAGGCTTTTTGTCGACACATAAACTTGCAAAAGCCGTTTTTTTACTTGAACCGAGCAGATGTGGTGCGCTGTGTGTTTTGTCGTATTGAATTTTCACACTGGGAAGAAGGGGATGATCCCCATCGCAAATGGTCTCCTTGTTGTCCTTACATGCTTGGAAAACAAGAGGGTAACATACCCGTGTATCCATTTTACCGAACCACAAGACCATTGGCCGCTACGTACGTTGCTGAATCACAAATAAATAATAATAATAATAATAATGATGTATTACCAGCCAACAACGGTAGTGTCGATATATGAGGTCCATATGCCATAGACAGTGAATGGACATTGCTATAAAAAGATCTACAACAAGCCTTGTGTTTAAAAACTATAACATACTATTGTAAAGAGAGAAAGAGTTGTATTAAGTTTGCATCTATTGTCATAATCATGTATACGCTGCAATGTTAAATATTCTAACTTTGTATAAAATAAAACAACATTGTAATATCATTTTGCATTTATTTACAAACTTTATGTACATTTTTTTTTGATTCATGATAATATTTTTAAGACAATACTATAAACTAAAACATCATTATTCTATACACATATTTTTTTCTTTCAGTCCATTGTCATTACTTATATTTTCCATTATTATTTCACATTTTTTTCATTTAATTAAAACGGACCATGCACCTAATGTTTTTAAAACCTTCATAAATTAAGTGTACAGGTTGCACAGCATTATTGACTTCATCAAAAACACTGACATATCATTAAACCGTATAGGCAGAAACGTCTCAAAGTTTTCACATACACAAAGTACACGATCACCATATGCTGTTTTCAACTTCCGAATCTTGATCATGCGGAATGGAATATGCGTTGGCATTTCGCTGAGCTTCATTGTCTCTAAGCCACATGCTTGACCCACAGCATTCAAAACATTCATTGTAGTAGTCTATATACAAAAGAAAAGCATATCTACTACACTCTAAAACAGTTTTAATAATAATGTGAAATTAGGGATTTTGCACTATGCATTGCTAATAAATTATACTATTTATGCAAGAAATGCCCTAACTGTAGCATATACTGCTTTTATGCATATAGCACAAGTGTTGAGTTCTAATGCACACTTGACACAGGCTAACATGTGTCCACAAGGCAAAAATACAACACCTAGTTCATCTTGATAACAAATTTTACATAATTGTTGGTCACACTTTTGTATCTGTTCGTGAGACAAGCCTTTTTTTCAGCCTCATGTATTTGCTCCGCGTGTTCTAACTCTAAAGGCACTTTTATGTCTTGTGCTGCAATCACGTTTCCTTTACGAATAGTGTTCACAAATTCCTGGCCTTTAAGCAACACCATGTATTTACAGTTAGGTAACCAACGAGCGTGTTGCACAAAAGGGTCATCAGTCATTTGCCAATCATTTAAAGCAAATCCACAATAAAAACATATTGTTTTATCCCCTTCACTAGTATAAAATTTCCAGCTTCACTTAGCTGTTTGGTAAGGTGTTTTAATTTTAATGGCCAAACATTTTTATAAGATTCTAAACGTGTTTCAACAGAGCTGTACTCTGGGTGTGCTAGTGCTTTAGTCTTGCAAACTCCCAATTTTTCAAAATCACATTCCAATTCAACACAGTCTATGGCATATTGACCACATATATCGACACTACCGTAGTTGGCTGGTAATACATCATAATTATTATTATTTATTTGTGATTCAGCAACGTACGTAGCGGCCAATGGTCTTGTGGTTCGGTAAAATGGATACACGGGTATGTTACCCTCTTGTTTTCCAAGCATGTAAGGACAACAAGGAGACCATTTGCGATGGGGATCATCCCCTTCTTCCCAGTGTGAAAGTTCAATACGACAAAACACACAACGCACCACATCTGCTCGGTTCAAGTAAAATAAAACGGCTTTTGCAAGTTTATGTGTCGACAAAAAGCCTACAGGCCAGGATTCAAATGTTAACCAACGATCATGTTCTGATTTTAAATTTAACTCACGTGGTAAATCAACTTGCTCACTTGTTGTATTTGGTACTAACGCCTTGTGTTATAATAAAAAAAAATATTTCAAGTTATTAACGTTGCACAAGAGCACAGAGTACTTTAAAGCATAATGTATGCTTGTTCACTGTCTGTTCACTACGTTAATGGCGCATGACCACACCTAAAAACAAACAAAGTAACCCTTACTCAATAAATCAATCAATCAATCAATACTTGTAATTAAACTTTAACGTAAATTGACATTAATATATGAAAACACCATTAAAAATAAACTGTATGTTGGCACTAACAGCAACCCATGCACTTATTTTCTTTTTATAAAGCTTTAGTCATTTACATCCCCCTTTAATCAATATATAAACAAAAATGAATGTCATGTCAGTTTGTTCAGATTATCTTGTTCAAACCTGTGGATGTTTGTTGATTCCATAGGGACCCACCCATAAATAAATTTTTTGTTTTTTTTTGTTTTTCAGAAAATCCATTATGGCCTTGTACTTTTCCCAGTCAACAACCAATATAGTCTTGTACCGTTTGTCAATACATGGCCATTATTCAAGAAAGCAATCATTGTACCAGTCATGTACAGGTAATGAATATTTTTTTTGTTTATGGTTTTTCATTAGTGGTAAAATGGAATAGCATTTTTAAGTTCGACTTACCTGAGTTTTCAATAGTTCACTGCCTGGAAACAATGGTTGCACTCTACTCCGTCATGGATTTTCGGCAACTGCTACGGTGGTAAGGCTTTTCTTTCCAAGTTTCTAAAAATAAATTAAATAAACCGCTATAAATACCTACATTCAGGTTAATACGTACATTTCATAAAATAAAATAAAATAATATCAAACAAAAAATAAAATGAAACAAGTTAGTTTAAAAAAATAATCTCACCATCACTTGCAGTGGCTTGTTACTGTTTCCTTCTAGTGGTCCCAAAAGCGCAATGGTTTCTTGTATCTCTGACATGTAAGGTATACCGGTTATCTGCAAATAAATAAATAAATAAATAAATAAATAAAAATCATTAATTACCTAATCAATAACTACAAATTTAAGGTTCATTAGCATGACATTATTAAAATAATCATTCATAGGTACTTACAAAAAAAAAAAGGGTTTTTCTTCCAAAGTTCCGTTCAGAGCTCTACTGTATACGTCCGTGTGCTAAAATGGCAAGAGCATCACTAACGTAATCGTTATCAGTTAGCCTAGCAACAGAGAGAGTTGCATTTTTTCAGCGTTTTGACCTTGAAATGTTGTCTCTTTTACACGTGTTCCCACGCCTCTTCACATTCCTCAATCTGAATAAGATTCGTGTACCTTATATTAGTTTCATGTTTTTAATAAGGAACGAAAATGGCTGCCTCTTATACATCGGTAGTCCTACTGTCTCAGAACCAAAATGGCGGTCTCTGCTTAAACAGCACACCTGCTAGCCACCACGAGGCAAGTAAGCTGATATCACACTTCCTGCTGACGTAGACATTTTTGTCTTATCAGCAGTCTCTCTCAGGAGTCCTCTGGCTAGGTACAATATTCAGTCTCCAGTGAGCAGGACTGTGTGTGTGTTAGCATTGAAAACATGTGTGTCTTCTTCATCATCTTCTTATTATTATTATTCTTAAACATTTTACTGTAATAATAATAATTACCAGCAAGCGGCCATCCTCAATACATGATCATGTTAACCACATACTTTCACCCTAAAACACATGACTTTACCCAGTTCAATATTTAGTTTATAACATTCCAGGCCAATGACCTTACCGTTTTGGCTCTTTGCGTACATGCACATGAGTTGGTCGAGCAAATGTTATAGGTTTCCATATTCTAAAACCATTTACTGTGCCAGACAGCAGTCTCGCTTATTACCGTTTACTAGCATGCTAAAGATCCCCTTCAGGGGTTAAAAAAATCCTAGCACACTTAACACATTTTCAAATATTCGCCTCCCTCCGTCATAGGAAATGTCACAAAACCAACTGTCATAAGCTGCCCCCGCCAACCCTCCAAAATAGCAATTCATTTCTTCCGGGCACGGTCACCGAGATCGCCAACGTCTAAGAATCACTTGGTCATATCCTACAACCGTCTGTTGTGTCAGAGAGCGATCTCGCTCATCACCGTTAACTAAAACGTTAAAGATCCCCTTCAGGGGTAAAAAGTCTTAGCATGCTTGTCACATTTCAAAATATTCGCCTTCATTCATTCGTCATAGGAAAAAAATATCAAAAAGCAACCCCTCGTTTTGCCATACATCGCCCCCTTCGAAATAGCCATTTCCAGTATTCACCATGCTCAGTCATAGCCTCGTTGTAACATACGTCAAGCGCTACCGGCTCTATGTTTACAAACACTCTTTTATTAAAAAAAAGAAATAAAAAAATATAAAATGCCTAGTTCTTGTCCTAGGGACTTGACATTTATTTTCTTGGTAGAGGGGGTAGAGATCTTTCATTTATGTCAAACAAACTTATTTGTCAACATGTTAGTTTCCAAAATAGTAAAAATTCAAAATTTAAGCGTTTTCAAAAAGTCTCAAAAATAAAAAAGTATTATTATAAAAAATAAAGGTCATAGAGACCATTCGTTTGAACCATGGCACAACGTTCTATCATGTTTGCTTTTAAATCTATCGCCTACTTTTTAAAAGAAAAATTTTCAATTTAAAAATAAATAAATAAATAAATAACGAGTGGTCTATAGGAAAGAGGACGTCAGCTCAAGTCCAACGACACCTCATTTGTTAAAATCCGACCATCCGTTCGCCAATGATCACCAATGTTCGCGAGAAGGTAGGCTATCATTTTTTCCCCCTCCTACACCCTTGAAACTTGCTGCCCACCTAGAGGGCATACCCACCTATCATTAACGTCAAACAAACTTTTTTCCGACATTCACTGTTTCCAAAATAGCGCCAATCCAAAAAACAAGAATTTTGAAATAAAAAAAAATCCAACACACATTCTTAGCAAAGAGAACGTCACCCCGTTCCTAAACAACACATCGTTCTAGCCTTACAAGCTCATTAAATATCACCAAAATGTCAAAAACGCACGTTTACCTCAAATTGCGTTTCCAAATTTCGCCCATTGTAAAAAATAAACTCACCATCAAATAGAGCGGAAAAATACCATCTAAACGACCCCTCACTCGACCCTAGTCCTCCCCCACCACCAACTTTTTCCAAGATAGCCATACGTATTCAAGCACACTCGCGATTATAGGTAGAACTCCCTGTACCCCACTACTGCACAGTTTTAGTCCTAGAGGCTTGAAATTTATTTTGCTGGTAGAGGGGGTCAGGGCCATTCAGTTATGTCAAACAAATTTTTATGTAAACTCTTTAGTTTCCAAAATATAAAAATTTCAAAATTTAAGTGTTTTCAAAAAATCTCAATAATAAATGGCAAAACGTTCTATCATATTTGGTTTTCAAACTATCGTCTATTTTTTAAAACAAAAATTTTCATTTTTTTTAATATAACGAGTGGTCCATAGCAAAGCCCCCGTCAGCTCGTGTCCAACGACACCTCATTCGTGAATCTCCGACTACGGGTTCGGGAGTTATCGGCCCGCATTGGGAGTAGTGGTGGGGGGAGGCAGAATCGACCTACTCTTCTGCCTGCCTCCCCCACTCATTTATTTCTCTATCATTTCTTCCATTATCTTGTATCAGGCTTCCCAGATACTTGAAACACTCTACTTTCTTCAGCTGTTTCCCACCAATTGTTATTCCCGTTGTGGTTCTTTCCTTCTTCCTTGTTATAATTACCATCTCATTCTTATTTATGCTAAATTTCATCCCATATTCTTGTATTATTCCTTCCCACACGTCCAACTGTTCCTGTACCTCCTCCTCCTTGTTTCCCCAAATAATCAAATCATCTGCAAACACCATTGCTTTCATCTTTCCTTCCCCAATTACTTGTGCCACTCGGGTCTTTATGTCATCCATCACCACAATGAAAAGTAACGGTGACAGTGCACTTCCTTGTTTCAGGCCGTTTCTCTGTTCCAACCAGTCCGATCTCTCTCCTCCCACTTTCACACATCTCACGCTTCCCTTGTATATCTCCTTTATCCTCCTTATAGTCCATTTCTCTACTCCTCTATCCTCCAGGGACTTCCATACTTAGTTCCTGCATACACTGTCACATGCTTTCTCAATGTCCAGGAAGGCCATCAGTAGATCTGTTCCATACTCATAGTGCTGTTCTTGCAACTGCCTTACAGCAAAAATCAAATCCACTGTGGACCCTCCTGTGCTCTGAAGCCATGTTGTTCTTCCCTCATCCCTCCTTCTATCCTTGTCCTAATTCTCTTTTCCAAAACTTTCTCGAAGATCTTTGCACAATGACTCATCAGTGTTATTCCCCGATAGTATCTGCATTCTGTTCTACTACCTTTCTTGAAGATCGGGACAATTATTCCTTTTTTCCAGTCCTCTGGGGTCTTCCTTTCCTTCCATGCTGTCCTCATCACTCGGTACAACCATTGTATCCCCACCTCTCCTGCTGCTCTCACAATCTCCACACTCCTTACCTGGTGCCTTCCCTCCTTTCATCTTCCTCACGGCATCTTCCACTTCCTTCCATGTTAAATCCTTTTCTGTTTGCAGTGCATCTTCCTCTTCCCTGATTTCTTCCTCCTCACCGTGGTTTCCATTTGGGTTCAGAAGTTCTTCAAAATATTCTTTCCACATTTTCTTCAGTTCTTCCCTATTTTCTATCTCTTGTCCCCTTTTGTTCACCATTCTAACATAATCCGTAGGATCCTTCCGCCTCTTATTTTTTACCATCCCATAGAGGACCTTATTTGTACCTTCACTATCCTCCTTCATCATCTTTGTCCACTCTTCCATCTACTTTCTTCTCTCCTCAGCCACTAATCTCTTCGCCTCTTTCTTTCTTTCTTTCTTTCTTTCCTGGTACTCTTCCCTTGTCTCTACCGTCCTATTTTGATACCACCTCCTAAAGGCTCTATTCTTTTCCCTTACTATATCTTTTGTCTTCTCGTTCCACCATGGTGTTTCCTTCCACCGCTTCTTACTACTTGTCCTCCCACATACTGCTTCTGCTGCACCTACTAGTGTCTTCCTAAATCTAGCCCATTCCTCTTCCACCCCTCTTTCTTCATCTGTTGGAATTCCTTCCTTTACCATTTTGAGGTACTCGACCCTTCTATCCCCTTCTTTCAGTTTCCATATCCTCATACGTCTTTCCTGGTTCTCAGTCCCTTTCTTCTCCTTACTCCCTCTCAGGTTCATTACCAGCAATCGATGGTCGCTATCCAGGTTCTCCGATGGTATAACCTTGATGTCTGTGATGTTCTTATTTATTTCTTTCTCATACAGTATATAGTCGACCACCGACTTCCTGGTCAAGTCATCACTGTACCATGTGTGTACCATCACTGTACACACAATGTCTCATTCTTTTCTTGATCCAAGAGTTCCCAACTAGCAGGGTGTTCCTTTGGCCGATGTCCAACAGTCTCTTTCCTTCCTCATTTCTTCCGCCCCAACCCTCTGGTCCTAGAACACTCTCATAACCTTGTCTTTCTCTTCCTACATGGGAATTCAGATCCCCCACAACAATCATATTTCATCCTACCAGCTGCTTCTGCAATTCCTCTTCAAACTCCTCCTTCTCTTCAGAGGCGCAGCCTACTTGTGGAGCATACACTTGCACTATTTCTACGGTCTCTCCCCTCAGTGCTACTTTCACTTTCATCATCCTATCACTTATTCTCCTCACTTTTTCTTTTAAACCATCTCGTACTACTACTCCCACTCCATTCCTCTTTCCCTCTTTATTCCCACTCCAGTACAGTCTATAGCCTTTTCTCAGTTCTCTCCTTCCTTCCCCTTTCCACTTTGTTTCTGCCAATCCCAATAAATCCAACTTCCTTCTTTCCATCGTATCCACTATCTCCTCCACCTTCCCCGTCAGCGTTCTTATGTTTAAAGTTCCAAATCTTAGTCCGTGTGTACAGCCGTGTCGTCGTCTATTATATCCATCATGTCCGAGGCTCGTTCCATTCCTGAAAGCATTTGGTTTACAATTAAATTTATAAAATTGACAACATGATAACATAGGTTATGAGTAAAGAAAAATCTACATATAAGTTGGTCACATCTGAAATACCCCCAAAATACAACAAACTACTGAGATATTAGTACAATCTTTCGTTTACATTCGTGATGATCAGCTGTTGCGGTACCTGGCCTGATATATAAGATGTTTCTCCCCTGGCTCGGCACGCGTCTGTCGTGCGCTAGGAAATGGGTTCCTCCTTGCTTGCGAGAAGTCAGCTGCGCGGCTCTCTCCCCTGCGTGAGCACCTGGCTGTGTGGCCTCGAACCTCGCCAACAGATTTTCAGACTTCTCGATTAATAATCTGGAAACTCGTAACCGTGTGGAACGAACTCTTCTGACGACTGGTCTCTGGTCGCATTTCTTCATCGTCGTAGATTGAATGTCTATTGTTGAAATCTCCCAAGTTGGTAATGGAAATCTGTGTAGTATCATTGTTGGTAAATTCAGATTACTGCTTGATAGAATTGCAGTTGTAGAATCATGAACTCATTGTTGTCTGGTCCACTCTGAATTTCCACTTCTTGAATGTAGATCAACTTCCCTCCATTGGATTTAGTGCTGCATTACAATCTTCATAACAATATCAAATTGGGAACTTCCTCCCTGACTTGAAGTCTTTATCATCATATTTACTTGATAAATGTGCTTTATAACAGATTCTTCTTAGTAGCATTCGATTTAGAATAGGCTACTCGTAATGCTGTAGTAGTATGTATAGTTCAATAATGAATGCTTCCTCTTGTGAGCGACGAATTGTAAACTGTAGATTCCTGTTTCAAATTACTGCTTTTCATTTATTGCTGGCATCTCCTACTGTTCCTCGGCGAGTGTGGCGTGTCCTCCTGCCAAGTATTTATCTCCTTGCCGTACCTCGCTTATACATGTGAACTCTTCTCGGACGATCAGTGACACATGCCCACTCTGTACTCGTCACTATGAAGGAATGAATTCTGCGCTCTTCATTGTCGCGCTCTTGGCTGTCTGAAATGGCGGGTTAGCCTCAAACACAGTCCTAATTACTGTAATTCGCTCATCTCTTTTCTTCTATTCATAAATATTTAATTCTGTTTTGATAAGAAAATATCATTTCGTCATTGCTAACTATCGAAGTGCTCATATCGCTTTATATATTAAAATTTAATATAATAGCGATTCCCTCAATACTTTTGTGGTTCATTCTGATTGGCTCCTGAGTTATCAAGAAAAACTCATTGTTCTAGCCTCTTATCAAAGTGTCGTGTGCACGATTTTGTTATTGTCGACTCGGCGAACAAAAACCGGTCCTAGGCTTGCTAACTTGAAGCCTTGGTCATATTCCAGTGTCTGAAGATTGGACTCTCTCTTGGTTAAAATAATATTCACTGAAATATTTCCAAATTTAATTCTCTAAAATGCTTCAAATTTTTCCAAAAACTTATCAATGGGTATATCCCATTCACCTCATAAAATTTTTATGTGAATAAAATATTGTTCCATTCCTAATTTCCCTTTCATGCATCATTTTGGTGCGCAAGTCGGTTCGATCCTCGGCTCCTTCAATGCCTTGAGTCGAACTGAATTCGAGTTCAGTACATTGGATGAGGAATGAGGCGTTGGTCTGGAAGCCGTAGTGAGAAATACGGTTTTGGAGATACAAGCATAATCCTGTTACACTAACCTGCCAGAGAGAATGGTATATCGACTATTTATTATTTAAATCATAGGTGTTATTTAACACAGCTATAGAACTGTTAGCTTTACGTGGTCATTTAAACAAGATTAATCATGCCCAGTGACGTTACATGGAACATTTAAATTTATTTAATCAACTTCCTTTCCCCTTTTCCAGTGGGGGCAAATATGTTTCCTCTCCACTTTGCTCTGTCGTTCCACCATTCCTCCTCCGACACAGTGTTCCAATCCAGGTTCCGTCTTCTTATATTATTCTCCACCGAGTCCATCCAACGCATTCTTGGTCTTCCTTGTCCTCTCTTCCCAGTCATCCGTCGTTCCAGGGCTCGTCTTGGTAGCCTTACTTCATTCATCCTTTTGACATGTCCGAACCATCTCAATCTGTTTTGCTCCAGTTTGTTTCTGTACTCCCAGTTCTCTCCGTATGTCTTCATTTCTCACTCTGTCCCTTCTCGTTTTCTGGACCATACTTCTCAGAAATCTCATCTCAGCTGCTTGTACTCTGCTCTCATCCCTCTTGTCAATGTCCAATAATATGCTTTGTACATAACGTCTTTAGTTTTAATTGGTATATCCTTGTTCCATACAAGTCCCCGTACCTGTTGGTAGAAAGCACTCCCGAGTTGTATTCTTCTGCTAATTTCCAAATCTAGTCTTCCATCTTCAGTCAGTTCACTTCCCAAGTATTTGAAGTGTTTCACTACTTCCAATTCCTTATCTCCTACTTTGATTACTCCTTTTCCTTCTTTCTTATCTCTACTCATCAGTAGCGGCTATTCAGGTGAAGAGAGTGAAGAGCCTCTTCACTAGCCATCTCTTAAATAAAATAAACATTATTTTTTCTTATTTAAATAAAAATGTTGTCATTGTTTTGGGCTACTTTTTCATTTAGTGTACTGTTATTTCTACACTCCGTCGCTAGATGGTGCGCAAGCAAGGCTGCATGACGTCCTTGTGGCAGTTGTACTCCCTGTCGCTAGATTGTACTGCCGTAACTTGGAAGGAAATCTGCAGGAGACGAAGTATCTTGTTTATGTCAGCCACATCGTCTCGTTGCCACGGTAACCTGACGTCAGTTGTGACGTCATTACCTGTCGTTAGGCAGACGAGTGAAGATGTTCCTGTGCCGGCAAGGCAATACGTCTAGTTCAGTTGATGAAAGTTTACATTGCAACAGGCTTCTTTTTCTTTTATATTGAGGCTTTTGTTTACTTTCCCAATAAATAGTATATATTTATAACGTTATATACCCTGTTGTTGATGAAAGTTGATGGCTTTCAGTGTAAAATGTTTGAAGGGAATGACACGTTACTAATTTTATTAGAAATTCCCTTCAGTAGGTGGAAATATGAAGACAAAAAGGGATTTATTAATTAATTTATTAATTTGTGGGCGGCCAAAGACATTAATAGAACTGTGCACTAAAGAAATAAAACCGGAAAGTCCTATAGCCTTCATCGCAAGGGATCTTGGTTCGAACAGTTCACATAGTTGTGCAGTAGTTATAGAACTGTTCTGTTGGCCTTGCTTACTTTACAGTAACAAATTTCCAAAACATTACGCGCGGGTTGAACAAACACAAAGACAGTGAGCAACATTTAAAGAACCAGTTACCACTTAGAACACGCACACAAGCACGATATCTGACACTTTAAGGGGAAATGCAAGACTAAGTGCACTTAAATGTAATGTGAATGTGACTTTAAATTGGCAGATCCTGGGACTTGTGATTAGAGTTGTTCTATACTTAAGTTTACAGGAACTCTCTTCTAGAGGAGGGCCGATAACCAAGATGATAGGCCCCTTAAAGCAACAATTATCATCATCATCATCTTCTAGAGGACATGACGAAACCTCTTTAAATCGTGTGCGCTTTAAGGAATTAATGAAGATACTGATATCTAAAAAGCTCTTAGAACCTCAAAATTATTAAAATAAAATTCAAAGTGTGTTCCCTGGAAATAACTGATGCAATATCAGAGTACATCAGTGATCATATTAAGGACCGACTTAATAATGTTCCACTTTTTTCTATGCTAACGCATTGCTGTGATAAATTACAATTCTTAAATAAGTCTTATAGATTCCGACGAATTTGAGCTGTATAACAAACATATTCAGCAATACCCCACATTTAAGAAATGAACTGTCACTCTTTTATGCTCATGAATCCTACAAAGTAAAAATAGTCGGGAGAAATGCATCAAGAACTCCGTAAATAGTAGAGACTTACAAACTCTTGCATGATGAAAAAATCGAATTTTGATTTTGGCGCCATAACATTCTTCATTCTTTTCTGAATCCAAATATATATAGTTTGTGGGGGTTTTGATGTCTACAACTACCTTACATTCATTTTTTAAAATTAGCGTCCCATGCTCTGAATAATTCACTTTTAACTTTGCCAGCTGTTTTCCGTTAATACTCATTTTTCATGTTTAGGTACCAATAACTAGGAAACGATTTAAGATAGAGGGCTAATTTTTTTACATTAACTTGCCTAAAGGAGTACTTGATTATTAACCTATTTGCACTTCCAAAAACCATAGTAGGCATGGATTGGAAAGAGAAAAATTGATACATATTTTTGAATAAATTTAAAAAGAAAGAGTTCGGATTCTTTTTTCTTGCATTCTGTCCCAATAATAATGAAACAAAATGGTTACTCATCTGCCATAATTAAAGCCCTGCGCGGATGCGGATATCCGCGGATAAACCCGCGGATATAGTTTGCATTGCTGTGCGGATAGCGGATACGCTGCGGATAATGTTTCGAGTAAATTTGCGGATAGACTTTAGAATTCAAACTTACGTTATGAAAATCAACAGCTTCATGCTTAAAAGAGGAATACTCCTATAGCCTATTGCGTACGAAATATTCAGGCACGTATTGCACTTATACACGAGAAGATCATTTCACTCTATGATTTCAACTACATTTTATTAAGTACCGTATGTTTGTAGTAGATGGTCTTGACATCTCATCAATTCTCACTGCCATTATTACTACACGTACGAGATATAATGCTGTCAATAAGCTTGTTAGTTCATCGTGGTGACATCATTAACATTCTTCATGTCAGCTACTTCGCCATCTAAGCTATCCTGGAAGATGGGGATCCAGGTTTATCTGTAGATTTATTTCTAACTTGTCACTGAAGCACGTTGGCTGTGATATTGCAACATCAACTATGACATCATCTATGCGAACATGGATGTGTCCTGAAGCAGAAGGATGATGACTGACTAGGAATTTCCGGCCAAATGTCAATCCCTTTCCCCAAGTGTAAAGAGAAGTTCACTTATTAGTGAATGTTACCGCGACCGTGAGTATGAAAATCATTTCACCAACATGGATAAACTATACATTAAAATAAAACAAGGTGAATATTCAATAGCGCGTGAAACAAAGCTCAAGTCAACGATATGGCAGACATTTGGTTACGTTTTCAATGGAAACGAAAAGGTGAACGATATAGTGATGTTTTACCTGTAAAACAGTGTATTCATACTCAGGACACAAATCGGGCACATCAAACTTCCTGAGGCACAAGTGCGAAAGTAGCCAAAAAAGTATAGCCAATTTTTTGTCTAAAGTGGAGGTCAAGGAACCAGAAGTGCCATCCACGTTGAAGTCCCTTGGAATGCCAACTTGAAGTTCCTTGCAATGAAGCAAATTGTCAGGAACGACTTTCTCCTCAAATGTCTAAATGTGTTGGTTTAACACGTTATGCTTGATCTAATAAATTAAACATAATATTGAAATGTCATCGGATTTGGATAAGAGTCATGGGGATGTGGGGCGGATGCGAATAAAAGCCATGCGGATGCGGGGAAGATGCGGATAACAGGCGTGCGGATGCGGGGCGGATAACAGTCATGCGGATGCGGATAACAGTAGTGCGGATGCGGGGCGGATGCGGATAACGTATTGTTTATCCGCGCAGGGCTCTAGGCCCATAATCCATTTCAAGTATGTGAACAAAATTTGAGAATATTTGATTGAAAAACAACTGAGAAATGTGTACCTGAAGCAAATTATACAACATTTTTTTGAAAATGTATCTGTCCAAATTTGTATTCATTTCACACATCCTATAAAAGCAAAGTAGCACTACATGGTCAAAACCAGCTCAGAATATACCGCTTCTTATATGTGACAAGAACCATAGCTGTACCTTTAGCATAAATCCAGAAAATACTTAGTAAAGTGATGCCACAAAAATAGACTTTGTCATCGTGTAAGAGTACGTGGTGACCTTAATTGGGTACTGGCAATACCTTCTACAAGTGCATAAGTAGATAGCAGTTTCTCTTGTTTGAAAAGATTCAATACTTTTACATGTAACACAATATCTCACTCCAGACTTACATCATTGGCTGGTTTTCCGTGGTTTCCCATTTTCAACACCAGGCAAATGCTGGGACAGTACCTTCTGACAGGTCACGGCCGCTTCCTTCCACATCCTTGCCCAGTTTCATTCATCTTCATCCATTCCTTCTCTCATCCCGACGCGCAGGTCGCCCACGGGCGTCGACTAGAAAGACCTGCACTCGGCCTCTCAGGAGGCTATACGACAAAAAATCATTGGCTATCTCCATAAATCGTGAATTGCAGTTGAAATTGATTGAAGACCTTCTATGAGGACATCATAGATAAGATTTCCGACCTTAGAGAACGGAGGATCCATTTAAGCTATAAAAAATAAGCGAGTTCGACTTTTTAGTACGATAACTTATGTTTGGTTTTAAGTGTTAGGCTTTTAGTAGATATTAGCATTAAAATACGAAAAAGAATGTCAATATTCACAAACGCAAACATGCACTGATGAAATTAGGAGTTTGGCTCTTCACCTGATATTTCATCTACGAGCCGCCACTGCTACTCATCACCACTGTTTTACTCTTCTCCACATTTATCTTCAATCCCCATTGCTCAACTTTTCATTTATTACGTGTAACTTTTCTTGTACCTCCATCTCATCCTCGCCCCAGAGCACAACGTCGTTTGCCAACATCATTACCTTCATCTTTGCCCTACTATATTCTTTCATTGCTGCCTTCATGATGTCATCCATCACCATTACGAACAATAATGGTGACAACACACTTCCTTGCTTTAGTCCAGTGTCAATTTTAAACCATTCCGATGTCCCGAATCTAGTCTTCACACTACTGTAGCACTCCATGCACATTCTTTTATCATGTCTCTCAGTTCCTTGCCTATCCCCCTATTTTTTAAGCTTTCCCAAACTTTTGTTCTAGGGATGCTATCAAAGGCCTTTTCTAGATCAATAAAAGTCGTTACCATATCCTTCCCATATTCCCAACTCTTTTCAATGTTCTGTCTCAGAATGAAAATGGGTTCTACTGTTGACCTGCCCCCTCTAAATCCAAACTGCTCCTCCTCTATTTGGCTTTCTACCTTTACTCTAATTCTTCTTTCTAGGATTCTTTCCATTACTTTGACAACATGCGAGATGATGGTGATTCCTCGGTAGTTACCACACACATTCTTGTCATCTTTCTTGAATATTGGCAATATTATTCGCTTTTCCCAGGCTTCAGGTAATTTCTTCTGTCTCCATACACTCCTGAGAAGTCTGTATGTCAATTGCAGTCCCATTGGTCCTGCCGCCTTGATCATTTCTATTGCCACTTCGTGGATTCCCACAGATTTCCCCATCTTCATCTTCCTAACTGCCCATTCCACTTCTGCCATAGTAATGTCTGGTTCTTCTTCTATTTCTTCCTCCACCGTTTTGGCTGTTTGCGTAACTTCTCCGCATGCCTGGCGTCTCACCTTCAACAGCTCGCTGAAATATTCTTTCCATCTATCCGTTATCTCTTCTGGTTTTGTCAATATTTCATCTTCTTTGTTTTTCACGAACCCAGTGTTCAACTTTTCATTCCTTCTTCTTTTTATAACTCCAAACAGCAATTTCTTTCCACAATGTAAATCCTCCCTTATTTCCTGAGTGAATTCTTCCCAGCTTTTCTTCTTTTCCTCTGCAATAATTTTCTTGCAATCTCTGTTTGCTTCTATATATTTTGCTCTACATTTTCCGTCTTTATTGTTTTCCATTCCTTCCAAGCTTTCTTCTTCTCTCTTACCTTTTCTTTCACTCTATCATTCCACCATTTTTTCGCCTTTTCCCGTACCTTTCCTGATGTTCTACCTCATGTTTTCTCTGCACTGTTTACAAATGCACCCTTAAACTTTTCCCATTCTTGTTCCATATGGGTAATATCCGTCCTTGGTATCTGTTCTTGCAATTCTCTCTTAAACTCTTCTGCGACCTCCTTTTCCTTTAGTCTCCAGACCTTAATCTTTCTTTCACTTTTTTCTGGTAATTTCATGACCTTTTCAACTTATAATTTTGCTACCACTGCCCTATGGTCACCTCCAAAGGCTTCCTCTGGCATGGCTGTGACATCCATTAGCTCTTTCCGATGTCCTTTTTCGACTAATACATAGTCTATCAGAGTTTTCGTTCTTCTATCTCCCCATCCATACCTTGTTATCTTCTGACTATTTTTCTTTCTGAACCACGTATTCCCTACAATTAATTGGTTCCGCTGACAGAAGTCCATTAAGAAAACCCCTTGTGGATTTTTACTGCCATAACCATATGGTCTTAAAATCTCCTCTCTTCCTTGTCTGTCTCTTCCCACTCGTGCATTCAAATCTCCCAATACTATTATTTCCTTATCGTCTATATATTTTTCCACATCCTCTAGGAATTCTTCTAAGTTCTCTTCTTTATTCCCCGTTTGTGGGGCATATACTTGAAACAGTCCCTGTCTGGAACTGAATCCTTCCTATGATTATCCTGTCACTTATCTTCTTCACCTCTTCCACATACTCTAGGAAATCCTTTCTTATAATCATTCCAACTTTTTTTTTGCCTCTTGTCCTCCACTGTAAAAAAGCCTGTATCCATCCTTTAGTTTTCTTTCCCCTTTTCCTTTCCATTTCGTTTCACTGAGCCCGCGGATAGCTATTACATTCTCCAACATGAAGTCCACTAGCTCCTCAGTCTTGTCCGTCAGGGTTAAGATGTTGACTGTCCCTATTCGGATATATTGTGATGCTGGTCGCCCATTGCTCACAGCTCCCCCAGCATCTGTGGTACTGCACCACACTGTGTCACTCTACTAGTACACTCAATAACAACACTGTATAACCTCAAACTATGTGCCACTGCACTACACCGCGTCATTCTAATTGTACACTCAATAACAACACTGTATAAACTCACAATATGTGCTACTGCACTACACTGTGTCACTCTACTAGTACACTTAATAACAACACTGTATAACCTCACACTATATGCTACTGCACCACACTGTGTCACTCTACTAGTACACTCAATAACAACACTGTATAACCTCAAACTATGTGCCACTGCACTACACCGCGTCATTCTAATTGTACACTCAATAACAACACTGTATAAACTCACAATATGTGCTACTGCACTACACTGTGTCACTCTACTAGTACACTCAATAACAACACTGTGTAACCTCACACTATGTGCTACTGCACTACACGGTGTCCCTCTACTAATACACTCAATACCAACACTGTATAACCTCATATTATGTGCTACTACACCACACTGTGCCCCTCTACTAGTACACTCAATACCAACACTGTATAACCTCACACTATGTGCTACTGCACCACACTGTGTCCCTCTGGTAGTACACTCTATACCAACACTGTATAACCTCACACTATGTGCTACTGCACCACAGTGTCCCTCTACTAGTACACTCAATACCAACACTCAATAACCTCACACTATGTGCTACTGCACCACACTGTGTCACTCTACTAGTACACTCAATAACAACACTGTATAACCTCACACAATGTGCTACTGCACCACACTGTGTCACCCTACTAGTACACTCAATAAAAACACTGTATAACCTCACACTATGTGCGACTGCACCACACTGTGTCCCTCTACTAGAACATTCAATAACAACACTGTATAACCTCACACTATGTGCTACTGCACTACACTGTTTCACTCTACAAGTACATTCAATAACAATACTGTATAACCTAACACTATGTGCTACTGCACTACACTGTGTCACTCTACTAGTACATACAACAACCATACTGTATAACCTCACACTATGTGCTACTGCACCACACTGTGTCCCTCTACTAGTACACTCAATAACAACACTGCATAACCTCACACTAAGTGCTACTGCACCACACTGTGTCCCTCTGGTAGTACACTCAACACCTACACTATATAACCTCACACTATGTATTACTGCACCACAGTGTCCCTCTACTAGTACACTCAATACCAACACTCAATACCCTCACACTATGTGCTACTGCACCACACGGTGTCACTCTAATAGTACACTAAATAACAACACTGTATAACCTCCCACTATGTGCTACTGCACCACACTGTGTCACCCTACTAGTACACTCAATAACAACACTGTATAAACTCACACTATGTGCGACTGCGCCACACTGTGTCCCTCTACTAGAACATTCAATAACAACACTGTATAACCTCACACTATGTGCTACTGCACTACACGTTTCACTCTACAAGTACATTCAATAACAACACTGTATAACCTCACACTATGTGCTACTGCACTACACGTGTCACTCTACTAGTACACTCAATAACAACACTGCATAACCTCACACTATGTGCTACTGCACCACACTGTGTCCCTCTACTAGTACACTCAATAACAACACTGTATAACCTCACACTATGTGCTACTGCACCACACTGTGTCCCTCAACTAGTACATTCAATAACAACACTGTATATCCTCACACTATGTGCTACTGCACCTCACTGTGTCACTCTACTAGTACACTCAATAACAACACTGTATAACCTCACACTAAGTGCTACTGCACCACACTGTGTCACCCTACTAGTACACTCAATAACAACACTGTATTAACTCACACTATGTGCGACTGCACCACACTGTGTCCCTCTACTAGAACATTCAATAACAACACTGTATAACCTCACACTATGTGCTACTGCACTACACGTGTCACTCTACAAGTACATTCAATAACAACACTGTATAACCTAACAATATGTGCTACTGCACTACACTGTGTCACTCTATTAGTACATACAATAACAACACTGTATAACCTCACACTATGTGCTACTGCACCACACTGTGTCCCTCTACTAGTACACGCAATAACAACACTGTATAACCTCACACTATGTGCTACTGCACCACAATGTGTCACTCAACTAGTACATTCAATAACAACACTGTATAACATCACACTATGTGCTACAGCACTAAACTGTGTCACTCTACTAGTACATACAATAACAACACTGTATAACCTCACACTATGTGCTACTGCACCACACTGTGCCCCTCTACTAGTACACTCAATAACAACACTGTATAACCTCACACTATGTGCTACTGCACCACACTGTGTCCCTCTACTAGTACACTCAATAACAACACTGTATAACCTCACACTAAGTGCTACTGCACCACACTGTGTCCCTCTGGTAGTACACTCAACACCTACACTATATAACCTCACACTATGTATTACTGCACCACAGTGTCCCTCTACTAGTACACTCAATACCAACACTGAATAACCTCACACTATGTGCTACTGCACCACAGGGTGTCGCTCTAATAGTACACTAAATAACAACACTGTATAACCTCACACTAAGTGCTACTGCACCACACTGTGTCACCCTACTAGT
The DNA here is from genome assembly GCA_946902985.2 of Meconema thalassinum. Lineage (NCBI taxonomy): Eukaryota > Metazoa > Arthropoda > Insecta > Orthoptera > Tettigoniidae > Meconema > Meconema thalassinum. The sequence continues at coordinate 40,866,766 of OX336389.2, forward strand.
ACACCCAATAACAACACTGTATTAACTCACACTATGTGCGACTGCACCACACTGTGTCCCTCTACTAGAACATTCAATAACAACACTGTATAACCTCACACTATGTGCTACTGCACTACACGTGTCACTCTACAAGTACATTCAATAACAACACTGTATAACCTAACAATATGTGCTACTGCACTACACTGTGTCACTCTATTAGTACATACAATAACAACACTGTATAACCTCACACTATGTGCTACTGCACCACACTGTGTCCCTCTACTAGTACACTCAATATCAACACTGTATAACCTCACACTATGTGCTACTACACCACAATGTGTCACTCAACTAGTACATTCAATAACAACACTGTATAACATCACACTATGTGCTACAGCACTAAACTGTGTTCCTCTACTAGTACACTCAATAACAACACTGTATAACCTCACACTATATGCTACTGCACTACACTGTGTCACTCTACTAGTACATTCAATAACAACACTTTATAACCTCACACTATGTGCTACTGCACCTCACTGTATCACTCTACTAGTACACTCAATACCAACACTGTATAACCTCACACTATGTGCTACTGCACCACACTGTGTCCCTGTATTAGAACATTCAATACCAACACTGTATAACCTCACACTATGTGCTACTGCACTACACTGTGTCCCTCTACTAGAAAATTCAATAACAGCACTGTACAACATCACCCTATGTGCTACTGCACCCCACTGTGTCCCTCAACTAAAACATTCAATAACAACACTGTATAACATCACACTATGTGCTACTGCACTACACTGTGTCACTCTGTTAGTACACTCAATTACAACAATGTATAACCTCACATTATGTGCTACTGCACTACACTGTGTCTCCCTAATATAAAATTCAATAACAACACTGTATAAAATCACACTATGTGCTACTGCACCCCACTGTGTCCCTCTACTAAAACATTCAATAACAACACTGTATAACCTCACACTATGTGCTACTGCAGTATACTGTGTCACTCTGCTAATACTCTCAATTACAACAATGTATAAACTCACATTATGTGCTACTGCACTACACTGTGTCCCTCTACTTGTACACTCAATTACAACATTGTATAACCTCACACTATATGCTACTGCACCACACTGTGTCCCTCCACTAGAACATTCAATAACAACACTGTATAACCTCACACTATGTGCTACTGCACTACACTGTGTCACTCTACTAGTACATTCGATAACAACACTGTATAACATCACACTACGTGTTACTGCACTACACTGTGTCACTCTACTAGTAAATTCAATAACAACACTGTATAACCTCACACTATGTGCTACTGCACTAAACTGTGTCCCTCAGCTAGAACATTCAATAACAACGCTGTATAACATCACAGTATGTGCTAGTGCAGTACACTGTGTTCCTCTATTTGTACACTCAATAACAACACTGTATAACCTTAAACTATATGATACTGCACCACACTGTGTCACTCTACTACTACACTCAATAACAACACTGCATAACATCACAATATGTGGTACTGCACCACACTGTGTCACTCTACTAGTACACTCAATAACAACTCTGTATAACCTCAAACTATGTGCCACTGCACTACACCGTGTCACTCTAATTGTACACTCAATAACAACACTGTTTATCCTCACATTATGTGCTACTGCACTACACTGTGTCACTCTACTAGTACACTCAATAACAACACTGTATAACCTCACACTGTGTGCTACTGCACTACACTGTGACCCACTATTAGTACACTCAATAGCAACACTGTAGAACTTCACACTATGTACTACTGCACCACACTGTGTCACTCTACTAGTACACTCAATAACAACTCTGTATAACCTCAAAGTATGTGCCACTGCACTACACCGTGTCACTCTAATTGTACACTCAATAAAAACACTCTTTATCCTCACATTATGTGCTACTGCAACACTGTGTCTCTCTACTAGTACACTTAGTAACAACACTGTATAACCTCACACTATGTGCTACTGCACCACACTGTGTCACTCTACTAGTACACTCAATAACAACACTGTATAACCTTACATTATGAGCTAAAGCACTACACTGTGTCCCTCTAATAGTACACTCAATTACAACACTGTATAACCTCACACTATGAGCTACTGCACTACACTGTGTCCCTCTACTAGTACACTCAATACCAACACTGTATAACCTCACATTATGTGCTACTACACCACACTGTGTCCCTCTACTAGTACACTCAATACCAACACTGTATAACCGCACATTATGTGCTACTGCACCCCACTGTGTCCCTCTACTAGTACACTCAATACCAACACTGTATAACCTCACATTATGTGCTACTCCACTACACTGTGTCCCTCTACTAGTACACTCAATACCAACACTGTATAACCGCACACTATGTGCTACTGCACCACACTGTGTCCCTCTACTAGTACACTCAATACCAACACTGTATAACAGCACACTATGTGGTACTGCACTACACTGTGTCCCTCTAATAGTACACTCAATACCAACACTGTATAACCTCACCTTATTTGCTACTACACCACAATGTGTCCCTCTACTAGTACCCTCAATAACTACACTGTATAACCTCACACTATGTGCTACTGCACCATACAGTGTCACTCTACTAGTACACTCAATAACAACACTGTATAACCTCACACTATGTGCTACTGCACTACACATGTTCACTCTACTAGTACACTCAATAACAACACTGTATAACCTCACACTGTGTGCTACTGCACTACACTGTGACCCACTATTAGTACACTCAATAACAACACTGTAGAACTTCACACTATGTACTACTGCACCACACTTTGTCACTCTACTAGTACACTCAATAATAACACTGTATAACCTCCCACTATATGCTACTGCACCACACTGTGTCATTGTATTAGTACACTCAATAACAACACTATATAACCTCACACTTTGTTTCACTGCACTATACTGTGTCCCTCTACTAGTACACAATGCCAACACTGTTTAACCTCACATTATGTGCTACTGCACCACACTGTTTCCCTTTACTAGTACACTCAATACCACTACAGTATAATCTCACACTATGTGCTACTGCACCACACAGTGTCACTCTACTAGAACACTCAATAACAACACTGTATAACTTCACACTATGTGCTACTGCACCACACTGTGTCCCTCTAATAGAACATTCAATAAGAACACTGTATAACCTCACACTATGTGCTACTGCACTACACGTGTCACTCTACAAGTACATTCAATAACAACACTGTATAACCTAACACTATGTGCTACTGCACTACACTGTGTCACTCTATTAGTACATACAATAACAAAACTGCATAACCTCACACTATGTGCTACTGCACCACACTGTGTCCCTCTACTAGTACACTCAATAACAACACTGTATAACCTCACACGATGTGCTACTGCACCACACTGTGTCACTCAACTAGCACATTCAATAACAACACTGTATATCCTCACACTATGTGATACTGCACCTCACTGTGTCACTCTACTAGTACACTCAATAACAACACTGTATAACCTCACACTATGTTCTACTGCACTACACTGTGTCACTCTATTAGTACATACAATAACAACACTGTATAACCTCACACTATGTGCTACTGCACCACACTGTGTCCCTCTACTAGTACACTCAATAACAACACTGTATGACCTCACAATATGTGCTACTGCACCTCACTGTGTCACTCTACTAGTACACTCAATAACAACACTGTATAACATCACATTATGTGCTACAGCACTAAACTGTGTCCCTCTACTAGTACACTCAATACCAACACTGTATAACCTCACACTAGGTGCTACTGCACCACACTGTGTCCCTGTATTAGAACATTCAACACCAACACTGTATAACCTCACACTATGTGCTACTGCACTACACTGTGTCACTCTACTAGAAAATTCAATAACAACAATGTATAACATCACCCTATGTGCTACTGCACCCCACAGTGTCCCTCTACTAAAACATTCAATACCAACACTCTATAACATAACACTATGTGCTACTGCAGTACACTGTGTCACTCTGCTAATACACTCAATTACAACAATGTATAACCTCACATTATGTGCTACTGCACTACACTGTGTCCCTCTACTTGTACACTCAATTACAACATTGTATAACCTCACACTATATGCTACTGCACCACACTGTGTCCCTCCACTAGAACATTCAATAACAACACTGTATATCCTCACACTATGTGCTACTGCACTACACTGTGTCACTCTACTGGTACATCCGATAACAACACTGTATAACATCACACTACGTGCTACTGCACTACACTGTGTCACTCTAATAGTAAATTCAATAACAACACTGTATAACCTCACACTATGTGCTATTGCACTAAACTGTGTCCCTCAGCTAGAACATTCAATAACAACGCTGTATAACATCACAGTATGTGCTAGTGCAGTACACTGTGTTCCTCTATTTGTACACTCAATAACAACACTGTATAACCTTAAACTATATGATACTGCACCACACTGTGTCACTCTACTACTACACTCAATAACAACACTGCATAACATCACTACCTTGTCAAGTGAAAGTGTAGTGAAATAGCAGCTAGTGTAAATATTTGATAAAAGTGGTAAAATATTATAACAGAGGCTTAAAATCGATAAAGTTACTTTCCTTAGATCAAGTGTAATACGGAATATTGATAGTATTGAGAAATTCTTGTTGATAATTTAATAAACTTAAACTAAGTTGTGGGAACGTGTATCCAAAGATTCGGTGACTTCTTCAATCACTGTTTGAACCAAGTAGAGCAGTGGTGCTTTTACGAGACTTCACCCGATTGGAAGATATACGTATTTCACATTCTTCTTTATTGGTAGGTTATTAGATTAATTCTATTAGGTAGTAATAATTAAATTAAATTTAGTGTAATTTGGTGTAAACATCTAGGCTCACTTAGATCTCTAGTATGACGACAGTAAACAGTGTTAGTATCTCGTCAGGTTGTGTAACCGTAACGGATTTATGCTCGTCGTGCAAAATAAAAGTAAAAAATGCAAATAAAATCATCACAAGATCTCAGGTAAAATTATTTGAGGAGAAAAGTGAAACCGATTGTCGTAATGTAGGCCTACCGCTACCGTCATGCGAATGCCATAACCTGAGAAACGAACTGTCCTCAAAAGACGAAATTATAAAGCTGCTAAAGGAAGATATTGCTAAGTTAATGGAAGAGTTGAATAAATTAAAAGGAAACAGAGAGGAAAGCAAGGAAACTTGGTCGACAGTGATTGCTGGTAAGGTAAGATTGAATATGCCTAGGCCTATAAATGGAGTACATGTAACTGAAATTCCCGTCTCAAATTCATTTGGAGTGCTTGTTGAAGAAAATGATGACTTTCCTCAAGAAGAAAAGAAGAAAGTGATAAAGAGAAAATCCAGGAAGATGCGGATATTTGCGGATAGCCACGGGCGAGATGTAGCAGCAAGCGTTTTGGAGAGAAGCCGAGAAATGGAGGTCACTTCGACAGTGAAGCCAGGAGCTCAGATTGCAGAAGTCACGAACGGGATGATAGGAGAGTGTGCGTCCCTTACTGCAAAGGACTACGCAGTGATCATCGCTGGAGCAAACGACGTCTATAGAAATGAGAGTAAAAAGGTAATCAAAGATTTAAAGGGTACATTGCCATCCATGCAAAAAACAAATGTCATTATTGTAAACATTCCGCAGAGACACGATTTAATTCCCAAGTCATGTGTAAATGTAGAAATAGAGGCTATAAATGGAAAAATTCATAAAATTTGTAAGAGTTTTCCAAATGTCCAAATTGTAGATGTAAGTAAATTAGACAGGAAGTTCCACACTCGGCATGGCCTACACTTAAATAGATTAGGAAAAGAGTATCTTAGTGATGAAATCTGCAAAATTGTAAATTCAAATGGTAAGAATAATTCAACAGTAATATCATTAGAGTGGAAGCAGGGAAACTGGTAGAAGAAGCCAAACGTGAGGTTTGGCATTCACATCTTTTGAAGTCAAATTTAACGGAGTGCAACAATGGTATTTCGGATTTGTCTAGCAACAATAATAATAACAATTATGATAATAATAATGTAAATAAATCACCAACACAAGCTTGCAAAAGTAACAAATTTAAAATTTACCACCAGAATGTCCAGTCTCTTTATAATAAAATTGATTACATAAATCTAATGCTTAAAAATGAACTTAAAGACATCTCAGCACTATGTATTTCAGAACATTGGCTGAAAGAGGAACAACTCGAATTAATTCAATTCCCAGGGTTTATACAAGCTAGTAAATACTCTAGATCTAATATTAGCCATGGTGGTACTTGCATCTTCTTAAGAAATAATTTAGATCATGAACAGATAACAGCTTATGATTATCTAATTATGGAACAGGATTTTGAATTCTCTGCCGTAAAAATTCAGCAGTCTAAGTTAATAATTGTATGCGTATACCGTTCTCCGTCAGGAAAGTTTCCTCTATTTATAGATAAACTAGAATTGTTACTCAATAACATGAGCAAAGTAAATTTCGATATAATAATTTGTGGGGATGTAAATGTGGATTTCTTAAAACTTGATAGAAATTGTGAATTATTAAACCAGTTACTAATTTCCTATGGACTGAAACCTACAGTAAATACACCAACAAGAATAACAAAATTTAGTAAAACCACTCCTGATCAAATTTTTATAAATACAGATAAATATCACCATTCAATAGAAGTCTATTGTCCGGGTTTTAGTGACCACCATGGACAAATACTGAGTTTTGAAGTATCCGAAGTAATCAATAATAATGATAATGGAGTAAAATCAAAGTGCAGGTCATTCACTGAATCAAATGTTACATATTTCAATGACTTATTAAATAAGGAAACATGGTCAGAAATTTATGAACTAGAAAATGTAAATGATAAATTTAATGCATTTAACAGTACCCTAAAACACTATTTTGAAATAGCATTCCCCTTTAAACGAAGAACTGTTCAAAATAACAAAACTAGCAATTGGATAACAACAGGGATTATAAATTCATGTCAAAGAAAGAAATTTCTACACAAATTATATAAACAATACCACACAACACCTGAATTCAATTTATACTACAAAAAATACAATAGCATATTAAATAAGGTAATAAGACTAGCAAAGAAAATGCATAATGATAATTTTATTTCCCAATCATCTAATAAAAACAGGGCTATGTGGTCCGTAATAAAGAAAGAAACTGGAAAATCTGCTAAAATACAAAGGAACATTACACTGACCAGAAATAATAAAGTGATTAATAATCCAGAGGAAATAGCAAACACTTTTAATGACTATTTTCTGGAAATTCCGCAAAAATTATTAAATAAATCACAGGTAAATACACTAAATTCTAATAATAAAATAAATATATGCAGTGATTCTTTATTTATAAATCATGTCACAAGTGAAGAGGTAAGAATAGTTATAAAAGAGCTAAAAAATAAATTCTGTGCTGGCATTGATGGCATCCCTGATGCAATTTTAAAGAAATGTGCAGAAAATATAATAAATCCACTTACGCACTTAATAAACAGTTCAATTCTCTCAGGAACTTACCCGGATATTTTGAAGTTATCAAAAGTAATTCCAGTGCACAAAAACGGTTCAAAAGATGAATTAGATAACTATCGTCCTATTACCTTACCAACTGGTATTGCAAAAATTGTGGAAAAAATTATGTATAAGAGACTGATAAGTTTCATAGAAAAAAATAAAATATTATCAAACTCACAACATGGATTTAGAACGGAAAAATCTACACAGACAGCAATTTACGAATGTAGTAATAGTATACTGAAATTAATTGACAATAAGGAACATGTAACTGGCCTATTCTTGGATTTATCGAAAGCATTTGATGTAGTTGACCATAAAATCCTCCTTACCAAACTAAATCAATATGGTGTTAGAGGTCTAGCTAATAAATGGATAGAGTCTTACTTAACAGGGCGTAAACAAATAGTAAGCTTGAGACACAAGGATGATGGAACCAAATTACTTAATGAAACATTGTCCAATGAGGGAATTATTGAATTTGGAGTACCCCAGGGATCGGTTTTGGGCCCACTACTCTTTCTTCTATATATCAATGATATAACACAGAACGTTCATTCACATAAGGAAATTTTGTTTGCGGACGATACAACACTCGTAATAAAAGGTGAAACTAAACAGGTCATACAGCAGTCTGCTGACTCCGTTACAGGAGAGTTAACCAAATGGTCACAAGATAATCGCCTCATAATAAACTATAAAAAGTCAGTATGTCTAAATTTCCACACTATACAGAATAGGAATCCTGCGATGCCCAATATAACATTAAATGGTCATCAAATAGAAAATAAATCAGAAACAAAGTTTTTAGGACTATGGATACAACAAGACTTGAAATGGAATAAACATATACAATATCTGAATACTAAACTGAACTCGATGTGCTTTGCGTTACGTATTTTGAAAACCTGCACTAGCATGCACACATTAAGAAATACTTATTTTGCTTATTTCCATTCATACTTAAGATATGGGATCATATTTTGGGGTATGTCGCCAGATGTACTAAGCACGTTTAGGATACAAAAGAGAGCGATTAGAATTATGGCAAATGTAAACTCTAGAGAATCATGTAGACCTCTGTTTAAAGATTTAAACATTCTCCCACTGCCCTGCATATATATCTTTGAAAGTATTATGTTTTTTAAAAAGAATTTAATGAATAAAGATGTTTTTCTTAAAACAAACAATGATGTTCATAGGCATAACACAAGACAAAATCAAAACATTCATATTTCACACACACACACAAGCATATATCAAAAAGGAACTTTTCACACTGGAGTTAAATTATACAATAAACTACCCCAGTATATAAAACTGGCCCCAAAAATAAAAACCTTTGATAGAATGTTGAAAGCTTATCTGCAGTGCCATTGTTTTTACTCAGTAGTTGAATATTTTAGCGTATAGGAGTGATGGAATCTATAACTATATTTTACTTTTTTAATTTAATTTTAATACCTAGCTGTATGTTGTTGTATTTATAGAATTAAGTTTTCATATTATGATAATAGAGTGAGGTGTAAATAGTTGTGCAATAAGATTGTATCTATTAAGATTTGCTATTATAATAAGTTATAAATAGTTATAATCTTAGTAATATATACCTGTTAGTTCTTTTATTTTATGCATGTAAATTCTGACGTGTCCTATATCAAAAATGTATTGAATGCATGTATTTGATCAAATGGAATTAATAAAAATCTATCTATCTATCTATCACAATATGTGGTACTGCACCACACTGTGTCACTCTACTTGTACACTCAATAACAACTCTGTATAACCTCAAACTATGTGCCACTGCACTACACCGTGTCACTCTAATTGTACACTCAATAACAACACTGTTTATCCTCACATTATGTGCTACTGCACTACACTGTGTCACTCTACTAGTACACTCAATAACAACACTGTATAACCTCACACTGTGTGCTACTGCACTACACTGTGACCCCCTATTAGTACACTCAATAACAACACTGTAGAACTTCACACTATGTACTACTGCACCACACTGTGTCACTCTACTAGTACACTCAATAACAACTCTGTATAACCTCAAACTATGTGCCACTGCACTACACCGTGTCACTCTAATTGTACACTCAATAACAACACGGTTTATCCTCACATTATGTGCTACTGCACTACACTGTGTCACTCTACTAGTACACTTAATAACAACACTGTATAACCTCACACTATGTGCTACTGCACCACACTGTGTCACTCTACTAGTACACTCAATAACAACACTGTATAACCTTACATTATGAGCTAAAGCACTACACTGTGTCCCTCTACTAGTACACTCAATAACAACACTGTATAACCTCACACTATGTGCTACTGCACTACACTGTGTCCCTCTACTAGTACACTCAATACCAACACTGTATAACCTCACATTATGTGCTACTACACCACACTGTGTCCCTCTACTTGTACACTCAATACCAACACTGTATAACCGCACATTATGTGCTACTGCACCCCACTGTGTCCCTCTACTAGTACACTCAATACCAACACTGTATAACCTCACATTATGTGCTACTCCACTACACTGTGTCCCTCTACTAGTACATTCAATACCAACACTGTATAACCGCATACTATGTGCTACTGCACCACACTGTGTCCCTCTACTAGTACACTCAATACCAACACTGTATAACCGCACACTATGTGGTACTGCACTACACTGTGTCCCTCTAATAGTACACTCAATACCAACACTGTATAACCTCACATTATTTGCTACTACACCACAATGTGTCCCTCTACTAGTACCCTCAATAACTACACTGTATAACCTCACACTATGTGCTACTGCACCATACAGTGTCACTCTACTAGTGCACTCAATAACAACACTGTATAACCTCACACTATGTGCTACTGCACTACACATGTTCACTCTACTAGTACACTCAATAACAACACTGTATAACCTCACACTGTGTGCTACTGCACTACACTGTGACCCACTATTAGTACACTCAATAACAACACTGTAGAACTTCACACTATGTACTACTGCACCACACTGTGTCACTCTACTAGTACACTCAATAATAACACTGTATAACCTCCCACTATATGCTACTGCACCACACTGTGTCATTCTATTAGTACACTACATACATACATACATGGTTTATTTGCAAATGTGGACACTGTCCATGGTGGCAAATTACAATAAATACACAAAACAATTCACAACCACAAAAAATTTAGAAATTTAGGACTAATTAGAAAATAAGTAATAGTTGCTAAGAGAAGAAACCGGTAATCGTAAAAATAATCATTCTAATAACAGAAATAAACATAAAATACTAAACATTTACACTTTCTTTCATTGCTTCAACTTATGCACCGTTCATCACTGCCTCTTAATCTGGTGCTTTTTCACCAACTCCTTAAATTTATCAACATCAGAAGGCAAAGGGCTGAAAATGCCCCCTGGCAAACTGTTCCATTCTATTTCCCCCCTTCCAATGAACGAATATTTGCCCCAGTTACTTTTCCACTGACTTAATTTCAATTTACAACAATGACTGTATCTGCCCATATATGAACTTTCCTTTCCCAATCTCTCATGAATATCTTCCCATGCAATTTCCCCCTTATAAGCTAAGAAAATACCCCCTAGTCTTGCTCTTGAACGTCTATCAGCCAGACTTTCCCATCCCAAATCCTGTATCATCCTACTCACACTACTCGTCGATCTGTGGTCCTCCATTACATACCTGGCGGCCTTCCTTTGCACTCCTTCCAATTCCTTTATTAAATAAATTTGGTATGGATCCCACACTCCCCCAGCATATTCCAGCAGAGGACGGACTAGGGACATGTATGCCCTTTCCCTAATCTCTCTGCCAGCGCCTTTAAAGACTCGCATAACCATATGTAGTGACTTGTATGCTTTCTTTACTATTTCCCTTATGTGCTTACCCCAGTGAAAATTCCCACCCCCCACAGTTACACCTAAATACCTACATTCGTCCCCAAATACAACTTTATTTTCCCCCACTGAATATTCAAAAACAATATGATTCCTTTTGTTAACAAATCTCACTGCCTGACATTTCCTTGAATTTATCATCATATCACTTTTATCCGCCCAGCTTTGTATGTCCGTCAAGTCCCTCTGCAATATGCCGCAGTCATCCGGGTGATCTATCCTCCTGTATACTACTATATCATCAGCAAATAATCTTATCTGGGATGATATTTTAACTCCTATGTCGTTTATGTAAATGAGAAATAGTAAAGGACCCAATTTACTCCCCTGAGGTACCCCCCTCCCCACCCTAGACTGTTCTGACACTGAACCACCAACCCTTACCCTCTGACTTCTCCCCTCCAAAAATGATCTCACCCATTGAACTACTCTCCTGTCCAATCCTATAGCCTCCATTTTCCTTAACAGAATACCATGATTGACCCTATCAAAAGCCTTTGATAGGTCAACTGCAATGCAGTCAACTTGACCTCTGTTATCCAAGGCCTCACTGATATCCTGCTGAAAGCCTGCTAGCTGCGATTCACACGAAAATCCCTTTCTGAAACCATGCTGTTTATTTCCCAACCACCTACTACTCCCTAAGCATTCCCTTATGTATTCATTCATAATTCCCTCAAAAATTTTGCATATAATACATGTTAGACTGACAGGTCTGTAGCTATCACTATCCCCCCTTCCCCATCTCCCTTTATATACCGGAACTACCAGAGCCTGTTTCCAGTCCTCAGGCACTACCCCATTATTTAGACAAAAGTCAAACAGAAATCTTAAATAAGGCACAATGTTCCATCCCATAACCTTTAACAATTCCCCATTTATCCCATCTACCCCGGCTGATTTTCTTGACCCTAATCCCCGTATTGCATTATAGATATCCTTATTTACATAGCTTAATTTCTTACCCTCCTCAATACCCTGCTCTCCTCCCTGATCCACATTTCCCTCCCCTGTAATTCCTACCACCTTACCATATACCTTATTAAATGCCTCAACCTTCTGCCCATCTTCCACCAGCAGCGTTCCATCTTCTCCCTCGATATCAGGTATGCGGCCTTGAACCCCTCTTACTCTCCTGAAATAGACATACATATTCCTCCACCGTTCCTTGAAAGTCGTCCCCCCGCCAACTAGCCTACCCATAAAATGTTTCTTTGCTACTATCTTAGCCCTAACCAGTTCCCTCCTCAACCTATTTAATTCTATTCGGTGGCCTATCCCCTTCCTAATCTTATTGCTTTCTAATCTACATTTCTTCTTTAATCTTCTTACCTCCTTATTGTAATAAAGTGGATCAGTAGTCGCCCCTACTTTTTTAAATGGCACATGTAATTTTTCACAATCCAGAATTATTGTTTTCAAACCAGCCCACAGTCTATCTACATCTAGTCCCCTCTCTATCCACTGATTGAAATTTCCAGCTAAGTAACTACCAATCATTTCCTTATTAGCTTTGTAGTACAGTTTCACCAATCTTGTCTCCCTCTTGACCTGCCTCTCAATGCTCAACTTTACCTCTACTAAAACAGCCTTGTGGTCACATATCCCTTCAATTATCTCTGATTTGACCCAAATATCCTCAGGCTTTATCAAAAACACATCCAATAAGCTGTTCCCCCTAGTGCATCCCTCAATAACTTGAACAAAGCCCCCCTCCCATATGATTTTGTTGGCCAGCGATTGGTAATGTTCTTGAGAGTCAGCCCTACCCTCCCAGTCCACTCCTGGCATATTAAAATCACCACCTACAATTATATTTCTTCCTGCCCTGTCAGCCTCCATAGCATAATTTACTCAAGTTCAATAACAACACTATATAACCTCACACTTTGTGCCACTGCACTATACTGTGTCCCTCTACTAGTACACAATGCCAACACTGTTTAACCTCACACTATGTGCTACTGCACCACACTGTTTCCCTTTACTAGTACACTCAATACCACTACAGTATAAACTCACACTATGTGCTACTATACCACACGGTGTCCCTCAACTAGTATACTCAATAACAACACTGTATAACCTCACACTATGTGCTACTGCACCACACAGTGTCACTCTACTAGTACACTCAATAACAACACTGTATAACTTCACACTATGTGCTACTGCACCACACTGTGTCCCTCTAATAGAACATTCAATAACAACACTGTATAACCTCACACTATGTGCTACTGCACTACACGTGTCACTCTACAAGTACATTCAATAACAACACTGTATAACCTAACACTATGTGCTACTGCATTACACTGTGTCACTCTATTAGTACATACAATAACAAAACTGCTTAACCTCACACTATGTGCTACTGCACCACACTGTGTCCCTCTACTAGTACACTCAATAACAACACTGTATAACCTCACACGATGTGCTACTGCACCACACTGTGTCACTCAACTAGCACATTCAATAACAACACTGTATATCCTCACACTATGTGATACTGCACCTCACTGTGTCACTCTACTAGTACACTCAATAACAACACTGTATAACCTCACACTATGTTCTACTGCACTACACTGTGTCACTCTATTAGTACATAAAATAACAACACTGTATAACCTCACACTATGTGCTACTGCACCACACTGTGTCCCTCTACTAGTACACTCAATAACAACACTGTATAACCTCACACTATGTGCTACTGCACCACAATGTGTCACTCAACTAGCACATTCAATAACAACACTGTATATCCTCACACTATGTGCTACTGCACCTCACTGTGTCACTCTACTAGTACACTCAATAACAACACTGTATAACATCACACTATGTGCTACAGCACTAAACTGTGTCCCTCTACTAGTACACTCAATAACAACACTGTATAACCTCACACTATGTGCTACTGCGCCACAATGTGTCACTCAACTAGTACATTCAATAACAACACTGTATATCCTCACACTATGTGCTACTGCACCACACTGTGTCATTCTACTAGTACACTCAATAACAACACTGTATAACCTCACACTATGTGCTACTGCACTACACTGTGTCCCTCTACTTGTACACTCAAAAACAACACTATATAACCTCACACTACGTGCTACTGCACTACCCTGTGTCCCTCTACAAGTACACTCAATACCAACACTGTACAACCTCACACTATGTGCTACTGCACTAAACTGTGTCCCTCAGCTAGAACATTCAATAACAACACTGTATAACATCACAGTATGTGGTAGTGCAGTACACTGTGTTCCTCTATTTGTACACTCAATAACAACACTGTATAACCTTAAACTATATGTTACTGCACCACACTGTGTCACTCTACTAATACACTCAATAACAACACTGCATAACATCACAATATGTGGTACTGCACCACACTGTGTCACTCTACTAGTACACTCAATAACAACTCTGTATAACCTCAAACTATGTGCCACTGCACAACACCGTGTCACTCTAATTGTACACTCAATACCAACACTGTATAACCTCACAATATGTGGTACTGCACCACACTGTGTCCCTCTACTAGTACACTCAATAACAACTCTGTATAACCTCAAACTATGTGCCACTGCACAACACCGTGTCACTCTAATTGTACACTCAATACCAACACTGCATAACATCACAATATGTGGTACTGCACCACACTGTGTCACTCTACTAGTACACTCAATAACAACTCTGTATAACCTCAAACTATGTGCCACTGCACCACACTGTGTCACTCCACTAGTACACTCAATACCAACACTGTATAACCTCACACTATGTGCTACTACACCACACTGTGTCCCTGTTCTAGAACATTCAATAACAACACTGTATAACCTCAACCTATGTGCTACTGCACTACACTGTGTCCCTCTACTAGAAAATTCAATAACAACACTGTATAACATCACCCTATATGCTACTGCACCCCACTGTGTCCCTCTACTAAAACATTCAATAACAACACTGTATAATATCACACTATGTGCTACTGCATTACACTGTGTCACTCTGTTAGTACACTCAATTACAACAATGTATAACCTCACATTATGTGCTACTGCACTACACTGTGTCCCCCTACTATAAAATTCAATAACAACACTGTATAAAATCACACTATGTTCTAGTGCACCCCACTGTGTCCCTCTACTCAAACATTCAAAAACAACACTGTATAACCTCACACTATGTGCTACTGCACTACACTGTGTCACTCTGCTAGTACACTCAATTACAACAAAGTATAACCTCACATTATGTGCTACTGCACTACACTGTGTCCCTCTACTTGTACACTCAATTACAACATTGTGTAACCTCACATTATATGCTACTGTACCACACTGTGTCCCTCCACTAGAACATTCAATAACAACACCATATAACCTCACACTATGTGCTACTGAACTACACGTGTCACTCTACAAGTACACTCAATAACAACACTGTATAGCCTAACACTATGTTCTACTGCACTACACTGTGTCACTCTATTAGTACATACAATAACAACACTGTATAACCTCACACTATGTGCTACTTCACCACACTGTGTCCCTCTACTAGTACACTCAATAACAACACTGTATAACCTCACACTATGTGCTACTGCACCACAATGTGTCACTCAACTAGTACATTCAATAACAACACTGTATATCCTCACACTATGTGCTACTGCACCTCACTCTGTCACTCTACTAGTACACTCAATAACAACACTGTATAACATCACACTATGTGCTACAGCACTAAACTGTGTCCCTCTACTAGTACACTCAATAACAACACTGTATAACCTCACACTATGTGCTACTGCACCTCACTGTGTCACTCTACTAGCACATTCAATAACAACACTGTATATCCTCACACTATGTGCTACTGCACCACAATGTGTCACTCAACTAGTACATTCAATAACAACACTGTATATCCTCACACTATGTGCTACTGCACCTCACTGTGTCACTCAACTAGCACATTCAATAACAACACTGTATATCCTCACACTATGTGCTACTGCACCTCAATGTGTCACTCTACTAGTACACTCAATAAAAACACTGTATAACCTCACACTATGTGCTACTGCACCACAATGTGTCCCTGTATTAGAACATTCAACACCAACACTGTATAACCTCACACTATGTGCTACTGCACTACACTGTGTCACTCTACTAGAAAATTCAATAACAACAATGTATAACATCTCCCTATGTGCTACTGCACCCCACTGTGTCCCTCTACTAAAACATTCAAGACCAACACTGTATAACATCACACTATGTGATACTGCACTACATTGTGTCACTCTGTTAGTACACTCAATTACAACAATGTATAACCTCACATTATGTGCTACTGCACTACACTGTGTCCCTCTACTTGTACACTCAATTACAACATTGTATAACCTCACACTATATGCTACTGCACCACACTGTGTCCCTCCACTAGAACATTCAATAACAACACTGTATAACCTCACACTATGTGCTACTGCACTACACTGTGTCACTCTATTAGTACATTCAATAACAACACTGTATAACATCACACTACGTGCTACTGCACTACACTGTGTCACTCTACTAGTAAATTCAATAACAACACTGTATAACCTCACACTATGTGCCACAGCACTACACTGTGTCCCTCTACTAGAACATTCAATAACAACACTGTATAACATCACAGTATGTGCTAGTGCAGTACACTGTGTTCCTCTATTTGTACACTCAATAACAACACTGTATAACCTTAAACTATATGTTACTGCACCACACTGTGTCACTCTACTACTACACTCAATAACAACACTGCATAACATCACAATATGTGGTACTGCACCACACTGTGTCACTCTACTAGTACACTCAATAACAACTCTGTATAACCTCAAACTATGTGCCACTGCACAACACCGTGTCACTCTAATTGTACTCTCAATAACAACACTGTTTATCCTCACATTATGTGCTACTGCACTACACTGTGTCACTCTACTAGTACACTCAATAACAACACTGTATAACCTAACACTATGTTCTACTGCACTACACTGTGTCACTCTATTAGTACATTCAATAACAACACTGTATATCCTCACACTATGTGCTACTGCACCTCACTGTGTCACTCTACTAGTACACTCAATAACAACACTGTATAACCTCACACTATGTGCGACTGCACCACACTGTGTCCATCTACTAGAACATTCAATAACAACACTGTATAACCTCACACTATGTGCTACTGCACTACACGTGTCACTCTACAAGTACACTCAATAACAACACTGTATAACCTAACTCTATGTTCTACTGCACTACACTGTGTCACTCTATTAGTACATTCAATAACAAAACTGTATATCCTCACACTATGTGCTACTGCACCTCACTGTGTCACTATACTAGTACACTCAATAACAACACTGTATAACATCACACTATGTGCTACAGCACTAAACTGTGTCCCTCTACTATTACACTCAATAACAACACTGTATAACCTCACACTATGTGCTACCGCACCACAATGTGTCACTCAACTGGTACATTCAATAACAACACTGTATATCCTCACACTATGTGCTACTGCACCTCACTGTGTCACTCTACTAACTCAATAACAACACTGTATAACCTCACACTATGTGCTACTGCACTACACTGTGTCCCTCTACTTGTACACTCAAAAACAACACTATATAACCTCACACTACGTGCTACTGCACTACCCTGTGTCCCTCTACTAGTACACACAATACCAACACTGTATAACCTCACACTATGTGCTACTGCACCACACTGTGTCCCTGTATTAGAACATTCAACACCAACACTGTATAACCTCACACTATGTGCTACTGCACTACACTGTGTCACTCTACTAGAAAATTCAATAACAACAATGTATAACATCACCCTATGTGCTACTGCACCCCACTGTGTCCCTCTACTAAAACATTCAATACCAACACTGTATAACATCACACTATGTGCTATTGCACCCCACTGTGTCCCTCTACTAAAACATTCAATAACAACACTGTATAACCTCACACTATGTGCTACTGCAGTACACTGTGTCACTCTGCTAGTACACTCAATTACAACAATGTATAACCTCACATTATGTGCTACTGCACTACACTGTGTCCCTCTACTTGTACACTCAATTACAACATTGTATAACCTCACACTATATGCTACTGCACCACACTGTGTCACTCTACTAGTACATTCAATAACAACACTTTATAACCTCACACTATGTGCTACTGCACCTCACTGTATCACTCTACTAGTACACTCAATACCAACACTGTATAACCTCACACTATGTGCTACTGCACCACACTGTGTCCCTGTATTAGAACATTCAATACCAACACTGTATAACCTCACACTATGTGCTACTGCACTACACTGTGTCCCTCTACTAGAAAATTCAATAACAGCACTGTACAACATCACCCTATGTGCTACTGCACCCCACTGTGTCCCTAAAATAAAACATTCAATAACAAC
This sequence comes from Meconema thalassinum, assembly GCA_946902985.2. Taxonomy (NCBI): domain Eukaryota; kingdom Metazoa; phylum Arthropoda; class Insecta; order Orthoptera; family Tettigoniidae; genus Meconema; species Meconema thalassinum. Next base: position 40,886,024 of record OX336389.2, read on the forward strand.
ACTGTATAACATCACACTATGTGCTACTGCACTACACTGTGTCACTCTGTTAGTACACTCAATTACAACAATGTATAACCTCACATTATGTGCTACTGCACTACACTGTGTCTCCCTAATATAAAATTCAATAACAACACTGTATAAAATCACACTATGTGCTACTGCACCCCACTGTGTCCCTCTACTAAAACATTCAATAACAACACTGTATAACCTCACACAATGTGCAACTGCAGTATACTGTGTCACTCTGCTAATACACTCAATTACAACAATGTATAAACTCACATTATGTGCTACTGCACTACACTGTGTCCCTCTACTTGTACACTCAATTACAACATTGTATAACCTCACACTATATGCTACTGCACCACACTGTGTCCCTCCACTAGAACATTCAATAACAACACTGTATAACCTCACACTATGTGCTACTGCACTACACTGTGTCACTCTACTAGTACATTCGATAACAACACTGTATAACATCACACTACGTGCTACTGCACTACACTGTGTCACTCTACTAGTAAATTCAATAACAACACTGTATAACCTCACACTATGTGCTACTGCACTAAACTGTGTCCCTCAGCTAGAACATTCAATAACAACGCTGTATAACATCACAGTATGTGCTAGTGCAGTACACTGTGTTCCTCTATTTGTACACTCAATAACAACACTGTATAACCTTAAACTATATGATACTGCACCACACTGTGTCACTCTACTACTACACTCAATAACAACACTGCATAACATCACAATATGTGGTACTGCACCACACTGTGTCACTCTACTAGTACACGCAATAACAACTCTGTATAACCTCAAACTATGTGCCACTGCACTACACCGTGTCACTCTAATTGTACACTCAATAACAACACTGTTTATCCTCACATTATGTGCTACTGCACTACACTGTGTCACTCTACTAGTACACTCAATAACAACACTGTATAACCTCACACTGTGTGCTACTGCACTACACTGTGACCCACTATTAGTACACTCAATAGCAACACTGTAGAACTTCACACTATGTACTACTGCACCACACTGTGTCACTCTACTAGTACACTCAATAACAACTCTGTATAACCTCAAACTATGTGCCACTGCACTACACCGTGTCACTCTAATTGTACACTCAATAATAACACTGTTTATACTCACATTATGTGCTACTGCAACACTGTGTCTCTCTACTAGTACACTTAATAACAACACTGCATAACCTCACACTATGTGCTACTGCACCACACTGTGTCACTCTACTAGTACACTCAATAACAACACTGTATAACCTTACATTATGAGCTAAAGCACTACACTGTGTCCCTCTAATAGTACACTCAATTACAACACTGTATAACCTCACACTATGTGCTACAGCACTACACTGTGTCCCTCTACTAGTACACTCAATACCAACACTGTATAACCTCACATTATGTGCTACTACACACTGTGTCCCTCTACTAGTACACTCAATACCAACACTGTATAACCGCACATTATGTGCTACTGCACCCCACTGTGTCCCTCTACTAGTACACTCAATACCAACACTGTATAACCTCAAATTATGTGCTACTCCACTACACTGTGTCCCTCTACTAGTACACTCAATACCAACACTGTATAACCGCACACTATGTGCTACTGCACCACACTGTGTCCCTCTACTAGTACACTCAATACCAACACTGCATAACCGCACACTATGTGGTACTGCACTACACTGTGTCCCTCTAATAGTACACTCAATACCAACACTGTATAACCTCACATTATTTGCTACTACACCACAATGTGTCCCTCTACTAGTACCCTCAATAACTACACTGTATAACCTCACACTATGTGCTACTGCACCATACAGTGTCACTCTACTAGTACACTCAATAACAACACTGTATAACCTCACACTATGTGCTACTGCACTACACATGTTCCCTCTACTAGTACACTCAATAACAACACTGTATAACCTCACACTGTGTGCTACTGCACTACACTGTGACCCACTATTAGTACACTCAATAACAACACTGTAGAACTTCACACTATGTACTACTGCACCATACTGTGTCACTCTACTAGTACACTCAATAATAACACTGTATAACCTCCCACTATATGCTACTGCACCACACTGTGTCATTCTATTAGTACACTCAATAACAACACTATATAACCTCACACTTTGTTTCACTGCACTATACTGTGTCCCTCTACTTGTACACAATGCCAACACTGTTTAACCTCACACTATGTGCTACTATACCACACGGTGTCCCTCAACTAGTATACTCAATAACAACACTGTATAACCTCACACTATGTGCTACTGCACCACACAGTGTCACTCTACTAGAACACTCAATAACAACACTGTATAACTTCACACTATGTGCTACTGCACCACACTGTGTCCCTCTAATAGAACATTCAATAACAACACTGTATAACCTCACACTATGTGCTACTGCACTACACGTGTCACTCTACAAGTACATTCAATAACAACACTGTATAAACTAACACTATGTGCTACTGCACTACACTGTGTCACTCTATTAGTACATACAATAACAAAACTGCATAACCTCACACTATGTGCTACTGCACCACACTGTGTCCCTCTACTAGTACACTCAATATCAACACTGTATAACCTCACACGATGTGCTACTGCACCACACTGTGTCACTCAACTAGCACATTCAATAACAACACTGTATATCCTCACACTATGTGATACTGCACCTCACTGTGTCACTCTACTAGTACACTCAATAACAACACTGTATAACCTCACACTATGTTCTACTGCACTACAATGTGTCACTCTATTAGTACATACAATAACAACACTGTATAACCTCACACTATGTGCTACTGCACCACACTGTGTCCCTCTACTAGTACACTCAATAACAACACTGTATGACCTCACACTATGTGCTACTGCACCACAATGTGTCACTCAACTAGTACATTCAATAACAACACTGTATATCCTCACACTATGTGCTACTGCACCTCACTGTGTCACTCTACTAGTACACTCAATAACAACACTGTATAACATCACACTATGTGCTACAGCACTAAACTGTGTCCCTCTACTAGTACACTCAATAACAACACTGTATAACCTCACACTATGTGCTACTGCACCACAATGTGTCACTCAACTAGTACATTCAATAACAACACTGTATATCCTCACACTATGTGCTACTGCACCACACTGTGTCATTCTACTAGTACACTCAATAACAACACTGTATAACCTCACACTATGTGCTACTGCACTACACTGTGTCCCTCTACTTGTACACTCAAAAACAACACTATATAACCTCACACTCCGTGCTACTGCACTACCCTGTGTCCCTCTACTAGTACACTCAATACCAACACTGTATAACCTCACACTATGTGCTACTGCACCACACTGTGTCCCTGTATTAGAACATTCAACACCAACACTGTATAACCTCACACTATGTGCTACTGCACTACACTGTGTCACTCTACTAGAAAATTCAATAACAACAATGTATAACATCACCCTATGTGCTACTGCACCCCACTGTGTCCCTCTACTAAAACATTCAATACCAACACTGTATAACATAACACTATGTGCTACTGCACTACACTGTGTCACTCTGTTAGTACACCCAATTACAACAATGTATAACCTCACATTATGTGCTACTGCACTACACTGTGTCTCCCTAATATAAAATTCAATAACAACACTGTATAAAATCACACTATGTGCTACTGCACCCCACTGTGTCCCTCTACGAAAACATTCAATAACAACACTGTATAACCTCACACTATGTGCTACTGCAGTACACTGTGTCACTCTGCTAATACACTCAATTACAACAATGTATAACCTCACATTATGTGCTACTGCACTACACTGTGTCCCTCTAATTGTACACTCAATTACAACATTGTATAACCTCACACTATATGCTACTGCACCACACTGTGTCCCTCCACTAGAACATTCAATAACAACACTGTATAACCTCACACTATGTGCTACTGCACTACACTGTGTCACTCTACTAGTACATTCGATAACAACACTGTATAACATCACACTACGTGCTACTGCACTACACTGTGTCACTCTACTAGTAAATTCAATAACAACACTGTATAACCTCACACTATGTGCTACTGCACTAAACTGTGTCCCTCAGCTAGAACATTCAATAACAACGCTGTATAACATCACAGTATGTGCTAGTGCAGTACACTGTGTTCCTCTATTTGTACACTCAATAACAACACTGTATAACCTTAAACTATATGATACTGCACCACACTGTGTCACTCTACTACTACACTCAATAACAACACTGCATAACATCACAATATGTGGTACTGCACCACACTGTGTCACTCTACTAGTACACGCAATAACAACTCTGTATAACCTCAAACTATGTGCCACTGCACTACACCGTGTCACTCTAATTGTACACTCAATAACAACACTGTTTATCCTCACATTATGTGCTACTGCACTACACTGTGTCACTCTACTAGTACACTCAATACCAACACTGTATAACCTCACATTATGTGCTACTACACCACACTGTGTCCCTCTACTAGTACACTCAATACCAACACTGTATAACCGCACATTATGTGCTACTGCACCCCACTGTGTCCCTCTACTAGTACACTCAATACCAACACTGTATAACCTCAAATTATGTGCTACTCCACTACACTGTGTCCCTCTACTAGTACACTCAATACCAACACTGTATAACCGCACACTATGTGCTACTGCACCACACTGTGTCCCTCTACTAGTACACTCAATACCAACACTGCATAACCGCACACTATGTGGTACTGCACTACACTGTGTCCCTCTAATAGTACACTCAATACCAACACTGTATAACCTCACATTATTTGCTACTACACCACAATGTGTCCCTCTACTAGTACCCTCAATAACTACACTGTATAACCTCACACTATGTGCTACTGCACCATACAGTAACACTCTACTAGTACACTCAATAACAACACTGTATAACCTCACACTATGTGCTACTGCACTACACATGTTCACTCTACTAGTACACTCAATAACAACACTGTATAACCTCACACTGTGTGCTACTGCACTACACTGTGACCCACTATTAGTACACTCAATAACAACACTGTAGAACTTCACACTATGTACTACTGCACCATACTGTGTCACTCTACTAGTACACTCAATAATAACACTGTATAACCTCCCACTATATGCTACTGCACCACACTGTGTCATTCTATTAGTACACTCAATAACAACACTATATAACCTCACACTTTGTTTCACTGCACTATACTGTGTCCCTCTACTTGTACACAATGCCAACACTGTTTAACCTCACACTATGTGCTACTATACCACACGGTGTCCCTCAACTAGTATACTCAATAACAACACTGTATAACCTCACACTATGTGCTACTGCACCACACAGTGTCACTCTACTAGAACACTCAATAACAACACTGTATAACTTCACACTATGTGCTACTGCACCACACTGTGTCCCTCTAATAGAACATTCAATAACAACACTGTATAACCTCACACTATGTGCTACTGCACTACACGTGTCACTCTACAAGTACATTCAATAACAACACTGTATAAACTAACACTATGTGCTACTGCACTACACTGTGTCACTCTATTAGTACATACAATAACAAAACTGCATAACCTCACACTATGTGCTACTGCACCACACTGTGTCCCTCTACTAGTACACTCAATATCAACACTGTATAACCTCACACGATGTGCTACTGCACCACACTGTGTCACTCAACTAGCACATTCAATAACAACACTGTATATCCTCACACTATGTGATACTGCACCTCACTGTGTCACTCTACTAGTACACTCAATAACAACACTGTATAACCTCACACTATGTTCTACTGCACTACAATGTGTCACTCTATTAGTACATACAATAACAACACTGTATAACCTCACACTATGTGCTACTGCACCACACTGTGTCCCTCTACTAGTACACTCAATAACAACACTGTATGACCTCACACTATGTGCTACTGCACCACAATGTGTCACTCAACTAGTACATTCAATAACAACACTGTATATCCTCACACTATGTGCTACTGCACCTCACTGTGTCACTCTACTAGTACACTCAATAACAACACTGTATAACATCACACTATGTGCTACAGCACTAAACTGTGTCCCTCTACTAGTACACTCAATAACAACACTGTATAACCTCACACTATGTGCTACTGCACCACAATGTGTCACTCAACTAGTACATTCAATAACAACACTGTATATCCTCACACTATGTGCTACTGCACCACACTGTGTCATTCTACTAGTACACTCAATAACAACACTGTATAACCTCACACTATGTGCTACTGCACTACACTGTGTCCCTCTACTTGTACACTCAAAAACAACACTATATAACCTCACACTCCGTGCTACTGCACTACCCTGTGTCCCTCTACTAGTACACTCAATACCAACACTGTATAACCTCACACTATGTGCTACTGCACCACACTGTGTCCCTGTATTAGAACATTCAACACCAACACTGTATAACCTCACACTATGTGCTACTGCACTACACTGTGTCACTCTACTAGAAAATTCAATAACAACAATGTATAACATCACCCTATGTGCTACTGCACCCCACTGTGTCCCTCTACTAAAACATTCAATACCAACACTGTATAACATAACACTATGTGCTACTGCACTACACTGTGTCACTCTGTTAGTACACCCAATTACAACAATGTATAACCTCACATTATGTGCTACTGCACTACACTGTGTCTCCCTAATATAAAATTCAATAACAACACTGTATAAAATCACACTATGTGCTACTGCACCCCACTGTGTCCCTCTACGAAAACATTCAATAACAACACTGTATAACCTCACACTATGTGCTACTGCAGTACACTGTGTCACTCTGCTAATACACTCAATTACAACAATGTATAACCTCACATTATGTGCTACTGCACTACACTGTGTCCCTCTAATTGTACACTCAATTACAACATTGTATAACCTCACACTATATGCTACTGCACCACACTGTGTCCCTCCACTAGAACATTCAATAACAACACTGTATAACCTCACACTATGTGCTACTGCACTACACTGTGTCACTCTACTAGTACATTCGATAACAACACTGTATAACATCACACTACGTGCTACTGCACTACACTGTGTCACTCTACTAGTAAATTCAATAACAACACTGTATAACCTCACACTATGTGCTACTGCACTAAACTGTGTCCCTCAGCTAGAACATTCAATAACAACGCTGTATAACATCACAGTATGTGCTAGTGCAGTACACTGTGTTCCTCTATTTGTACACTCAATAACAACACTGTATAACCTTAAACTATATGATACTGCACCACACTGTGTCACTCTACTACTACACTCAATAACAACACTGCATAACATCACAATATGTGGTACTGCACCACACTGTGTCACTCTACTAGTACACGCAATAACAACTCTGTATAACCTCAAACTATGTGCCACTGCACTACACCGTGTCACTCTAATTGTACACTCAATAACAACACTGTTTATCCTCACATTATGTGCTACTGCACTACACTGTGTCACTCTACTAGTACACTCAATAACAACACTGTATAACCTCACACTGTGTGCTACTGCACTACACTGTGACCCACTATTAGTACACTCAATAGCAACACTGTAGAACTTCACACTATGTACTACTGCACCACACTGTGTCACTCTACTAGTACACTCAATAACAACTCTGTATAACCTCAAACTATGTGCCACTGCACTACACCGTGTCACTCTAATTGTACACTCAATAATAACACTGTTTATACTCACATTATGTGCTACTGCAACACTGTGTCTCTCTACTAGTACACTTAATAACAACACTGCATAACCTCACACTATGTGCTACTGCACCACACTGTGTCACTCTACTAGTACACTCAATAACAACACTGTATAACCTTACATTATGAGCTAAAGCACTACACTGTGTCCCTCTAATAGTACACTCAATTACAACACTGTATAACCTCACACTATGTGCTACAGCACTACACTGTGTCCCTCTACTAGTACACTCAATACCAACACTGTATAACCTCACATTATGTGCTACTACACCACACTGTGTCCCTCTACTAGTACACTCAATACCAACACTGTATAACCGCACATTATGTGCTACTGCACCCCACTGTGTCCCTCTACTAGTACACTCAATACCAACACTGTATAACCTCAAATTATGTGCTACTCCACTACACTGTGTCCCTCTACTAGTACACTCAATACCAACACTGTATAACCGCACACTATGTGCTACTGCACCACACTGTGTCCCTCTACTAGTACACTCAATACCAACACTGCATAACCGCACACTATGTGGTACTGCACTACACTGTGTCCCTCTAATAGTACACTCAATACCAACACTGTATAACCTCACATTATTTGCTACTACACCACAATGTGTCCCTCTACTAGTACCCTCAATAACTACACTGTATAACCTCACACTATGTGCTACTGCACCATACAGTGTCACTCTACTAGTACACTCAATAACAACACTGTATAACCTCACACTATGTGCTACTGCACTACACATGTTCACTCTACTAGTACACTCAATAACAACACTGTATAACCTCACACTGTGTGCTACTGCACTACACTGTGACCCACTATTAGTACACTCAATAACAACACTGTAGAACTTCACACTATGTACTACTGCACCATACTGTGTCACTCTACTAGTACACTCAATAATAACACTGTATAACCTCCCACTATATGCTACTGCACCACACTGTGTCATTCTATTAGTACACTCAATAACAACACTATATAACCTCACACTTTGTTTCACTGCACTATACTGTGTCCCTCTACTTGTACACAATGCCAACACTGTTTAACCTCACACTATGTGCTACTATACCACACGGTGTCCCTCAACTAGTATACTCAATAACAACACTGTATAACCTCACACTATGTGCTACTGCACCACACAGTGTCACTCTACTAGAACACTCAATAACAACACTGTATAACTTCACACTATGTGCTACTGCACCACACTGTGTCCCTCTAATAGAACATTCAATAACAACACTGTATAACCTCACACTATGTGCTACTGCACTACACGTGTCACTCTACAAGTACATTCAATAACAACACTGTATAAACTAACACTATGTGCTACTGCACTACACTGTGTCACTCTATTAGTACATACAATAACAAAACTGCATAACCTCACACTATGTGCTACTGCACCACACTGTGTCCCTCTACTAGTACACTCAATATCAACACTGTATAACCTCACACGATGTGCTACTGCACCACACTGTGTCACTCAACTAGCACATTCAATAACAACACTGTATATCCTCACACTATGTGATACTGCACCTCACTGTGTCACTCTACTAGTACACTCAATAACAACACTGTATAACCTCACACTATGTTCTACTGCACTACAATGTGTCACTCTATTAGTACATACAATAACAACACTGTATAACCTCACACTATGTGCTACTGCACCACACTGTGTCCCTCTACTAGTACACTCAATAACAACACTGTATGACCTCACACTATGTGCTACTGCACCACAATGTGTCACTCAACTAGTACATTCAATAACAACACTGTATATCCTCACACTATGTGCTACTGCACCTCACTGTGTCACTCTACTAGTACACTCAATAACAACACTGTATAACATCACACTATGTGCTACAGCACTAAACTGTGTCCCTCTACTAGTACACTCAATAACAACACTGTATAACCTCACACTATGTGCTACTGCACCACAATGTGTCACTCAACTAGTACATTCAATAACAACACTGTATATCCTCACACTATGTGCTACTGCACCACACTGTGTCATTCTACTAGTACACTCAATAACAACACTGTATAACCTCACACTATGTGCTACTGCACTACACTGTGTCCCTCTACTTGTACACTCAAAAACAACACTATATAACCTCACACTCCGTGCTACTGCACTACCCTGTGTCCCTCTACTAGTACACTCAATACCAACACTGTATAACCTCACACTATGTGCTACTGCACCACACTGTGTCCCTGTATTAGAACATTCAACACCAACACTGTATAACCTCACACTATGTGCTACTGCACTACACTGTGTCACTCTACTAGAAAATTCAATAACAACAATGTATAACATCACCCTATGTGCTACTGCACCCCACTGTGTCCCTCTACTAAAACATTCAATACCAACACTGTATAACATAACACTATGTGCTACTGCACTACACTGTGTCACTCTGTTAGTACACCCAATTACAACAATGTATAACCTCATATTATGTGCTACTGCACTACACTGTGTCTCCCTAATATAAAATTCAATAACAACACTGTATAAAATCACACTATGTGCTACTGCACCCCACTGTGTCCCTCTACGAAAACATTCAATAACAACACTGTATAACCTCACACTATGTGCTACTGCAGTACACTGTGTCACTCTGCTAATACACTCAATTACAACAATGTATAACCTCACATTATGTGCTACTGCACTACACTGTGTCCCTCTAATTGTACACTCAATTACAACATTGTATAACCTCACACTATATGCTACTGCACCACACTGTGTCCCTCCACTAGAACATTCAATAACAACACTGTATATCCTCACACTATGTGCTACTGCACTACATTGTGTCACTCTACTGGTACATCCGATAACAACACTGTATAACATCACACTACGTGCTACTGCACTACACTGTGTCACTCTAATAGTAAATTCAATAACAACACTGTATAACCTCACACTATGTGCTACTGCACTAAACTGTGTCCCTCAGCTAGAACATTCAATAACAACGCTGTATAACATCACAGTATGTGCTAGTGCAGTACACTGTGTTCCTCTATTTGTACACTCAATAACAACACTGTATAACCTTAAACTATATGATACTGCACCACACTGTGTCACTCTACTACTACACTCAATAACAACACTGCATAACATCACAATATGTGGTACTGCACCACACTGTGTCACTCTACTAGTACACTCAATAACAACACTGTATAACGTTACATTATGAACTACAGTACTACACTGGGTCCCTCTACTAGTACACTCAATAACAACACTGTATAACCTCACACTATGGGCTACTGCACTACACTGTGTCCCTCTACTAGTACACTCAATAACATCACTGTATAACCTTACACTATGTGCTACTGCACTACACTGTGTCCCTCTACTGGTACACTCAATACCAACACTGTATAACCTCACATTATGTGCTACTACACCACACTGTGTCCCTCTACTAGTACACTCAATACCAACACTGTATAACCGCACATTGTGTGCTACTGCACCCCACGGTGTCCCTCTACTAGTACACCCAATACCAACACTGTATAACCTCACATTATGTGCTACTCCACTACACTGTGTCCCTCTACTAGTACACTCAATACCAACACTGTATAACCGCACACTATGTGCTACTGCACCACACTGTGTCCCTCTACTAGTACACTCAATACCAACTCTGTATAACCGCACACTATGTGGTACTGCACTACACTGTGTCCCTCTAATAGTACACTCAATACCAACACTGTATAACCTCACATTATTTGCTACTACACCACAATGTGTCCCTCTACTAGTACCCTCAATTACTACACTGTATAACCTCACACTCTGTGCTAATGCACCATACCGTGTCACTCTACTAATACTCTCAATAACAACACTGTATAAACTCACCCTATGTGCTACTGCACTACACTGTGTCCCTCTACTAGAAAATTCAATAACAACACTGTATAACATCACCCTATGTGCTACTGCACCCCACTGTGTCCCTCTACTAAAACATTCAATAACAACACTGTATAATATCACACTATGTGCTACTTCATTACACTGTGTCACTCTGTTAGTACACTCAATTACAACAATGTATAACCTCACATTATGTGCTACTGCACCCCACTGTGTCCCCCTACTATAAAATTCAATAACAACACTGTATAAAATCACACTATGTGCTAGTGCACCCCACTGTGTCCCTCTACTAAAACATTCAATAACAACACTGTATAACCTCACACTATGTGCTACTGCACTACATTGTGTCACTCTGCTAGTACACTCAATTACAACAAAGTATAACCTCACATTATGTGCTACTGCACTACACTGTGTCCCTCTACTTGTACACTCAATTACAACATTGTTTAACCTCACACTATATACAACTGCACCACACTGTGTCCCTCCACTAGAACATTCAATAACAACACCATATAACCTCACACTATGTGCTACTGCACTACACGTGTCACTCTACAAGTACACTCAATAACAACACTGTATAACCTAACACTATGTTCTACTGCACTACACTGTGTCACTCTATTAGTACATACAATAACAACACTGTATAACCTCACACTATGTGCTACTGCACCACACTGTGTCCCTCTACTAGTACACTCAATAACAACACTGTATAACCTCACACTATGTGCTACTGCACCACAATGTGTCACTCAACTAGTACATTCAATAACAACACTGTATATCCTCACACTATGTGCTACTGCACCTCACTGTGTCACTCTAGTAGTACACTCAATAACAACACTGTATAACATCACACTATGTGCTACAGCACTAAACTGTGTCCCTCTACTAGTACACTCAATAACAACACTGTATAACCTCACACTATGTGCTACTGCACCACAATGTGTCACTCAACTAGTACATTCAATAACAACACTGTATATCCTCACACTATGTGCTACTGCACCTCACTGTGTCACTCTATTAGTACACTCAATAACAACACTGTATAACCTCACACTATGTGCTACTGCACCACACTGTGTCCCTCTACTTGTACACTCAAAACCAACACTATATAACCTCACACTACGTGCTACTGCACTACCCTGTGTCCCTCTACTAGTACACACAATACCAACACTGTATAACCTTACACTATGTGCTACTGCACCACACTGTGTCCCTGTATTAGAACATTCAACACCAACACTGTATAACCTCACACTATGTGCTACTGCACTACACTGTGTCACTCTACTAGAAAATTCAATAACAACAATGTATAACATCACCCTATGTGCTACTGCACCCCACTGTGTCCCTCTACTAAAACATTCAATACCAACACTGTATAACATCACACTATGTGCTACTGCACTACACTGTGTCACTCTGTTAGTACACTCAATTACAACAATGTATAACCTCACATTATGTGCTACTGCACTACATTGTGTCCCCCTAATATAAAGTTCAATAACAACACTGTATAAAATCACACTATGTGCTATTGCACCCCACTGTGTCCCTCTACTAAAACATTCAATAACAACACTGTATAACCTCACACTATGTGCTACTGCAGTACACTGTGTCACTCTGCTAGTACACTCAATTACAACAATGTATAACCTCACATTATGTGCTACTGCACTACACTGTGTCCCTCTACTTGTACACTCAATTACAACATTGTATAACCTCACACTATATGCTACTGCACCACACTCTGTCCCTCCACTAGAACATTCAATAACAACACGGTATAACCTCACACTATGTGCTACTGCACTACACTGTGTCACTCTACTAGTACATTCAATAACAACACTGTATAACATCACACTACGTGCTACTGCACTACACTGTGTCACTCTACTAGTAAATTCAATAACAACACAGTATAACCTCACACTATGTGCTACAGCACTACACTGTGTCCCTCTACTAGAACATTCAATAACAACACTGTATAACCACACACTATGTGCTACCGCACCCACTGTGTCCTCTACTAGTACGGTGAACTCAATAACAACACTGTATAACCTCACACTATGTGCTACTGCACTAAACTGTGTCCCTCAGCTAGAACATTCAATAACAACACTGTATAACACCACAGTATGTGCTAGTGCAGTACACTGTGTTCCTCTATTTGTACACTCAATAACAACACTGTATAACCTCAAAATATGTGCCACTGCACATTACCGTGTCACTCTAATTGTACACTCAATAACAACACTGTTTATCCTCACATTATGTGCTACTGCACTACACTGTGTCACTCTACTAGTACACATAATAACAACACTGTATAACCTCACATTATGTTCTACTGCACCACACTGTTTCACTCTACTAGTACACCCAATAACAACACTGTATAACCTTACATTATGAGCTACTGCACCACACTGTGTCCCTCTAATAGAACATTCAATAACAACACTGTATAACCTAACACTATGTGCTACTGCACTACACTGTGTCACTCTATTAGTACATACAATAACAAAACTGCATAACCTCACACTATGTGCTACTGCACCACATTGTGTCCCTCTACTAGTACACTCAATAACAACACTGTATAACCTCACACGATGTGCTACTGCACCACACTGTGTCACTCAACTAGTACATTCAATAACTACACTGTATATCCTCACACTATGTGTCACCTCACTGTGTCACTCTACTAGTACACTCAATAACAACACTGTATAACCTCACACTATATGCGACTGCACCACACTGTGTCCATCTACTAGAACATTCAATAACAACACTGTATAACCTCACACTATGTGCTACTGCACTACACGTGTCACTCTACAAGTACACTCAATAACAACACTGTATAACCTAACACTATGTTCTACTGCACTACACTGTGTCACTCTATTAGTACATACAATAACAACACTGTATAACCTCACACTATGTGCTACTGCACCACAATGGGTCACTCAACTAGTACATTCAATAACAACACTGTATATCCTCACACTATGTGCTACTGCACCTCACTGTGTCACTCTACTAGTACACTCAATAACAACACTGTATAACATCACACTATGTGCTACAGCACTAAACTGTGTCCATCTACTAGTACACTCAATAACAACACTGTATAACCTCACACTATGTGCTACTGCAACACAATGTGTCACTCAACTAGTACATTCAATAACAACACTGTATATCCTCACACTTTGTGCTACTGCACCTCACTGTGTCACTCTAATAGTACACTCAATAATAACACTGTATAACCTCACACTATGTGCTACTGCACTACACTGTGTCCCTCTACTTGTACACTCAAAAACAACACTATATAACCTCACACTACGTGCCACTGCACTACCCTGTGTCCCTCTACTATTACACACAATACCAACACTGTATAACCTCACACTATGTGCTACTGCACCACACTGTGTCCCTGTATTAGAACATTCATCACCAACACTGTATAACCTCACACTATGTGCTACTGCACTACACTGTGTCCCTCTACTAGTAAATTCAATAACAACAATGTATAACATCACCCTATGTGCTAATGCACCCCACTGTGTCCCTCTAATAAAACATTCAATACCAACACTGTATAACATCACACTATGTGCTACTGCACTACACTGTGTCACTCTGTTAATACACTCAATTACAACAATGTATAAACTTACATTATGAACTACAGCACTACACTTTGTCCCTCTACTAGTACACTCAATAACAACACTGTATAACCTTACACTATGTGCTACTGCACTACACTGTGTCCCTCTACTAGTACACTCAATAACAACACTGTATAACCTCACACTATGTTCTACTGCACTACACTGTGTCCCTCTACTAGTACACTCAATAACAACACTGTATAACTTTACACTATGTGCTACTGCACTACACTGTGTCCCTCTACTAGTACACTCAATACCAACACTGTATAACCTCACATTATGTGCTACTACACCACACTGTGTCCCTCTACTAGTAAACTCAATACCAACACTGTATAACCGCACATTGTGTGCTACTGCACCCCACGGTGTCCCTCTACTTGTACACTCAATACCAACACTGTATAACCTCACAATATGTGCTACTCCACTACACAGTGTCCCTCTACTAGTACACTCAATACCATCACTGTATAACCGCACATTATGTGCTACTGCAACACACTGTGTCCCTCTACTAGTACACTCAATACCAACACTGTATAACCGCACACTATGTGGTACTGCACTACACTGTGTCCCTCAAATAGTACACTCAATACCAACACTGTATAACCTCACATTATGTGCTACTACACCACAATGTGTCCCTCTATTAGTACCCTCAATTACTACACTGTATAACCTCACACTATGTGCTAATGCACCATACCGTG
This sequence comes from Meconema thalassinum, assembly GCA_946902985.2. NCBI lineage: Eukaryota > Metazoa > Arthropoda > Insecta > Orthoptera > Tettigoniidae > Meconema > Meconema thalassinum. The sequence continues at coordinate 40,902,536 of OX336389.2, forward strand.
TCACTCTACTAGTACACTCAATAACAACACTGTATAAACTCACCCTATGTGCTACTGCACTACACTGTGTCACTCTACTAGTACACTCAATACCAACACTGTATAACCTCACACTATGTGCTACTGCACCACACTGTGTCCCTGTTCTAGAACATTCAGTAACAACACTGTATAACCTCAACCTATGTGCTACTGCACTACACTGTGTCCCTCTACTAGAAAATTCAATAACAACACTGTATAACATCACCCTATGTGCTACTGCACCCCACTGTGTCCCTCTACTAAAACTTTCAATAACAACACTGTATAATATCACACTTATGTGCTACTGCATTACACTGTGTCACTCTGTTAGTACACTCAATTACAACAATGTATAACCTCACATTATGTGCTACTGCACTACACTGTGTCCCCCTACTATAAAATTCAATAACAACACTGTATAAAATCACACTATGTGCTAGTGCACCCCACTGTGTCCCTCTACTAAAACATTCAATAACAACACTGTATAACCTCACACTATGTGCTACTGCACTACACTGTGTCACTCTGCTAGTACACTCAGTTACAACAAAGTATAACTTCACATTATGTGCTACTGCACTACACTGTGTCCCTCTACTTGTACACTCAATTACAACATTGTGTAACCTCACACTATATGCTACTGCACCACACTGTGTCCCTCCACTAGAACATTCAATAACAACACCATATAACCTCACACTATGTGCTACTGCACTACACGTGTCACTCTACAAGTACTCTCAATAAGAACACTGTATAACCTAACACTATGTTCTACTGCACTACACTGTGTCACTCTATTAGTACATACAATAACAACACTGTATAACCTCACACTATGTGCTACTGCACCACACTGTGTCCCTCTACTAGTACACTCAATAACAACACTGTATAACCTCACACTATGTGCTACTGCACCACAATGTGTCACTCAACAAGTACATTCAATAACAACACTGTATATCCTCACACTATGTGCTACTGCACCTCACTGTGTCACTCTACTTGTACACTCAATAACAACACTGTATAACATCACACTATGTGCTACAGCACTAAACTGTGTCCCTCTACTAGTACACTCAATAGCAACACTGTATAACCTCACACTATGTGCTACTGCACCACAATGTGTCACTCAACTAGTACATTCAATAACAACACTGTATATCCTCACACTATGTGCTACTGCACCTCACTGTGTCACTCTACTAGTACACTCAATAACAACACTGTATAACCTCACACTATGTGCTACTGCACTACACTGTGTCCCTCTACTTGTAAACTCAAAAACAACACTATATAACCTCACACTACGTGCTACTGCACTACCCTGTGTCCCTCTACTAGTACACACAATACCAACACTGTATAACCTCACACTATGTGCTACTGCACCACACTGTGTCCCTGTATTAGAACATTCAACACCAACACTGTATAACCTCACACTATGTGCTACTGCACTACACTGTGTCACTCTACTAGAAAATTCAATAACAACAATGTATAACATCACCCTATGTGCTACTGCACCCCACTGTGTCCCTCTACTAAAACATTCAATACCAACACTGTATACCATCACACTATGTGCTACTGCACTACACTGTGTCACTCTGTTAGTACACTCAATTACAACACTGTATAACCTCACATTATGTGCTACTACACCACAATGTGTCCCTCTATTAGTACCCTCAATAACTACACTGTATAACCTCACACTATGTGCTACTGCACCATACCGTGTCACTCTACTAGTACACTCAATAACAACACTGTATAACCTCACACTATGTGCTACTGCACTACACATGTTCACTCTACTAGTACACTCAATAACAACACTGTATAACCTCACACTGTCTGCTACTGCACTACACTGTGACCCACTATTAGTACACTCAATAACAACACTGTAGAACTTCACACTATGTACTACTGCACCACACTGTGTCACTCTACTAGTACACTCAATAATAACACTGTATAACCTCCCACTATATGCTACTGCACCACACTGTGTCACTCTATTAGTACACTCAATAACAACACTATATAACCTCACACTTTGTGCCACTGCACTATATTGTGTCCCTCTACTAGTACACAATGCCAACACTGTTTAACCTCACACTACGTGCTACTGCACCACACTGTTTCCCTTTACTAGTACACTCAATACCAACACAGTATAAACTCACATTATGTGCTACTATACTACACGGTGTCCATCAAATAGTATACTCAATAACAACACTGTATAACCTCACACTATGTGCTACTGCACCACACAGTTTCACTCAACTAGTACACTCAATAACAACACTGTATAACTTCACACTATGTGCTACTGCACCACACTATGTCCCTCTAATAGAACATTCAATAACAACACTGTATAACCTCACACTATGTGCTACTGCACTACACGTGTCACTCTACAAGTACATTCAATAACAACACTGTATACCCTAACACTATGTGCTACTGCACTACACTGTGTCACTCTATTAGTACATACAATAACAAAACTGCATAACCTCACACTATGTGCTACTGCACCACACTGTGTCCCTCTACTAGTACACTCAATAACAACACTGTATAACCTCACACGATGTGCTACTGCACCACACTGTGTCACTCAACTAGTACATTCAATAACAACACTGTATATCCTCACACTATGTGCTACTGCACCTCACTGTGTCACTCTACTAGTACACTCAATAACAACACTGTATAACCTCACACTATGTGCGACTGCACTACACTGTGTCCATCAACCAGAACATTCAATAACAACACTGTATAACCTAACACTATGTGCTACTGCACTACACGTGTCACTCTACAAGTACACTCAATAACAACACTGTATAACCTAACACTATGTTCTACTGCACTACACTGTGTCACTCTATTAGTACATACAATAACAACACTGTATAACCTCACACTATGTGCTACTGCACCACACTGTGTCCCTCTACTAGTACACTCAATAACAACACTGTATAACCTCACACTATGTGCTACTGCATACAATGTGTCACTCAACTAGTACATTCAATAACAACACTGTATATTCTCACACTATGTGCTACTGCACCTCACTGTGTCACTCTACTAGTACACTCAATAACAACACTGTATAACATCACACTATGTGCTACTGCACTACACTGTGTCCCTCTACTTGTAAACTCAAAAACAACACTATATAACCTCACACTACGTGCTACTGCACTACCCTGTGTCCCTCTACTAGTACACACAATAACAACACTGTATAACCTCACACTATGTGCTACTGCACCACACTGTGTCCCTGTATTAGAACATTCAACACCAACACTCTATAACCTCACACTATGTGCTACTGCACTACACTGTGTCACTCTACTAGAAAATTCAATAACAACAATGTATAACATCACCCTATGTGCTACTGCACCCCACTGTGTCCCTCTACTAAAACATTCAATACCAACACTGTATAACATCACACTATGTGCTACTGCACTACACTGTGTCACTCTGTTAGTACACTCAATTACAACACTGTATAACCTCACATTATGTGCTACTACACCACAACGTGTCCCTCTACTAGTACCCTCAATAACTACACTGTATAACCTCACACTATGTGCTACTGCACCATACCGTGTCACTCTACTAGTACACTCAATAACAACACTGTATAACCTCACACTATGTGCTACTGCACTACACATGTTCACTCTACTAGTACACTCAATAACAACACTGTATAACCTCACACTGTGTGTTACTGCACTACACTGTGACCCACTATTAGTACACTCAATAACAACACTCTAGAACTTCACACTATGTACTACTGCACCACACTGTGTCACTCTACTAGTACACTCAATAATAACACTGTATAACCTCCCACTATATGCTACTGCACCACACTGTGTCACTCTATTAGTACACTCAATAACAACACTATATAACCTCACACTTTGTGCCACTGCACTATACTGTGTCCCTCTACTAGTACACAATGCCAACACTGTTTAATCTCACACTACGTGCTACTGCACCACACTGTTTCCCTTTACTAGTACACTCAATACCAACACAGTATAAACTCACACTATGTGCTACTATACCACACGGTGTCCATCAACTAGTATACTCAATAACAACACTGTATAACCGCACACTATGTGCTACTGCACCACACAGTGTCACTCTACTAGTACACTCAATAACAACACTGTATAACTTCACACTATGTGCTACTGCACCACACTATGTCCCTCTAATAGAACATTCAATAACAACACTGTATAACCTCACACTATGTGCTACTGCACTACACGTGTCACTCTACAAGTACATTCAATAACAACACTGTATAACCTAACACTATGTGCTACTGCACTACACTGTGTCACTCTATTAGTACATACAATAACAAAACTGCATAACCTCACACTATGTGCTACTGCACCACACTGTGTCCCTCTACTAGTACACTCAATAACAACACTGTATAACCTCACACGATGTGCTACTGCACCACACTGTGTCACTCAACTAGTACATTCAATAACAACACTGTATATCCTCACACTATGTGCTACTGCACCTCACTGTGTCACTCTACTAGTACACTCAATAACAACACTGTATAACCTCACACTATGTGCGACTGCACCACACTGTGTCCATCTACCAGAACATTCAATAACAACACTGTATAACCTAACACTATGTGCTACTGCACTACACGTGTCACTCTACAAGTACACTCAATAACAACACTGTATAACCTAACACTATGTTCTACTGCACTACACTGTGTCACTCTATTAGTACATACAATAACAACACTGTATAACCTCACACTATGTGCTACTGCACATCACTGTGTCCCTCTACTAGTACACTCAATAACAACACTGTATAACCTCACACTATGTGCTACTGCATACAATGTGTCACTCAACTAGTACATTCAATAACAACACTGTATATTCTCACACTATGTGCTACTGCACCTCACTGTGTCACTCTACTAGTACACTCAATAACAACACTGTATAACATCACACTATGTGCTACAGCACTAAACTGTGTCCCTCTACTAGTACACTCAATAACAACACTGTATAACCTCACACTATGTGCTACTGCACCACAATGTGTCACTCAACTAGTACATTCAATAACAACACTGTATATCCTCACACTATGTGCTACTGCACCACACTGTGTCACTCTACTAGTACACTCAATAACAACACTGTATAACCTCACACTATGTGCTACTGCACTACACTGTGTCCCTCTACTTGTACACTCAAGAACAACACTATATAACCTCACACTACGTGCTACTGCACTACCCTCTGTCCCTCTATTAGTACACTCAATACCAACAATGTATAACCTCACACTATGTGCTACTGCACCTCACTGTGTCCCTGTATTAGAACATTCAACACCAACACTGTATAACCTCACACTATGTGCTACTGCACTACACTGTGTCACTCTACTAGAGGATTCAATTACAACAATGTATAACAACACCCTATGTGCTACTGCACCCCACTGTGACCCTCTACTAAACATTCAATACCAACACTGTATAACATCACACTATGTGCTACTGCACTACACTGTGTCACTCTGTTAGTACACTCAATTACAACAATGTATAACCTCACATTATGTGCTACTGCACTACACTGTGTCCCCCTAATATAAAATTCAATAACAACACTGTATAAAATCACACTATGTGCTATTGCACCCCACTGTGTCCCTCTACTTGTACACTCAATTACAACATTGTATAACCTCACACTATATGCTACTGCACCACACTGTGTCCCTCCACTAGAACATTCAATAACAACACTGTATAACCTCACACTATGTGCTACTGCACTACACTGTGTCACTCTACTAGTACATTCAATAACAACACTGTATAACATCACACTACGTGCTACTGCACTACACTGTGTCACTCTACTAGTAAATTCAATAACAACACTGTATAACCTCACACTATGTGCTACAGCACTACACTGTGTCCCTCTACTAGAACATTCAATAACAACACTGTATAACCACACACTATGTGCTACCGCACCCACTGTGTCCTCTACTAGTACGGTGAATTCAATAACAACACTGTATAACCTCACACTATGTGCTAATGCACTAAACTGTGTCCCTCAGCTAGAACATTCAATAACAACACTGTATAACATCACAGTATGTGCTAGTGCAGTACACTGTGTTCCTATATTTGTACACTCAATAACAACACTGTATAACCTTAAACTATATGTTACTGCACCACACTCTGTCACTCTACTACTACACTCAATAACAACACTGCATAACATCACAATATGTGGTACTGCACCACACTGTGTCACTCTACTAGTACACTCAATAACAACTCTGTATAACCTCAAACTATGTGCCACTGCACAACACCGTGTCACTCTAATTTTACACTCAATAACAACACTGTTTATCCTCACATTATGTGCTACTGCACTACACTATGTCACTCTACTAGTACACTTAATAACAACACTGTATAACCTCACACTATGTCCTACTGCACCACACTGTTTCACTCTACTAGTACACTCAATAACAACACTGTATAACCTTACATTATGAGCTACTGCACCACACTGTGTCCCTCTAATAGAACATTCAATAACAACACTGTATAACCTCACACTATGTGCTACTGCACTACACGTGTCACTCTACAAGTACATTCAATAACAACACTGTATAACCTAACACTATGTGCTACTGCACTACACTGTGTCACTCTATTAGTACATACAACAACAAAACTGCATAACCTCACACTAAGTGCTACTGCACCACACTGTGTCCCTCTACTAGTACACTCAATAACAACACTGTATAACCTCACACGATGTGCTACTGCACCACACTGTGTCACTCAACTAGTACATTCAATAACAACACTGTATATCCTCACACTATGTGCTACTGCACCTCACTGTGTCACTCTACTAGTACACTCAATAACAACACTGTATAACCTCACACTATGTGCGACTGCACCACACTGTGTCCATCTACTAGAACATTCAATAACAACACTGTATAACCTCACACTATGTGCTACTGCACTACACGTGCCACTCTACAAGTACACTCAATAACAACACTGTATAACCTAACACTATGTTCTAATGCACTACACTGTGTCACTCTATTAGTACATACAATAACAACACTGTATAACCTCACACTATGTGCTACTGCACCTCACTGTGTCCCTCTACTAGTACACTCAATAACAACACTGTATAACCTCACAATATGTGCTACTGCACCACAATGTGTCACTCAACTAGTACATTCAATAACAACACTGTATATCCTCACACAATGTGCTACTGCACCTCACTGTGTCACTCTACTAGTACACTCAATAACAACATTGTATAACATCACACTATGTGCTACAGCACTAAACTGTGTCCCTCTACTAGTACACTCAATAACAACACTGTATAACCTCACACTATGTGCTACTGCACCACAATGTGTCACTCAACTAGTACATTCAATAACAACACTGTATATCCTCACACTATGTGCTACTGCACCACACTGTGTCACTCTACTGGTACACTCAATAACAACACTGTATAACCTCACACTATGTGCTACTGCACTACACTGTGTTCCTCTACTTGTACACTCAAAAACAACACTATATAACCTCACACTACGTGCTACTGCACTACCCTCTGTCCCACTACTAGTACACTCAATACCAACACTGTATAACCTCACACTATGTGCTACTGCACCTCACTGTGTCCCTGTATTAGAACATTCAACACCAACACTGTATAACCTCACACTATGTGCTACTGCATACAATGTGTCACTCAACTAGTACATTCAATAACAACACTGTATATTCTCACACTATGTGCTACTGCACCTCACTGTGTCACTCTACTAGTACACTCAATAACAACACTGTATAACATCACACTATGTGCTACAGCACTAAACTGTGTCCCTCTACTAGTACACTCAATAACAACACTGTATAACCTCACACTATGTGCTACTGCACCACAATGTGTCACTCAACTAGTACATTCAACAACAACACTGTATATCCTCACACTATGTGCTACTGCACCACACTGTGTCACTCTACTAGTACACTCAATAACAACCTTGTATAACCTCACACTATGTGCTACTGCACTACACTGTGTCCCTCTACTTGTACACTCAAGAACAACACTATATAACCTCACACTACGTGCTACTGCACTACCCTCTGTCCCTCTACTAGTACACTCAATACCAACAATGTATAACCTCACACTATGTGCTACTGCACCTCACTGTGTCCCTGTATTAGAACATTCAACACCAACACTGTATAACCTCACACTATGTGCTACTGCACTACACTGTGTCACTCTACTAGAGAATTCAATTACAACAATGTATAACATCACCCTATGTGCTACTGCACCCCACTGTGACCCTCTACTAAACATTCAATACCAACACTGTATAACATCACACTATGTGCTACTGCACTACACTGTGTCACTCTGTTAGTACACTCAATTACAACAATATATAACCTCAAATTATGTGCTACTGCACTACACTGTGTCCCCCTAATATAAAATTCAATAACAACACTGTATAAAATCACGATATGTGCTATTGCAGTAGAATGTGTCACTCTGCTAGTACACTCAATTACAACAATGTATAACCTCACATTATGTGCTACTGCACTACACTGTGTCCCTCTACTTGTACACTCAATTACAACATTGTATAACCTCACACTATATGCTACTGCACCACACTGTGTCCCTCCACTAGAACATTCAATAACAACACTGTATAACCTCACACTATGTGCTACTGCACTACACTGTGTCACTCTACTAGTACATTCAATAACAACACTGTATAACATCACACTACGTGCTACTGCACTACACTGTGTCACTCTACTAGTAAATTCAATAACAACACTGTATAACCTCACACTATGTGCTACAGCACTACACTGTGTCCCTCTACTAGAACATTCAATAACAACACTGTATAACCACACACTATGTGCTACCGCACCCACTGTGTCCTCTACTAGTACGGTGAATTCAATAACAACACTGTATAACCTCACACTATGTGCTAATGCACTAAACTGTGTCCCTCAGCTAGAACATTCAATAACAACACTGTATAACATCACAGTATGTGCTAGTGCAGTACACTGTGTTCCTCTATTTGTACACTCAATAACAACACTGTATAACCTTAAACTATATGTTACTGCACCACACTCTGTCACTCTACTACTACACTCAATAACAACACTGCATAACATCACAATATGTGGTACTGCACCACACTGTGTCACTCTACTAGTACACTCAATAACAACTCTGTATAACCTCAAACTATGTGCCACTGCACAACACCGTGTCACTCTAATTTTACACTCAATAACAACACTGTTTATCCTCACATTATGTGCTACTGCACTACACTGTGTCACTCTACTAGTACACTCTATAACAACACTGTATAACCTCACACTATGTGCTACTGCACTACACTGTTTCACTCTACTAGTACACTCAATAACAACACTGTATAACCTTACATTATGAGCTACTGCACCACACTGTGTCCCTCTAATAGAACATTCAATAACAACACTGTATAACCTCACACTATGTGCTACTGCACTACACGTGTCACTCTACAAATACATTCAATAACAACTCTGTATAACCTAACACTATGTGCTACTGCACTACACTGTGTCACTCTATTAGTACATACAACAACAAAACTGCATAACCTCACACTATGTGCTACTGCACCACACTGTGTCCCTCTAAACCTCACACGATGTGCTACTGCACCACACTGTGTCACTCAACTAGTACATTCAATAACAACACTGTATATCCTCACACTATGTGCTACTGCACCTCACTGTGTCACTCTACTAGTACACTCAATAACAACACTGTATAACCTCACACTATGTGCGACTGCACCACACTGTGTCCATCTACTAGAACATTCAATAACAACACTGTATAACCTCACACTATGTGCTACTGCACTACACGTGTCACTCTACAAGTACACTCAATAACAACACTGTATAACCTAACACTATGTTCTAATGCACTACACTGTGTCACTCTATTAGTACATACAATAACAACACTGTATAACCTCACACTATGTGCTACTGCACCTCACTGTGTCCCTCTAGTAGTACACTCAATAACAACACTGTATAACCTCACACTATGTGCTACTGCACCACAATGTTTCACTCAACTAGTACATTCAATAACAACACTGTATATCCTCACACAATGTGCTACTGCACCTCACTGTGTCACTCTACTAGTACACTCAATAACAACACTGTATAACATCACACTATGTGCTACAGCACTAAACTGTGTCCCTCTACTAGTACACTCAATAACAACACTGTATAACCTCACACTATGTGCTACTGCACCACAATGTGTCACTCAACTAGTACATTCAATAACAACACTGTATATCCTCACACTATGTGCTACTGCACCACACTGTGTCACTCTACTAGTACACTCAATAACAACACTGTATAACCTCACACTATGTGCTACTGCACTACACTGTGTCCCTCTACTTGTACACTCAAAAACAACACTATATAACCTCACACTACGTGCTACTGCACTACCCTCTGTCCCACTACTAGTACACTCAATACCAACACTGTATAACCTCACACTATGTGCTACTGCACCTCACTGTGTCCCTGTATTAGAACATTCAACACCAACACTGTATAACCTCACACTATGTGCTACTGCACTACACTGTGTCATTCTACTAGAAAATTCAATAACAACAATGTATAACATCACCCTATGTGCTACTGCACCCCACTGTGACCCTCTACTAAAACATTCAATACCAACACTGTATAACATCACACTATGTGCTACTGCACTACACTGTGGCACTCTGTTAGTACACTCAATTACAACAATGTATAACCTCACATTATGTGCTACTGCACTAAACTGTGTCCCCCTAATATAAAATTCAATAACAACACTGTATAAAATCACACTATGTGCTATTGCACCCCACTGTGTCCCTCTACTAAAACATTCAATAACAACACTGTATAACCTCACACTATGTGCTACTGCAGTAGAATGTGTCACTCTGCTAGTACACTCAATTACAACAATGTATAAACTCACATTATGTGCTACTGCACTACACTGTGTCCCTCTACTCGTACACTCAATTACAACATTGTATAACCTCACACTATATGCTACTGCACCACACTGTGTCCCTCCACTAGAACATTCAATAACAACACTCTATAACCTCACACTATGTGCTACTGCACTACACTGTGTCACTCTACTAGTACATTCAATAACAACACTGTATAACATCACACTACGTGCTACTGCACTACACTGTGTCACTCTACTAGTAAATTCAATAACAACACTGTATAACCTCACACTATGTGCTACAGCACTACACTGTGTCCCTCTACTAGAACATTCAATAACAACACTGTATAACCACACACTATGTGCTACCGCACCCACTGTGTCCTCTACTAGTACGGTGAACTCAATAACAACACTGTATAACCTCACACTATGTGCTACTGCACTAAACTGTGTCCCTCAGCTAGAACATTCAATAACAACACTGTATAACATCACAGTATGTGCTAGTGCAGTACACTGTGTTCCTCTATTTGTACACTCAATAACAACACTGTATAACCTTAAACTATATGTTACTGCACCACACTCTGTCACTCTACTACTACACTCAATAACAACACTGCATAACATCACAATATGTGGTACTGCACCACACTGTGTCACTCTACTAGTACACTCAATAACAACTCTATATAACCTCAAACTATGTGCCACTGCACAACACCGTGTCACTCTAATTGTACACTCAATAACAAACCTGTTTATCCTCACATTATATGCTACTGCACTACACTGTGTCACTCTACTAGTACACTTAATAACAACACTGTATAACCTCACACTATGTCCTACTGCACCACACTGTTTCACTCTACTAGTACACTCAATAACAACACTGTATAACCTTACATTATGAGCTACTGCACCACACTGTGTCCCTCTAATAGAACATTTAATAACAACAATGTATAACCTCACACTATGTGCTACTGCACTACACGTGTCACTCTACAAGTACATTCAATAACAACACTGTATAACCTAACACTATGTGCTACTGCACTACACTGTGTCACTCTATTAGTACATACAACAACAAAACTGCATAACCTCACACTATGTGCTACTGCACCACACTGTGTCCCTCTACTAGTACACTCAATAACAACACTGTATAACTTCACACGATGTGCTACTGCACCACACTGTGTCACTCAACTAGTACATTCAATAACAACACTGTATATCCTCACACTATGTGCTACTGCACCTCACTGTGTCACTCTACTAGTACACTCAATAACAACACTGTATAACCTCACACTATGTGCGACTGCACCACACTGTGTCCATCTACTAGAACATTCAATAACAACACTGTATAACCTCACACTATGTGCTACTGCACTACACGTGTCACTCTACAAGTACACTCAATAACAACACTGTATAACCTAACACTATGTTCTACTGCACTACACTGTGTCACTCTATTAGTACATACAATAACAACACTGTATAACCTCACACTATGTGCTACTGCACCTCACAGTGTCCCTCTACTAGTACACTCAATAACAACACTGTATAACATCACACTATGTGCTACAGCACTAAACTGTGTCCCTCTACTAGTACACTCAATAACAACACTGTATAACCTCACACTATGTGCTACTGCACCACAATGTGTCACTCAACTAGTACATTCAATAACAACACTGTATATCCTCACACTATGTGCTACTGCACCTCACTGTGTCAATCTACTAGTACACACAATAACAAAACTGTATAACCTCACACTATGTGCTACTGCACTACAATGTGTCTCTCTACTTGTACACTCAAAAACAACACTATATAACCTCACACTACGTGCTACTGCACTACCCTGTGTCCCTCTACTAGTACACACAATACCAACACTGTATAACCTCACACTATGTGCTACTGCACTACACTGTGTCACTCTACTAGAAAATTCAATAACAACAATGTATAACATCACCCTATGTGCTACTGCACCCCACTGTGTCCCTCTACTAAAACATTCAATACCAACACTGAATAACCTCACACTATGTTCTACTGCACTACACTGTGTCACTCTATTAGTACATACAATAACAACACTGTATAACCTCACACAATGTGCTACTGCACCACAATGTGTCACTCAACTAGTACATTCAATAACAACACTGTATATCCTCACACTATGTGCTACTGCACCTCACTGTGTCACTCTACTAGTACACTCAATAACAACACTGTATAACATCACACTATGTGCTACTGCACTACACTGTGTCACTCTGTTAGTACGCTCAATTACAACAATGTATAACCTCACATTATGTGCTACTGCACTACACTGTGTCACTCTACTAGTAAATTCAATAACAACACTGTATAACCTCACACTACGTGCTACAGCACTACACTGTGTCCCTCTACTAGAACATTCAATAACAACACTGTATAACCACACACTATGTGCTACCGCACCCACTGTGTCCTCTACTAGTACGGTGAACTCAATAACAACACTGTATAACCTCACACTATGTGCTACTGCACTAAACTGTGTCCCTCAGCTAGAACATTCAATAACAACACTGTATAACATCACAGTATGTGCTAGTGCAGTACACTGTGTTCCTCTATTTGTACACTCAATAACAACACTGTATAACCTTAAACTATATGTTACTGCACCACACTGTGTCACTCTACTACTACACTCAATAACAACACTGCATAACATCACAATATGTGGTACTGCACCACACTGTGTCACTCTACTAGTACACTCAATAACAACTCTGTATAACCTCAAACTATGTGCCACTGCACAACACCGTGTCACTCTAATTGTACACTCAATAACAACACTGTTTATCCTCACATTATGTGCTACTGCACTACACTGTGTCACTCTACTAGTACACTCTATAACAACACTGTATAACCTCACACTATGTGCTACTGCACCACACTGTTTCACTCTACTAGTACACTCAATACCAACACTGTATAATCTTACATTATGAGCTACTGCACTACACTGTGTCCCTCTACTAGTACACTCAATAAGAACACTGTATAACCTCACACTACGTGCTACTGCACTACACTGTGTCCCTCTACTATTACACTCAATACCAACACTGTATAACCTCACATTATGTGCTACTCCACTACACTGTGTCCCTCTACTAGTACACTCAATACCAACACTGTATAACCGCACACTATGTGCTACTGCACCACACTGTGTCCCTCTACTAGTACATTCAATACCAACTCTGTATAACCGCACACTATGTGGTACTGCACTACACTGTGTCCCTCTAATAGTACACTCAATACCAACACTGTATAACCTCACATTATGTGCTATTACACCACAATGTGTCCCTCTACTAGTACCCTCAATTACTACACTGTATAACCTCACACTATGTGCTAATGCACCATACCGTGTCACTCTACTAGCACACTCAATAACAACACTGTATAAACTCACCCTATGTGCTACTGCACTACACTGTGTCACTCTACTAGTACACTGAATACCAACACTGTATAACCTCACACTATGTGCTACTGCACCACACTGTGTCCCTGTTCTAGAACATTCAATAACAACACTGTATAACCTCAACCTATGTGCTACTGCACTACACTGTGTCCCTCTACTAGAAAATTCAATAACAACACTGTATAACATCACCCTATGTGCTACTGCACCCCACTGTGTCCCTCTACTAAAACATTCAATAACAACACTGTATAATATCACACTACGTGCTACTGCACTACACTGTGTCACTCTACTAGTAAATTCAATAACAACACTGTATAACCTAACACTATGTGCTACAGCACTACACTGTGTCCCTCTACTAGAACATTCAATAACAACACTGTATAACCACACACTATGTGCTACCGCACCCACTGTGTCCTCTACTAGTACGGTGAATTCAATAACAACACTGTATAACCTCACACTATGTGCTAATGCACTAAACTGTGGCCCTCAGCTAGAACATTCAATAACAACACTGTATAACATCACAGTATGTGCTAGTGCAGTACACTGTGTTCCTCTATTTGTACACTCAATAACAACACTGTATAACCTTAAACTATATGTTACTGCACCACACTCTGTCACTCTACTACTACACTCAATAACAACACTGCATAACATCACAATATGTGGTACTGCACCACACTGTGTCACTCTACTAGTACACTCAATAACAACTCTGTATAACCTCAAACTATGTGCCACTGCACAACACCGTGTCACTCTAATTTTACACTCAATAACATCACTGTTTATCCTCACATTATGTGCTTCTGCACTACACTGTGTCACTCTACTAGTTCACTCTATAACAACACTGTATAACCTCACAATATGTGCTACTGCACTACACTGTTTCACTCTACTAGTACACTCAATAACAACACTGTATAACCTTACATTATGAGCTACTGCACCACACTGTGTCCCTCTAATAGAACATTCAATAACAACACTGTATAACCTCACACTATGTGCTACTGCACTACACGTGTCACTCTACAAGTACATTCAATAACAAC
Source organism: Meconema thalassinum (assembly GCA_946902985.2). Lineage (NCBI taxonomy): Eukaryota > Metazoa > Arthropoda > Insecta > Orthoptera > Tettigoniidae > Meconema > Meconema thalassinum. The sequence continues at coordinate 40,918,540 of OX336389.2, forward strand.
TCTGTATAACCTAACACTATGTGCTACTGCACTACACTGTGTCACTCTATTAGTACATACAACAACAAAACTGCATAACCTCACACTATGTGCTACTGCACCACACTGTGTCCCTCTAAACCTCACACGATGTGCTACTGCACCACACTGTGTCACTCAACTAGTACATTCAATAACAACACTGTATATCCTCACACTATGTGCTACTGCACCTCACTGTGTCACTCTACTAGTACACTCAATAACAACACTGTATAACCTCACACTATGTGCGACTGCACCACACTGTGTCCATCTACTAGAACATTCAATAACAACACTGTATAACCTCACACTATGTGCTACTGCACTACACGTGTCACTCTACAAGTACACTCAATAACAACACTGTATAACCTAACACTATGTTCTAATGCACTACACTGTGTCACTCTATTAGTACATACAATAACAACACTGTATAACCTCACACTATGTGCTACTGCACCTCACTGTGTCCCTCTAGTAGTGCACTCAATAACAACACTGTATAACCTCACACTATGTGCTACTGCACCACAATGTGTCACTCAACTAGTACATTCAATAACAACACTGTATATCCTCACACAATGTGCTACTGCACCTCCCTGTGTCACTCTACTAGTACACTCAATAACAACACTGTATAACATCACACTATGTGCTACAGCACTAAACTGTGTCCCTCTACTAGTACACTCAATAACAACACTGTATAACCTCACACTATGTGCTACTGCACCACAATGTGTCACTCAACTAGTACATTCAATAACAACACTGTATATCCTCACACTATGTGCTACTGCACCACACTGTGTCACTCTACTAGTACACTCAATAACAACACTGTATAACCTCACACTATGTGCTACTGCACCTCACTGTGTCCCTGTATTAGAACATTCAACACCAACACTGTATAACCTCACACTATGTGCTACTGCACTACACTGTGTCATTCTACTAGAAAATTCAATAACAACAATGTATAACATCACCCTATGTGCTACTGCACCCCACTGTGACCCTCTACTAAAACATTCAATACCAACACTGTATAACATCACACTATGTGCTACTGCACTACACTGTGGCACTCTGTTAGTACACTCAATTACAACAATGTATAACCTCACATTATGTGCTACTGCACTAAACTGTGTCCCCCTAATATAAAATTCAATAACAACACTGTATAAAATCACACTATGTGCTACTGCACCCCACTGTGACCCTCTACTAAAACATTCAATACCAACACTGTATAACATCACACTATGTGCTACAGCACTACACTGTGTCCCTCTACTAGAACATTCAATAACAACACTGTATAACCACACACTATGTGCTACCGCACCCACTGTGTCCTCTACTAGTACGGTGAACTCAATAACAACACTGTATAACCTCACACTATGTGCTACTGCACTAAACTGTGTCCCTCAGCTAGAACATTCAATAACAACACTGTATAACATCACAGTATGTGCTAGTGCAGTACACTGTGTTCCTCTATTTGTACACTCAATAACAACACTGTATAACCTTAAACTATATGTTACTGCACCACACTCTGTCACTCTACTACTACACTCAATAACAACACTGCATAACATCACAATATGTGGTACTGCACCACACTGTGTCACTCTACTAGTACACTCAATAACAACTCTATATAACCTCAAACTATGTGCCACTGCACAACACCGTGTCACTCTAATTGTACACTCAATAACAAACCTGTTTATCCTCACATTATATGCTACTGCACTACACTGTGTCACTCTACTAGTACACTTAATAACAACACTGTATAACCTCACACTATGTCCTACTGCACCACACTGTTTCACTCTACTAGTACACTCAATAACAACACTGTATAACCTTACATTATGAGCTACTGCACCACACTGTGTCCCTCTAATAGAACATTTAATAACAACAATGTATAACCTCACACTATGTGCTACTGCACTACACGTGTCACTCTACAAGTACATTCAATAACAACACTGTATAACCTAACACTATGTGCTACTGCACTACACTGTGTCACTCTATTAGTACATACAACAACAAAACTGCATAACCTCACACTATGTGCTACTGCACCACACTGTGTCCCTCTACTAGTACACTCAATAACAACACTGTATAACTTCACACGATGTGCTACTGCACCACACTGTGTCACTCAACTAGTACATTCAATAACAACACTGTATATCCTCACACTATGTGCTACTGCACCTCACTGTGTCACTCTACTAGTACACTCAATAACAACACTGTATAACCTCACACTATGTGCGACTGCACCACACTGTGTCCATCTACTAGAACATTCAATAACAACACTGTATAACCTCACACTATGTGCTACTGCACTACACGTGTCACTCTACAAGTACACTCAATAACAACACTGTATAACCTAACACTATGTTCTACTGCACTACACTGTGTCACTCTATTAGTACATACAATAACAACACTGTATAACCTCACACTATGTGCTACTGCACCTCACTGTGTCCCTCTACTAGTACACTCAATAACAACACTGTATAACATCACACTATGTGCTACAGCACTAAACTGTGTCCCTCTACTAGTACACTCAATAACAACACTGTATAACCTCACACTATGTGCTACTGCACCACAATGTGTCACTCAACTAGTACATTCAATAACAACACTGTATATCCTCACACTATGTGCTACTGCACCTCACTGTGTCAATCTACTAGTACACACAATAACAACACTGTATAACCTCACACTATGTGCTACTGCACTACAATGTGTCTCTCTACTTGTACACTCAAAAACAACACCATATAACCTCACACTACGTGCTACTGCACTACCCTGTGTCCCTCTACTAGTACACACAATACCAACACTGTATAACCTCACACTATGTGCTACTGCACTACACTGTGTCACTCTACTAGAAAATTCAATAACAACAATGTATAACATCACCCTATGTGCTACTGCACCCCACTGTGTCCCTCTACTAAAACATTCAATACCAACACTGAATAACCTCACACTATGTTCTACTGCACTACACTGTGTCACTCTATTAGTACATACAATAACAACACTGTATAACCTCACACAATGTGCTACTGCACCACAATGTGTCACTCAACTAGTACATTCAATAACAACACTGTATATCCTCACACTATGTGCTACTGCACCTCACTGTGTCACTCTACTAGTACACTCAATAACAACACTGTATAACATCACACTATGTGCTACTGCACTACACTGTGTCACTCTGTTAGTACACTCAATTACAACAATGTATAACCTCACATTATGTGCTACTGCACTACACTGTGTCACTCTACTAGTAAATTCAATAACAACACTGTATAACCTCACACTACGTGCTACAGCACTACACTGTGTCCCTCTACTAGAACATTCAATAACAACACTGTATAACCACACACTATGTGCTACCGCACCCACTGTGTCCTCTACTAGTACGGTGAACTCAATAACAACACTGTATAACCTCACACTATGTGCTACTGCACTAAACTGTGTCCCTCAGCTAGAACATTCAATAACAACACTGTATAACATCACAGTATGTGCTAGTGCAGTACACTGTGTTCCTCTATTTGTACACTCAATAACAACACTGTATAACCTTAAACTATATGTTACTGCACCACACTGTGTCACTCTACTACTACACTCAATAACAACACTGCATAACATCACAATATGTGGTACTGCACCACACTGTGTCACTCTACTAGTACACTCAATAACAACTCTGTATAACCTCAAACTATGTGCCACTGCACAACACCGTGTCACTCTAATTGTACACTCAATAACAACACTGTTTATCCTCACATTATGTGCTACTGCACTACACTGTGTCACTCTACTAGTACACTCTATAACAACACTGTATAACCTCACACTATGTGCTACTGCACCACACTGTTTCACTCTACTAGTACACTCAATAACAACACTGTATAATCTTACATTATGAGCTACTGCACTACACTGTGTCCCTCTACTAGTACACTCAATAAGAACACTGTATAACCTCACACTACGTGCTACTGCACTACACTGTGTCCCTCTACTATTACACTCAATACCAACACTGTATAACCTCACATTATGTGCTACTCCACTACACTGTGTCCCTCTACTAGTACACTCAATACCAACACTGTATAACCGCACACTATGTGCTACTGCACCACACTGTGTCCCTCTACTAGTACATTCAATACCAACTCTGTATAACCGCACACTATGTGGTACTGCACTACACTGTGTCCCTCTAATAGTACACTCAATACCAACACTGTATAACCTCACATTATGTGCTATTACACCACAATGTGTCCCTCTACTAGTACCCTCAATTACTACACTGTATAACCTCACACTATGTGCTAATGCACCATACCGTGTCACTCTACTAGTACACTCAATAACAACACTGTATAAACTCACCCTATGTGCTACTGCACTACACTGTGTCACTCTACTAGTACACTGAATACCAACACTGTATAACCTCACACTATGTGCTACTGCACCACACTGTGTCCCTGTTCTAGAACATTCAATAACAACACTGTATAACCTCAACCTATGTGCTACTGCACTACACTGTGTCCCTCTACTAGAAAATTCAATAACAACACTGTATAACATCACCCTATGTGCTACTGCACCCCACTGTGTCCCTCTACTAAAACATTCAATAACAACACTGTATAATATCACACTACGTGCTACTGCACTACACTGTGTCACTCTACTAGTAAATTCAATAACAACACTGTATAACCTAACACTATGTGCTACAGCACTACACTGTGTCCCTCTACTAGAACATTCAATAACAACACTGTATAACCACACACTATGTGCTACCGCACCCACTGTGTCCTCTACTAGTACGGTGAATTCAATAACAACACTGTATAACCTCACACTATGTGCTAATGCACTAAACTGTGGCCCTCAGCTAGAACATTCAATAACAACACTGTATAACATCACAGTATGTGCTAGTGCAGTACACTGTGTTCCTCTATTTGTACACTCAATAACAACACTGCATAACCTTAAACTATATGTTACTGCACCACACTCTGTCACTCTACTACTACACTCAATAACAACACTGCATAACATCACAATATGTGGTACTGCACCACACTGTGTCACTCTACTAGTACACTCAATAACAACTCTGTATAACCTCAAACTATGTGCCACTGCACAACACCGTGTCACTCTAATTTTACACTCAATAACATCACTGTTTATCCTCACATTATGTGCTTCTGCACTACACTGTGTCACTCTACTAGTACACTCTATAACAACACTGTATAACCTCACAATATGTGCTACTGCACTACACTGTTTCACTCTACTAGTACACTCAATAACAACACTGTATAACCTTACATTATGAGCTACTGCACCACACTGTGTCCCTCTAATAGAACATTCAATAACAACACTGTATAACCTCACACTATGTGCTACTGCACTACACGTGTCACTCTACAAGTACATTCAATAACAACTCTGTATAACCTAACACTATGTGCTACTGCACTACACTGTGTCACTCTATTAGTACATACAACAACAAAACTGCATAACCTCACACTATGTGCTACTGCACCACACTGTGTCCCTCTAAACCTCACACGATGTGCTACTGCACCACACTGTGTCACTCAACTAGTACATTCAATAACAACACTGTATATCCTCACACTATGTGCTACTGCACCTCACTGTGTCACTCTACTAGTACACTCAATAACAACACTGTATAACCTCACACTATGTGCGACTGCACCACACTGTGTCCATCTACTAGAACATTCAATAACAACACTGTATAACCTCACACTATGTGCTACTGCACTACACGTGTCACTCTACAAGTACACTCAATAACAACACTGTATAACCTAACACTATGTTCTAATGCACTACACTGTGTCACTCTATTAGTACATACAATAACAACACTGTATAACCTCACACTATGTGCTACTGCACCTCACTGTGTCCCTCTAGTAGTGCACTCAATAACAACACTGTATAACCTCACACTATGTGCTACTGCACCACAATGTGTCACTCAACTAGTACATTCAATAACAACACTGTATATCCTCACACTATGTGCTACTGCACCACACTGTGTCACTCTACTAGTACACTCAATAACAACACTGTATAACCTCACACTATGTGCTACTGCACCTCACTGTGTCCCTGTATTAGAACATTCAACACCAACACTGTATAACCTCACACTATGTGCTACTGCACTACACTGTGTCATTCTATTGGAAAATTCAATAACAACAATGTATAACATCACCCTATGTGCTACTGCACCCCACTGTGACCCTCTACTAAAACATTCAATACCAACACTGTATAACATCACACTATGTGCTACTGCACTACACTGTGGCACTCTGTTAGTACACTCAATTACAACAATGTATAACCTCACATTATGTGCTACTGCACTAAACTGTGTCCCCCTAATATAAAATTCAATAACAACACTGTATAAAATCACACTATGTGCTATTGCACCCCACTGTGTCCCTCTACTAAAACATTCAATAACAACACTGTATAACCTCACACTATGTGCTACTGCAGTAGAATGTGTCACTCTGCTAGTACACTCAATTACAACAATGTATAAACTCACATTATGTGCTACTGCACTACACTGTGTCCCTCTACTTGTACACTCAATTACAACATTGTATAACCTCACACTATATGCTACTGCACCACACTGTGTCCCTCCACTAGAACATTCAATAACAACACTCTATAACCTCACACTATGTGCTACTGCACTACACTGTGTCACTCTACTAGTACATTCAATAACAACACTGTATAACATCACACTACGTGCTACTGCACTACACTGTGTCACTCTACTAGTAAATTCAATAACAACACTGTATAACCTCACACTATGTGCTACAGCACTACACTGTGTCCCTCTACTAGAACATTCAATAACAACACTGTATAACCACACACTATGTGCTACCGCACCCACTGTGTCCTCTACTAGTACGGTGAACTCAATAACAACACTGTATAACGTCACACTATGTGCTACTGCACTAAACTGTGTCCCTCAGCTAGAACATTCAATAACAACACTGTATAACATCACAGTATGTGCTAGTGCAGTACACTGTGTTCCTCTATTTGTACACTCAATAACAACACTGTATAACCTTAAACTATATGTTACTGCACCACACTGTGTCACTCTACTACTACACTCAATAACAACACTGCATAACATCACAATATGTGGTACTGCACCACACTGTGTCACTCTACTAGTACACTCAATAACAACTCTGTATAACCTCAAACTATGTGCCACTGCACAACACCGTGTCACTCTAATTGTACACTCAATAACAAACCTGTTTATCCTCACATTATATGCTACTGCACTACACTGTGTCACTCTACTAGTACACTTAATAACAACACTGTATAACCTCACACTATGTCCTACTGCACCACACTGTTTCACTCTACTAGTACACTCAATAACAACACTGTATAACCTTACATTATGAGCTACTGCACCACACTGTGTCCCTCTAATAGAACATTTAATAACAACAATGTATAACCTCACACTATGTGCTACTGCACTACACGTGTCACTCTACAAGTACATTCAATAACAACACTGTATAACCTAACACTATGTGCTACTGCACTACACTGTGTCACTCTATTAGTACATACAACAACAAAACTGCATAACCTCACACTATGTGCTACTGCACCACACTGTGTCCCTCTACTAGTACACTCAATAACAACACTGTATAACCTCACACGATGTGCTACTGCACCACACTGTGTCACTCAACTAGTACATTCAATAACAACACTGTATATCCTCACACTATGTGCTACTGCACCTCACTGTGTCACTCTACTAGTACACTCAATAACAACACTGTATAACCTCACACTATGTGCGACTGCACCACACTGTGTCCATCTACTAGAACATTCAATAACAACACTGTATAACCTCACACTATGTGCTACTGCACTACACGTGTCACTCTACAAGTACACTCAATAACAACACTGTATAACCTAACACTATGTTCTACTGCACTACACTGTGTCACTCTATTGGTACATACAATAACAACACTGTATAACCTCACACTATGTGCTACTGCACCTCACTGTGTCCCTCTACTAGTACACTCAATAACAACACTGTATAACATCACACTATGTGCTACAGCACTAAACTGTGTCCCTCTACTAGTACAATCAATAACAACACTGTATAACCTCACACTATGTGCTACTGCACCACAATGTGTCACTCAACTAGTACATTCAATAACAACACTGTATATCCTCACACTATGTGCTACTGCACCTCACTGTGTCACTCTACTAGTACACACAATAACAACACTGTATAACCTCACACTATGTGCTACTGCACTACAATGTGTCTCTCTACTTGTACACTCAAAAACAACACTATATAACCTCACACTACGTGCTACTGCACTACCCTGTGTCCCTCTACTAGTACACACAATACCAACACTGTATAACCTCACACTATGTGCTACTGCACTACACTGTGTCACTCTACTAGAAAATTCAATAACAACAATGTATAACATCACCCTATGTGCTACTGCACCCCACTGTGTCCCTCTACTAAATCATTCAATACCAACACTGTATAACCTGACACTATGTTCTACTGCACTACACTGTGTCACTCTATTAGTACATACAATAACAACACTGTATAACCTCACACTATGTGCTACTGCACCACAATGTGTCACTCAACTAGTACATTCAATAACAACACTGTATATCCTCACACTATGTGCTACTGCACCTCACTGTGTCACTCTACTAGTACACTCAATAACAACACTGTATAACATCACACTATGTGCTACTGCACTACACTGTGTCACTCTGTTAGTACACTCAATTACAACAATGTATAACCTCACATTATGTGCTACTGCACTACACTGTGTCACTCTACTAGTAAATTCAATAACAACACTGTATAACCTCACACTACGTGCTACAGCACTACACTGTGTCCCTCTACTAGAACATTCAATAACAACACTGTATAACCACACACTATGTGCTACCGCACCCACTGTGTCCTCTACTAGTACGGTGAACTCAATAACAACACTGTATAACCTCACACTATGTGCTACTGCACTAAACTGTGTCCCTCAGCTAGAACATTCAATAACAACACTGTATAACATCACAGTATGTGCTAGTGCAGTACACTGTGTTCCTCTATTTGTACACTCAATAACAACACTGTATAACCTTAAACTATATGTTACTGCACCACACTGTGTCACTCTACTACTACACTCAATAACAACACTGCATAACATCACAATATGTGGTACTGCACCACACTGTGTCACTCTACTAGTACACTCAATAACAACTCTGTATAACCTCAAACTATGTGCCACTGCACAACACCGTGTCACTCTAATTGTACACTCAATAACAACACTGTTTATCCTCACATTATGTGCTACTGCACTACACTGTGTCACTCTACTAGTACACTCTATAACAACACTGTATAACCTCACACTATGTGCTACTGCACCACACTGTTTCACTCTACTAGTACACTCAATAACAACACTGTATAATCTTACATTATGAGCTACTGCACTACACTGTGTCCCTCTACTAGTACACTCAATAAGAACACTGTATAACCTCACACTACGTGCTACTGCACTACACTGTGTCCCTCTACTATTACACTCAATACCAACACTGTATAACCTCACATTATGTGCTACTCCACTACACTGTGTCCCTCTACTAGTACACTCAATACCAACACTGTATAACCGCACACTATGTGCTACTGCACCACACTGTGTCCCTCTACTAGTACATTCAATACCAACTCTGTATAACCGCACACTATGTGGTACTGCACTACACTGTGTCCCTCTAATAGTACACTCAATTCCAACACTGTATAACCTCACATTATGTGCTATTACACCACAATGTATCCCTCTACTAGTTCCCTCAATTACTACACTGTATAACCTCACACTATGTGCTAATGCACCATACCGTGTCACTCTACTAGTACACTCAATAACAACACTGTATAAACTCACCCTATGTGCTACTGCACTACACTGTGTCACTCTACTAGTACACTGAATACCAACACTGTATAACCTCACACTATGTGCTACTGCACCACACTGTGTCCCTGTTCTAGAACATTCAATAACAACACTGTATAACCTCAACCTATGTGCTACTGCACTACACTGTGTCCCTCTACTAGAAAATTCAATAACAACACTGTATAACATCACCCTATGTGCTACTGCACCCCACTGTGTCCCTCTACTAAAACATTCAATAACAACACTGTATAATATCACACTATGTGCTACTGCATTACACTGTGTCACTCTGTTAGTACACTCAATTACAACAATGTATAACCTCACATTATGTGCTACTGCACTGCACTGTGTCCCCCTACTATAAAATTCAATAACAACACTGTATAAAATCACACTATGTGCTAGTGCACCCCACTGTGTCCCTCTAATAAAACATTCAATAACAACACTCTATAACCTCACACTATGTGCTACTGCACTACACTGTGTCACTCTGCTAGTACACTCAATTACAACAAAGTATAACCTCACATTATGTGCTACTGCACTACACTGTGTCCCTCTACTTGTACACTCAATTACAACATTGTGTAACCTCACACTATATGCTACTGCACCACACTGTGTCCCTCCACTAGAACATTCAATAACAACACCATATAACCTCACACTATGTGCTACTGCACTACACTGTGTCACTCTACTAGTACATTCAATAACAACACTGTATAACCTTACACTATGTGCTACTGCACTACAATGTGTCCCTTTACATGTACACTCAATAACAACACTGTATAACCTTACACTATGTGCCTCTGCACCACACTGTGTCACTCTACTAGTACACTCAATACCAACACTGTATAACCTCACACTAGGTGCTATTGTACCACACTGTGTCACTCTACTAGTACACTCAATAACAACACTGTATAATATCACACGATGTGGTGCTGCACCACACAGTGTCACTCTACTAGTACACTCTATAACAACACTGTATAACCTCACACTATGTGCTACTGCACCACACTGTGTCACTCTGCTAGTACACACAATAACAACACTGTATAACCTCACACTATGTGCGACTGCACCACACTGTGTCCCTCTACTAGAACATTCATTAACAACAATATATAACCTCACACTATGTGCTACTGCACTACACTGTGTCACTCTACTAGTACATTCAATAACAACACTATATAACTTCACCATATGTACTACTGCACTACGCTGTGTCCCTCTGCTAGTACACTCAATAACAACACTGTATAACATCACACTATGTGCTACTGCACTACACTGTGTCACTCTACTAGTACATTCAATAGCAACACTGTATAACATCACACTATGTGCTACTTCACTATACGGTGTCCCTCTGCTAGTACACTCAATAACAACACTGTATAACCTCACAGTATGTGCTACTGCACTACACTCGTTCACTCTACTAGTACTCTCAATAACAACACTGTATAACCTCACACTTTGTGCTACTGCACTACACTGTGACCCACTATTAGTACACTCAATAACAACACTGTAGAACTCACACTATGTACTACTGCACCACACTGTGTCACTCTACTAGTACACTTAATAATAACACTGTATAACCTCCCACTATATGCTACTGCACCACACTGTGTCACTCTAGTAGTACACTCAATAACAACACTATATAACCTCACACTATGTGCCATTGCACTACACTGTGTCCCTCTACTAGTACACAATGCCAACACTGTTTAACCTCACACAATGTACTACTGCACCACACTGTTTCCCTATACAGTTACACTCAATACCAACACAGTATAAACTCACACTATGTGCTACTACACCACACGGTGTCCCTCTACTAGTATACTCGATAACAACACTGTATAACCTCACACTATGTGCTACTGCACCACACAGTGTCACTCTACTAGTACACTCAATAACAACACTGTATAACTTCACGCTATGTGCTACTGCACCACACTGTGTCCCTCTAATAGAACATTCAATAAAAACACTGTATAACCTCACACTATGTGCTACTGCACCACACAGTGTCACTCTACTAGTACACTCAATAACAACACTGTATAACTTCACGCTATGTGCTACTGCACCACACTGTGTCCCTCTAATAGAACATTCAATAAAAACACTGTTTAACCTCACACTATGTACTACTGCACCACACTGTTTCCCTCTGCTAGTAAACTCAATACCAAGACAGTATAAAGTCACACTATGTGCTACTGCACCACACTGTGTCACTCAACTAGTACATTCAATAACAACACTGTATATCCTCACACTATGTGCTACTGCACCTCACTGTGTCACACTACTAGTACGCTCAATAACAACACTGTATAACATCACATTATGTGCTACTGCACTAAACTGTGTCCCTCTACTTGTACACTCAATAACAACACTGTATAATCTCACACTATGTGCTACTGCACTACACTGTGTCCCACTATTGTACACTCAATAACAACACTGTATAACCTCACACTACGTGCTACTGCACTACACTGTGTCACTCTACTAGTACACTCAATAACAACACTGTATAACCTCACACTACGTGCTACTGCACTACACTGTGTCACTCTACTAGTACATTCAATAACAACACTTTATAACCTCACACTATGTGCTACTGCACTACACTGTGTCCCTGTACTGGAACATTCAATAACAACACTGTATAACCTCACCCTATGTTCTACTGCACTACACTGTGTCCCTCTACTAGAAAATTCAATAACAACAGTGTATAACATCACCTATGTGCTACTGCACCCCACTGTGTCCCTCTACTAAAACATTCAATAAGAACTCTGTATAACCTCACACTATGTGCTACTGCACTACACTGTGTCACTCTGCTAGTACACTGAATTACAACAATGTATAACCTAACATTATGTGCTACTGCACTACACTGTGTCCCCCTACTATGAAATTCAATAACAACACTGTATAACATCACACTATGTGCTAATGCACCCCACTGTGTTCCTCGACTAAAACATTCAATAACAACACTGTATAACCTCACACTATGTGCTACTGCACTACACTGTGTTCCTCTACTAGAACATTCAATAACAACACTGTATAACCGCACACTATGTGCTACTGCACTAAACTGTGTCCCTCAGCTAGAACATTCAATAACAACACTGTATAACATCACACTATATGCTAGTGCACTACACTGTGTTCCTCTACTTGTACACTCAATAACAACACTGTATAACCTTACACTATATGTTACTGCACCACACTGTGTCACTCTACTAGTACACTCAATAACAACACTGTATAACGTCACACTATGTGCTACTGCACCACACTGCGTCACTCTACTAGTACACTCAATAACAACACTGTATAACATCACACTATGTGGTACTGCACCACACTGTGTCACTCTACTATTACACTCAATAACAACTCTGTATAACCTCAAACTATGTGCCACTGCACTACACCGTGTCACTCTATTTGTACACTCAATAACAACACTGTTTAACCTCACACTATGTGCCACTGCACCACACTGTTTCCCTCTACTAGTACACTCAATAACAACACTGTATAACCTCACACTATGTGCTACTGCACCACAAAGTGTCACTCAACTAGTACATTCAATAACAACACTGTATAGCCTCACACTATGTGCTACTGTGTCACTCTACTAGTACGTTCAATAACAACACTGTATAACATCACACTATGTGCTGCTGCACTAAACTGTGTCCCTCTACTAGTATACTCAATAACAACACTGCATAACGTCACACTATGTGCTACTGCACTACACTGTGTCCCTCTACTTGTACACTCAATAACAACACTGTATAACCTCACACTACGTGCTACTGCACTACACTGTGTCACTCTACTAGTACATTCAATAACAACACTTTATAACCTCACATTATATGCTACTGCACCTCCCTGTGTCACTCTACTAGTACACTCAATAAAAACACTGTATAACATCACACTATGTGCTACTGCACTACACTGTGTCACTCTACTAGTTCACTCAAAACCAACTCTGTATAACCTCACACTATGTGCTACTGCACCACGCTGTGTCCCTGTACTAGAACATTCAGTAACAACACTGTATAACCTCACCCTATGTGCTACTGCACTACACTGTGTCCCTCTACTAGAAAATTCAATAAATGCACTGTATAACATCACCCTATGAGCTACTGCAACCCACTGTGTCCCTCTACTAAAACATTCAATAACAACACTGTATAACCTTACACTATGTGCTACTGAACTACACTGTGCCACTCTGCTAGTACACTCAATAACAACACTGTATAATCTTACATTATGAGCTACAGCACTACACTGTGTCCCTCTACTAGTACACTCAATAACAACACTGTATAACCTCACACTACGTGCTACTGCACTACACTGTGTCCCTCTACTAGTACACTCAATAACAACACTGTATAACCTTACACTATGTGCTACTGCACTACACTGTGTCCCTCTACTAGTAGACTTAATACCAACACCGTATAACCTCACATTATGTGCTACTACACCACACTGTGTCCCTCTACTGGTACACTCAATACCAACACTGTATAGCCGCACATTGTGTGCTACTGCACCCCACGGTGTCCCTCTACTAGTACACTCAATACCAACACTGTATAACCTCACATTATGTGCTGCTCCACTACACTGTGTCCCTCTACTAGTACACTCAATACCAACACTGTATAACCGCACACTATGTGCTACTGCACCACACTGTGTCCCTCTACTAGTACACTCAATACCAACTCTGTATAACCTCACATTATGTGCTACTACACCACAATGTGTCCCTCTACTAGTACCCTCAATTACTACACTGTATAACCTCACACTATGTGCTAATGCACCATACCGTGTCACTCTACTAGTACACTCAATAACAACACTGTATAAACTCACCCTATGTGCTACTGCACTACACTGTGTCACTCTACTTGTACACTCAATACCAACACTGTATATCCTCACACTATGTGCTACTGCACCACACTGTGTCCCTGTTCTAGAACATTCAATAACAACACTGTATAACCTCAACCTATGTGCTACTGCACTACACTGTGTCCCTCTACTAGAAAATTCAATAACAACACTGTATAACATCACCCTATGTGCTACTGCACCCCACTGTGTCCCTCTACTAAAACATTCAATAACAACACTGTATAATATCACACTATGTGCTACTGCATTACACTGTGTCACTCTGTTAGTACACTCAATTACAACAATGTATAACCTCACATTATATGCTACTGCACTGCACTGTGTCCCCCTACTATAAAATTCAATAACAACACTGTATAAAATAACACTATGTGCTAGTGCACCTCACTGTGTCCCTCTACTAAAACATTCAATAACAACACTCTATAACCTCACACTATGTGCTACTGCACTACACTGTGTCACTCTGCTAGTACACTCAATTACAACAAAGTATAACCTCACATTATGTGCTACTGCACTACACTGTGTCCCTCTACTTGTACACTCAATACAACATTGTGTAACCTCACACTATATGCTACTGCACCACACTGTGTCCCTCCACTAGAACATTCAATAACAACACCATATAACCTCACACTATGTGCTACTGCACTACACTGTGTCACTCTACTAGTACATTCAATAACAACACTGTATAACCTTACACTATGTGCTACTGCACTACACTGTGTCCCTTTACATGTACACTCAATAACAACACTGTATAACCTTACACTATGTGCCTCTGCACCACACTGTGTCACTCTACTAGTACACTCAATACCAACACTGTATAACCTCACACTAGGTGCTATTGCACCACACTGTGTCACTCTACTAGTACACTCAATAACAACACTGTATAATATCACACTATGTGGTGCTGCACCACACAGTGTCACTCTACTAGTACACTCTATAACAACACTGTATAACCTCACACTATGTGCTACTGCACCACACTGTGTCACTCTGGTAGTACACACAATAACAACACTGTATAACCTCACACTATGTGCGACTGTACCACACTGTGTCCCTCTACTAGAACATTCATTAACAACAATATATAACCTCACACTATGTGCTACTGCACTACACTGTGTCACTCTACTAGTACATTCAATAACAACACTATATAACTTCACCATATGTACTACTGCACTACGCTGTGTCCCTCTGCTAGTTCACTCAATAACAACACTGTATAACATCACACTATGTGCTACTGCACTACACTGTGTCACTCTACTAGTACATTCAATAGCAACACTGTATAACATCACACTATGTGCTACTTCACTACACGGTGTCCCTCTGCTAGTACACTCAATAACAACACTGTATAACCTCACAGTATGTGCTACTGTACTACACACGTTCACTCTACTAGTACTCTCAATAACAACACTGTATAACCTCACACTGTGTACTACTGCACTACACTGTGACCCAGTATTAGTACACTCAATAACAACACTGTAGAACTCACACTATGTACTACTGCACCACACTGTGTCACTCTACTATTACACTCAATAATAACCCTGTATAATCTCCCACTATATGCTACTGCACCACACTGTGTCACTCTAGTAGTACACTCAATAACAACACTATATAACCTCACACTATGTGCCATTGCACTACACTGTGTCCCTCTACTAGTACACAATGCCAACACTGTTTAACCTCACACTATGTGCTACTGCACTACACTGTGTCACTCTACTAGTACATTCAATAACAACAATTTATAACCTCACACTATGTGCTAGTGCACCTCACTGTGACACTCTACTAGTACACTCAATAAAAACACTGTATAACATCACACTAGGTGCTACTGCACTACACTGTGTCACTCTACTAGTACACTCAAAACCAACACCTTATAACCTCACACTGGGTGCTACTGCACCACACTGTGTCCCTGTACTGGAACATTCAATAACAACACTGTATAACCTCACCCTATGTTCTACTGCACTACACTGTGTCCCTCTACTAGAAAATTCAATAACAACAGTGTATAACATCACCTATGTGCTACTGCACCCCACTGTGTCCCTCTACTAAAACATTCAATAAGAACTCTGTATAACCTCACACTATGTGCTACTGCACTACACTGTGTCACTCTGCTAGTACACTGAATTACAACAATGTATAACCTAACATTATGTGCTACTGCACTACACTGTGTCCCCCTACTATGAAATTCAATAACAACACTGTATAACATCACACTATGTGCTAATGCACCCCACTGTGTTCCTCGACTAAAACATTCAATAACAACACTGTATAACCTCACACTATGTGCTACTGCACTACACTGTGTTCCTCTACTAGAACATTCAATAACAACACTGTATAACCGCACACTATGTGCTACTGCACTAAACTGTGTCCCTCAGCTGGAACATTCAATAACAACACTGTATAACATCACACTATATGCTAGTGCACTACACTGTGTTCCTCTACTTGTACACTCAATAACAACACTGTATAACCTTACACTATATGTTACTGCACCACACTGTGTCACTCTACTAGTACACTCAATAACAACACTGTATAACGTCACACTATGTGCTACTGCACCACCCTGCGTCACTCTACTAGTACACTCAATAACAACACTGTATAACATCACACTATGTGGTACTGCACCACACTGTGTCACTCTACTATTACACTCAATAACAACTCTGTATAACCTCAAACTATGTGCCACTGCACTACACCGTGTCACTCTAATTGTACACTCAATAACAACACTGTATAACCTCACACTATGTGCCACTGCACCACACTGTTTCCCTCTACTAGTACACTCAATAACAACACTGTATAACCTCACACTATGTGCTACTGCACCACAAAGTGTCACTCAACTAGTACATTCAATAACAACACTGTATAGCCTCACACTATGTGCTACTGTGTCACTCTACTAGTACGTTTAATAACATCACTGTATAACATCACACTATGTGCTACTGCACTAAACTGTGTCCCTCTACTAGTATACTCAATAACAACACTGCATAACGTCACTCTATGTGCTACTGCACTACACTGTGTCCCTCTACTTGTGCACTCAATAACAACACTGTATAACCTCACACTACGTGCTACTGCACTACACTGTGTCACTCTACTAGTACATTCAATAACAACACTTTATAACCTCACATTATATGCTACTGCACCTCACTGTGTCACTCTACTAGTACACTCAATAAAAACACTGTATAACATCACACTATGTGCTACTGCACTACACTGTGTCACTCTACTAGTTCACTCAAAACCAACTCTGTATAACCTCACACTATGTGCTACTGCACCACACTGTGTCCCTGTACTAGAACATTCAATAACAACACTGTATAACCTCACCCTATGTGCTACTGCACTACACTGTGTCCCTCTACTAGAAAATTCAATAACTGCACTGTATAACATCACCCTATGAGCTACTGCAACCCACTGTGTCCCTCTACTAAAACATTCAATAACAACACTGTATAACCTTACACTATGTGCTACTGAACTACACTGTGCCACTCTGCTAGTACACTCAATTACAATGTATAACCTCACATTATGTGCTACTGCACTACACTGTGTCCCCGTACTATAAAATTCAATAACTACACTGTATAACATCACACTATGTGTTACTGCACCCCACTGTGTCCCTCGTCTAAAACATTCAATAACAACATTGTATAACATAGCACTACGTGCTACTGCACTACACTGTGTCACTCTACTAGTACACTCAATAACAACACTGTATAAACTCACACTATGTGCTACTACACCACACGGTGTCCCTATACTAGTATACTCAATAACAACACTGTATAACCTCACACTATGTGCTACTGCACTACACTGTGTCACTCTACTAGTACACTCAATAACAACACTGTATAACTTCACACTATGTGCTACTGCACTTAACTGTGTCCCTCTACTAGTGCACTCAATAATAACATTGTATAACATCGCACTATGTGCTACCGCACTACTCTGTGTCACTCTACTAGTACATTCAATAGCAACACTGTATAACATCACACTATGTGCTACTGGACTACACTGTTTCACTCTACTAGTACATCCAATAACAACACTGTGTAACATCACACTATGTGCAACTGCAATTCACTGTGTCCCTCTACTAGGACATTCAATAACAACACTGTATAACCTCACACTATGTGCTACTGCACCCCACTGTGTCACTCTATTAGTACACTCAATAACAACACTATATAACCTCACACTATGTGCCATTGCACTACACTGTGTCCCTCTACTTGTACACTCAATACCATCACAGTATAAACTCACACTATGTGCTACTGCACCACACTGTTTCACTCACTAGTACAATCAATAACAACACTGTATATCCTCACACTATGTGCTACTGCACCTCACTGTGTCACTCTACTAGTACGCTCAATAACACCACTGTATAACATCACACTATGTGCTACTGCACTAAACTGTGTCCCTCTACTTGTACACTCAATAACAACACTGTATAATCTCACACTATGTGCTACTGCACTACACTGTGTCCCTCTACTTGTACACCCAATAACAACACTGTAAAACCTCACACTACGTGCTACTTCACTACACTGTGTCACTCTACTAGTACATTCATTAACAACACTTTATAACCTCACACTATGTGCTAGTGCACCTCACTGAGACACTCTACTAGTACACTCAATAAAAACACTGTATAACATCCTACTATGTGCTACTGCCCTACACTGTGTCACTCAACTAGTACACTCAATACCAATACCTTATAACCTCACACTATGTGGTACTGCACCACACTGTGTCCCTGTACTGGAACATTCAATAACAACACTGTATAACCTCACCCTATGTTCTACTGCACTACACTGTGACCCTCTACTAGAAAATTCAATAACAACAGTGTATAACATGTGCTACTGCACCCCACTGTGTCCCTCTACTAAAACATTCAATAACAACTCTGTATAACCTCACACTATGTGCTACTGCACTACACTGTGTCACTCTGCTAGTACACTCAATTACAACAATGTATAACCTAACATTATGTGCTACTGCACTACACTGTGTCCCCCTACTATGAAATTCAATAACAACACTGTATAACATCACACTATGTGCTAATGCACCCCACTGTGTCCCTCGTCTAAGACATTCAATAACAACACTGTATAACCTCACACTATGTGCTACTGCACTACACTGTGTTCCTCTACTAGAACATTCAATAACAACACTGTATAACCGCACACTATGTGCTACTGCACTAAATTGTGTCCCTCAGCTAGAACTTTCAGTAACAACACTGTATAACATCACACTATAATCTAGTGCTCTACACTGTGTTCCTCTACTTGTACACTCAATAACAACACTGTATAACCTTACACTATATGTTACTGCACCACACTGTGTCACTCTACTAGTACACTCAATAACAACACTGTATAACGTCACACTATGTGCTACTGCACCACACTGCGTCACTCTACTAGTACACTCAATAACAACACTGTATAACATCACATTATGTGGTACTGCACCACACTGTGTCACTCTACTATTACACTCAATAACAACTCTGTATAACCTCAAACTATGTGCCACTGCACTACACCGTGTCACTCTAATTGTACACTCAATAACAACACTGTTTAACCTCATACTATGTGCCACTGCACCACACTGTTTCCCTCTACTAGTACACCCAATAACAACACTGTATATCCTCACACTATGTGCTACTGTGTCACTCTACTAGTACGCTCAATAACAACACTGTATAACATCACACTATGTGCTCCTGCACTAAACTGTGTCCCTCTACTAGTATACTCAATAACAACACTGTATAACGTCACACTATGTGCTACTGCACTACACTGTGTCCCTCTACTTGTACACTCAATAACAACACTGTATAACCTCAGACTACGTGCTATTGCACTACAATGTGTCACTCTACTAGTACATTCAATAACAACACTTCATAACCTCACATTATGTGCTACTGCACCTCACTATGTCACTCTACTAGTACACTCAATAAAAACACTGCATAACATCACACTATGTGCTGCTGCACTACACTGTGTCACTCTACTAGTTCACTCAAAACCAACTCTGTATACCTTCACACTATGTGCTACTGCACCACACTGTGTCCCTGTACTAGAACATTCAATAACAACACTGTATAACCTCACCCTATGTGCTACTGCACTACACTGTGTCCCTCTCCTAGAAAATTCAATAACAGCACTGTATAACATCACCCTATGAGCTACTGCACCCCACTGTGTCCATCTACTAAAACTTTCAATAACAACACTGTATAACCTCACACTATGTGCTACTGAACTACACTGTGCCACTCTGCTAGTACACTCAATTACAATGTATAACCTCACATTATGTGCTACTGCACTACACTGTGTCCCCGTACTATAAAATTCAATAACAACACTGTATAACATCACACTATGTGCTACTGCTCCCCACTGTGTCCCTCGTCTAAAACATTCAATAACAACATTGTATAACATCGCACTACGTGCTACTGCACTACACAGTGTCACTCTACTAGTACATTCAATAACAACACTGTATAACCTCACACTATGTGCTACTGGACTACACTGTGCCCCTCTACTAGAACATTCAATAACAACACTGTATAACATCACTCTATGTGCTACTGCACCCCGCTGTGTCCCTCTACTAGTACTCTCAATAACAACTCTGTTTAACCTCACACTATGTGCTACTGCACTACACTGTGTCCCTCTACTAGAACATTCAATAACAACACTGTATAACCTCACACTATGTGCTACTGCACTACACTGTGTCCCTCTACTAGAAAATTACATAACAACACTGTATAACCTCACACTATGTGCTACTGCACTACACTGTGTCACTCTACTAGTACACTCAATAACAACACTCTGTAACCTCACACCATGTTCTACTGCACCACACTGTGTCCCTCTGGTAGTACACTCAATACCAACACTGTATAACCTCACACTATGTGCTACTGCACCACACTGTGTCACTCAACTAGTACATTCAATAACAACACTGTATATCCTCACACTATGTGCTACTGCACCTCACCGTGGCACTCTACTAGTACGCTCAATAACAACACTGTATAACATCACACTATGTGCTACTGCACTAAACTGTGTCCTTCTACTTGTACACTCAATAACAACACTGTATAATCTCACACTATGTGCTACTGCACTACACTGTGTCCCTCTACTTGTACACTCAATAACAACACTGTATAACCTCACACTACGTGCTACTGCACTACACTGTGTCACTCTACTAGTACATTCAATAACAACACTTTATAACCTCACACTATGTGCTAGTGCACCTCACTGTGACACTCTACTAGTACACTCAATAAAAACACTGTATAACATCACACTATGTGCTACTGTGTCACTCTACTAGTACACTCAATACCAACACCTTATAACCTCACACTGTGTGCTACTGCACCACACTGTGTCCCTGTACTGGAACATTCAATAACAACACTGTATAACCTCACCCTATGTTCTACTGCACTACACTGTGTCCCTCTACTAGAAAATTCAATAACAACAGTGTATAACATCACCCTATGTGCTGCTGCACCCCACTGTGTCCCTCTACTAAAACATTCAATAACAACTCTGTATAACCTCACACTATGTGCTACTGCACTACAGTGTGTCACTCTGCTAGTACACTCAATTACAACAATGTATAACCTAACATTATGTGCTACTGCACTACACTGTGTCCCCCTACTATGAAATTCAATAACAACACTGTATAACATCACACTATGTGCTAATGCACCCCACTGTGTCCCTCGTCTAAAACATTCAATAACAACACTGTATAACCTCACACTATGTGCTACTGCACTACACTGTGTCACTCTACTAGTACACTCAATAACAACACTGTATAACCTCACATTATGTGCTACTGCACCACACTGTGTTCCTCTACTAGAACATTCAATAACAACACTGTATAACCGCACACTATGTGCTACTGCACTAAACTGTGTCCCTCAGCTAGAACATTCAATAACAACACTGTATAACCGCACACTATGTGCTACAGCACTAAACTGTGTCACTCTACTAGTACATTCAATAACAACACTGTATAACATCACACTATGTGGTACTGCACCACACTGTGTCACTCTACTATTACACTCAATAACAACTCTGTATAACCTCAAACTATGTGCCACTGCACTACACCGTGTCACTCTAATTGTACACTCAATAACAACACTGTCTAACCTCATACTATGTGCCACTGCACCACACTGTTTCCCTCTACTAGTACACCCAATAACAACACTGTATATCCTCACACTATGTGCTACTGTGTCACTCTACTAGTACGCTCAATAACAACACTGTATAACATCACACTATGTGCTCCTGCACTAAACTGTGTCCCTCTACTAGTATACTCAATAACAACACTGTATAACGTCACACTATGTGCTACTGCACTACACTGTGTCCCTCTACTTGTACACTCAATACCAACACTGTATATCCTCACACTATGTGCTACTGTGTCACTCTACTAGTACACCCAATAACAACACTGTATAACATCACATTATGTGCTCCTGCACTAAACTGTGTCCCTCTACTAGTATACTCAATAACAACACTGTATAACGTCACACTATGTGCTACTGCACTACACTGTGTCCCTCTACTTGTACACTCAATACCAACACTGTATAACCTCACACTATGTGCTACTATTTATTTAATATTTACTATTTATTATTACTTATTAGTTATCATTTAATTTTATTATTATTATTGTTTTCTTTTGGACTAACTAAGAAACATGTTATTTTAGTTGTTTTATTTTAGTTTTAAAATTAGTTAAGTAATCCTTTATTCGTAAATGGTGCTGTTCTTTTCTCTGTTTTATACAAGCTTGTTTTAGTTTACAATATAGGCTTAGGTTGAAAGCTCTGATGTTTAACCCAAAATATATAATGATTTACTTGGAATCAACAGTTTTTCAAAGAAATCCCCAAATTTCAAACAAAATGTTGTGAATTTAACCGAAAATTCGCAAGTTCTTTTTAATTCTATAATTTTAACTACTCTCAACTTTGTTATAACAAACGGGCGTTACTCTACCTTTAAAATACATACAGTATGTTAAGCAACCTACCCGAACGGTTTATTTTTAAATCCATAGATTTTCACACAAAAGTTGACTATTGTCTGAATTAGGCGATTCTCTCTTGTTTATTTTCCTTTGGTAACACTTATTTTCTCACAAATCTGACGGTATTAGGGAGGCCGAGGCCTGGGATGTTAACACCATAATCGCATGTGGTGCTTTCCGACCTACTATACTTACTACGATACTTACTATTATACACACATCAAAAAAAGTTTTGCATCACCTCGGTTCCCAGATCTCCGGCATATAGACGTTGACTGTGTATATTGTATCCAAGATACAGTCCCTTTGACTGTTCATAGATGTCACTAAAACTGCTCAAAGATGTAAACAACCATGCATGAGCAGGGCCTATTAGACGGAGGGGGTACGACAGCCGATCAGTTCCAGTCATTCCACCAGGACGAAGGTACGCTGCTCATGTTGTCTGTAGTTCTACCATGCCTAGAAGGTCAATACCGCAGTTCGATTGCGTCCGCATTGTTACTTTGTGTCAAGAAGGGCTCTCAACAAGGGAAGTTTCCAGGCGTCTCAGAGTGAACCAAAGCGATGTTGTTCGGACATGGAGGAGGTACAGAGATACAGGAACTGTCGATGACAGGCCTCGCTCAGGCCGCCCAAGGGCTACTACTGTAGTGGATGACCGCTACTTACGGATTGCCGCTCGGAGGAACCCTGACAGCAATGCCACCATGTTGAATAATGCGTTTCGTTCAGCCACAGGACGTCGTGTTTCAACTCAAACTGTGCGCAATAGGCTGCATGATGCGCAACTTCACTCCCGACGTCCATGGCGAGGTCCAGCTTTGCAACCCCGACACCATGCAGCGCGGTACAGATGGGCCCAACAACATGCTGAATGGACCCCACGGAATTGGCATCACGTTCTCTTCACCGATGAGTGTCGCATATGCCTTCAACCAGACAATCGTCGGAGACGTGTTTGGAGGCACCCTGGTCAGGCTGAACGTCTTAGACACACTGTCCAGCGAGTGCAGCAAGGTGGTGGTTCCCTGATGTTTTGGGGTGGCATTATGTGGGGCCGACGTACGCCACTGGTGGTCATGGAAGGCTCCGAAACGGCTTTACGATACCTGAATGACATCCTCCGACCCATAGTGCAACCATATCGGCAGAATATTGGAGAGGCATTTGTCTTCATGGACGACAATTCTCGACCTCATCGTGCACATCTTGTGAATGCGTTCCTTCAAGATAACGACATCGCTCGACTACAGTGGCCAGCATGTTCGCCAGACATGAACCCTATCGAACATGCCTGGGATATGTTGAAAAGGGCTGTTTATGGACGTCTTGACCCACCAACCACTCTGAGAGATTTACGCCGAATTGTCGTTGAGGAGTGGGACAATTTGGACCAACAGTGTCTTGATGAACTTGTGGATAGTATGCCACGGCGAATACAGGCATGCATCAATGCAAGAGGACGTGCTACTGGGTATTAGAGGTAGTGGTGTGTACTGCAATCTGGACCACAAATGCTGAAAGTCTAGCTGTATGATGGTACAACATGCAATGTGTGGGTCTCATGAGCAATAAAACGAGCTGAAATGTTGTTTGTGTTGATCTCTATTCCCTTTGTATTTAACGGTTCCGGAACTCTTGGAACCGAGGTGATGCAAAACTTTTTTTGATGTGTGTAGTTAACGAACGGTAACGACCCATACTCTACACACACACGTGACAAGGCGTTTGCGAAGTTCGTAAAATCGAATAAGATTTATTAAAATCGTTTTAAGTTGTATGGAATCTTAACCACACGGTGCTCACCCTCCGAGATAACCATTTCTACACTGACCCACTTATGTACACCGAGCTGATAACCAAGGCATCCCTACCTTTTTACCGCACGGGACTCATGACCAAGGTATCCTAACCCCATAATATGAATTGCACGTGCAAGTATACGAGACTGATGACCACATTATCCCTATGTATTTGCTACACGAGACTAATGAGCGATTACTGATATATTTTAATCTTACAACACACTAAAGTGTATGATGCTGATACCCACAAGATCGAACACTCGACTACACAGGGGTAATATTTAACTACACGTGGCTGATGACCAAGCTATGCCAAGTTTATCACGAAACGGAACTAATGGCTGAGAATGGAAAGAACATATGCACTCGCAAGTGCGCAGGACTGATGACCAAACTATCCCAACTTTCCTATACACTAAAACACACGAGACACTCAGACAGACAGACAGATAGCCATTTCTCATTTGTAAGTTTTTAAATTTCCCATTTTATCTTTTTGAAATAATGTTCTTCTATCATGCTTGGTACTAAGATGACTTTACTAGGGTTCGGTTTGTCAAAGTCTCAACGACTAGCCATTGTAGAATATTTGTACTCTATAAGGGGAGTATTCATATATCGTTAAAGAAAAACCGAGCTGTTATTTAAGTGATCTTGTGAAATGTTTAATCATAAGTTAGAAACATTTTGTAGTAACCCGTGTTATTGTTATTAACAACACATACTGTACGTGTCGAAGTTTTTCCTACCTTTCATTACTATTTCGTTTACCATAATTCCTCGAGTATCAAGGCATACTTGAAACTAAAAATGCTATGTGGCTAATATACAAGAACCAATCTTAATCATGTCTACAGTAGATTAAGTTCTCATTCTTAGAGTTGTGTTTCTAGAAAAATCATGTATATAATGTTATCATTGTAGAAAGCAAACTAATGTTTTAGCAATATGCGATTACCATTTCGATGGGTGTAGTAACATCTATATTTACTAATTAAGGATAAGATTGGGAAAGAGCCGGCTGTAGCGGGAATGTAAAAGAACCAGTTTGTGGTAACATATGTTTTTGAAATTGTTTCTTCCGCTTGTGTTTGGTTAAGATAGGCAAATATATTCTAGAATTGTTAAAATCTGAGTGTTGTTGTTGCTTACTTATGGAACTAGCAGTAAGGTTAGTAATGTTGTCGAGAGAGTTGCTAGACCCCTCTAAAACCATGAGCGATATAAGTTATGCGGTTTCTAAAAAAAAAAAAAAAAAAAAAAAAAGCGCCCATCCAAGCCTACATAAAAATAAGCTGATATAAAAATAAGCCGCTATAAGCCGACATAAAAATAAACGGTCAAATAATCCTACATAATGTAATACTCCAAATAAGCCGCCGACATCGAAAAAGTTGAGTATATATATATATATATATATATATATATATATATATATATATATAGGCGACAAAAAAGCCGATGCTGAATCACTCCTTCACCAAAACTGTTGTAACCTTTGTAGTATGTTAATCAGACTGACAAGTCAGTTACTACCAAGGAAGTTACTGTTAGTTATAATGTAAATCTTTATTTATCAAGTGAGATATACAATACAAAATATAAATCATCTTTTGAGATGCTTGTCACATGTCACGCGAACACGCACAGACTTTGCACTGACTCGTCTTTTGTTCTCTTCTTTATTGTACATGTCTATTTCACCAGGTGGCGCTACTGTACTATTTTTCTTTCAAATATTAACACTTCCTCCAAAGAAAAATCAAATACAAATAAAAATAAATAAACAAGATGAACTATTGAACATTTTTCAGCCTCTAAGATGTCATCTTCTGCACGCCATTCCTCTCACGCAGCATCTCGAATCTGACCCTCTCCAGAGGTTTAGTTAGAATATCAGCTAATTGATTGGTCCCGTCGATGTGCTCCAGCTCAAGGTATCCGTCCAAAAATCTCTCCCTCACATAGAAATGACGTATCTCAATATGCTTGGATTTTCGATGGTACTCCGGATTTTTAGCCAATTTAACTGCACCAGCATTGTCGATGTAAAACGTAGGAGGTTTGTCAGCAGTTCCCAGTAATTCAGAAAACAGTCTTTTCAGCCAAATCAACTCCTTTGCTCCTTCACTTGCAGACACAATTTCAGCTTCAGTTGTCGATGTTGACACAGACTTTTGTAACTGACTTCTCCACGATACAGATCCATGATTGTAGGTCGAAATGACACCCGTCATTGAACGTCTCGTCCTCTTGTCACCGGCGTAGTCAGCATCACTGTAGACCTTCAAAACGTCCTCTTTCCTATAGAAGATCCCATGGTTCACTGTGCTCTTTAAATATCGAAATATCCGTTTCACTTGACTCCAGTCTTGAACTGTAGGATTCTCCATGGCTCGAGCAGCTTTGTTGACCGCGAATGCGATATCTGGACGTGTAGCTGTAGTCAGGTACATCAAGGATCCCACCGCCTCACGATAAGGAACCCTGGCCGAAACCTTTTCTCCGTCTTCACTTTCTTCGCGTCCAACTGGGGTAGACACTCCATTTGACTCGGCCATCCCAAATTTTTCTAGGATTTTCCTCGTATAATCCTCTTGACTGATTGCAATTGATCCATCATGGTTTTGTTGTATCTTCATGCCCAGGAAATTGTTGAGAGATCCTCTGGTCGTGTGAAATTCCTGCTGAAGTTTTTCCATGAACTGCTCGATGTCTTCTTCGTTGCCAATTACCAGACCATCATCCACAAAGATTACAACAGCCAACCACTTTCCATTTTTGTTGCTGTAAAAGAGACAAGGATCAGCTTTGCTGTTTTTGAATCCAGCTTTCTCCATGAATTTCTTGAAACGCTTGTTCCAGCAGCGTGAAGCCTGTTTTAAACCATATAAGCTTCTTTTTAGATGACACACTCGGCCAGTAACGCTGATGACCTTCTGGCTGTTCCATGAACACATCTTCTTCAAGCTTGCCGTTCAAGAAGGCCGTCTTGACATCAAATTGACCAAGTTTCATCTCCTTTTCAACAGCTACTGCCAACAGAGCTCGAATGGTATCATACCGTGCAACAGGGCTGAATGTTTCTTCATAATCGATTCCTTGCTGTTGCACATAGCCTTTGGCTACCAATCGTGCCTTGAAGCGAACTTCTCCACTGTCCGTTGTCTTCTGTCGAAGAACCGCTTAAGTTCTCATCGGACTCTGACCTCCTCTGTAGGCCTACATCAGACGATGAATTAGACTGATTCCTCTCCACACGTTCTTCAAGCGTGACTTCAACCTTTCCGGCGTTGGCGCGCAGATTGCAGACAACTTCAGGTTTGAATTTCACATCATGGCTTAGAACAACCTTTCCCTGAGTTGGAATCCAGACTCTAAATCCATTCCTGTCGTTCACGTACCCAACCAGATGTCCAAAAAATGCTTTGTCGTCGAACTTTGAGCGAAAATTCTTGTCGATATGCACGTAGCATTCTGTTCCGAAGATCTTAAGATGACTGAGACTTCCCACTGGTCGTCCATACCACAATTCGTAGGGAGATTTGTTTTCAATGGATGACTTCCCAGTGCGATTCAGGAGGTACACCGCAGTGTTGCAGGCTTCAGCCCAAAGTTGTTTCGTTAAATTGCTGGGATTCAGCATAGATTTTGCGCACTCCACAATCGTCCGATTTTCACGTTCCGCAACTCCGTTTTGTTGTGGTGTGTACGGCGTAGTAATGCTGTGTTCTATGCCTCTGCGTGCGAGTAGTTCAGAAACCTTCTTGTTATAAAATTCTTTTCCTCCATCACACCTGAACAGCTTCACGACGTGTCCATTTGTTTTGGCTTCATTCAGGAACTGTTCCAGAACGGTGTACACTTCACTTTTGTGCTTTAAAAAGAAAACTCGTCGAAACTTGCTGAAATCATCCTTGAGACATACGTAGTAGCGTGCCCTTCCAAGAGATTCAGTAGACATTGGTCCATTCACATCGGCGTGAATTTGTTCACCGGTGGCTGTTGGTCGATTCATTCGTGTTTTGAATGACAGTCGATGCATTTTTCCCAGTGCACATCCATCGCAGAAATCCTCTTTACACATGTCTACATTGATGTTCATCTGCTTCAGTACATTCTTGACATGCGCTTTGTGTTGATGACCAAATCGTTCAGGGTAGATCTGCAGTTTGTCCGAAGATGTAGCTAAATTCACTTGAATGGGTTTTGCCGGTTTCACGACGCGCATGTCAAGTACATACAGTGCCCTTCAGAGGAGCTGCCAGGACAGCCAACAACCGAAATGACTTCCCTAACTTCTCATCCGCCGGACCTAATTGCCGAGAGGATCAGGTGAACTTCCAAACAGGCCAAAGCGGCACGAGAATCCATCATCCACGGGGATCGTGGTACATGGTGACAAAGGTCATAGACTGCCTAAGGAAAGGTTCACCTTAAAAGCTAGACTGAGAAAGAAACATCCAGACTTATGTAAAACACCGTAAAGATTTATTTAAAATCAACAAACCCCCTATCCTAGTTCGGAGGGTTTCCATCAGCTAATCCGCAAGCTAATAAATAATCAAAAATAAAGAGCTGATCCCTACCTGAGAAGTTACAGTAAACCCTCGCGAAAGATCTATCTCACAATAATTAAAGCAACAACAGCAACACTAGGAAAAATGGTACGGCAAAAAAAAACCTAGGTCAAGTTACAAGATCAAGCTAATATCGGAATTTACATTTAACAGGGCAGCAAAACAAATCTGAATTAGGATGATACCATTTCCACATTTACATTTAATATTAATTCATCTAGCTAAGTCCTACCAATTAATTAAAAAAATTACGGCGGTGACGTCCGTAATATCAAACAATTACAATCAAAGCTATGTGACAAGCCATAAAAAAAATATCTAAGACACTCTTACAAACTGGGTGCTAATCAGCACACAAAAGGTAACATAGAGGATTTGTACACTTTTACATCAATAAATCATTAAATACAAGACCACAGTTTTATTCAAAGCCTACCTACACCTTGGTTTACTGTTTGTAAGCCATAGTCATTTAACGTGTGTAATTACGATGACGACTGCGTAGTGAAGACTACGTCTGACATCGTATGGCCTGCGCTCCACCAGCTACGAACTAAAGGTTCGAGCAAGCCTCTGTCGCTACAAAAAGTGTCAGCTGTCCTAAAGTCATTTCCTCCGGGAAATACTTTCATTGGCACGGCTATGTCAGCAGGTTCCAAATGCAAATGAACAAGGTTAAATAGAAAGGATTCGTTAGTTATATTTTGTTTATCAAAATTATGCGTTTTATTATTAAGATGTCGGTTTAAATTATCGTTGGTTTATGGCGAATAACAACTGACTAGCCTGGCACGGAGCGTCTCTGAGAGATCATCTCTGCCAAAAAGCCTCGACTCAAAAGTCGGAATACAATCAACGAGCAATAACAACTCGGACACACAATAACACAAGTTACCAGCGGCGCGCAGCTCGCGTTCAATAACTCTGGGACGGGCCTGGACACATCAGTTACCCTCCCTAAATATCTGGTCGACGGGAACAGTCCCGGACATGGTACACCAAATACCTTCACACATGAAAAACCCTCATCACGGGGCTAGCCTCCAACATAAAATAAGAATCCTGACATAACTGTACTCGTTGAAACAATGGTACACGCAAAAGGCGTTTAACTAACAAATGACAATCTAAAGAACATGTGAGCAGATACAGAAATGGACTCTGGGTTCCATGAGCTATCAATGCAATGAAAAATAAATGAATGCTACAAGCATTCTGTCCTGTGTTAACATAAGTCTGTCTCACTTGGAAGCAAGCGCTCTCACTCGTGCGCTGGGAAATATTCACAAACCTGTCTGAGTCACAGCAAGTTGCAGGCTCCCTGCACTATTAGACACAACACGTTGACTGGGCCGGCAATTCAGGCAAGAAAATAACTATGAAACTGGCCTCATAATAATACCTTTACCATAGGTTATAAACATCAAAGAATGTGTGCATTAAGAGCACGCTATAAAGCTGAATACAAACATATAACTCTGTCTTTCATAGCAAAGACGTTTAAAAGATAGCAATGTCACTCATTGCTGGAGCTCTTTGCTCTCAAAGATAAAATACTTCATTAGTTTCTTGTATCAAACATTCAAATAATCACGTGTCATCACACTTGACACAAACAAATTAATATTATGGCGCAAACTCCGCTCTGCTGGATTTGCTTAATGATACGTTGGGAACTGGGTTCGATGCTAGGCTACAACGAAACATCCCTTTTACTTGCAAGGTCTACACTTGACCTCGATGGCTTCTGAGCACATCCTGAATGAAATATAAATGCAGTTACAAAACTGGTAATTACAGTCGATTACCTAAATGATACGACTTCTCTAATGAAGGAAGCTTGTAGTTTAACGTGACCGTTAATCTCGCGATCATAAGCCACGGGACCTCCGTTTTACGTGGAATCCGAACCACAGGACATGGCATTTCACATCGAAAATCTCACATGCAGTGACCGGGAATCGAACCCGGTCCGCCTTGGTGAGAGGCATACAGCTTGACCGCTGCGCCACCACGCCCCCTTCTCTAATGAAGTCAGGGGCGTAACATTGACTGTCTGCTAAGAGTGCAGTTAAAGAATTATGATCATGGCATCAGTTTGCCGTAACAGGAGTCTGCTAAGACTCGAAAATCACCCCAGATAGGGTTAGACAAAGTAGCCTTGGAATGACTACGGTCACGTTTAGCAATAGACAGGAATTGGCGTCCTATGACGTCCATCAGGTTGCACCAGGGTTGAACAAAATATCAAACCCAAGGGTGGCTCACAATCACTGTGGATAAATAACATCTAATTATACTAATTACATTCCCTACCTATGAAATGGCTGTCACTAAGTTCGGCTGATTTACAATCTACACTAATCTAAATATACCACCAATGACTAGAACAAGGAAGGGTTGTACAAACTCACGATATGAAGGAGCCCACACTTAGCTCTCCGTCCAACGACAAGGGTTGAACAAAAGCACCTCTGGCTTTCAGGATTGGCATCGTCCGTATCAAAACTTCCATCTTGGCTCTCCTAAAGACCAGGGTTCGGTCTGTCCCTGTAGTTGACATCGTGAATGGGTTGGACATGCCTAGGAATGGCATCCTCGATTCCTTCCTTCTCGTTCGACGTTCTTGAAGTTCCAAATCATGCTCGTTCCATCCAAGACATCTCCCTCATACCATAACGGTACTTAGCCCATTGTCTCCGACTCGAACATGGTGTTATAAATGTCGAACACGTGGTCGGTAATATTAGACATCATGTATTTCATTAGTACTTGAAAATTGCGGTGTGCTTTGTAGCTATCACAGGCGTTACACATATATCTAACAACACAGCCTCTACACTTTGCAGATATCATTAATAAATGGCCATGCACTGATCTGCTGGTTTACACGTGCACAGGCTCTACTTTTGCAATCACGTGGCATCCGTGAAACTGGCGTCGAATTCATGCGGATAAATCCACTGCAGTAATTCATATACAATGCGTATTCAGTGTAACACTTGTTTAATGCAACGTTATCACGATTACATGTATATTTAACACTAGGCTTCAGCCCTCCACAAATCACGTGGGTACAAATATGTGGTGCTACAGAATCGTAGAAAATTCACAATATGTTTCAAATAAGTTCACAATGCTATTTGTGCTGATCACTACACTTTACAAATCGTGATGCACAGTACGATGGTGCTCGATGACACTTGATAAAAATTCCTCGCTATAAAGCGGACTTTTCCCACGTCTTACACGACGGGTATTTTAACACGCCTCCACCGGGCGGATTCTCAAGACGTAGTGCACGGAACTGCGTTCCTCGTGGAATCAAGTCGTCAAACTAATTCGTTGAGCGACTATTTACATCCCTTCTTGCGTATCTGCAATGATATTACCGTACCTTAAAGTGAAAAAACATTCTCCAAAATGTTTCAAAAATACTGAATGACGAAATGGAATATTCTGAGTCTCGTAGAAAGGTAAAGTTGATTAATAAGACCTCAGATAAATAATTAGCCGACTTCATCAAAGTCAAAAGAGCGATCCTTCGCTACTCCAAAGAGAGTAGTATAAGCTCTCAGCTTCTGGTTGCTTTCTGGGTGTGTTCAAAGGTAATACATCCCATCATAAATGTGTTGTCATGAAAAATATCACATGAACCTTAGCTCAGCGGGTTCAATGCAGACCATGACTCACACGTCCAGCCATCATCGCCTTTCCAGTAACCTTGTCTTCAATTCTAACAGTCAGGTCGTCAAGTCTTGCACAAAAACCTTTCCTTGCAGTAGCTTTCACAGAAAACAGATGAGCCATTGCATCGGGAACATACAAAACTTCAGTCATCTCAGCACTCAACCAAGCGTTGTTCAGCCGCACTTGAATGTTTACAGTTCCTTTGCCGTGAGCTAGCATGCTCACACCTCGTTTTCGTAGCAAAATATTCTCTGGAGCAGCAAACTTGACGTATGTTGTAAAATACTGTTTGTTCGCGGTGATGTGATTTGTGGCGCCACTGTCGCAGTACCACTCGTCGGCTTGAACAAAGTCGCCGTCTAACGCACTCATAGTATGTGTCAGAAACGAAGCATTGTTCTCCTTATTTTTGTTTCTAGTGTCACCCTCTTTCTTCTTCACTGGACATTCACTTGCCCAATGGCCCAATTCCTTACATTTGAAACATGGAAACTTCTGCTTTACTCGTTGAACATTTTTCTTCGACTTGTCATCAGCGCTGCCTTTGCCACTGCCATACTGGGAATGCTTCTTGGGAGCACTACGTACCACAAACGCAGTCGATTCCACGTTTCCTTGGTCACGCAGTGGAAGCGTGCTGGGCCCATAACCTGTTAGTTTTAATGTAAATCTTTATTTATCAAGTGAGAAATACAATACAAAATATAAATCATCTTTTTAGATGCTTGTCACATGTCACGCGAACACGCACAGACTTTGCACTGACTCGTCTTTTGTTCTCTTCTTTATTGTACAGGTCTATTTCACCAGTTGGCGCTACTGTGCTTTTTTCTTTCAAATATTAACAGTTACTACTACCAACAAAGGTAGAGAATGTACACTCTATAAAGGCTACTCTTATAACTATAAGCGACAGAATGTGAATGGAATAATATTCAGGCGAAGCTCAAAAGAGAGGTCAAAAATATGTTGAGGCGATCTGAAAAGTAAAAATGGTTAGGTCTTAAGTTTGATTAATCATCAATGTAGTGATCCGGACGAAACATGGTTGCTGTTGAGAAAAAAAATCATCAAAATGCTGAAAGGCGAGTCCGAGAAAAGATATTGCTGCTCAAGATAATATTCCTCTCGAGTTAAATATAATAAAACGCTCATATGCACATACTTTGTTTGCTAAAAGGCATTTATCATATTCTCAAATAGTCATGCTAAGACAGTTGTCAACGTCCGAAATGCCCTCAACACTATCAAAGACAATACAGACCATCAATGTGGGTGCTGTGTATAAAGGTAAAAAGAATGATGATAATATTTATAATAGTAATAATAATTATTATTATGATAATAATGCTGATCATGGGGAGGACGACTTTTCATCTATATTTCCATCAACGCTTCCCCAATTTTTGAAAAATCAGTGATTGAATGTAGTTATAAATTCTACCTAATGTGTTGTGCTTAAAAACTATACCAAGCAATCGTAAAGAGAGTGTTGTATTCCGTGTGTAGATATTGTAAAAATAAATTAATGAAAATATTACATGTGTATAGAGCCTCCGTGGCTTAGGCGGCAGAACGCTGGCCTCTCACCGCTGGGTCCGTGGTTCAAAGCCCGGTCACGCCATGTGATATTTGTGCTGGACAAAGCGGAGGCAGACAGATTTTCTCCGGGTACTCCGGTTTTCCCCGTCACAAATTTCATTCCAGCAACACTCTCCATTATCATTTCATTTGTCATTCATTTAATCATTGCCCCAGGGGAGTGCGACAGGCTTCGGCAGCCGGCACAGTTCATATCCTCGCCACTAGATGGGGGCTTCATTCATTCCATTCCCTGACCCAGTCGGTCGACTGGAAACAGGCTGTGGATTTTCATTTTTTCATTACATGTGTATCGTCTGTATTTTTATTCTATCGCCATCTTTCCGCTCTTTTGGACTGATATCCAATGAGTGTTGTTAGGTAGAGTTAGGAAACCCCGAAACGTTTCGGCAACTCTTGAACCCAGACAAGGTTCTAGGGTGTTACGACCTTAGTCACGAGGGAAATGGGCTAATACGGATATGTATTAAATTTACAGGACTTATATAGAAATGTAGTGTTCCAAACCACTTCTGGAAGAATGTATAGATAACATTAAATGGGTCATGGGTTGGCTCTAGTCACAATCCTGGTTGGGTTAGATGGTTCGTAGTAAAAAATAGAAATGTGTATTATCCTGGGCTGAGCCAAAGCATTTTGAAAATAATTTTTACTGCTCACTCTAAACTAAAGCTGTGGGATCCGTTGGATAGCAACTTACTATAGTAATACACTCTATCTGCGTTTTCGTGTACTTTGCTATAAGTGTAACGCGAAAATTTTTATATTATATAATGACTCAAACCGACTATGGAAGAGAGTCAACAACTTACACGCAAGGCAATGTGGATCTTCTTGATTATATTACTATACAGAAAATCAAAGGCCAAATAAAAATCCGAAAATGCTCTCGGTTAAACGATCTAAAAGGAACAGAACTTATTATTAAGGGAATAAAACCAATAGTTTAAGACAGAAATTTAGATATGTTTTAGGAATTGAGAACATCAACTCTATGTTTGCATCAAATTACTAGTTAGAAAATATCTAAAAGATTTAGATGAAGATTTAAATTATACTTATGTTAAAAATAAATATGAATGCTATTAACACTACAGCTAGAAAAAAAGAGAGTAATGTATTATGCGAAATTATTATAGATATGCCGTATGCGAACACATGTGCGACGCGGGACACAGTTTCACTAACGTTGATACCGACTTAAAAATAATTCATCGTGAACCGAAAGGCAGAGCTCTTGACATAAAGCAAACAATCGAGATACACTTAGCTAAAAGAAACAACCCCAATAATTTAAACGAACACACTTTCATGGAGAGTTCACCCCTCTTCATTCTATTAGAAAACACACCCCGTCGGAAACAAGAAACAACATAACGATGTAGTCAAGCTAGATAAGGGATTAATGAGGGAAACATGTTATTGGATCAGGATGTACGATGTACCTTTTCCTTCAACAAACCTAGGCTGGTATGAACGGCAGTATTGACGATGCCGGGCAATTCTCATTAGACCTTTTGCGCTTAAAAAGGGCTTTTTAGCTTATGCGTGGAGGATTTGAAACCAGGTCTTTAATAGAGACGACTGCCAAAAATACACAAAGCGGAGTGCCCAATGAGACCAATTGACAATTCCAGGAACGCCCGAGATTACAAAATCAGTAAAGAATTACTAAACATTTTAATACACCGCCTTTTCGATGACAAAACAATTTTGTAAAGAACACTACGGAATTAGTAACTGCATTACACACGTTGCAAATGAAACCTAGCTTGCGGCTAGTATCCTTCGATATAACTAACATGTACATCAACATTCCAATTAATGAAGCAATCAATATTATCGAAAACAATTTTAAGTCCAACAACTCGGCAAAAGAAACTGAAGAGGTCATGAGATTACTGAGGGTCGTACTCAGCCAAGACGTGTTTCAATTCGATAATAAAATATACACACAAACAGAGGGCCTAGCCATGGGGTCACCACTAAGCAGGCTAATCGCCGACAGCTTCATTAATGCGCTGGAAAATGCGTTCCTTGAAAATACCTCAACAAAGGCAATAGTAACTTGAAAAAGATACGTAGATGATGTAATTTTTATCTACGACACTGAACTAACAAGCGAAGAAACAATTCTCCAAACCATTAATAGCCTATACCACTCAATCAAATTCACTAAGGAATCTGAAACCAATCGGAAAATAAATTATCTAGACATAACTATCGAACGTTAAGATAATGAGGTTTCGTATACCATATTGCGAAAAGCCACACAATCTTCGCATGCTATTGACAATCAGTCCAATCAACCCAGTACGCACTAATTGGCGGGGTTCAATTCAATGGTGCACATGGCTTTAAACATACCCATGTCAAAAGACAATTACAATAAGACAATCAGAATAATCAAGCAAATAGCAAAAGAAAAGGATTTTCCGTCCAGAAAAATAGATCAAATTGAAGCCATACATAAAAATTATGCGGTTCAAAAGCTGGACAATAATGAGAATTATATGAACGTGAATACATATTGAGCCCGTGAGAGGAGGTTATCCGGGTACCATCCGTCGAAAGAAATGGTACTTCGAAAGACTCCGTCCTTCGAACCCAACACCTTAGAGGATCGGGTGCATTTCTTTGTAGGCTTGCTCAGCACGAGGGGCTTGATCCAGGGGATCTGGGTCATTTAGCACGGAAACAGTCATAGACGCCCAAAGAAATACATACGAAAAATACAAAGCTAGTAATAAAAAGAGATCCAGTCTCAAGTTAGATTCGTGCATGATTTATTCAAGAAAGACCCCTAAACTACTTCCGAGGGTTGAAATCGGCTAATCCGCTACTCTAATTACAATAATGAGTCGTTCCCTAGTTTAATAAGTACCCTCGCGAAGTCCTAGTTACATGAAACAACAGCAAAACTCACTAGGCGCGTGGTACAAGAAGAATTAACGCGTAGCAAATTTACAAATAATTGACTCGGTATAATTTACATTTAACAGCTAGCAAACCAATCCCTAGGTTAGGATGATACCACGTCCACATTTAATATTACATTTAAATTCTGTCAAATGTCTATGTGAACGAAAGTATTACGACTAGGCGCGTCGTAAACAAATGATTGTTACCAAATCTAATGATAGTTTGACCACTGACTTTCAAAGACAAACAATTACATAACACTCTTATATCTAAAAGGAACAATAGGGTAAATACACTCGGGAATGAATATACAAACACTCTAATACTAGCCTGCCTCCGCGGACTGACGTACTGTTTGTACCCAGTCGTCATCTCAAGCATGTGAGTTATGTTGGAAATGCGCAATCATCACTGCGACTTACAAGCTTTGAATCACGCGGGCCACAAGTTACTGATTATTGGTCCCGAAGATCCACGTCGTCGAAAAAGTAGTGTCAGCTCATTTAAAGGTCATCTCCCACATGGAAATGAATTGAAGTCACGGTGTCAATTAATCAACAAGCAAATGGTTGCAAAGTTATGGCTGTAATTATTTATAACAATTAATTAATTCATTGGTTTAGGATAATTATGCTTTTGATTTATCAGAAGGGTTAAATACTGTTGATGTAGTTCAATTTATGACACCAGTCGTAGGCTGCAGCATGTGATCTCGCTTGAGATTCACTCAAAAACATGACATCAAGAAGTCAACAATAACACAGGTTGGCGCGTCTTACTCCCATTGCGCGCAAGTGCATCGGTCGTCTTGGCCGCAGCTCAAAGAACGCCGGAATAAACCAACAATAAGGCGGACATTCATCCGTCATGCCTAATTACCAAATAATGTGTTCACGGACACAACAATTACACTTGCTAGCTTAATTTATACAGAAGCTGGGTCAATTAACATTATTGTTTCAACCATTCTATAACATGCCAGATAAATCAATGTCATCGGCTCAAAACACTAAAGGAATTCGCATAAGCGAGCATCCCCTCACTCATCAAAAGTGGCAAAGGAAATAACAGATGTTAGCAGCTTACATAGCTGTTCCCCAAAGCAAGTTTATATTAATAACAGTGATCTTCAAAATTCCTAGGACTTGTGACGTAAATGAGCACACACAAAAAAATCAATATTGTCGTGTCCCGTTGCATCTCGGGTAAACCGGTTATCAGCTGGCGCACTCAAACAACTCTCTCACTGCATCGCGTACAGCTTTAGCATAGCAAAGATTGTGTTTCAAAATGATCATTTTAATCTTGCAGTAGCACGAATTTCAGTCCTCAAGTCCTCTACAGATTATATAAAAATGCATCATCACTTCCCGAACAGTGTTCCTGGGATATTTTACCCTTCAATAAGATATAATGCAGCAATAATTTCAAAGAATACACATATAATGATGTCACACTCGTGCAACTAACTGCACTGACATTCGAAGATATGTCACTCATTCTTTGTACACGTGGGCTTTGATATGTGTGGCTTGGCACTCTCCACAACAAAAATAAAACATCTAACCTCTGCTGCGATGTTTGAAATGATACGATGTAGGTTTGCCCACCAATCTTACTGTGTAAGGGTTCGTTCCTCCGGAACTTCACGTAGTAAATAGTACTCACGAACAATGTCAAATAAAGAGTACAAAAATGTTTCAGCAACTTTCGGCTGAGAAATGATACGAAAATAAAGCTATTTCAACTTGAATAAGGGACCTAACTATAGGGTGTCCCCTAAACTTTCCGAAGCCTACACCTTCTGTTCTTAAGATGTCGTTTACATGACATAAAATCACAGCTCCTTGCTGGCTTATAAATACACTGAAAATACATGTGAATGTGCACCTGCCGTATAGTACACGGACTGTGGTGTCTAACTGAAAGATTGTCCCAGTGCCAAGAGAGAAAATCTGTACATTCCTACCTAAGTGGTCAAATTATCAAGTCGTTTCGGCTAAAAATATACATTCAAATACTACCTGAACCTGGACAAACATCGTACATAGACAATACAGGACTCACGTTTACTTCATAAGGTATATCACCTTTCAGAACTCCCATTGGAAGGGGTGATATGCTTCCAGGGCTCCAAGCATATTCCTGGTTAAGTCTATGGGTTTCAGCCTGTCCTTGTGGTCCTTGGTTCTCGTCATGCACATTGTTTGTACCTGGTGGTGTTGGTTGGACAATTCCATGGTGGCGGTTTATTTCATCGGTGTTTCCTTCACATGATGAATTACACCATCACGATGCTCTCAGAATAAAGTTGAAGAATCACCAACACGTGGTGCATTAACGTAAGCATCGTGGTTAACAAAATACACTGATTCTATTGGAAATATGATTATATAAATGCACACTGGCTTTAATAATTGCAGGTGATCAAAATACTCTGCTTTTCCTGCCACAGACTCTAGTAATACCATACACGTGGTATTGTTCACAGATTTTGCCCTATGTCAAATCACTGTAAATCTGAACAATCACTGTCGCATGCGTGCGATACGTAGCTTATCATAGTTGATTTTTGTAGTAGCACACACTGGGCTATAAGACGTATTTGTAGCTTAAATATTTCACGTCAACCTGAATATTTCACGTCTGCCTGAATATTTCACGTCTGCCTTTCAGACGGTCATAGTGGTTAGTGAAAAATATGTTGAATTCACACAATTAAATTTCAACTTTCACAATCACGTAGCACTGGCCTTGCCTGGCCGAAATAATACTTTTCGTAGACTCAAATCTTAGTACGCAGCTCGATGGCTGTAGATTGTAGTCCTCCCAATTATGGGGTATGCACTTGCCAAATGTGGCCTTCGTCTTAAAGACCTACAATCGACACAATACGTCCTGCCTCAGCGGACTATCAAAACGGTGTGTTCGTGCATAACACGGCTTCCTGGTTTGAAGGAAGTAGTCGAGTCGATTAGCGGCTATTTACATTATCCTCCGCGTGTCTGCGGTGAAACATACCTTTACCTTAAAGTGATTTACCATTTCCAAATGGCATAGAAGATGGTAAATTATACAGAATTAATTGTTATATGATCCCAATATATGTGACATTAAAATAGTAAGTAATATATCTCTAGGAAGAAAATAAGCTGTCCTCTTCGAAGTCAAAATAGCGGATTGTTCATGAGTAAGCTTCAGGGTGTGTTCTGTCGAACTGAGCATGTGAAGTAAGTATGCTCTCAAAGAAATATTTGATACATGAGCCTTGGCGGGCTTATATATCCCTCTGTTGTTTCAAATAAAAATGTGGGATTAGCAGTTTTATTTACCATCAAAACCATTATTATTTTTGTTATTTATTTACCATGTATCGTACAAGAAGTATGGAAGGCCTAGTGAAAAAGGGCAAGCCCCACATACATATTTCATGCTTCACAGGCACAGCTTACATCTACATTTGTTTAACAATATTTACATGTTTTACAAAGATATTTGCAGTATTTACATATTTAGAATATTGGCATTGCACATTTTTCCTTTTCACTCACTCTCTCACCCACGCACTTTCATAACCTCAATCACTCGATACATTCATTCATTCCATTCAGATACTCATTCATTCAGCAAGAAAATCAATCACTCATACATACGTTTATTTATACGATGTACCTTTTTACGTACGGCTTGAATTTCCGAAGAGGCAAGATCTTGGCATCCCCTGACAGCGCGTTCCATAACCGCGAAGAGCGGCTGTAGGAACCTGTCAGGTAAGTATTGCTACGTGCGAAGGGCGGCACGAGAGTTACACCTCGTCCTCTTCGAACTGAGCGATATGCCAATGACAGTCGGCAAAAAGGGTCAATATTAATGGAACCTGTAAGGGATTTTTAAGAATGATTAGATCAATTTGTTTGGCTGTTGCCTCTATAGATGGAAATTTTGACAAAGGGGAAGGGGAATAACGAGCTATTAGCCTCTCTGCGCGGCGCTGTACACGCTGGAGCATGTTCATGATTTCCGCTGTAGTGGGATGCCAAGCAGGTAAGCCGTACGTTAATATCGGACGGACCATGCATATGCAAGCCGTCCTGAATGCTCTAGGTTTATAACCTCTCATGTTTCTGTACAAGTAACCCAGAACTTTGGTGGCCTTACATCTTGCCTCTTCACTTTGAATGTTCCAATTCATGGCGTCGGAAATTGTTACCCCTAATAACTTGAAGTTTGTGCAGTGTGGGATGACACTGTTCAAAATT
Organism: Meconema thalassinum; assembly: GCA_946902985.2. Lineage (NCBI taxonomy): Eukaryota > Metazoa > Arthropoda > Insecta > Orthoptera > Tettigoniidae > Meconema > Meconema thalassinum. The sequence goes on from OX336389.2 coordinate 40,962,147, forward strand.
TTGTATTCATTCTTAATGTTTTTTTTGACCTGGTTATTCTTATGTATTTACATTTTTGTACATTAATATTTAAATTATTCACAGAACACCACAGCGATAAATTGTCCAGATATGATTTAAGACAGAGGGAATCTTCTTCACTTTTATTGCACCTGTATAGCACGGTGTCATCTGCATATAGTGACATTGATGAGGTGACACAGCCAGGAAGATCGAGCACATATATAGTGAAGAGAAGAGGTCCGATCACAGAGCCCTGAATCACTCCAGAAGTAACTTGAGCAGCCTGTGATCGAGCTCCTCCGTACACCACACACTGCGTTCGACCCTCTAGGAAAGACCTCACCCATGCAAGTAAGCTACCCCGTATGTTAAGCTGCTGCAGCTTTAACAAAAGTCTTTCATGAGACACTTGATCGAAGACCTTAGCCCAATCCATTGCAATACAGTCCACTTGTTTCACTTCTGGCTGATTCAAGTAGAACTGAAGCTCATCAATGACCTTTGTCAATAGAGTAGTGCAAGAACGACCCGGAAGAAAACCATGCTGATTTGGGTCCAGCAGATTGTTCTCCCGTAGGAATTCCAGCACACTGTTTGCTACTAGCCGCTCCATATATTTACAAATTATAGATGTTAGACACACCGGTCTGTAATTTGCAACATCTTCTCTGTCACCTTGCTTATAGATTGGCAACACGTTAGCACATTTCCACCCACACGGCACAGAACCTTGGTTGATAGATAGGTTGAATAACGCACACAGAGAGGGCGCTAATGCTTCCGCACACTCCAGCAGGATCAGTCCGGGAACATCATCTGGGCCGGTCGCCGCATGTGGTCTAATCTTCCGTAGGCTCTGAGTCACCTCAGTTGTTGTGAAGTACAGGTTGGAGAGTGGGAGGGGTGGAAGTGATGACCTTGGCAGAAGCAGGTTCATGGTCATATCCGGCTTAGAAAAGTTCTGCTTGAAACTGTCACTGAACGCTGTTGCAATACCTTGGGGTGCACTGAGGAATGTACCGTTACAGTGAAATGGGGCTGGCGCAGCGGTGCCACGTCTTCTGGACAAGAATTTCCGCATTTCACTGGTGCTGCTTATTTTGTGAATATAATTGTCGTATGTTTCGCGAATTAATTTCTTTGTTTGGTTCCTGACGTTCTTATATTTTTCCCACATGATGTCAGTTGAGCAACTTTTCCATTTCTTGTATAAAACGTTTCTTTTCCTAATCATTTTAATGACTTCCTTCGTCACCCAAGGAGAATTTTTCTTCCCACTAATGGTTATTTTCGGTATAGCTATATTCACACATTCAAAGAAACAATTTCGCCAGGCGTACCACACTGAGTTGATGTCACTGGTGTCCAGAATACATGGGGTGGGAAGGTATTTGAGGAATAAAGATGATAACAGTTTCCAGTCTGCCTTTTTGTAATTGTATACTGTCCTCACTGTGCTCTTGCTGCGTGGTTTGTTGTAATGCTATGTGGTAAAGATGGCTGCGTGATCACTGAAACCGGGTAGGACTTCAGTTTTCTGTACGGAGGAAGGAAGGCATGTGAGGAATAGGTCTATTGTGGAGCGTGTAGTTTGTGTGATTCGAGTTGCTTCGCTTATTAATTGGTCAAGGAATAATTCGTAGAATGCAGTAAGGAATTCATTAGCAATGGGATCCTTGGGAGTGGGAGGAGAGTTTTGCCAGTCTATTTCTAAATTAAAATCGCCTGTTATGTAAATGGCCTTGTGTTTGTGCTAGATGAATTGTACACGATGGAGGGACTCCAAAAGTTCATCATTGATGTGCCGAGTTGAATTTGGAGCACGGTATACAGAGCCTATTAGAAATGTATTGTCCGTACACGTGAATTCCACCCACACAGCCTCAGCATCAGTTTCAAGCTCCCGTTGGCGAACAGGTCTTAACTCAGGTTTCATGGCTATTAGTACCCCTCCCCCTGATGTCCAGGTTCGATCTTTGTGGAACATGGTGTATGTTACCGGAAATATTTCTGGGTCGTTAGTGGATTTTTTCAGCCATGTCTCCCCTGAACACACAATTGACGGATTAAGTGCTGTGAGACAAGAACGCAGGTCCGGTTGTTTGGAGGGACATGTTACACTTCGGGCATTGAAGGAAAAAATGGACAATGCCTTGCCATCCGAGGGTGTTACGTCACTATCTACACTATTTGCACTCTGTGTCGATGTATTAAAAATGAGTTAGAGAACTGGGGTAAAGAACAGTTCCAACACAGCCAGGATTGTAACCCAGAGGTGATTATTTTGTGTTTTGAAGCACTGATTTTTGCACAAGTTCTGTGCGCTTGCGAGAGGCAATATGTACATGTCACAAATAACTGATTGACACGACCCTTCGAATCACAAATTATACAGACCTTATTCGGTCCTGAGTTCATTTCCACATGTCCACTGAGAGCCACAGACAGCACCACGAGATGTAATAATGTAGCGGGTGGTCTGGCAACCCCGCGCAGCGCTGGGCGCCCTCTGCCCGCTGCCGTGACTATCAGCCCCTCGCTTCCACACCATGTGAGAGAAGATATATTGAGTTTACAAACTACCATGAGGTGTTCTTTCAGGTCCGAGTACACACACGAGTCTTCAATTGTTATAGAATGATCGAGGATCTTTTTCGAGGCACCCACTGAGCTTTTTACTAGGTAGGACACGAGAAAAAGTTGGAGCACTCTAACTGCTACACACCTGCTGGCCGCCATCTTGTATCTTGTACCATTCTAGCATTCATAATATTTCTTCAGATTGGCTGCGTTGAAGGTTCCCAATCTTTCACCAGTACGTAGGTCTCCAATAATATAACTACCATTGTTCAGAATCTCTAGGACTCGGTTCGGCCCGTAGTACAAACTAACAAATTTACTGTACACCCTGTCAATTGGGTTAGATATCCCTGGGCGTCGAATTAGTACCCTGTCGCCCACAACGAGTGGATCTCGGAATTTCTTGTGGCGCATCCTCCTCAAGCGCTTCTGGGCTTTAAGATTCATGGTGTCGCGTGCAGCATCAATCCTGCTGGCATGCGATGGTTGCAAACAAGGCGGTGTAATGAGAACTCTGTTCCAAACACGAACAGGTACTTGGTTCATGTGGAGTACCATGGGGATCTGCCCGGTGCTTTCATGCACGGTGGAATTCACACATCGGGCGATAACGACCAATACTTCGGTCCACCTCCAGTACTCTGCCTGGCAATATAGGCGGCAAAATTTGGCAATAGTAGCCATCACACATTCCGCTGGATTGCTTTCTGGGTGGCGGATAGATGATAGAACATGTCCTATTTCAAGCTCGTCCATTGCAGCAGCAAATTCAGCCGATGTGAACTACGATCCGTGGTCAGTTAACAAGAAACGAGCTTTTCCTGCCTCCGGTATCACTTGTCGTCTCAATCGCTGAACTATCTGATGAGTGGTCGCCTTCTGTATGGGATGAAACATCGTGTACTTGGTGAATACATCGATGGTTACTACAACGTAGCGGTTCCCACGGCGAGCTTTAGGGATAGGCCCATACATTTCCTGGGCATAAAGCTCCCTAGGTTGAGTAAGTAAAATAGGCCTCGTTGGTTCCTTTAAGAGATGCGACGTGTACTTGTTACGCTGGCATGCGTCGCAAGCACGTAAACATCGTCTTACAGTAACTCTTAAGCCTTTCCAGTCAAAAGACTCGCGAATGGTGGCAATAGTCTTATCTGTTCCACCATGGCCTATGGCAAGATGGACCATGTTCACAACTGCATCCTGATATCTTCGTGGAACAACAGCACGAAGTTGAGTATGGTCAGGATCAACTAAACGATGTAATACTCTCCGATACATCACGTAATCGTTTGCTATGGCCGCGGTCCTCGCATAATCAGGATCCTGAGTGTCCATCCTTCGTTCAAGAAAACGTATGATGCGTCTGAGCTCTTCATCACGTCTCTGGCCTTCTGATAGATATCGTAGTGTACGAAGATACTCCTCACAGTCTCCCTCGATGTCTATGGCGTGTACTAATGCATCTGGGTTCATGCTAAGTATATCAGTGAGAAAATTCTCCTTCCCCGGACGGTGTTCAATGGTTATATCAAACTGTTGGAGGTATAGCGTCCAACGCATTATCCTATCACTCGCCAGTCTTGTCTTCATGGTAAACGTCAGTGCATGATGGTCAGTCCTAATGATGATGCGATGTCCCCATAACAATTTACGCCAGTATTCCAGGGCGTACACGATTACAAGAGCTTCAATCTCAGTAGTGAAATAGCTCTTCTCGTGAGGTCTAAGTCGCCTGTTAAGGAAAGCAATGTAGTGGAGCTGACGGTCGTCATCTTCCTGCAGCAGGATTGCGCTTATTCCCACAGCGGAAGCGTCAGTTTCCATGATGAAATTGCGACTATAATCGGTATATTCCAAAGTAATGCTGTCCACCAACATCTGCTTAGCGTCAATAAAAGCAGTGTTCCACTCAGCAGTCCAGGACCATTTCGTATTCTTTCTTAACAAGTTCTGTAATGGAGCTACAGTCTCCGAATACTTCAGGCAATGTGCTGCAAAAAATTGCAAAACACCTAAGAATTGCCTGTAACCATCTCCACTAATGATGTGTCCAACAAACTTAAGTTCTGTCTGAAAGAACTTGCACTTCTGTCGGTTAACTTTAAAGTTGGCTACACGTAGATTCTGGAACACAAGGTGAAGAGTATCATAGTGTTCCTCCTCCGTCTCGGATGCGATTACAATATCATCCACGTAACATACTATTTTCTCTTTCACTTCCGGTGTCAAGTTAGCGTCTAGAGCGCGTATCAGAGCAGCTCCCGCATTCTTTAAGCCAAAAGGTAGTTTGCAAAACACGTAAGTAGTCTGTCCAAACAAGAATCCAGTATATTTTGGGTCACCTCAGATAGCTTAATGTGAGAATACGATTGTACCAAGTCCAGGGAAGTAAAGTATCGTTTCCCCTTAAATCGTCTCAGGATTTCACGTATTTTGGTGGCCTATCGTGCTCAGGCACCAGGCGGTTATTTAAGGCCCTGGCATCGAGACAAAGCCTCCGGCTACCATCAACCTTGGCCACAGTCGTCAGAGGGTTGACATACGAGGTTGGTGCCTTTCTAATAAATTTTAAAGCCTCCATTTCCTTCAATTTTCGCGCAGCTTCTTCAAGATGTTTCTCGGCAATGGGGTACACCTTCTTCTGGAAGGGTGTGTCATCCAGAACAACAAGGTCATATTCAAAATTGCGTATTTCGCCAGGACTCGTGTCGAAAATATCACTGTATTCGTTCAGAAGGGCCTCAAGCTTTACATTAACGGGTTCCGTCACGTCTTCAACATTATCGCTGTCTTCCTCCATACTATTCATCTCCCTGTCATCAAAGGGATATATCGGGTTAACGTCCGCAAGGTATCCTGGATCGTTACCTCCTACGTTCATGGAAATGCAATCATGCGATTTAAACTTTATGGTGTTTTGATCCATGTCAATAACGCCATCATATTTTCGCATGAAATCGGCACCCAATATGGCTTCATAACGTAAGTCTTTCAAGACTAGAAATTGGTGCATATAAACATGGCAGTTTATCTCAAGTGCGCAGGATACTTGCACTTTGCACTTCACAGCTCGGAATTATTCCTCTGACTTTAATGGTCGAGACGGGTAACTCGGTTAACGTTGTAAGAGCTTTTAAGCCAGCGTAAAAATCGGCGGAAATTAAGCTTATCATTGCGCTAGTGTCAATAAGCAATGATACAGGATAATTGTTTATCTTTGCGGAAATCATCGGTAGCTGGGTAAGTATGTATTACGTCGGTCGTCGTTCGTCGTTCGTCAAGGAGATCTTCGGCCAATGGCTCCCAGAGCAGTATAGTGGCACTGACTCTTGGGTTAGTCTCCTCATTGTCTACTTCTAATTTGATGTTTTTTCCTTTGGAGGTCCTGGGTTGCTCCTCCACAGGCATCTCCTCCAGTACTTCAGCTATTTCCCTCGGTGGTGCTGATTCTCGCTCTCCGTTACTTTGTGACTCCCGCAACTGTCGGATATATTCTCGACTTTCGCGAGCGCGACCTCTCCAGTCTCGATCTGGTTGTCTCCTGGGATCGCGGTCTTCGCGGTAACCACCACTATAGCAATAATCGCGGCGAATGTTGCCGGATTGTCGGTTACGTGTGTTATTATTGCGACCACTTCTGTCGCCTCTCTGATCGTCGTTATTGTTACTGTTGCGATTCTCCAATCATCGCCCCCAAAATCCACGATCGTTTTGCTGGCGTGACCTATCATAGGGTCAGCGATTCCAGTTTCGCCTATCGGGTCCTGTCTCATTTCTTCGGTATGGTTCCGAAATGATTTGGGCTGGCTTAGATGTCTGTGATACCTTGTCAATCGTCGTAACGTCGACTTGACGATGTTCCCCTCTCGGTTTATGGTTGGAGAACTGATCGTTGGTACCATCGATTCTACAAAGAATCGAGTCGCACTCAATGAATGTAGTTGCGTTGGCAGCTATTTATGTGCGCTGGACATCAGCTGGGTACTGTCGGGTTATAGTCTGAATTAATTTAGGCTTGGGTAACGGCGGTTGGAGCCAACTCAATTTAGATAATTGAGTTGCGAAGTAGTTCGCATACTTCGACGGTTGATTCGTACTGTACCGTTTAGTGTACATGTCGGCACGAATACTTTGTTGAACGTCCCCGCTCCAGTATATTCTCAGTAAAGCCTCTTTAAAGTCTTGGTACCCGCTAAAAGCGTACCTAAATGCGCGGTACCAGGTACTTGGTTGACCTGTCAACAGTCGCTCTATTACCCGTAATTCTCTCTCTTGAGTTACCATGGTGTCACGAAGGTATGACTCTACGTTTTGCAGGAACTCGACCGGAGTTACGCTGCTTCCAGTTCCAGAAAACTGAGCTGGTTTTTCGTCCTTTTGTCTGATGATCATGACATTTGCCCCTTGACTGAACTGTCTCATCGGAGTAAAGATGGGCGCATTGAAATTCAATGGTGCAGATGGGTTGGTCTGCATCCCTTCGCTGTGCATAATGTTAGGTTGCACTTCAGCGGGTGCGTGCGGTGTGTTTGCGCCTACGCTTGAAATATCAATGTTAGGTAGGTTCGGGTTAAGATTGGCAGTGTTGGGAGTACTCTGTTGTTGAGCCCCCTCCATAGCTTTGAGTCGCTCTTCCACTTCTTGGATAGCTGGTGCATCCAGTGCTTGCAGTGCCAAGTCACTAATTTGTTCTTGCAGCCTATGAATTTCGCCTCGTAGTTTTGTGTCTACTTCGCGTACTGCCAGGCTAACGTTGCTACTGAGCTTAAGGTGCTCCGTAATAACAACCTTCTCCAATCGGTGTCTCAGGAAGTCTACATTATCTTTTACATCCTTTACTATGATGTCGAAATGAGCCTTCTGCTCCTCCGCTTCCTTCTGCACGGTGGCGATGTCTATGACTATCTCTTCACGTAAGGTAGCCACGTCTCCGGATACATTCTGGACGGTCGTGTCAATTTGATCTAATCGGTCCTGTACCTCCATACGGTTTGTCGCAAGGTCTGTAGATAACGTGTTCATTTGTTCGTTAGCTTCTTTATGGTGCCTCACCATATCCACGCGGACTGAAGCTAAGCCTGCGAGTAAATTAGCATTCGACTCAGCCCTTTGAGTCTCGATATCAGCTCTGACCTGTGTGAGCTCTTGAGTGAGTCTAGTGAGTGTGTTAGTGTTGGCCTCTACATCACGCCTAACTCCTACTAAAGTGATTGTGTTAGCGCCGACATTCAGCCTAATACGGTATATGTCATCTCGCACTTCATTAAGTGTCGCTGTGTTTGCTAACAGGTTTACATTAGTTTGGTTGAGAGTTTCGGCATTGTTGCATAGCTCACCCCTAACATCAGTGAGTGTGACGTTCGTTGCTTCCACATCACCTCTGACTTGCTCTAAGGCAGCTGTGTTAGTGCCTAGATCCTCTCTAACTCCACCTAAGTCACCTCTTACTGTGCCTAGGTCTTCCCTAACTTGATTCAGGGACGCAGTGTTATTGCCTAGGTCACCTCTTATTTGGGCAAATGAGGCATTGATATTGGCCATCATCCCATCCAGGACTCGTCTCAACGACTCCTCATCACTCATTATGACACTGAGAAAGAAGAGGGAATTACCTCCGAAATACAACCACTACACCAATACAGGAAAGTTTGTTCAAGCCGAAACCCTTCCTGTGAATAAACATCACGAACTACTGCTGGACTCAACGCAGAAAAACAAGTTACATTACACGGTAAAAATACCAACAAGCAAAAACATAAGTTACATTTACTAAGGATTGAGCATTAACAAACCAAATACCTAAGGAATTTTAAATTCCATTTGTTCTACCCCCCTGGTCTGATATCAAAGAATGTCAGGTGGCTATCGAAACAGCTGTACGACTTCTTAGTTCGTACCAGTCCAGTTCAACTGCCTATGAACATTACATTCCTGATCCTCTCAAAAACGAGAAACAGATGGTTTCCGTAAAACATCAGCCATACCAGGTTGGTGCCCCATTTAAAATGAAGTGTATGAGCGCGTTAGAGGAGGTTTTCCGGGTACCATCCGCCGAAAGAAATGGTACTTCGAAAGACCCCGTCCTTCGAACCCAATACCTAAGAAGATCGGGTGCATTTCTTTGTAGGCTTGCTCAGCACGAGGGGCTTAAACAAGGGGATCTGGGTCATTTAGCACGGGAACAGTCATAGACGCCCAAAGAAATACATTCGAAAAATACAAAGCTAGTAATAAGAAGAGATCCAGTCTTAAGTTAGATTCGTGCATGATTTATTCAAGTAAGACCCCTAAACTACTTTCGAGGGTCGAAATCGGCTAATCCGCTACTCTGATTACAATAATGAGTCGTTCCCTAGTTTTAAATTAAGTACCCTCGCGAAGTCCTAGTTACATGAAACGACAGCAAAACTAACTAGGCGCGTGGTACAAGAAGAATTAATGCGTAGCAAATTTACGAATAATTGACTCGGTATAATTTACATTTAACAGCTAGCAAACCAATCCTTAGGTTAGGATGATACCACGTCCACATTTAATATTACATTTAAATTCTGTCAAATGTCTATGTGAACGAAAGTATTACGACTAGGCGCGTCGTAAACAAATGATTGTTACCAAATCTAATGATAGTTTGACCACTGACTTTCAAAGACAAACAATTACATAACACTCTTATATCTAAAAGGAACAATAGGGTAAATACACTCGGGAATGAATATACAAACACTCTAATACTAGCCTGTCTCCGCGAACTGACGTACTGTTTGTACCCAGTCGTCATCTCAAGCATGTGAGTTATGTTGGAAATGCGCAATCATCACTGCGACTTACAAGCTTTGAATCACGCGGGCCACAAGTTACTGATTATTGGTCCCGAAGATCCATGTCGTCGAAAAAGTAGTGTCAGCTCATTTAAAGGTCATCTCCCACAAATGGAAATGAATTGAAGTCACGGTGTCAATTAATCAACAAGCAAATGGTTGCAAAGTTATGGCTGTAATTATTTATAACAATTATTTAATTCGTTGGTTTAGGATAATTATGCTTTTGATTTATCAGAAGGGTTAAATACTGTTGAGTTAGTTCAATTTATGACACCAGTCGTAGGCTGCAGCATGTGATCTCGCTTGAGATTCACTCAAAAAACATGACATCAAGAAGTCAACAATAACACAGGTTGGCGCGTCTTACTCCCATTGCGCGCAAGTGCATCGGTTGTCTTGGCCGCAGCTCAAAGAACGCCGGAATAAACCAACAATAAGGCGGACTTTCATCCGTCATGCCTAATTACCAAATAATGTGTTCACGGACACAACAATTACACTTGCTAGCTTAATTTATACAGAAGCTGGGTCAATTAACATTATTGTTTCAACCATTCTATAACATGCCAGATAAATCAATGTCATCGGCTCAAAACACTAAAGGAATTCGCATAAGCGAGCATCCCCTCACTCATCAAAAGTGGTAAAAGAAATAACAGATGTTAGCAGCTTACATAGCTGTTCCCCAAAGCAAGTTTATATTAATAACAGTGATCTTCAAAATTCCTAGGACTTGTGACGTAAATGAGCACACACAAAAAAAATCAATATTGTCGTGTCCCGTTGCATCTCGGGTAAACCGGTTATCAGCTGGCGCGCTCAAACAACTCTCTCACTGCATCGCGTACAGCTTTAGCATAGCAAAGATTGTGTTTCAAAATGATCATTTTAATCTTGCAGTAGCACGAATTTCAGTCCTCAAGTGCTCTACAGATTATATAAAAATGCATCATCACTTCCCTAACAGTGTTCCTGGAATATTTTACCCTTCAATAAGATATAATGCAGCAATAATTTCAAAGAATACACATATAATGATGTCACACTCGTGCAACTAACTGCACTGACATTCGAAGATATGTCACTCATTCTTTGTACACGTGGGCTTTGATATGTGTGGCTTGGCACTCTCCACAACAAAAATAAAACATCTAACCTCTGCTGTGATGTTAGAAATGATACGATGTAGGTTTGCCCACCAATCTTACTGTGTAAGGGTTCGTTCCTCCGGAAATTCACGTAGTAAATAGTACTCACGAAAAATGTCAAATAAAGAGTACGAAAATGTTTCAGCAACTTTCGGCTGAGAAATGATACGAAAATAAAGCTATTTCAAATTAAATAAGGGACCTAACTTTAGGGTGTCCCCTAAACTTTCCGAAGCATACACCTTCTGTTCTTAAGATGTCGTTTACATGACATAAAATCACAGCTCCTTGCTGGCTTATAAATACACTGAAAATACATGTGAATGTGCACCTGCCGTATAGTACACGGACTGTGGTGTCTAACTGAAAGATTGTCCCAGTGCCAAGAGAGAAAATATGTACATTGCTACCTAAGTGGTCAAATTATCAAGTCGTTTCGGCTAAAAATATACATTCAAATACTACCTCAACCTGGACAAACCTCGTACATAGATAATACAGGACTCACGATTACTTCATAAGGTAGATCACCTTCCAGAACTCCCATTTTCATGGCTCCAAGCATATTCCTGGTTAAGGCTATGGGTTTCAGCCTGTCCTTGTGGTCCTTGGTTCTCGTCATGCACATGGTTTGTACCTGGTGGTGTTGGTTGGACAATTCCATGGTGGCGGTTTATTTCATCGGTGTTTCCCTCACATGATGAATTACACCGTCACGATGCTCTCAGAATAAAGTTGAAGAATCACCAACACGAGGTGCATTAACGTAGGTATCGTGGTTAACAAAATACACTGATTCTATTGGAAATATGATTATATAAATGCACACTGGCTTTAATAATTGCAGGTGATCAAATACTCTGCTTTTCCTGCCACAGACTCTAGTAATTCCATACACGTGGTATTGTTCACCAATTTTTCTCTATGTCAAATCACTGTAAATCTGAACAATCACTGTCGCATGCGTGCGATACGTAGCTTTATCGTAGTAGATTTTTGTAGTAGCACACACTGGGCTATAAGATGTAGTTGTAGCTTAAATATTTCATGTCAACCTGAATATTTCACGTCTGCCTGAATATTTCACGTCTGCCTGAATATTTCACGTCTGCCTTTCAGACGGTCCTCTTGGTTAGTGAAAAATATGTTGAATTCACACAATTAAATTTCAACTTTCACAATCACGTAGCACTGGCCTTGCCTGGCCGAAATAATACTTTTCGTAGACTCAAATCGTAGTACGCAGCGCGATGGCTGTAGATTGTAGTCCTCCCAATTATGGGGTATGCACTTGCCAAATGTGGCCTTCGTCTTAAAGACGGACAATCGACACAATACGTCCTGCCTCAGCGGACTATCAAAACGGTGTGTTCGTGCATAGCACGGCTTCCTGGTTTGAAGGAAGTAGGCGAGTCAATTATAGACTATTTACATTATCCTCCGCGTGTCTGCGGTGAAAAATACCTTTACCTTAAAGTGATTTACCATTTCCAAATGGCATAGAAGATGGTAAATTATACAGAATTAATTGTTATATGATCCTAATATATGTGGCATTAAAATAGTAAATAATATACCTCTAGGAAGAAAATAAGCTGTCCTCTCCGAATTCAAAATAGCGGATTGTTCATGAGGAAGCTTCAGGGTGTGAGCATGTGAAGTAAGTATGCTCTCAAGGAAATATTTGATACATGAGCCTAGGCGGGCTCAATATAAAATCACTGATCTATTCAAAACACAAAGGCGTAAAAATAGCATTTACAATGAATAACACAACCGGAAAACATCTGCACAATAGTAATCTAAATAAACAAGATCCGTATTCAAAGTCAGGGGTATATTCCATTACGTGCCAAGATACTGGGTGTCAAGCAAATTACATCGGGCAGAGTGGGAGAAGATTGGATACACGATACAATGAACATAAAAATGCGATAAAATACGGGCCATACTCGGCCGTATGCGAACACATGTTCGACGCGGGATACAGTTTGACTAACATTGAAACCAATTTAAAAATAATTCATCACGAACCGAAAGGCAGAGCTCTTGACATAAAGGAAGCAATCGAGATACACTTAGCTAAAAGAAGCAACGCCAATAATTTAAATGAACACACTTTGATGGAGAGTTCACCCCTCTTCACTCCACTAGAAAATACACCCCTTCGGAAACAGGACACAACATAGAGATGCACCCAAGCTAAATAAGGGATTAATAAGGGAAACATGTTTTAGATCAGGATGTACGATGTACCTTTTTCTTCAATACACCTAGGCCAGTATTAACGGCAGTATTAAAGGTAGCGGTACATTCTCATTAGTCCGTTTGCGCTTTAAGAGGGCATTTTAGTTTATGCGTGGAGAGTTTGAAACCAGGTCTTGAACAGTTGAAGATTATTCTAACTACAGTAACATAGACCACATTAGAGAGACTAGACTCGGCAACTTACAGGTACGTTTGTACGAGGAACGCATAGCACTTAGGAATGAGACAGGAGGAAAAGCCCAACGAGATAAGGGACCCTCACACACAGGAATTTCCCTTTAGTCGAGTACAGACAGTGACCAAGTTAACTGCTCTCAACAGGTCCGTGCAAGACTCAACCAGATAAGTAGCCTGAACAATACAATCTGAATTGACCACTTACAACGCCAAACAAGCAAATTCCGGAGATCAAACACCACTTCCAGTATCTCAACAAAACATCACATAGACCACATCTAACAAATATTGACGAATTGCATTATCTCAACTATACTGCAACTAAATATTGTAAATATTTTGACCCAAATTTTCTGACATAGATTTTATAGCCTAAGTGTAATGGATCTGATGATGATTGCTTGACGATCGAAGCTGGTCATCCTAGTGTATTTATTAATCTCATGTAATTTTTTCAGGATTAGAGAATAACCCATCTAATTTGGGTACAATCGTGTAGACCGACTGAAAAGCATCAAATTTTTGTTTACTAAGGCAACACTGGAAAATGGCTTCAAACACCACAATTTTCATGGCTAGTCAGGCAAATCGTGTTTTCGTAAATGAGAATAGGCTAAACAAGTAGTTTTGTGAAGAACTAAATAGCCTATTTTCATATATCCTATTGGTCTTAACTAGGACACAAGAAATAAAAACTTAATTTTAAAATTTCGCTCAGTCGCCATCTTGAGGTTATCAAAACAATTGAGTTTAATGTCACTAGATAAAATTTGATATGAACATTCACCGTACCTAGTTTTACTGCGGTCGGATGATTGAATCATGAGTATATTCTATCTACATGTTTAAACTTTGATTGGCCACCATGCTGGGTTTGTGATCACCAGGTTAAGGAATGATCCATAGTTGAACTTGTGTTAATAGCCCCTATCAACATACAAAAAGGTTAGGGTTATTGCTGTAATAGATTCGTAGATATTGAGAACCGTCTTAATATTTTCGAATGGTCACCGTAGTGGATTGTTATATATGTAGGCCATAGAGTTATGTACCATTAGATGAAGATTCTAGCATAGGTTCATTATTCAAACTTTCATTTCGATCGCGTGATTAGGACACTAGAAATAACTTAATTTTAAAATTTCGCATAGCCGCCATCTTGAGTTTATGTAAACAATTGAACTAAATGAGATGGCAGTGCATTACAGTATTTAAATTCATTTGTTGTACCAGTTTTACTGCGCTTGGTTGGTTAAATCGTGAGAAAAGTCTATTTAAATGTTTCAACTTAACTTGACCGCCATGTCCGTTTTGTACTTAACAGGTCTATGAAAGTTACGTAGGTGAGCTTCTAGTAGTATCCTTTATCACTGTACAAAATTACAGGGTGATATCTGTTACTGTTGCGGAGATATAGAATGCCAGTGAAATATTTCGCGCGGCCGCCATGTTGGATTGGTGGAACGTATTACTATTTGAAAGGCACGGTCATGGTCGGACGATGTAGTAGTATGCACTTTCCGAGTTTCATTGAATTCGCTTTGGCCGTTTAGATTTTATTGGTGTGGGGTGGGGGGTGGGGGGGAACAAACACACACATGTGTGCGTATGGGTATGTGTCCCCCCTCCCTCCTCCTAGTAATAATAATAATGAAAAATGAAAATCCACAGCCTGCTTCCAGTCTCCGACCGGGTCAGGAATGGAATGAATGAAGCCCCCATCTAGCGGCGAGGATATGAACTGTGCCGGCTGCCGAGGCCTGACGGATTCCTCTGGGGCAATGATTAAATGAATGACAGATGAAATGAAATGATAGTGGAGAGTGTTGCTGGAATGAAATTTTGACAGGGAAAACCGGAGTGCCCGGAGAAAAACCTGTCTGCCTCCGTTTTGTCCAGCACAGATCTCACATGGAGTGACCGGGATTTGAACCACGGACCCAGCGGTGAGAGGCCGGCGTGCTGCCGCCTAAGCCACGGAGGCTCCAATAATAATAAATACGGCCCTTTAATCCCCTAAGGGCAATGGCCTCCTGCCCAGGCAGGGATTTTGCTCCATTACACTCATTAGGTGAGCAGCCCTAAAGAGTAGTGAGGCACCTAGTGGTGCATTTTTCTGGCATGTTAGTCTCTGTTCTTGAATTTTTCTTATAGCTATTGATATATCTATTCCTCCTAATAAAATATAAACGCCTCAGGGAGATTTCAATGGAACTCGGTAAGTACATGCTACTACCTTGTCCGACCTCGACCGTGCCTTTAAATTGTAATAGAGCTTACACATTTTTTCGTTCCTTCACTTGCTATAGGACTTGCCACCGGCGTATGGTTATGCATTACCAGCTTCCGATTTAGTAGTCAGGAAATGGAAGCAATGGCAACTGTGTACTACGATTTTCCTTGCATGTAACCAAGCAAATTATTGTTGTTAGGAGAAATGAAAGTTGTAAAATGCACCAAGAATGGTATGATCTTCAGCTGTGTACCATGAGGAAGCTCTGCATGTGTTTCTTCGTTATGTATTAATGATGCTAAATGTCAGCTAACGTTGTGCCGCATACAACGCTCGTAGTCTCTGCACATTTTCCCGTCAATTTAATGTGGATTTTGTTTGAAAATTATTTAAGATCATGACGAAGAAAGTGTTTCTCTGAATGGAAGATTGTATTTAACTGTATGCACGTCGTATAATCTTGGCAAGTTTTTTTTTTCGCAGAGCAACTTTACACCTTAGTAGGCACGCAGCTTTTTGTATTTAGTTTTCTGGCAACTTGTCTTAACTTATTGACTAAAATAATTCTAAATACAGACAATCCATACCTCCATTAGAAGGTTTCGGGTTCCATAATTCATGCAAAATAAGGTTCGTTTGTCTAATTAAGGCCATAAACCCCCTACCCTTTCAGTGATTACCGTATGGTACTTAACGTAGACTAGGGTGAAAATGTAAATGAGCATTTTAAACGAAATGTCGCCAGTTGTTTGATCCAGTAACTTAAAATTTTCCAGGTTTTCCTTACTGTAAACTATGCACGGTTGTATTTTAGGATGGATCCGCATCAAGTTCAGTTCTAGTATCTCTTGCAACTCGTTTTGGACCGGGAAAAGTTTTTACTATATTTTTCGACCTAGTTTTGCCCGGTTCAATAAGTGGTTTGCTACACCAGATTGTATCTAAGTCTATACCTAAATAATATCTTAAATCATCTCCGTCGATGTCTGGCGCACCTGCTCCCGAATCCACTTACTGATCCGTATCAATATCCTCTTCTTCCACCTCCACAACTACGTGCCCGTGATCATCGTCCTCATCTCCGTCCTCGTCCTCGCGAAATTCAGGTTGATATTCTGTATCATCATCGGAAAGCTCAAGAAGACATTGGCGAATGTCCTCCACGTTTGCCAATCTTTCAGCCCTTTCAAAAGAAATAGAGAAGTAATAACTTTAGAACTATGTTTACTACGTAGAGCAAGAAGCAATTCGCGAACAAAACAAAAGGAAACCATTATATTTATTGTAATGAAATCCATCTGAAACATATTTTCCGATGTGAAAAATATTATTGGAATATTCAGAGCGAGAAGAGTTATACAAAATAATACTTACATCACAACGGACGAGCTGCATGAACTGTAAAATAAGCAGACACGGAGTGAACACGTCCTACACCAAGCGAGAAAGAAACGGTTACGGGAGCGAGCGCGCACTCCACTCAGTGCGGCAGCCGGTACCTGTCAACTTCCACAGCCCATAGGCGACTGACAAGAAGCAGATAAGCGATCAGTTGAGTTGAAACGTAGTGGTGATGTAATGAACATAGCATACCTTGGTTCCAAAGGCGGAAAATAACTGCATTCGTCAGCAAAGTGAAATTAAACTATTTTGTCGCACTGAGTGCGGCCGCGCGCCTTCCGAGGGCTTAAACGGGTCAAGTTAATGCATAATAAATCAATATAACAATCGGATACCAGTTGATTATAATATTCTCACATATAAAGGTCTGGGCTTCGAGGTGGCCAGACAAGTGGAGCCGACAGCACAGGGGAACCATCGGAAAAGAGCACTTTGCCTCGTTTTGGTATTGTGTCGAACATCTGAAGAAGTGCCGCACATGCCTCCATTCTCCAGTCCATGTCAGCATCTGATAATTCCTGGCCGATATGGGCGCAAGCCTAAGTCTTTCTTCATGTATTTCTTCATTGTCGATATAGTCGAAGTTCTTTCAGGGCGATGGATGGGTCTTGGTTCTCCTGTGCTGCCGGCTCCACTTGCCTGGCCACCACGAAGCCCAGACATTACCACATGTGATAATGCGCTATGGGGGTTCATAAAGGGTATCGTTTCACAAAACGGATACAATACCAAGGATGGACTGAAAGATGCTGTAAGACAAGCTTTCACTGAAGTCACACCAGCAATGCTCCGAAGAATGTCGCACAGAACTTGGCGCCGTATTATCCTTTGCCATGAAAATGATGGTGCACAGACTGATGTTTTGGACACTTAATGCCGTGTATTCCCAAGAAAATCTCTCTTTGAAATTGTGAACAACTTATTTAACTAGGTTTAGGAGTTTCTATTGGTTAAATATTACGCAGGATATACTAGAATTAATGGAAGAACGACGGAAGCACAAGAATGAAAGATATGGAAGGGGAAAAGCAGAATACAGACGTCTGTGAAATGAGGTTAACAAGAAGTGCAAGGAAGCAAAAGAAGAATGGTTGAAAGAGAAATGTGCAGGTGTAGAAAATTGTCTGAAATTAGGAAAGGCAGATACAGCTTATCGAAGGATTAAGAGTACTTTCGGGGAACGGAAGTCTAAGTGCTGTGATATTAAGGACTCAGATGGAAAACCTCTAATAGATAGGGAAGAAAAGGTGGAGAGATGGAAAGCTTACATAGAGTGTTTGTACAAGGGAAAGGACAATGAGAATCATGTAATGGAAAGGGAAGAGGGAATTGATGAGGACGAGAAAGGAGATTTAATATTGAGATCAGAATTTGACAGAACATTGGAAGACTCAAGCAGGAACAAAGCACCAGGCATAAATAATATACCGATTGAGTTGCTAAGCTGCATATGTGATGAAGGTCTAGGTTATGTCACTTGGTGTGTAGGATTTATGAGACAGGTAAAGTGCCCTCTGATTTCAAGAAGAATGTTATCATCCCTATACCAAAGAAAACAGGATCTGACATATGTGAAGATTACTGTACCATCAGCTTTATCATTCATGCTTCAAAGATCCTGACTAGAATAATTAACAAGAGGATGGAAAGACAGATAGAAAGAGAGTTATGTGAAGACCAGTTTGGCTTCAAGAGAAACGTAAGAACAAGGGAAGCTGTACTAAGTCTCAGTCTGATTTTGGAAGGTAGAATAAGGAAGGATAAGAGAACGCTCATGGCATTTGGAGACTTAGAAAAGGCTTTTGATAACGTTGATTGGAGTAAGTTGTTTGACATTTTGAAGACGATTGGAATAAAGTACAGGGATAGGAGGGTGCTCTGCAATCCATACAGAAACCAGACAACAGTTATTCGGGCCGAAGGACACGAGAGAGAAGCTGGTATTCAGAAAGTTGTAAGGCAAGGCTGCAACTTATCACCAATACTTTTCAATCTATACATTGAACATGCAATGAAAGAAATTGGAGAAAAATTCAAAGTAGGAGTAAAGATTCAAGGAGAGATAATTTCAACTCTGAGATTTGCTGACGACATCGTCATCTTAACCGACACACCAGAGGAGTTGATGAGTTTTTAAATGGTATGGATTCTGTCTTGTGGAAATAACTCATGATGGGAATTAATAAATGTGAAACAAAAATATTGGAATGCAGTCGCAAGACATCAGAAACCCCTATGGATGTCGAATTGGCAGGTGAACATCTAAGGGAAGTAGGTGACTTCTGTAACTTGGGATGCAAAATAACCAGTGATGGACGAAGCAAAGAGGATATAAAAAGTAGATTAGCACAGGCAAGGAAAGCATTTCTACAGAAAAGGAATCTGTTGATATCGAATATAGATTTAGGTATTGGGAAGTCATTTTTGAAAGCCTTTGTCTGGAGCGTGGCGCTCTATGGAAGTGAAACGTGGACTATTGGTGCAGCAGAAAAGGAGAGAATTGAAGCGTTTGAAATGTGGTGTTACAGGAGAATGATGAAGATCAGATAGGTAGATAGGGTTACGAATGAAGAGGTATTAAGACGAGTGGGAGAGGAGAGATGTTTCTGGCAACTGCTAATGAAGAGAAGAGGTAGGTTGGTAGGACACATACTAAGACACCCAGGAATAGCAAACTTAGTTATGGAAGGAAGGGTTGAGGACAAAAACTGTAGGTTCAGACCAAGGTTAGAATATGTTAAAGAGATTACCGTACCTCGGATGCAGGGTGTGGTAGCTATGTAGAGATGAAACGATTAGCTCAGGACAGGGAATCATGGATAGCTGCATCACACCGGTCGAAAGACTGTAGACTCAAACAACAACATTGGTTATAAGAGAGGGATACCGGGACTTTGTGGCCACCCTGTGTGCTATTTTCAAAAACCTGTTAAGTACAAAACCAACATTGTGGTCAAGCGAAATTGAAACATTTAAATTACTTTTTCTCGTGACCTAGCCATTTGAACGGAGTGAAACTTGGTACGGTAAACGTTTATACAAATTCTAACCCAATGGCATCTCATTTAGTTCAATTGTTTTCATAACGTCAAGCCGACTGTGCGAAATTTTAGAATTATTTTTAATTTCTTGTGTCCTAACCATGCGATCGAAGTGAACGTTTAAATAATGAGCCTAAACAGTAATCTTCATGTAATGCTACTGTACCCGAAATTCGCATAGCCACCACCTATTATCCTAGAGATGGAGGGGAACGCTAGGGACTTTGATACCCTGTTAGATAAACCAACAGTACCCTGCATGGCGGATAGCTAGTAATTTCTTGATTCAAGGATATTAAAAATACGATAGTGCTACTACCTAGATACGTACAAAACTCCTACGATAAAATATGGTAGGACGAGATTCTCGGAATCTCAGGGGTGAGCGGTTTAAAACAACGGGCACCTGTACCTTACTAGCAGTACTATCGCATCAGAGATCATCATGTTCTATAGAAATGGACAGGCAAACTAAGCAGTGCCTGCGAAGTTTATTAATTATTCTGGACAACAATAATAAAATGTCCTACGATAAATATTACACTCTTCACACGTTATAAACATTCAAATTAATATCTTTAAAATAAATGTATATCTTCGCTATACCCAAACTTCAATGTGAATTTCGGTATCTGGAAATGTATAAATCCCCATTCACGAAATAAAGAAAATAATTACTTTATAGACTTCTTGTCTATTTAAGTACTTAAAATGTTCAACACACTTGTTGATCATTCTGTATTCTGATAGCTTAATAAATTCTTAACGACGTTGTTATACATTTCTTCTCCTAAATGATAAATCGGTATACTTTATTTAAAACAATCCTACTTTATCAATAATAAACATTAAAATAAACTTGTTAATAAATTATGTACTCTATATACTCGATTATCGTTAGCTAGGCGATATTATCGTTCCGTGATCGTCCCCGATCATGCTCCTATTCTTTCATTCTATAAACATTTTCATTTAGATCACTTCCTCCAAAAGTCTTTCCTTTATAATTATGTCAATTCCAGTATGAACATATGTTACGAGGGATAAATTGTTCGGCAAAGTCCTAATCTTGATATTAATCGAAAAATAGACGAAATATACTGCGCCCGAATCTCGCATATCCCAATCCGCTAATATGGAAAAAGGATTGTAGGGACGTCGATACCCAGCCAGATACATCAACAATTCCCTACTAGGCGAATAACTAGGAAACCCTCGACGCATACCGGCCATGCAACAACACTACTAATTAGTTACACATTTAATGGCAATTACATATCCATAATATGATGGTAGGACGAGAATCTGGGATCTCGAGCGTGAACGGTGAAGTTGAGACTAATGAGTTCTAGTAACTATTACCGCACGTCGATTGCGAAATGAAAAGATGATCAGTTTCTATAAAAAGGTGCAGGCAAACGAAAATTAGTGCCTGAATTTATTTAACTAATATTTACAAACATGTTAAAAATCCCTAACATCAATAAAATCAATAAAAATTGAAAATAAAAATATTTAGAATGGTAGATAGTCCTTCTATCTTTCAAATACATTTTCACTCAAGTTTACATTGCATGAACGTTAAAATTCTAAAATAATACTTAAATAGTTATACTTAATAGTCAAATTGTGACGCGATAATTTACAGCAGTCTGATCTGAAATCAGCTGTTCTTCAATGAAAATAAAATTACAATACATTGCCCTACAATATACACTTATCGATTACAAACGTGAATGTGAAACGAATAAAATATAACCTATTTGAATACTAAAATTTTTACACAGATAAATTTACCATGACCAGCACGGTTTTTCAAAATATGTACAAGATCCAACGTGATCTGTCATTCTCAATGCGCTTCTGTTACTTAAAATCAGTTCTTATTTAACATTTGTTCACAAATAATATCATTCTAGTATATTTGAGTTTCTGTCATCTTAAGTTGAACTATAGTAACAAACGGTGAAGTTAATTACAGTTCATAGTTGTCATAGCAATGAATAAAAAATACAATAAAGTGAAAGAGCGGGACGGAACTACTCGGTTATCCATAATTGACTTCGTGGATTTTATAATAACGCTGTCTGACATGTACAACACAAATACAACACTAATGTCAGTTACTTTTCCAACACACTATAGTAATACTAAGCTCCAACGGCAACACTCTTACTTTCTTTCATAAACGGTGAACAAACATCTTATATTAGCGTCAACTACGCTTCCAAACTTGACATACACCTTTCTTCTCCTCTCAACACTTACTGTAATAATGCACTGAATTCCTTTTATAAAAAAACCATCTTGCTACAAACTTGTAGAAGAATCAGTGACCCTACTACGTTGACACTACCTGTGTAATACGGTTCATGGTTCACTCCTAACCACCTCATCTCTAAATTAATTACCATCGTATTCTTAAACAACATTAACATCCTGTGTTCACAACAATACACCTTGTATAATATTCCACTTAGCTTTCATCAATTAAATTCGTTTATAAACTCTCTCAACATCCTGTATTTCCACGTTACAATAACATATTAACTATACTAAACCGTAGTCCGCTCGTCTTTATTGTTAATAACAATACTTCATATTCTGCCGATTCTGGTATACATTTATGAATTAATTATTCATATTAAAACTTGTTACATTACATACAAGATCTCAGGTAGATCTATAAATACCCTGGTCTGTGGTTTCGTGATAGCAAATTATAGTAATATAATTGTTGCTAATTATAGGCATCGTTTGACCTCCATTGTCAACAATATGATCCTATTTCATAGTTTAAATCCTTTATAACAATTGTCCTTGACGTATTAACGTCATATTAACATCAACATTCCGCAATTGGAATTGTTATTCTCCAATAATATTGTTTATAATATTTAATAAATGTTGAAATCATGATTAGACATATTAAACAGAGTTCCAGCATTTTGCAATAATGCTTTCTCGTAATAACGATACAATTTAGCAATATTGACGCAAGTTGTTGCTTATAGCGCATATGTATCGATCGAAGCATTCCCTTCCATAAAACAGTTTCGTTCTAAAAATGAGTATCTTAAAGCGATCTTTCAAAAATACAAAAAACGGAATATCTAAATTCAAATACAAGTAAAATTACGTCTGAACGACACACGGTGAAGTATATTTTAAAATTACAGTGAAATCTCTAAAATAGACAATATAATAACATGAGTAAAGAGTAAAAACTCTACTTAAAAAGGTTGGTCACCCTTGATATACTATCAAACACTACATCAAACTACACAGATATTGGAACAGTCGATCCTCTACCTTTCCGATGAGCTGCTGTCGAGAATACCTCGTCAGATATACGTGATGTTCATTTCCTGGTTCGACACGAACCGGTCGGCTGTCCTGAACAAGTCCTTGGTGCGAACATGTCCGTCAGCTGTTCTGCGCCCTCTCTCTGCCCGAACTGCAAACACATGGACTCCCCCTTGGCTGCTAACTGTTCTTCTGTCTTCGCGACTGTGAGTCTAGAATCTCGTAACCCGGAGCAATCGAACCCCTTCTTCTTCTTGATCGTCGTGTAGCAATTCATCGGAATAGTAGGTTTGAACGTCTCTGGTTCACATCTCTCCAAGTTGGTAGTGGGCATTTGATTTGTAGAATTGACGGTGAATTCAGTATACTGCGAGTTGGATGTGCAGTAATGGTGCCATCGACCCATGGTCTCCAGGATCACTCTGAATATCCCACTCCATAGTGTAGATAACCTCCTTCCATAGTTTAGTAGATCATCGTAATCTTTTTAGTAAGAGTTGAATACAAACATCCCCTCTGACTCGAGAATGTCATCTTGGTAAATGTTTGAAGAATAAGCTTCTAAGTGAATGCTGTTGTAGTCTTGTAGCTTGGTAATGCAGTGCTACTTGTCTGTTGAAATGTGAAGCTTTGTAGAAATGAAGTCTTCTTTCAATGCGTCGTATTATAAAGTTGCTGCTTTCGATAGCTAGATAATGCTTTTACTCGTTCATCGGTGTCTCCTTCTCTTCCTCGGCAACTACGCTGTCTCCACAGGTCCAGTTTGATCTCCTGACCGCGCTTCCAATTAACATAGAGCTCTCTCGGGACGCTATGAACTATAGGTCTGGTCTCTTCAAGTTTTCGAGTAGGAGTGCAATCTCCGCTCGTGGCAATAGCGCGCGTGGCAGTCTGAGGTCACATTCTAGCCTCGCGTCAAGCCCTATAATACTGAATTTCGCTAATATCTCCTGTCCTGTCCATAAATATATAATTCTGTTTTGACAAATAAATTTCGTTTCCTCTTCTGGATATGAAGAAATGCTAATCTCGCTTTATATATGCAAATTTAATATAATAGCGATTCCCACAAAAATTATGTGATCCAATCTGATTGGCTGTTGGGTTATCATCAAAATGCCTACCTGTTATAGCCTCTTATCAGTGGGACGTGTGCATAATTTGTTATTGTCACCTCGGCCAACCAAAACCGGTCTTTGGCTTGCTAACTTGAAGCCTTGGTCATATTCCAGCATCGAATGATCAGACTCTCCCTTGGTTAAATTATCATTCACTGAAATATTCCCAAATTGACATCCTTCCAAATATTCCAAAACTTTCCAAAAAGTTGTCAAAATGCTTTTATTCGCTTCCTAAAATATGTGTGTGAATAAAATAAATTTCTAAATCCCAATTCCAATTCTTAGATCAATAAATTCACAAGATGGTTCGATTCTCGGCTCCGTCAATGGCTGAAGCTGGGCTGAATTCGAGTGCAAATCCCCTTCTGACTCGTTAAGTATAGCATAGACTTCATTTAATACTCGACTTGTTCATAACTGGAATCGAATTCATCCCTTAATGTATCCTGGGATAGAATCTTTTTAATTTCATGTGGTTGCATTTTCTAGTGGAACGATCGTCTTTGATCCTCACGATCTGATAACAGTTGTTTCCATATACTCTTCCAACTTTGAAAGGGCCTTTAAAACATTTGAGAACTATATATATATATCCTCTTTAATACGTCTGCTTTGACTGGCATCCTGACTAGAACTAGTTCTCCAGGATTCAATGGTCTGCTGTATCTCTTCCCCTGTCCTCTCTTTAGTCTTTTCTCAGCCTGCTTGTTCAAGTGCTCTCTTGTTGTTTCCTTGCGCATTTCCACCGATGGTTTGTCATCTTCCGGAATATTGAAGATTCCGTTCCATTGTTGGACTGGTTTCTCATCATACTGGAGCGACACTTGGACTTCGTTCGTGCTTTCATGCCTCGTGTTATTTATACAAAATTCCATTAGTGGTACTTCGCTCACCCAATTAGCGTGATTGTCAGAGCTATAAAGACGTATGTACTTGGAACACTCAAACATCGTACTTTCAATTGGATTTGTCTGTGGACTACGAATTGAACTGAATATGTGACCAATCTCTAGTCCTTCCATCGCTTGTTGGAATTCTGTAGAAGTATACTACGTTCCATGGTCTGTCAACAATCTTTCAGGCTTTCCTGACTTAGGGATAATGTTTTTCTCTAGATGATACAATACAGTCTTCGTAGTTGCTTTCTGCATCGGATTCATCATGACTATCTTAGAGAAAACATCCATAGTGACTAGCAAGTATTTATTACCCCTACTGCCTTTGGTAACTGGGCCAAAAATGTCCTGACTTGAAATGAAAATCCACAGCCTGCTTCCAGTCACCGACCAGGTCAGGAATGGAATGAATGAAGCCCTCATCTAACGGCGAGGATCTGGACTGTGCCGGCTGCCGAGGCCTGATGCACTCCTCTGGGGCATGATTAAAAATGTCCTGACTTAACAATTCTAAAGGCTTGGTGGGTACAGTGGCCTTTGGTTTCTCCTTTAAAAGCTCCGAATTATACTTATTTTCCTGGCATAGTTCACATGACCTGATGATGACAGTTATAGATTCTCTCATATTGCTCCAATAGAACTTCTCTTGTGCAGTACTGTACGTTTTGTCTACGCCTCCATGACCAATGCTCATGTACACCAACGAAACTACTGGTACTCTTAGCCTGGGTGGAATTACAATTCTCACCTTCGTGTGGTTAGCATTGACGTACTTGCATACTATGCCTTCTACTAGTACATACTGGGCGGCTTTCTTCCTAGTATCTTCATACTCTTCATCATCGTCCTGCATCTTTCCTGATATGAATCTGTACAATTTCCTTAGACTTGCATCCCTCTTCTGACTGACGGCTACTCTTCTTTATCGTTCCAGCGTTGCCTGATCTTCGTCATCCATCTCCACTACGTTGATTTTCACACCGTTGTCTGCTGTTGGATTTCTGGAAAGAATATCTGCCAATAAGTTTTCCTTGCCAGGAACATGCACAATTGTGGCGTTGAATTGTTGTAAGAACAACGTCCACCTAGTCATCCTATCACTCGATAAGTCTGACTTGAGCATAAATTCCAAAGCTTTATGGTCAGTCCTGATAATTATCTGGTGTCCAATTAAAATCTTCCTCCAGTGATGCAAGGCTAAAACTCATAATTCCGTGGTGAAGTAGTTTATCTCGTGAGACCGTAGCTTTCTACTATTGAATGAAATATAGTGATTATTTCCATTCTGGTCGTTTGATAGAGGACTGCGCTGATTCCGACTTTAGAAGCGTCTGTCTCGACAATAAACGAACGTTCAAAGTCTGGATACTCCAGCTTGATGTTGTCTCTGAGCATTTCCTTAGCCAAAATGAATGCGTTCTCTGCTTCGATGTCCCATTTCCATCATTTTTCTTTTCAATAACTCGTGCAGTGGTGCCAATATTTCAGAATAGCGAGGACAATGGCTGCTGAAAAACTGACACAAACCTGCAAAGGCTCTCACATCTCTTATCTTCTTTGGTTTCGGAAACCTTAGGATGGCATTAATTTTGTCTTGGTTTGGATGGTAACCAAATTGATCGATTGTGTGCCCTAGGAAATTGATTCTCTGCTGGAAAAAGTGGCACTTCTTGAACTTTACTTTGATATTCACGTCTCTTAAGTTTTCCAGTAAGTTCCTTAAATGAAGTAGATGTTGCTCGGGATTTTCCGATGAAATGATTAAATCATCCACGTAGCATATGACATTGGCCTTCACCTCGTCTGTGAGCTTGTTGTCTAACACTCTTATCAAAGCAGGGCTTGAATTTATAAGTCCGAACGGAACCCGCTCAAAAATATAGCTAGTTTGGTCGAATAGGAAGCCTGTATAGCATTTGCTATCCTCTGTCAGCTCAATTAGATAAAAGGAAGAAGTCAAGTCTATTACAGAAAAGCAGGACTTCCCCTTAAACTTCCTATGTAGCTCCCTGATCTTTGGTGGCCGGTCGTACTCTTTTAGCAAGAGACTGTTGAGGCCCCTGGCATCCAGGCAAACCCGCAGTGATCCATCTGCTTTTTCACCCGCGGTGATTGGGTTTAAGTATGGGGTTGCTTGCTTCCGAATTATACCGTCTTTCTCCATGCCTTTTATAAGTTCAGCGACCTCCGCTTGATACTTCTCGGGAATCGGATACAGTTTCCTTTGAAATGGTG
Source organism: Meconema thalassinum (assembly GCA_946902985.2). Taxonomy (NCBI): domain Eukaryota; kingdom Metazoa; phylum Arthropoda; class Insecta; order Orthoptera; family Tettigoniidae; genus Meconema; species Meconema thalassinum. The sequence continues at coordinate 40,989,380 of OX336389.2, forward strand.
AGTTGTCCTTTAATTTAATTTGATATTTAAATCCTTTAATTAATCCTGGTTTGTCATCGAAAACATCGGAATATATCTGGATTAATTCTTCTAATTTTCCTTCATAGACCTCAAAAGTGTCAATTTTCAATCCATAATGACCTTTCCTTTCTAATTCCACTTCCGAAATAATTATTTCCAAATTCTCCTCGGGAATTTCACTTTCTCTGAGGTACTCATTTTCTTGTCCTTCAGCTTCATTGCTCCTTTCGTTGAATTTAATTATACCATTCCTTAGGTCTATCATGGCTCCTGTTTTAGTGATGAAATATATACCCAGTATAGCATCAAAACTAATTTTGTTTAGAACAATAAATATCTGTTCGTAAACATGACCATTAATCGTGAACTTCATGAGTGCATGGATCCTACACTTCATGGTCTTATCATTAAATACTCCACGTACTTTAATAGAAGACACTGGCATAGATATTATAGACTTTCCCTCCTTCAGTTTATTGTAACAGCTTTCTGATAGTATTGTTGCACTAGCACCTGTGTCTAGAAGTGTTCTTAAGCTTTCTCCTTCTGTCATTATCTGTAGAATAGACAATGGCAATCTTCCCTTTCTCTGGCTCCTCTCTTTCATACAGTAAATCGTCATCGATGCTTGATAGAATTCGTTTACGGCGATCTCATGCCTATCATTTGTGAACAGTGCTGTCTCCTCCACTTGCGTTTTCCAATCGGAGTTTTTTTTGTCCCTCATTCGAGGGTTGGTTGTTGACATAATCCTGAAGTTGAGGGTTGAGGTTCTGTCTCCTCACTTCTCTGGTTGTTCCTGCCTTCATTTTCTCTCTGACTATTCCTATACTCTTTGCTTTCCCTATCTCGTTCTTGATATTAATGCCTTACATTATCGTTATTTCTCCATCTCTATTTGATTGTTGCTGTTGTTGTTGTTGTTGTTTTTGTTGTCGTTGTCTAGGCTGTTGTTGTTGTTGTTGTTGCTGTCGCCTTTGGGCATAGTTATCGTCATTACAGTTTTTATACCGGCGATAGCCTCCTCCAGAGCCTCGGTTATTACTGTCATAGTAATCATTTCTTCTCCTGTCACTACTTCTGTGGTATCCTGTCCTACGTTGACCGTTATTCCAGTATCTTGCCTGATACGGTCTTCCTTCTCTAAAACGTGGATACGGCGGTTCGTAGCGGTTCCTTCCGTAGTCATTCGTTCGAGTAGGACCTGCTCCACTTCGGTTGTCCTCAGTCTGTTGTGTCTGGTCTACCAACACAGTGTGGACACCCCTATGTTCCTGCCTCTGTCTCGAACTATTATTAGGTATAACGTTAGGCGTAGAACTCGAGTGGTCTAACCGGCGAAGGATTTCTGCCATTCCCTATAACGTTTGGACCTCGGCTGAGATTACGTGCCTTCTTACATCATTCGGGAGCTGTCGTGATATTGCATGGATTAATTCGCTTTCCGCCAACGGAGGTTGAAGGTACTGAAGCATGGCGAGTAGAGATGTGAAGAAGGTTGCATACTTCATAGGGGTTGAGTGTGCGTATTTCTTGGAGTAGATCTCTGCCCTTATATCTTGTTGTAATACCTTAATCCAAAATCTTGTTTGCAATGCATCGGCGAATTCCTCGAAGTTTGCATAGGAATAACGAAATGCGCGGTGCCAAATTAATGCTTCGGATTCAAGAAACTTTTCAACTACCCGCATTTCTCGATCTCGAGGTATCCGGTTATCATCCAGATAGCATCTCATATCTCGGAGGAACTGTACAGCAGTAATGTTTCCTACTCCGCTGAAACGTGAGGGCTTGTCATCTATATTCTTGAGTACCATAACGTTTTGACTATTTCTAGGACCTCCCTGGTCATAGAATCCTCCTAGACCTCCATATTCCCTATGAATACGTTCTGTGTCTTGCGATAGGTGCTGTCTTTCTGGTATACGACTGAATATACTCTCCCTATCTTCTTCAACTCTCTCTTCTTTTCCTTCAAACCTTCCTAGCTCCTCTCTAAGCCTTTCATCTTGTTTCTGGTAAAACTCCGCTAAGTCTCGTCTCATTCCTAGACGTACTTCCTCCTTAAGTCCTTCATGATCGCATTGTTCTACTATGGAAAGTGATTTGATCCTGTTACCAATATCTAATAATTCTTTCTCCTGACTTGATTTTACCTTAGCAAGTTCTACTCTAATTTCGTTAACGGTAGTTCTTATAACGTTTAACTCCTCACTTTTATCGGAATCTGCTTTATTTACAAAACCTGTTAATTCGGTCTTGCTCGATTCTCTAACTTCGTCAATACGCTTGTACAATTCTAGCTTAAGATTATTTCTATTCGCTTTAGCATCGTTTTCTAGTTTATTGACATCTTTTAAAATTTTACTATGTAATTCTAACATATACTCTTTGTTAGATTATATCACCTCTTCTTTCATATTACTTACAGATTTAGATATACAAGATTCAACATCAACATTGATAGCCTCACTGATGAGTCTTTGTTGGTCTTCCAACTTACCTTGTAAATTGCCAACAATGCTGTTCAAATTGTTGAGCTGTTCAGTGAGCTGCTTCTGGGAACCTGTAATACTATCATTGTGTTTTCTCTGCTCTGTGGTAGCACTACTGATACTCTTTTGAATCTTTTCTTCTAACTGAATGATGTTTTCACTACATTTACTTTAGCTTCTACTACTTTCTTAGTGACATCTTCTCTTAATGTGGTCATTTCTGTTTTGGTAGAGGCCACATCATCTTTCACCTGATTGAAAGCTGATTTGGTCTCCTCCAGAGGTTTCCTACTTTCGTCTATTGAAAATCTACTCTCTTCCTGAGCTAACTTACTTTGTACCTGAGCTAACCTTCCTTCTTCTTGGGCTTTCTCTAAGGCTTTCTTTATGTTTTCCTGGGTTTGTTTAGCCTCTTCTTGTGCTTTCTCCTGTGCTATTCATGCCTCTTCCTGGGCCTTACTAATCGCTTCTTGCACTTTCCTAGCCTCTTCTTGTTGCTTTTCCTGTATTTTTCTCCTTTCTTCTTGTACTTTCTTGTCTTCCTCTCGTGCCTTTCTCAGTTCTTCTTGTATTTTCTCCTGAGCCTTTCTATCCTCCTCTCTTGCCTTTTTATTTTCATCTTGTAGCCTTCTACACTCCTCCTGTACTAGTATAATGCTAGCCTTAGTTACAGATTGAGTTACAGCAAGTTCAGCCTTCATTTCGGATTTGGCTGAAACAGCTGACTGTTTGATCTCTCTCTCTAACTTCTTACTATTGTCATGTGTAAGTTTGTGGAGGGCATCTACATCTCCTGTCAACTGCTTTGGGTTCTCCTGGATCATTCCCAGGATGGATTTGATCAGGGTCAAATCTTCCGACGACATAATTTTATACATTTGAGAAATTAGGAGGTATCATCTACACTACATTATGGGAATTTCAGAGTGACCAACTCATACTATTTATGGAAGAAGAATACTTCGACATTCATAACTTGAAGTCTAAAATCCTACCTAACCGCAATCTAGCAAACTGATCCTCTCTCATTTAACAATCCCTAACTGAATTAATTTACAACAACGTGAATTTAACTATCTGTTTACTTTTATATGACCAAAATATCATCAGCTGGTTTGACAAACATGCCTCTAAACAATATCGTACTCCTCAAATTTGTCAGTGTTTATTCACTTAAACAACGTTCCAAAATTTGGGATGGGCATTTATAAATACATTCAAAAATCCACAAATATCTTCGCAAAGTTTTCGTTGGACACGCTAGTGTCCCAACACAATTGATGCCAAACACATTGGGCGCCAAATGAAATAGACCTATATGCGCCCGAATCTCACATAGTCATCACCCATATCCGCTAAGAAGGAAAAGGATTGTAGGGACGTCGATACCCAGCCAGATACATCAACAATTCCCTACTAGGCAAATAACTAGGAAACCCTCGACGCATACCGGCCATGCAACAACACTACTAATTAGTTACACATTTAATGGAAATTACATATCCATAATATGATGGTAGGACGAGAATCTGGGATCTCGAGCGTGAACGGTGAAGTTGAGACTAATGAGTTCTAGTAACTATTACCGCACGTCGATTGCGAAATGAAAAGATGATCAGTTTCTATAAAAAGGTGCAGGCAAACGAAAATTAGTGCCTGAATTTATTTAACTAATATTTACAAACATGTTAAAAATCCCTAACATCAATAAAATCAATAAAAATTGAAAATAAAAATATTTAGAATGGTAGATAGTCCTTCTATCTTTCAAATACATTTTCACTCAAGTTTACATTGCATGAACGTTAAAATTCTAAAATAATACTTAAATAGTTATACTTAATAGTCAAATTGTGACGCGATAATTTACAGCAGTCTGATCTGAAATCAGATTGTTCTTCAATGAAAATAAAATTACAATACATTGCCCTACAATATACACTTATCTATTACAAACGTGAATGTGAAACGAATAAAATATAACCTATTTGAATAATAAAATATTTACACAGATAAATTTACCATGTCCAGCACGGTTTTTCAAAATATGTACAAGATCTGTCATTGTCAATGCGCTTCTGTTACTTAAAAACAGTTCTTATTTAACATTTGTTCACAAATAATATCATTCTAGTATATTTGAGTTTCTGTCATCTTAAGTTGAACTATAGTAACAAACGGTGAAGTTAATTACAGTTCATAGTTGTCATAGCAATGAATAAAAATTACAATAAAATTAAAGAGCGAGACGGAACTACTCGGTTATCCATAATTGACTTCGTGGATTTTATAATAACGCTGTCTGACATGTACAACACAAATACAACACTAATGTCAGTTACTTTTCCAACACACTGTAGTAATACTATGCTCCAAAGGCAATACACTTACTTCCTTTCATAAACGGTGAACAAACATCTTATATTAGCGTCAACTACGCTTCCAAACTTGGCATACACCTTTCTTCTCCTCTCAACAATTACAATAATAATGCACGGAATTCCTTTTATAAAAACCCATCTTGCTACAAACTTGTAGAAGAATCAGCGACCCTACTACGTAGACACTACCTGTGTAATACGGTTCAAGGTTCACTCCTAACCACCTCATCTCTAAATTAATTACCATCGTGCTCTTAACCCTTTATAGGTCCTTGGGATACTATCTTCCCACCATGTATTTATAGAACGGTGTTAGGGAGAGAATCTTCCCACCCATTTCATTTCAAGCAGTTCGACATGCATCCACATGCTAGATGCAGAGAAATATTTAAAACCCATTAATTTGATGTATACTGTCATCAGAAACCAAAGATGGGAAGCATATATCCCAGTGGTCTCCACAGTGCACGTGCTCGCCAGTTCGGTTGTGTTGGGTGAAATAAATGCGTTGTTTTACAGAAGAAGGTGTTTTTATAGAAGGTAAGAGATTTGTAAACGCTGGTATATAGCTGAAATACAATGTTAATAATGGTTTTGGTCACTTGAGTAAATATATTTCAGCTAGAATGGAAATTATAATCCTGCTCAGGGTGTTTGCCATAAAATAGAAGATTTTAAAAATTAATTTTCTGTGTTTTTAGTGAATACTCTTTTGAAATTATTGAATTATATTCGAATATAATAACTTTTAACATTCCAAAATCACTATTATATTTTTGTGCAGTTTTCGACTAAGATGATATAGGTCACTGACCTTGTGTTGCGTGGGAGTTACGGGGTTTTCTTAAATTATGGAGCGTGATGGTTTTTTATACATTATATCCTGTTAAATCAACCTCATTATTGAGTGATAAACAGAGTATCATCATAATTTGGAGGTGGGAGATTATTACCTCATTGCTCATTTAAGAAAACATACTGTCGGGTGTGGGCAGTGGGATAATAATTTCCCACCCCTTAATTCATAAAATAGAATCCACACCCATAAAATTGTTGCACATTCCTAATCACCTATCACCCCCAATTACAAATGTGCAAAAAAAAGCAAATATTTTACACCCCCAGTCTTTTGCCCTATAAAGGGTTAAACAACATTAACATCCTGTGTTCACAACAATACACCTTGTATAATATTCCACTTAGCTTTCAGCAATGCAATTCGTTTATAAACTCTCTCAACATCCTGTATTTCCACGTTAAAATAACATATTAACTTTACAAAACCGTAGTCCACTCGTCTTTATTGTTAATAACAATACTTCATATTCTCCCGATTCTGATATACATTCATGAATTAATTATTCATATTAAAACTTGTTACATTACATACAAGACCTCAGGTAGATCTATAAATCCCCTGGTCTGTGGTTTCGTGATAGCAAATTATAGCAATATAATTGTTGCTAATTATAGGCATCATTTGACCTCCATTGTCAACAATATGATCCTATTTCATAATTTAAATCCTTTATAACAATTGTCCTTGACTTATTAACGTCATATTAACATCAACATTCCGCAATTGGAATTGTTATTCTCCAATAATATTGTTTATAATATTTAATAAATGTTGCAATCATGATTTGACATATTAAACAGAGTTCTAGCATTTTACAATAATGCTTTGTCGTAATAACGATACAATTTAGCAATATTGACGCAAGGTGTTGCTTATAACGCATGTGTATCGATCGAAGCATTCCCTTCCATAAAACAGTTTCGTTTTAAAAGTGAGTATCTTAAAGCGATCTTTCAAAAATACAAAAAACGGAATATCTAAATTCAAATACAAGTAAAATTACGTCTGAACGACACACGGTGACGTATATTTAAAAATTACAGTGAAATCTCTAAAATAGACAAGAATAAAAACTCTACTTAAAAAGGTTGGTCACCCTTGAAATACTATCAAATACTACATCAAACTACATAGATATTGGAACAGTCGATCCTCTACCTTTCCGATGAGCTGCTGTCGAGAATACTTCGTCAGATATACGTGATGTTCCTTTCCTGGTTCGACACGAACCGGTCGGCTGTCTGGAACAAGTCCTTGGTGCGAACATGTCGGTCAGCTGTTCTGCGCCCTCTCTCTGCCCGAACTGCAAACACATGTACTCCCCCTTGGCTGCTAACTGTTCTTCTGTCTTCGTGACTGTGAGTCTAGAATCTCGTAACCCGGAGCAATCAAACCCCTTCTTCTTCTTGATCGTCGTGTAGCAATTCATCGGAATAGTAGGTTTGAACGTCTCTGGTTCACATCTCTCCAAGTTGGTAGTGGGCATTTGATTTGTAGAATTGACGGTGAATTCAGTATACTGCGAGTTGGATGTGCAGTAATGGTGCCATCGACCCATGGTCTCCAGGATCACTCTGAATATCCCACTCCATAGTGTAGATTAGCCTCCTTCCATAGTTTAGTAGATCATCGTAATCTTCTTAGTAAGACTTGAATACAAACATCCCCCCTGACTCAAGAATATCATATTGGTAAATGTTTAAAGAATAAGCTTCTAAGTGAATGCTGTTGTAGTCTTGTAGCTTGGTAATGCAGTGCTACTTGTTCTGTCGAAATGTGAAGCTTTGTAGAAATGAAGTCTTCTTTCAATGCGTCGAATTATATAGTTGCTGCTTTCAATAGCTAGATAATGCTTTTACTCGTTCATCGGTGTCTCCTTCTCTTCCTCGGCAACTACGCTGTCTCCACAGGTCCAGTTTGATCTCCTGACCGCGCTTCCAATTAACATAGAGCTCTCTCGGGACGCTCTGAACTATAGGTCTGGTCTCTTCAAGTTTTCGAGTAGGAGTGCAATCTCCGCTCGTGGCAATAGCGCGCGTGGCAGTCTGAGGTCACATTCTAGCCTCGCGTCGAGTCCTATAATACTGAGTTTTGCTAATGTCTCCTCTCCTGTCCATAAATACATAATTCTGTTTTGACAAATAAATTTCGTTTCCTCTTCTGGATATGAAGAAATGCTAATCTCGATTTATATAAGCAAATTTAATATTATAGCGATTCCCACAAAACTTATGTGATCAAATCTGATTGGCGGTTGGGTTATCATCAAAATGCCTCCCTGTTCTAGCCTCTTATCAGTGGGTCGTGTGCATAATTTGTTATTGTCATCTCGGCCAACCAAAACCGGTCTTTGGCTAACTTGAAGCCTTGGTCATATTCCAGCATCGAATGATCAGACTCTCCCTTGGTTAAATTATCATTCACTGAAATATTCCCAAATTTACATCCTTCCAAATATTCCAAAATTTTCCAAAAAGTTGTCAAAATGCTTTTATTCGCTTCCTAAAATATGTGTGTGAATAAAATAAATTTCTAGTTCCAAATTCCAATTCTTAGATCAATAAATTCACAAGTCGGTTCGATCCTCGGCTCCGTCAATGGCTGAAGCTGGGCTGAATTCGAGTGCAATACCATACTATCTTTCGTGGTTTTTCTTACTTGTTCTACAACGAGATTTCATTACTCAACTTTTAAAATACCATTATCGCATATTAATATTATAAACAATTTGACAACATCGTCGTAAATTCTTTATTCATATCGCTCTATTACCAAATAATCACTAGGAACATTATCTTTAGCTTTTATACAAGTCTGCGTTACTTTGTACGCTTATACATCATTCCTGCTCAAAAAGTCGCAATAATAATAATAATTCCCATTTCTATACACGGTTAGGTGTATGAAAATCAGCAATCCTACTTATATTCGCAATAGCAATGACTTGTCTTGTTGTTCCTCTTATATCTGTCAACCATTTCCTTCCTTATACATTCCCGAGCGATTCAAGTGCGATATTAACCTTTCTTTTCATTTATCAAACCACAGTTCATTGAACTTTGCAATTGAAAGATATCCGTCTGTATATTATCGTCTCAATAATATAAATGTACTACAGGGCCACGAGCCCTAACTTCGCCACTGTAAAATACATGAATAAATAAATAAATACTTTTAATTCCACGAATATAAATTCAAATTATTTGTTACTTATATTTTTCCACAATATTCCTTGTCATCAAAATTCTTAACATTCCATGCTGTCATACTGCAAATTTAGTGCTATCATGAGCTGTGCTACTTCGATAGACTATCAATTCCCTTTAATAAAGCAATGAGCTTTAACAAAGCGTTGCTTCGAATAAACTTATTGATGTTCTCATAAGAACTCATCAATAATTTATTAGCCATTAATAAATATGAAAATATTTATTTAAAATATTTCTGCAAATCCTTTCCAATGTAAAGGACAATATACATTCAATAAATTATACAACCAAACGTATTTTAAAATATTCCAGCATTAATCCAACTTAGATACGTATAAGGAATCGAATAACTATGCAATATCAAGAGTCGATGAAGATTAAAATTTACTATGCGTCAAAATCGAAATGATGACGCTTTTTAAATAAATTTACTTGAACGTTTAAACAATGAAAATACTAAATCAAGCGTTTAAAACATTTAAACAATAAAAATCAATTAGCCAAACAAAATTCTATCAAGTCAATTGTATCTACATTATTGCATATCTAACTACAAATATAATCGAGGAACTGTAAATACCTTTTGCTCGTAATATTCTTCTGAAATGTTGAATAACCTGGAGTGTTGCGCTCCGCCTCACACGGCTTGCGACGAGCGGACAGCTGTGTGGCTGTGTTACTGTCTCGGTAACAGCTGTTGTAGAAGTGGCCTCGTCTCGATCTCTGCCTTCCCTCCGGACCTGGGCTGCGTCACTCTCGTACGTTTCAGAACCGAGATGGTTTCTGGCGAAGGTCTTCAAACGACTCCATACTAGAAGTTCTACGGCGAATGGATACAGTTGCTTGTTATAAATGATATTTCCGAGGTTGATTTGGAAATGCATTGTAGCTGTATGTGTTGGCGACATTAGTGGAATGGAGATGTTGAGATTCCACTCTTCTTGAATGTGCGTTGGTGTGTAGCTATGTCACTCCTTGAACCCACATCTTCAAGATGGCTAGTTCTCCTCAATTGTTTAATATGACATCATTACTTCAGTATTATACATCATGTTGAACATCCGCGTTGACCCCAATTCTTAAGCATTGGAACGTATTTCTAAGTGATGCTAGAAATACATCGATGAACGTCGTTTGTAGAATCTACTTATTTTTCTAACAACTCTTGTAGTTTCAAAATAAACGTTGTTCTTGTTAGTAGATATCTGCTTATATATGTAGACTTATTCTCGGGTTGATTGAATGATGAATTCGCTCCGTATAATTCTGTTTATAAGAATGTATTGCGTTGGAAATTTACTAAGTCTTTCTGTTATATGTTTCATCGGAGCTTCGCCGAGCTTGACCGCAGGTGAAGGCGACTCCTCCGTCAAGCCTTTCGACTTCCCTCGGTCTATATATTCCGTAGTTGAGAATCACGTCTGTATTCTTTCGAAGTCAGAGATGGAATGCATCCACTGACGCTATCCCCTCTCCCTCGTTGGTCGATAAAAATGGCGTTCATGGCATCAGACCTTGAAATGGACATCATCACTTTATATCTTCCTCATCGGTATTCGTCTTTACATAAGATATATATCGACGTCATTAATTTTTAATTTCCTACAGGTTTCTGGCATTAAGTCCTTTCTACAAGTGTTTTCAAGTAGTTAATAAAATATCGTTCTCCGCCAAAATATAATATTCTAATTTCCTCATCTTTAGTGTTGTGTGCTTTCGTTGTTCATACGTGTCAAGGTGACCTGACTCTCCTCTCTGCTCGTGGATAACCAATCTGTTTTTTCCCAGGGAGAATCATTGACAATCTCGGTAACTCGCCAATTTCCAGACAAGGCCCTATCTCATTCTTTCAATGTTAAAATATTACAGAATAAAACTCTTCTCTTCACTGCTATAAAATGTGCAGATAAAAACATTCAACTCAGTCAGCGAGCCTGCTGTAGTAAGGATGTCTCATAAAATGCTGCAGGTAGCCTATCTAGTCCTACAATATCGGAGCTTGTATTCATATGCATGGACCGTTCGACTCCTGACACATGACATATCCCAAGTACTTTAAATATGGGTTCAGTACATAACTCTATGGAGTATATAACAATCCAAGTTGTTGGCTACGCGAAATATTTCTCAGTTCACCTAATTAACATTGAAAATCATGTTATCTACTAAACCAACATAGGGGCCAAACGAATTTAAATATTCAGATGGCTTTTTCTCGCCATTTAATCGTCCGAATGCAGTGAAAGTTGGTACGGCACATACTGTAATATACATGATTAAAGCTACTGGCATCTAATTTTATTCAATTGCTTTAATAACGTCAAGATGACAGCTGTGCTGTATTTTTAAATTAATAATTATTTTTTGTGTCCTAACCAAGCGATCGCTGTGAACATTTGAATAATGATCATAATCTTCGTATAATGATACATAACTCCATGGCCCGCGTATAGAACAATCCAACATGGCGATCATCCGAAATATTTAGACGGTTCTCAATATCTGCCAATCCATTACAGCAATCAAGCTGAAATTTTGTATATTGATAAAGGTTATAAACATACGTTCAACTATAGGTTTTGCAATAACCTGATGAACACAAATCCAATATAGCGGCGACTCGAAATTTAAATAGTTCTATGGATTCTTCTCGCGACTTTATTATCCGAGTGTAGTGAAACATAGCGCGGAATATCTTCATACAAGGCGTCTGAATATAGTTCACTTTCATTGAGAACTTCAAAATTGAGGCTGTACGAAATTATTAAAATCACGTTTATATTTCTCGCGATAGGTATGCAGGTTGATTTAATGAGTCATGATTATAATATTCATCTGCTGGCACATAATTCTATAGCACTGGTCTATATAAAAACACTCCAACATGGCGTCCATACGATACACTTCACCGGTTCTCAAAATCTCCGAAACTATTTAAGCAATCAAACTGAAATTTTGTATGGAGTTAGAGGACTCTTAACTAAGTACCTGTATGTAACTTTCCAAATCCTGAGAAACACAAAAACCTCATGGCGGTCAAGTGATTTTCAAATATTCAAAATAACATTTCTAGCGATCTAATCACCCGAGTGTAATGACACTTTGCACAGAGAATCTTTATTCAGAGGTTAGTGTAGAGACCTGTAATGATGTTCAATTGTTTTCAAAAAATTCAAGATGGCATCTGTATAAAATTTTTAAACCTACCCTTTTCTTCTCGCATTTTATTCAGGCGATTGAAGAGATGATCCATATGTTGAGCTATGATAATAATCATTACACAGTGAGTCCGGGAATGTTCTCCGCAGCGCCTACATGCGTCTGCGAGAGCTAGCTACAGCAGTTGCGTTGGTAGCAAGGCTGCCGCTTGCAACATAACAAATAAACAGTAAACTTTGTACTCACCACAGCCATTCATAACAGATGCTGGAACCATTCACAGTACATCACTCTTTTTCCGTAATCAGTTTGTTTTAATTCATGAACCACGGTAACTTTATAAGGGAACAGCTGAAGCTTGTCTCTTACAGCTTTATGTGCTGTCGACTTAGAGATTCCTGTTTGTTGAGCTAATTTTCGTGTTGATTTACTTGGACTACGCAGCATTATATCGGAGATTTCATCAAGTTTTTCGTCTGTTAAAAGCGTAGGCCTTCCTGATACCGGTACATCGTGAACTGAGCCAGTCACAAATTTACTTACCAAATCCCGAACGGTATCACGGTTTGGACACTTTGAATTAGGAAACCACGCCTGAAATCTTAATTTTACATTTTCTCTAAACCGATAACCTTCGCGAAAAACGCATTCCACCGAAAAAACTCCCTCTTCAGTAGTAAACATTACTGCCTGTATACTGTTGCACTCTTCCTTCTATATATCAATGATATAACACAGAACGTTCATTCACATAAGGAAATTTTGTATGCGGACGATACAACGTTCGTAATAAAAGGTGAAACTAAACAGGTCATACAGCAGTCTGCTGACTCCGTTACAGGAGAGTTAACCAAATGGTCACAAGATAATCGCCTCATAATAAACTATAAAAAACAGTATGTCTAAATTTCCACACTATACAGAATAGGAATCCTGCGAAGCCCAATATAACATTAAATGGTCATCAAATAGAAAATAAATCAGAAACAAAGTTTTTAGGACTATGGATACAACAAGACTTAAAATGGAATAAACATATACAATATCTGAATACTAAACTGAACTCGATGTGCTTTGCGTTACGTATTTTGAAAGCCTGCACTAGCATGCACACATTAAGAAATACTTATTTTGCTTATTTCCATTCATACGTAAGATACGGGGTCATATTTTGGGGTATGTCGCCAGATGTACTAAGCACGTTTAGGATACAAAAGAGGGCGATTAGAATTATGGCAAATGTAAACACTAGAGAATCATGTAGACTACTGTTTAAAGACTTAAACATTCTCCCACTGCCCTGCATATATATCTTTGAAAGTATTATCTTTTTTAAAAAGAATTTAATGAATAAATATGTTTTTCTTAAAACAAAAAAAATATGTTCGTCGGCATAACACAAGACAAAATCAAAACATTCATATTTCACACACATACACAAGCATATATCAAAAAGGAACTTTTCACACTGGAGTTAAATTATACAATAAACTACCACAGTATATAAAACTGGCCCCAAAAATAAAACCTTTGATAGAATGTTGAAAGCTTATCTGCAGTGTCATTGTTTTTACTCTCTAGTTGAATATCTTAGTGTATAGGAGCGATGAAATCTATAATTATATTTTACTTTTCTATTTTCATTGCAATACCTAGCTGTATGTTGTTGTATTTATAGAATTAAGTTTTCATATTATGATAATAGAGTAAGGTGTAAATAGGTGTGCAGTAAGATTGTACCTATTAAGATCTATTATTATAATAAGTTATAGATAGTTATAATATTAGTAATATATACCTGTTAGTTCTTTTATTTTATAGATGTAAATTCTGACGTGTCCTATATATACTGCTCAAAAAAATTAAAACACCACTTTTTTCAAAGGCCACCAAATTTGGAAAGTTGACTGCACAAGGTCGAAATCTCAGTATGACGTTTGCCCCGACGCCTACCAAGCACATGCTTCAGCACAACTCCCCAACCTGTGTAGTTTCGGGATAGCGCCCCCAAAACCAGCCCATTTTTGCAAACCGTAAATTGAAGTTTGCGAAAAACGCTGTAGGACTTGTCGCAGGTTGCCAAAGCAGTCGAAAATGAATGAGTCTTGCTCTTAAGGTTCCACGAACACGTTGAAATCGTTACATTTGACGTTTGGGCATTTTCAACCCCCTTCATCATTCCCTAAACATGGACTACCATTGGGGGCGCCTGAGAAGGTACCGGATGTGTTTAACCACCTGAAAACCTGCACACCGTCCTCAGTTGCTGATTGCAGTAAGTTCTTAAGGCCTCCGGCAATGTTCACCCCTCCTAACACCCTCAACTGGCAAGGGACCAAACCACCCCGTCTTGATTCACCCCTAAGGAAGGTTTAAATCGAGATTTTTATCAGTGTTGCTAATAGGGGGGTCTTCCCCTAACGTTTCAAAAGAGGACCTGCGCCTGTGTCGCCACCCTTTCCCTTGCTACCCCCTTTTGTATGATTTTTCGAATCAGGCCCTTTTTAAGGGCTGAAATGAGGTCTTAATCGCTGAAAGGGCTGTAAAGGTCCTTAGAAGTAGTGGTGACACGAAATCAACCCCTTCCGATGTTTGATTGACATTCCATCCCCCAAAGTTGACATTTTTGCACCCTCAACCCTCCCTGTCGGGACGCGTAACGCGTCATGGCAGAGTTTTCAGAGTTGGATCAAAATGAAGCTTATGGCCTGAAATGGAGCCCAAAACAGCAGATTGGATGGAAATTCATCGGTAGGGTGGGAAACGGGACCAAAAAGTTTTCAAAAAAGTTAACAGCCTCTAGTAAGTACATCAATGCATAGGCAACCCACATCACGTCATTTTTCTCCCATTGCCAAACTTTGTAACCTATTGCCGATCATAGGCAACCCACACGTACGGACGTGATGTGGGTTGCCTGTGCATGGGCGTACTTACTGTAGGCTGTACACTTTTTTAAAAATTTTGGTCCCGTTTCCCAACCTACCGATGAATTTCTATCCAGCCTGCTGTTTTGGGCTCCATTGCAGGCCATAAGCTTCATTTTCATCCAACTCTGAAAACTCTGCCATGACGCATTACGCGTCCAGACAGGGAGGGTTGGGGGTGCAAAAATTTCGAATTTGGGGGACGGAATGTCAATCATCGATCGGAAGGGGTTGATTTCGTGTCACCACTACTTCTAAGGACCTTTACAGCCCTTTCAGCGATTAAGACGTCGTTTCAGCTCTTAAAACGGACCTGATTCGAAAAATCATACAAACGGGGGTTGCAGGGGAAGGGGTGGTGACAAAGGCACAGTTCCTTTTTTGAAGCGTTAGGGGAAGGACCCCCCCCCCCCCCATTAGCAGCACTGATAAACATCTCGATTAAAACCTTCCTTAGGGGTGAATCGAGAAGGGGTGGTTTGGTCCCATGCCAGTTGAGGGTGTTAGGGGGTGTGGACATTGCCGGAGGCCTTAAGAACTTACTGCAATCAGCAACTGAGGACGGTGTACAGGTATTCAGGTGGTTAAACACACCCGGTACCTTCTCAGACGCCCCCAATGGTAGTCCATGTTTAGGGGATGATGAAGGGGGTTGAAAATGCCCAAACGTCAAATGTAACGATTTCAACGTGTTTGTGGAACTTTTAAGAGCAAGACTCATTCATTTTCGACTGCTTTGGCATCCTGCGACAAGTCCTGCAGCGTTTTTCGCAAACTTCAATTTGCGGTTTTCGAAAATGGGCTGGTTTTCGGGGTGCTACCCCAAAACTACTCAAGTTGGGGAGTTGTGCTGAAGCATATGCTTGGTAGGCGTCAGGACAAACGTCATACTGAGATTTCGAGCTTGTAGGTCAACTTTTCAAAATTTGGTGGCCTTAGAAAAAAGTGGTGCTTTAATTTTTTTGAGCAGTATAAAAATGTATTGTATACATGTATTTGATCAAATGGAATTAATAAAAATCAATCTATCTATGTATCTATCTATCCAACAATCTATCTGAACGCTCGCTTACTGCAATACACACTGAAGACATACAGGCTCCTTCGCGTATCGCAATACACACTGACAGCCCACACGCGGGAGTCCCTCTTTCAAGGACACAGTGCAGCCAAATAAACTTATGACTCAACCACTCGCAGCTGCACGTACCCACTGCGGAGAACATTCTCGGGCGCCCTGTATAAGGGCACAACATTCTGAAACTTATTTTTCGTTATTCATAGAAGCCATGCAATTGTTCTTTTGTAAAAATTAATTCCATTGGTTCGTCACAGAAAGATGCCACCTCGCAGGAGGAGTCTTAATCACCGATATTGAAAGCTATATATTTTAGCACATAACTTCCCATTGTAATGGTGTTGATGAATACACAGGTTGTAAACCAAAGGCTATTTAAAATAGGCCTATCACATGGGAAATCGTTCTAATAGGAGGGAGAGTTTTAATGGAAAAGACCGGTGTGATTTATGAAAATAGGCTATTTAGTTCTTCACGGAACTACTTGTTTCATATGATGAAAATGGGCTAAAAATTGTTTGTTCTTACGTGAACGGGCAATCACATGCTTCCTATCCGTGGGAATCATAGGCGTCTTCTGACGCTCAGTAAGAGCAAAGTCCCGGTCACACAGTAAGAAACTATGGCCACATATTATGAATTTCTGATGGATTTCCGAAAAATATCCACTCCTAATGAAATACATGTATAGACAAAAGTAGATGTTTTTGGATGGTTCTGGTCCCACCTCCATCTCCCCACCTCCAAGATGGCGGCCGTAGCTTAAATTAACCTGGCTTGTGAACCAATAAGGTGAACGAGGTGTCAAATTACTCGGACGGACACCCTCTTTCCTCTCGACAACTTATTTTAACTTATTTTAACCCTAAAATAAAACCTACCCCTACTAGGGGTGAATGAGTAATATTTTAAGTAAATGTCGCTTTCCATGTGCGACATGTGGGAGGTTGAATACTAATATGAAATTAAACGTTGATCCACATGAAAAACATGCACAGTCCTGGATGCCGCTATGATTTAACATTTTTATTTTTTGTTCTTACGCATGAGCAATTGGGGTGTTTGTTAGAGGGTGGACTTTTTGAATAATTATTTATAGATAAGTTATTTTTTTAAATAACCAAAAGATCCAAAACTATTAGGTCATCGACTTTTTAATATCTCATGAACAAATAAGGCTAGGGACTTGTATGAGGGATCGTTGGACTTGGGGTGACGCTCTGTTTTTGAATGTATTATTAATTTTTGTCAAAAGGGCCTAATTACACTTTTGTTTATATCTCTCTA
Source organism: Meconema thalassinum (assembly GCA_946902985.2). Classification (NCBI taxonomy): domain Eukaryota; kingdom Metazoa; phylum Arthropoda; class Insecta; order Orthoptera; family Tettigoniidae; genus Meconema; species Meconema thalassinum. Next base: position 41,006,796 of record OX336389.2, read on the forward strand.
ACTAATAACCAGAGATGGTCAAGTGAGGTGTCATACGACTCAGGATGGCCAACCCTTTTCCATGGCCAACGAATTTACCCAAGAGACCCAAAACAGCACGGTCATTGACCTGAGATTATATAAACTAATAATCGGATATCGACATGTAAGGTCAACCCTTTCCCATGACCAATGAATTTGCCCAAAATAAATTTCTAAAGTAAACTGTATTGCTGGCAGTGCTCACACAGTAGGCAAATGACAGAAATGCTTGGCTAACAGTAATACAATCATTTACGGTTGTCTAATGTTACCAGGTAACCATTTTTGTGCTGCAGTAGCGAGCACATGTGCCTCTTGCATTGGAGATCTTATCTCGATTTCCAACTCCAATGCCTTGAACGAATCAAGCTAAGAGAGAAGGGCATGGTGGCGCAGTGGTTAAGCTGTTAGCCTTTCACTAAGGTAGACTAGGGGTTGCTTTCAGGTTAATATCAAAGAAAAGCAGAGATAATGTTTAAAACCCATTACACTTTTATCTTTTGAAATGATTACTTGGATTACAAATACAAAGGTGGACTGGGTTCGATATACAGTTAATGCCCCCTATCGCACACTAAACTGTAGGGAAGCCAAAAGAGCAGTGGTAAAATCGCTATCTGTAGAGAACTACCAAGAGGTTTTATGAACTGGCAAAGCTATGTCGCGTAAACAGTGCAGGATAAATCCAACAACGATAATTTGTATCTTGTAGATCAGAGAATATGCACATTTGCCTCCATGGATATCAAATGTGTGCAGACGAATGGCCTACGCATTAGCCTATCATGGGGTTACAACCACGAGGAGGAGGTGTGATTTCTATATTTTATTGTTTAGAGACATGGCTTTTTGTAACCAGTATAAGTAGATTTAGTATTTTGTAAATATTCATTTTTGTAATTGTAAATAGTTAACTTTTTGTAAATAGTGGAAACCATTTTTTCTTTTTTTTTGTAATGGTAAATGTTAAATCTATAACGTTCTTTGGGATGAGTGTGCTTGTCAAGAATGTTTTTGGGGATAAATAGAGTGGTTGTGTTTGTTCTCAAAGACAGGCATGGTTGTGTGAATGTACGACTACACAGAAAGAGAGAGAGAGAGAGTAAAACAGCCTTACCTGCAGTAGTAGTAGTAGTAGAACTCTATGTTTTGCAAACACATAGGCAGACTGTACCATCGTCATGGCCAAGCACTCACTTTAACACCATTTACAAAAAACTTAAAATGAAAAAATCATATTTCTCAAATATGAACTTTTGACATATACAAAATTTAAAAAATATGTGTAAACAACAAAATGGAAAATCCATGTTTCCATATCATGAAATTCAAAAACTTCAAACTGACATTTAAAAAATGCAAAAGGAAAATTAAGAAATTGCAATGTGTGATTTGTGAAAGTGAACAAATAGCTATCATTATTTTAAAAATAAAAAAGCATGGTGCTCTATGGTTGAGGTGTGAATCAAATCCCCTCTACTTATTTGGACCACCGGAGACTGAGTAGACTAGTTTTAGTCCTCATACCACTTTTAAAATTTTGTGTTAAAGCTAGGAATTGAATCCAAGAGCTTGTTGGGGAGACGAAGGTTAGAATATTTTAAACAGATAGCCTCGGATGTATGGTGTGGTAGCTATATAGAGATAAAACGATGAGCTCGTAACAGGGTGCAATAGAGATCTGCATCAAACCAGTCAAAAGACTGAAGACTCAAACAACAACATGTAGAGCTCACCATAATAATGTTGTGTAACGGTTAATGTTAATCAACGAACAGTAATGCATTACTAAAACCCATGACACGATACCTAAGAGCTTTTCTACCTTTAGCCCTATATTAAACACCCAGTTTACAAGACTCATAACTGCAATGTTATGGTCAAACAAAACAAAATCTATATTTCAAAACAAACAAGTGGTTTAGTCAATGTATACTGGAAAAAGTTTTATAAACACTCAAGTCCACAAGACTAATTAAATTAGTAACTGTCAGGCTGGCCGAGTGGTTAAGGTGTTTGACTTAAGATCAAATTTCCTGTACAAGGAAGCAAGGGTTCGAATCCCTTACCTGACATAACTATTGCCTTAACATGGTTTGGACACACTGTATTATTATAATACTCGATACACACACCATAAATAGAGTGTATTGTTTAAGACCACTCTCTTTCTGAACATTGTCAGAGACTGTTGATGGTTAACAATGGCATTAATAGTAGGACGTGGGGATGGCAATTAAGAAAAACAGACAATACCCATACAATATTTTTATTTATATAAGCACTTGTACAATAGTTACATACAAAACACCTTTCTCTTTTCTCTATTACTATTTAGTACTTTTTGATCCTCTTGCATATGAAGAGTATATAACCTTGTAGTTCAGCCCCTTAAAACGACAACACCACCTTTTTAATAGTCAGTGATGTTGATGACTCTTGAGACGTGGAAGATCGATTAAACATAACTTTTACAAGAGGGGTTAAATGTTGCTCAATAAACACTGCACTGTTTTGAGTAGCAACATTTTTCTTGTACTAGCTTTTTAGTACTGTCATGATCTTTTGTTGACATTAACAGTGTTTCATCTGGTACACCACATTGATGATCACTCACACTTAAAACCTCACAATTTCTACTTTTTAGATTGGCTCGACATTTTTTTGACCTCTGTTTTGAGCATTGCCAGAATATTATTCCTTTTACATTTTGTCGTTTATAGTTATAAGAGTAGCCTTTATAGAGTACACGTTGTTTATCTCGGTTAGTTGTAGTAATTTCCATAGTAGCAACTAACCTGTGTATGAATTTCACACTACAAAGGTTATAACTGTTCTGGTAATAGAATGATTTAGCGTTGGTTTTTATATTTAATATGTACAGTTTGAAGTGAAAGCAAAGTGGAAGAAAAGTGGTTGCAAAGCGGTAGAAAATATTACATGTATTGTTAAGTTATGTGGGTTAAAAATTGTTTGTTCTTACGTGAACGGGCAATCACATGCTTCCTATCCGTGGGAATCATAGGCGTCTTCTGACGCTCAGTAAGAGCAAAGTCCCGGTCACACAGTTAGAAACTATGGCCTCATATTACTAATTTCTGATGGATTTCCGAAAAATATCCTCTCCTACTGAAATACATGTGTAGACAAAGAATGCACCAGTTGTTGTTTTGGCCAACACAACGGTCTCACCATAAGATTAACTATCTTTCTTTGCCTCAGTTCATTTGTCTGTGCTTGTTACTATGTACCCGAAACACTTACCAATACCTGGTGAAATCCCTCGATGTTCACTGGATCGTAGAACCTGAAAAATGCCCGGCGAAAAAACCCTCCCAGGTCCTACCACCAAGTAGAGAAATGAATGGGGTACTAGTCATCCTAACAGGCTGTTTTAAGAATGGCCATGGCTACAACGAACGAACAAACAAGAAACTAGCTCAAGAACACGAAAAAACGACTCTAAAAAGAAGTATCTCAAGGGTGGAAGACCCTGGAAAAAGAAAATCCTAGCGATGGCCATCTTAAAACGACCTCCAATCTCTTCGTTAAAATATCACACCATGATTTAAAATTGGGAAAACAATTTATTCCAAGAGAACAAGGTAACAGACAAGAAAATAAAATATTAATACCCTGTCGGCAAGAAAACAAAATCACAGCTAAACACAACTGTAGTAAGAAAAACCTAAGTGATATCAGAAATGGATTACGATCATCACCTACACGCTGGGGTGATTCTAAATATAATATCTCACATTATGAAATAAGGATATTAGGCATCAATCTCCTAATGATATTAGGAGGACTGGATGAAATATTAGACGATGAATAACGAAGAATTATCAAAATTTTTACACGTGTATCGTCTTAAACGATATTCAAAAAGTGTAGCAATATCAAGATTATATACAAGTATTTATAAGAATATATAGAGAAATGTCCTCAGACATTCACATGATTCAGCCTAAACGGCTGATCTTAGCCAAAACATTCGCATCGTGATGTGTAATTAACATTCAATACATCGGGTTACCAATTTTTATCAAGCAATTAAGCTAAATAGGGTATCTATCGACTATGTACATGATTCAAATTTCAAGTAAACTTGCACAAAATTGTAGAGGTTTTAACGATTATATGCTGTGGAAATGTCTTAAGTAGCTCGAATAGATTATCCAAGCGTTGCCTTTGATTAGGTGAAGAAAAGCATGTAGGATCGCTCTATAAGAATGACGACGCCATGTCTCCAACAGACATTAAAATACCAGAAATACTCATCTATATTAATGTAACACCAAACACAGGTGTTGACTACTCGAAGTCACAAACAGATTGGCACTTACCGGCTGAAAAGCACTTACCGGCTCAATCTAAAATAGGCCTAATGCTTCAACAAGCATAACATCTCACAAATATGCATCATCCCAGATGTGCATCCAAAACACAACACAACAAGGCTATAAGAACCTTCAAGACACTACTATTATTTAATCTCAATACTCACACAAGAGCTACAAACATGATTAACTCACACACTAACCTTAAGCACGTTGTTCAAAGTCAAGACACTGAAACATTCCACTAGCAAATTAACCTATCTTGCCTCCCGATAATGTATATTAATAATACTTGTTCATTTTTCTTGACTCCAAGACAAGCTTTCCTGGAATAATTTAATCAACTTTGTGAATGGTGTTCAAAACTGCTATACTATATCTCACTCACACAATTGCATTAAATGCAATTATTTACGTTAATACTGTGGAAAATACATGTCTCAAAATGACATCCTAAATTAAGTTAATCTCAAATCAATACCTAATAGAAGGTAAAACTGATCTTTTCCTGAATCAGGATAGCCTCCAACTTCGGTGGGTTTCGAAGTATCACTGGATAAAACTTACACCATGAAAGCAAGTTAACTAATCAGGTTAATCCAATGACAATCATTAAGTAAATCCACTAATAAATCTGCACTCACAAAACCGAAGTGCTTTCCATCAAAAAAATAATCCAACAGGTGGATTAGAACTATAAATGCAATGAACACCATGATAATCTTTCCAAGATTCAAATCGCTGCGAAAAAACGAAGTTCTTAACAGAACAGTAGTACATGAAAAACATGTACTGGCCTCAAAGAAATCAGTGTTCCAAACACTGAGAAACAAACGCGATTAAAACTATGCTTGGACAAAATATTAGAGATCTTCCCCTAAATTCTCTTCTCGGCAAATAAAAATACGCACTACTAAGAAATTACTGATTCTACTGATTAAATGATCCAAACTAATAATACACAAGGGATGAATTCGTTAAGCGAATACAACATCCCGGGAACACAGCAAGTCAGATTCGACAGAAACATCGAACCTAAACTTGTGAATACCCATTTAATCTACTAAAATGAAATGACAATTGCAATTGCTAACAAGTGCCTCTACTAAGCTATGTTAGAGAGTCTGCTGGACCAGTACCTTTTGTTGCACCTTGAAGCGTCTTAAGCGGGATATATAAAGATCTGATGCATATCCAGGGTATCACTCTTCTTCTTCTCTGGATCTGGGAATCGAACCCGGGCCTGTAGCGCACACGCATACTGGTCAGACGACCATACGAGCCTACTCCCTTCATGCCAGAAATACTATAATCCGCCTGAGAAATAGCACTGTCCTGCATGTCGCAGCTCATGAAAGCACTCGCAAGCAACCACTGGAGTGCGGTGAAAATATACTCCTCTCCAACAAGGAGAATGCAGTTGTGGGTGGCAGTCATTTCGCTTAAGCATTTCTCATGAAGCTACCCCATTAAATCTAGCCTGCCATTATGGAAGTCATTACTATAACGTTGAACTTTCCCACTGACATCTCAGACGATATTATGCGTTCTAGTGTCTGCATTATGTACAGCTTAACAAGTCCTGAAGTTAGCATGTATCAGCACAATCATACACGTTACTATTGCTCGTGATGAAGACCTGACAAGGTTTCGAAATGGCTGCCTTGATAATGGACACCGCTGGACAGAGACATACAGTCAGTCCGCGTTCCGTTTCGACACAATTCTTCTTGACCAAGATGGCAGTATACATTTACAACTGTTCTGAAAATATCTCAGATCCATTATAAAATGGTAGCTTTAAAAAGTACTTGTGCACGGTACACGTCCGCTTGTCGAGACACGAAATACTCTGCACGTTTATAACGCACTTTGAAAAAGAACTGTTCGGCTTCGCTGAGTATAAACGCGAGCCAACTCCACACGGAGTTATCACAGCCTGCCTTGCACCTGCGATCTCGCTTACTAGCCGAGTTGCGTAACCACACATATGACACTCCGAATACAAAAGTACCAGTCCAAGTGCAGTCGCCTTGCTTGCAGCCAAACGCCACGGCAAGCAACCCCCACTACTGCCTTCCTTCATCGATTTTTTTTTAGCGTATGGCTTTTAGTGCCAGGAGTGTCCGAGGACATGTTCGGCTCGCCAGTTTTGTAGCTGCTTCGAGACGGACACCCAATGGGTGAGCTACAAGTACCGTTGGGGAGGGAAGGAGGGAAGTTGGAATGTAAGGACGAGGAGTTGGAAGGTAGCGGCTGTGGCCTATAGTTAGGGACCAACTCCGGCATTTACCTGGAAGGAAGATGGGAAACCACAAAAGACCATCTTCAAGGTTGCCGGCGGGGGGATTCGAACCTCCTCGCCTCCCGGATGTGAGCGACTGCCATCAGTCGTGCCGTAACCACCACGGCTAACTCACCCGGTCCTTCATCGATATCTCGATGTGTCAATAACTCGCTTATGGCTTGATCATTATAGATGTTATTCTTGCACGTCGCTTGTTATATTATATTCCTCATATGAAATAGCTTTCTGCTATGGTAATCTGCGTTCTACGTCCTTTGAAAAGTCTTCTAATACTCTGATTCGCTTCAAATCAATAAAGATAATCCTATAGCCTGGATCGATATATGACATGACGTCACGTATACGTTTATTGATCGGTCTATCTGTGAGTCCACCCACTCGGGAATGCTCGTTACTTTCCGATCTCGAACCGAATGACACTTCTTACATTAACGGCGTGATAGATCATGACTTGACTCACGAGCTCAACAGCATCGCATCTCTCGTCGTCTCCACTGCAGTATCTGGGCATAACCTTATGAAAATATACGGTACAGTGACATTCCACGTTCTTCCACCGTGTTATAGCCAGAATTACATGTTACTTTCATCTAGCGGTGCATGGTATAACTACCAATATTATCTCACCTCACTGTTCCGCACATCCCCCAGGGGCTCACAACTTGTGGGACGTGGGTTGGCAACCGCGGGACCCCAGCTGAATCCGGCATTGCTTCCACTTACTTGTGCAGGGCTCCTCTCTGTTATCTTTCCTCTCGACCTCCCTTGGTCAACGCTTGTTCTTTTCCGACCCCGACGGTATTACGGTATTCGAGGCCTAGGGAGTCTTTCACTTCCCCGCCTTAAATGGCCCTTGTCTGATCTTTCCTGGTCCCTCATTCTTCGAGGTGTCTTTCATTGTGTCTCCTGCCTTCTGCTCAAGGCCCTCAAGGAGGTAGGGTGTGTGTAGCCCTACCACTTATAGTGCACCTTGGATTGTGCTACACCCTGAAGGGCTCACATCTGGTGAGTTCGGGAGTTGGCAACCCCGAGGGCTTCCTGAGCTGGGTCCGGTTAATCTCCTTCCATTGCCTTTCGGGCGGTCCCTCTCCTCTTTACCTTTCCTATGTACCTATCCTGGCTCTCCTTTCTTCCAAGTGCCTTAATTCTCATTCTTCGTGGGTTGAGGGCGTTTCTTTTCCTCCTGTCTTATGTTTCCCTTATTCTAATTTTTGTTTTCCATTTCCTCTTCCATTTTGGAAGTATGTAGTTAGTTTTTGTTTCATTTCATTTAGATTTTCACTATCACCCGAACCATTAGGGGCCGATAACCCAAATGTTTGGCCCCTTAAACGGACTCATTTAATTGTTAACTGTGTGCGAACATCCCTACTCGCGGTGTAGGAGCCCGCTTTAATCACAAGATCGCATATGTATCACACCATGTGATAAAGAGAGCTCAGTGTTGCCTCATTAACACTTAATATTGTGCTTTCAGTCGGTCAACGCAACATAATTCCAAAATCCTGAAATATATTACATGTGATTAAGATTTATATAGGCTATATTGTTATGGACATGTTTCGCTCGTCAAGCGAGCACCAGCAGATCCAAATTGCTCTACAAAACACTACCAAACCTGCAGTGACACCCACAGTTAGTCTCTGCCCTCCAAAAACAAAATACAAGAAAACTCGTCAGAAAACGTATTGAGTGAGTGTTTCTATTGAAAACTGCATTTTTATGATAGCTTGAACGCGTTGTTGCTACCGCAATGAGTAATTCACATTTGAATATTATAATAACAACGTCCCTCTTAATTGATAAGGTATTCGAGACCTGGAGGGTCATCTATCAAAACAGCATCTCGTGCAATAAAATGACGAAAATAACTTTCGGAACTTCCCTCGTACAAAAATACAAAGAAAGAACAAACTGTCTTAAATGACAATTGTTTGTCATAAATGTGACAAATATTTCTGCGGAAAACAAGGTGAAAAAGTCACGTGTGCTTCAGATGTGGAAATGACTCAGATGGCTCAGACTTGTAGATTTACACAAGCAGGATGTTCGCTGTTTCACTGTGTTGGGTAGGGTTTCATTGTTGAATACTTAACCATTTTCAATATCATTCAAATACACTGCATACCAATAATATTAATCTTAAGTGTAAAATGTTTCCCACATTTAGCTTTATTTGCGATTGAAGATTTTTCCCCCCTGGTCCACGACGTTATCGTTTTTGGCTTAGTCCTGCGAGGGTTAATCAGGACATTGTAATGACCGATTAATCTTCAACACGATCAGATAAGACGAATATATGACTGGTAGCTTCTAGTGACAGGTGTGTGAGTATTAAAAGGCTTATGATTTATAATAATAAAGTTAACAGATGTGAATGTTTTATGTTCCAGATCTATCAGAACAAGAGGTCGAGCTCGTGAAAGCCATCATAGATAATAATACCAGAGCTCTGAAAAAATTTAATTGCGAAGGAAGAAATTTAGACACACGTTTACCGAATGGGACCACCTTACTAGAAATCGCCATTGAGCAAAATCAATATGAAATAGTAAGAACTCTCCTGTTGTGTGGAGTAGATCCGAATAGGAGAGGGAAGAGATCTTATATATCAAGCAGCAACAGATCACCTAGAGAAAGGGAGTACACTCCTCTCGAAACTGCTGCCGTATTTAATCGACCAAAAATAATTGATCTCCTCGCTAAATTTGGGGCCGATCCATCAGAAGTTGGAGAAGATGGTGAAAACGCCCTCAGCTTAGCTAAAAAGTACAGAGCAGAGCATTGTATAGGAATCTTGAAGATTTTATGCGGTAAGTAAACGATATTTTTATGGAGTTAATAAGCTCGGCGGATACCTTGCGCAGCAAGGCGTGCAAATTGTAGAAATGCGCGATTAACGCTAGGATAGAAGAATAAGCTTAGTATAGTGTGACGAGCATCAGAGACCAATGGATAGCACTAAGGAGAGTGTGTCGTATGTTATTATGTTTGAGAAATGAGTGTATATAAAAGATATGCTTTGGTTTATTTGAACAGAATGAATCGCAGAACATTCTTTACTGAATGCAGTAATGGGTTATTTTCGACGTGCCAAAGAGCATAGCATAAAGAACGTTACTGGGCTGACGTTGTGGCGTAACGGTAAAGTTCTTGCCTGCTGTGATCACGGTTGCAGGGTCGAAACCAGGCGTAGTCAACTCGCATTTCAGGGCGCTTAAATGCGCGGTAGCCGTGTCAGTTGATTTACTGGACCGTAAAAATCCCATTAGGGGAAAATTTTGGCACCCCAACTTCTCTAAACCAGCAGTAGTTGAAAGGAACGTTACAAAGAATTGCCAAATATTCTGGTGTACCAAAATATACTGATATCATTGACAATCGTTGAAATACACACAGCACAAACATCTTTCTAACATATCTTTGAGAATGAATACAAAATTATGAACAGTGTCATCCCACGGTGCACAAACTTAAAGCTAATAGGGGTAATAATCTCTGACACACTAAATTGGAACATGCAAAGTGAAGAGGCAAGTTGTAAGGCCACCAAAGTTCTGGGTTTCTTGTACAGAAACCTGAGAGTTTGTAAACCAGAACTCCATGCATGGTGTGTCCGATATTAACGTATACTTGGCATCCAACTACAGCGGAAAATTGAACAAGCTGCAGCGTATTCAGCACCGCGCAGCTCGTCGTTCCCCTTCCCCTTTGTCAAACTCTCCGTGTCTAGAGGCCAGTAGCGTAGCCAGGATCGACCAATGGGGGGATTTATAGTTACTCGAAGCCAAACTCTACAAGCCTTTCGTCCCCCAGCGTAGCCGCGCTCGTCAAACGTGCACCATGGCCGCGAGGTCAGCTGCAGTAAGTACGGATATCGTAGGTTCGAATACCGGTGCTGACAGCGGTTATCCTGAGTGAGGGCTTTCCCAGGGTTTTTCCACACTGCCTACAGGAAATTGCCGGGATAGTGTCTTACTTCAAGTCCCGGAGCGTCTACCCCATCCCTATCCCTGATACATTTACAGACATTAATACAGTCATCATAGTAATACAGGTTGACAGACAACTTCACACACACCCAACTATACGGGGCTGATGACCAAGATGTCTCAAGCCCCTCAAATGAATTATTAACAAAACTCTACAAGTATTTCCATTTCTCAACGAGATATTATTACACAAGAAAAGTTTCATGCATTTTGGTCCAGAAGTTTTCGAGTAACACAATATGCACAAAAGACAACAACAAATACAGTTCTTTAAAAATGAAGTTAATTTTTGACTGAAATAGTAAAGATAGAACATTCCTGTTACCCTGACAGGAACAAAATAAACTCGAATCTATCTGTGCTACCAACATAAAGATTGCGTATCTCTCAACAAGAGAAGGCATTTACAGAAGTCTAAGGAAAAGTGGGCATATCCTCTCACGATGTATCATGTTGATTTATGAGTTATACAATAGGCTACTCAATTTTATGTTTATTCCGTTTCTTTCAACAAGATCCTGTGCTTTACATTGCAATTAGCTCTGAATGCCTAAAATATCATTTTCGAAGACTTTAACCACCTACTAAGTCCTTTTTACCTTACAAATGCTACATGCTGCCGGAAAAAGGTTTAGTTGAATACACTACACATGCGACAAATTTCACTCATTCGTGAATGGGAGATAACCGTAATTCGGGGAATTATTGGACATACAGTATACTGTATCAACTAGGCTAACGGCGATCTCATACTCAAGAAGTTAATAAAGATCCCACAAATAGTGTTAAGTCCTTATTAAAACGCGTTATTTTAAATTAAAACTAGATTAATTTACTGTACATACAACTTCTCTCCCGCTAAGAAAAGAAATAAAAGATAATATTGTCCTGCTAGGTGGGATTCAAAATTATTTGGCACTAGCCTCAGTTTGAAATAAGCTATATTTCGCGATGGAAAAGTTTGATTGGCAAACCTAGGAGGACGGAGTTGTATTTCCAGTTGTATACACAGTCACAAAGCTCGATGCACTACGGAATTGCATCCTCTTGGTAGATGGAGCGACACTAGCGCTCACGGCTGCCAGCAAGCTGGCAACTGCCTTGAGCGCGTTATTCGCGGAACTGATGATTTAACTTTTGTAGGGGTTTTATGAATTTTAACTCACCGGAATGATAATTTACATTGTAAACGTAAGTCATGTTAAATCACAATGTTGATATACTGTACACTTTTAATTCATAGGAACATAAAAAGAAATTCTCGTTTTTTATTAGTTCAGTCCTCTACTAGTATCCCTAGGTACAGTTGTATTAGGTATTGTACCCGTTCCTCCCTGGTATGCGATATCCCAACTGCCATAGCATCGCATATCAGGTGTCCCGGGACAGAGTGGATTGAAACAATAAAAAAAACAAGGAATGTGTCGGAGATCCAGTTGAAATTTTAAACAAATAGCAGTGGGTAACACGAGATAAAATATCTCTGGGTCGTTTACGGTTTTAATTAAAGATAAAACAAAGCAAAGGACGCCATCAACTGGATTCCTAACAAACCACACCCCTCGTGGTGAAGCCTTAACATTACGCAGGAAAGGACTGGGAAAATACATCGTCACGAGATCACATAAAATTAAAATAAAAGAAGGCTTATTTGAACTTGGAAGACAAGACAAAGCACATGAAAATCCTGCCTGGGATAATGGTATATTGCGACAATTAGGATGCAATTGTTCTTTTCCAAATTTATCCATTTCCATTCTAATCCAAAAGAAATTTGTTCACGTGTCAAAAATAAAATATCTAAAAGTTTCTTGGATTCTCAGGGTCACCGAAGCACTGAATCACACGTTACTGCTTTATTTGTGAACCCTGAGACCTATCATTGTTAGTGATATAATAGCAAGCACGTGAACCATTTAATTTTAGAATAAACATGCACACAACAATTATTATATTTACAAAATATTTAATCTTTCGTAAAAGCACAGAATGTCCGGTATTCCAATCTAAATCGAATTATGAGAATCCATAAATGTTACAATTCGTCAAAGTTATTAATGACTAATAGCATCATCTGATGTTCTAGAAATTGGTTGTGAGACTTTTATTATGGCAGCATGATGTATTTCATTTCCATTAACAAACATTTAATCGAAGCCATTCCATTTAGCATCATGTGTGAGAACCTAAATTACCAATCACCATCGTCACAGCTCCCAGCTTGACGGAATAAACCCATATCCTCATCACCACCTCTCTTCACACAAAATTACCACTCAAAAACTATGCACTGTCGGCATGTCAAGATCCACACGTGAACCAAAATGTGTCAACTTTATCTGGACATCGAAGTTGCAAGGTAATATGAAAAAAATACCAACTACTGAACTTTAACTAATCATCCCCAACCATCTGCATCACATCATTTAATTATATTATCATTTATTACTTTAATTACTTGATCATCATTCATTATTTATATTCAAGACTTCCACTAGTCAATATCTCAAAAGTTTCACTTCTGATTATTATTAATACTCATTAGAACCAACACCAAAAAATATTCAAAGCATTTGCAATCATCCTGTCAAACTTACTTACAGAATCTTAATCATTTATCGTCATCGTTACAATGATCTGGTATTTTAAAGCATTGCAAAATCGTTAATCACTTATCACATCAGCTACTACTTAATCAGCTGTTTACTTAAATTTTCTTAAAATGTCATCAGGTCAGATCAGATGTTTCATTTATTATTCAGAGTAATATTCAAATATTAGTTATTAAACGGACTTGGATTATCTAAACTTCCGGAAAAATATCTAGGATTAATTATAGAGGTGTCGTCAAAATATATCACATCAGCGAAAATGTATTGCCAGACGTAATTATACTCTTACATATTATGATTGGTGCTTATATTTCACTCGATTGCCATTCCAAAATTTATTGCCAAAACTCCTCCACATTGGACGTTATCATCCACTAATAACCACTTGAATTCATTCATCATGAACCACTTCATTAAATATCACAATTGAACATTATCAATCTATCGTAAATTCATCACAACAATTCAGGGCACAGCATGAATCAAAAAATAAGACTGGGTTCACCAACCTTCAGTCTACAGCATTAATATATCAAAATGGTACCCTCACACATATAGGCAATCTTTATACAAACACTTAGCAAAAATATCTAAAAGCAACGTATTTAATAATCCACATTTATTGTAAGACTGGCTTCAGGCATTAATAAAGTTGGCCCATCAGAACTATGGTCACTATAACTGTGTTTGACAACCTCTTAAATGACATGTAAATCACTAAAATAATTATTACCCAATCCAAGCATTAATTAATTAATTAATTTCAAAGTGTCACATCTCTGGAAAAATCATTGAAATCTGTTTCAAAAGAACACCATCTGTGTTGGATTAATAATATTCTTCATAGCTGTTTCCTTTCTGCCTGTGATAGATTTACAAAATGAACGTACTCATCTTAAAGGAATCAATCGCTTAAAATCCTTGTTTAAGGTGCAAATAAATTCATCAGAAAATTAATAGATATTAAATTTACTGTTTTCTGAAGTAGAATATCGCTACAAAAATTATTGGATCTACCACACAAGAATCACAAAGTGTAATCCTGCTTACATTTATTTTTACTGTACTGGATAAAGATCAACTAGTACATGACTGGTTAATTATTGTTTGATTCGCTAACAGTCAACATTGCATTCGGGTGATAGAATGATAGTTTCCTAATGACGGGTAAAGCATTTAGACACCACACAATTGCACTAGGCAACAGGCCCCGTCCCAACGGCTCAGATGATTATTCCCTATTGAAAGGTAAAGCGTTTAGACACCACACAATTGCACTAGGCAACAGGCCCTGTCCCGACGGCGCAAATTAGTGAATGCATATGACGGGAATCAACAATTATTATACTCTCAGATAGTAGTGACACTGTTTCGCTTAAGTTAATTAAATTCAATATCTTAAAAGATCCAATCAAAAGGAGAAAAATCCCTGGTCACTAACTCCACACAATCATTAGAATGCAAAAAACTATCAAAAACCCGACTGCAGGTCTCGAGTCTCTCAAATGCTCGATCAAAAAACTACTGTGCTTAAAATGCACTATTACTTATTATAAGATATGATCAAATACCCTGCTCATGAACGTCGGTGAATAGCAAAGATCAGTGAAATGCCCCTGGCATCTCACATGGAATCCACCATATATTAGCGAATTCATCAGGATGATATTCAAAATATAGAAAGACGATGCTTCAAAAATATATTCCTAAGGATATTCCAGTGTGCCCATGGTCATGTCAAATCATATAAGTGTATTCATATAAGCGCTCACATTACCTTCAAAATATTCCAGGTGGTAAAAATATTCATTCAAAGATCGACGGTAATCCAGATATTCATGATTAATTTCTCGCAAGATCGACGATTTCTTCATCCTGTACCATTGGAACAGCATTCCCCTCGTCCTAATGTGGATCTCGGCACGGTCACTCGCCTGGGTAGGAATGGAATCCGTCACTTCGTTCTGCCATCCTGCCTCTTCTTACGCCTAGCCCATCATGACAATGTGTAAAATATCCCTCTCAGATACTGTCCAAGAATCCACTGAATGTTGTGATCTAAATGGGTATGCCATTATGTCCATGGCTACAACACGCCCACGCCACTGTTCCACAAGAATATATCGATTGGCATCCACTAGTAAAGTTCTCGCCAACAAATGTCGAATCGCATGGATGAATAAAATATTTTATGTTGCGTGTTCAAGTTTATCACACACCCTGTAGCTGAATATTATGCGACATGCATATCCGCAAATGTTCGTGAATCATAGTCATTGGCATCCACTTCACCACTGCAGAAAATATGTGAAGTCACTTCCACTGTTCTGGTCGAATGTTCCAGTATTATTTGAGTAACCTCGTGGTCGCCTAAGCTTTACTGTATAAAGTTCATCAGCTGTGCATTCAAACATAATGTCGAGAATGTAATAAAGTTCATCCGCTGGTAGGCATGCACGTTGAAATTGTGAAACTAGAAAATGAAACAAGTATTCGGACCATTATAATGCCTATGTCCAATACGCAGTAATGTTAATGTCGATTGCAGTATCTTATAACACGACCTCCAATTTGTCACAAGATGTCCGCTATAATAGCTATGTTCCTGCCTTGCAACATGCCGGTAACACCACATTATAAGATGGCTTCGTTAAACAGTAGATGTGCGTGAATATTTATCACAATTTCACTGTCATAATGATTGCTTTCACGGTATGAAATGTTCCGCTTGCCTCGACTCGCAAGTTACAGTTCATGATTGAAATACTGGTTGAAAGAAAGCCTTATATTCTCCACGACAAAATAGCACGTTTTCCTGTAACCGGTCGCGTTCGACAAGTACACTGCCATTGGGGGCTTGTCTCCCGTACCCGACTCGCGTTCATCGTACTGACAATTTTATTACATTAGCAACTGTGCTAGAGCTGATTATGTTCGGAAGACGATGCGTACAGTAATAAGAAGCGTACATTAATAAGAACTCTCTCCACGCAGCTCTCTTGCTGTCCACCTGGCCAGTCATGTGACCCCGCTTCCCCTCACTCGTGGTAGGGTAGCCTGCTTGATGCGGTACTCTGACGTCACATGGTCCAACCATGGCTAATATCCGTTTGTTGTAAAACTATAATTTTCCTTTAAGGGGTTATCAACCATCTCAAATATTAACCCATTCCTATCCAGCATTATTCCTTTTTCTTTGACATAACTCAAGGTCGTAATTTCTAAATAACTCAAATAAATCTCTTGCATTCTTCCCGTGATTCATTTTGTTGGAGGGATAGTCCTTCCTTTTCCCTGTTTCCTATCCGTCACTTCCCATGCAGTCACAGTCGCGATACCAGCGCATTCTTTAAATCCAAATAAGAAATTTCCAATCTCAACTAGCGTAGCCGATTGCGTCAAGTACATATCGGGTACATCTCTCCATTACCTCACTTTTTTTAATCCTGAGGAAACAGATTAATAAATAAAAATTGCACAGGCATTCAATTGCACATAACATTTCATGTACACGATTGGCTTCCAACTACTCCTGTCTCAAGGGGAATGATACTTTCTACTTTAATCAAATCTTCATCCTCATCCTGGTACGTTTCTGTACTGATAATGGTTTCCAGATAATTATACTGATGATCCGTGATTACCTTGATGTCCTCTTTTCCATCTTGCTTGAACCTACCCTGTCAAGGTCTTGGACTAATTCCTCTGACGGTGCACTAGGTTGCCTCTCCTCTCGTAATGCCTTTACGTACTCCTGGCTTTCTCTATATTTTCGTCCAGATTGTTTCGATTCCTGTCGCCTTCCCGACCATTCTGATTCGACTGTTGAGGATTTTGATGGTCACTACCATTATTTCTCCCTCGATATCGATTATTGTATCGGTTTCTATTCTGATATCGGAAATCCTGATTATTGTTCCGATATCTACTATCTCGTGGATCTCTATTGTAAGGTCTTTCATAGGGTCCCTGATATTTGTCATTTCCACGGACGTTGCGATAGTTACCCCGGTCTCCATCATTTCTTCTTCGTTCCCACGATGTCCTCTGATCGGTCTGAACGTCATTATCGACTGCAACTGCATTTATTTCCTGAGTGTTCCTATTATCAGCCCTAGTGTTCCTAGGAGTCATTTGGGCGCTCGTATAATTTAGCCTTCGCAATATATCATCATAGTGCACGAGTGAATTACCACCAGACGCTATAAGTGATCGTTGTACCTCCACTGGTAACTGTCTCGCTATGGCTTGTAATAATTCATCTTCGGGTAAGGGTGGAGTCAAAAATTGCAAATTTCGCTAACTGCAATGTGAAATAATTGGCATAATGAGTTGGAAGCGACGTAGAATACCTCTTGGAATACATCTCTGCTCGTACATTCAGCTGATCTTCCGCACTCCAAAAACGTCTTAAGAAAGCTATGGCAAACTGCTCAAGGTTCCCAAAATTATTCCGAAAGGCGCAGAACCAAGTTAATGCTGGTCCATCTAAGGCGCGTTCTACTGCCCTTAGTTCCCTTTTCTTGGATACTCGGTGTTCTGCCATGTAATCTCTGACATCTCGCAGAAATTCTATGGGCGTAAATCCTGTATTCCCAGAAAATTTTCTCGGCTTATCATCTAAGTTCCTGATGATGGTCTCCGTACCTGAGTAACGCTCATTGGGATTAGTAATATTCGAAGTTGAGCTAGCATTAATGTTAGGAGTTGAACTAATCTTTCCTGAACTAATCGGAGGTTGAGTTTGGTTAATCTCTCCTATAGTTACCTCCTGACTATTAACGCTATTGACAATCGGTGTCTGATTCATGGAAATATCCCCCGGTGTTAACTCCTTACTACTGAGATTGTTAATTACTGACTCCATTCTGGACATCTTATCTTCGTTCCGTTTCTCACCTAGTTTGAATTTAGTTTCCAAATTATCCAATGAAACGACAGTATGTGCCCTGGTACTCTCCCCAAGAACGTTTCTTAGCTTGTCTATTTTTTTCCTCGCACGTGGTCTTAACTGATTCAACCCGGTTATTTAATTGGCTTAAATCCGTTCTTAATTGGGTAGAATCTTTCTCCATGGTTTCCCTATTTTCAGTAAATCTGGTCTCAAGGTTCGCCATACCCGCAATTATCTTACTTTCCATTCCTTCAAGTTTCTCTTTCGCTTTGGCATCGGTATCATTATACTTCACCTCGACAATTGCACCAACCCTATTCTTAAATAACGCTAGATTATCATTGACTGTTTGATCTATGCTATCATCTATTTCCTTTATGTTTGCATGCAATCGGTCTTCCAAGGGTTTTAAGTTGGAATTGACTTCCCCTACAACGTCATTTTTAACCGTACCTAGTATCGTTTTCAAACCATTAATTTATTTCCCTAGGTTCTTTTCCAAATCGTCAATTTTAGACTCAAAAGAGTTTTCAGAAGACCTTTCTTCAATCTTATCTATATCTGCCTTTAAACCGTCCATATCGGACCTTAAACTACAGATATCCGATTTAATGTATTTCTGAATTGTGACATCTGTCCTTAAATTAATGATGTTTTCTTCACCTTTAGTTTCAAGATCTAAGATATCTTTCTTCAAGATACTCATATTTTCCTCTCCTTTTACCTCTACTGATTTGATATCTGATTGTAATGCCTTTAGGATTTCATCATTTTTAACTTTAAATCTGATTTCTAAATTCTTTAAGTTTTCCATTAGTTCAGTTTTATTTTCCTCATTACGGGCTTGCAATCTGTTTTCCAATGATTTTAAACTATCCCTTAAATTAGTTACATTATTAGTTTGCAATCTGTTTTCTAGTGCTTTTAAATTAGTTTCATTATTAGCTTGCAATCTGTCTTCAAATGATTTTAAATTATCTTTTAACTAATCTTTATTGCTAGCCTGCAACGCTTTTTAATCATTCTTATTGCTAACCTGTAAAGCCTTTACAATACCTTCACATCTAGCCTGTAACCTAGCTTCTGAATCAAGTATCTTATCCTTCACTTCAGTTTCCATCCTTCTAACATTATAATTTACAGTTGACATACTGCCCTGTAATTCTAATAACATTTTCTTTAACTCCTCCATTAGCATGGATATATTGTGCAAATATGGGTTTCAAATACAGAGACATGGACAGCAAAACATTGTGACACTCCAAGTACTAACTACACACAGGTATGAGTAACTAGAATAACATGGGTTTGAATACGATATGACACGAGCATAAATAACATGACCACCGTTATGAGCACACAGGTATATCGTCTTGTCAAGTTCAACAAACTTCGTAACACATTTAACAGAACTAGAGATCAATCTCTTTATAATCTCGATCCTATGTATTCCCATAAAACGAACACCATCGAGCCCCACCATTGGGAAAAGCCAACTCTCCTTTCTTCACCCGTTCCTCCCTGGTATGCGATGACCCAACTGCCATAGCATCGCATATCAGGTGTCTCGGGACAGAGTGGGTTGAAACAATAAAAGAAACAAGGAATGTGTCGGAGATCCAGTTGAAATTTTAAACAAATAGCAGTGGGTAACACGAGATAAAGTATCTCTGGGTCGTTTAGGGGTTTGATTAAAGTTAAACAAAGCAAAGGGCGCCATCAACTGGATTCCTAACAAACCACATCCTTTCCGATGAAGCCTTAACATTACGCAGGAGAAAGGACTGGGAAAAATACATCGTCACGAGATCACATAAAATTAAAATAAAAGAAGGTTTATTTGAACTTGGACGACAAGACAAAACACATGAAAATCCTGCCAGGGATAATGGTAGATTGCGACAGATAGGATGAAATTTTTCTTTTCCAAATCTATCCATTTCCATTCTAACCCTAAAGAAATTTGTTCACGTGTCAAAAATAAAATAACTAAAAGTTTCATTGGATTCTCAGGGTCCGAAGCACTGAATCACACGTCACTGTTTTATTTGTTAACCCTGAGACCTATCATTGTTAGTGATATAATAGCAAGCAAGTGAACCATTTAATTTTAGAATAAACTTTCTCACAATAATCATTATACTTAAAACATGTTTAATCATTCGTAAAAACACAGAATGTCCGGTATTCCAATCTAAATCGAATTATGAGAATTCATAAATGTTACAATTCATCAAAGTTATTGCATCAACTGATGTTCTAGAAATTGGTTGTTAGACTTTTATTATGTATGTATAATGTATTTCATTTCCATTAACAAACATTCAATCGAAGCCGTTCCATTTAGCATCATGTGTGTGAACCTAAATTACCATTCACCATCGTCACAGCTCCCAGCTTGACGGAATAAACCCATTCCTCATCATCACCTCTCTTCACACAAAATTACCACTCAAAAACTATGTTCTGTCGGCATGTCAAGATCCACACGTGAACCAAAATGTGTCAACTTTATCTGGACATCGAAGTTGCAAGGTAATATGAAAAAAAAACAACAACTACTGAACTTTAACTAATCATCCCCAACCATCTGCATCACATCATTTAATTATATTATCATTTATTACTTTAATTACTTGATCATCATTCATTATTTATATTCAAGACTTCCACTAGTCAATATCTCAAACGTTTCACTTCTGATTATTATTAATACTCATTAGAACCAACACCAAAAAATATTCAAAGCATTTGCAATCATCCTGTCAAACTTATTTACAGAATCTTAATCATTTATCGTCATCGTTATAATGATCTGGTATTTTAAAGCATTGCAAAATCGTTAATCACTTATCACATCAGCTACTACTCAATCAGCTGTTAACTTAAATTTTCTTAAATTGTCATCAGGTCAGATCAGATTTTTCATTTATTATTCAGAGTAATATTCAAATATTAGTTATTAAACGGACTTGGATTATCTAATCTTCCGGAAAAATATCTAGGATTAATTATAGAGGTGTCGTCAAAATATATCACATCAGTGAAAATGTATTGCCAGACGTAATTATACTCTTACATGTTATGATTGGTGCTTATATTTCACTCGATTGCCATTCCAAAATTTATTGCCAAAACTCCTCCACATTGGACGTTATCATCCACTAATAACCACTTGAATTCATTCATCATGAACCACTTCATTAAATATCACAATTGAACATTATCAATCTATCGTAAATTCATCACAACAATTCAGGGCACAGCATGAATCAAAAAATAAGACTGGGTTCACCAACCTTCAGTCTACAGCATTAATATATCAAAATGGTACCTCACAAATATAGGCAATCTTTATACAAACACTTGGCAAAAATATCTAAAAGCAACGTATTTAATCATCCACATTTATTGTAAGACTGGCTCCAGGCATTAATAAAGTTGGCCCATCAGAACTATGGTCACAATAACTGCGTTTGACAACCTCTTAAATGTCATGTAAATCACTGAAATAATTATTATCCAATCCAAGCATTAATTAAATTCAAAGTATCATATCTCTGGAAAAATCATTGAAATCTGTTTCAAAAGAACACCATCTGATTAATAATATTCTTCATAGCTGTTTCCTTTCTGCTTGTGATAGATTTACAAAACGAACGTACTCATCTTAAAGGAATCAATCGCTTAAAATCCTTGTTTAAGGTGTAAATAAATTCATCAGAAAATTAATAGATTTTAAATTTACTGTATTCTGAAGTAGAATATCTCTTGTTTAAGGTGTAAATCAATTCATCAGAGAAATTAATAGATTTTAAATTTACTGTATTCTGAAGTAGAATATCGCTACAAAAACTATTGGATCTACCACACAAGAATCACAAAGTGTAATCCTGCTTACATTTATTTTTACTGTACTGGATAAAGATCAACTAATACATGACTGGTTAATTATTGTTTGATTCCCTTACAGTCAACATTGCAATAGGATGATAGAATGATAGTTTCCTAATGACGGGTAAAGTATTTGGACACCCCACAATTGCACTAGGCAACAGGCCCGGCCCCGACGGCTCAGATGATTATTCCCTATTGACAGGTAAAGCGTTTCGACACCACACAATTGCACTAGGCAACAGGGCCTGTCCCGACGGCGCAAATTAGTGAATGCATATGACGGGAATCAACAATTATTATACTCTCAGATAGTAGTGACACTGTTTCGCTTAAGTTAATTAAATTCAATATCTTAAAAGATCCAATCAAAAGAAGAAAAATCCCTGGTCACTAACTCCACACAATCATTAGAATGCAAAAAACTATCAAAAACCAGACTGCAGGTCTCGAGTCTCTCAAATGCTCGATCAAAAAACTACTGTGCTCAAAATGCACTATTACTTATTATAAGATATGATCAAATACCCTGCTCAATAACGTCGGTGAATAGCAAAGATCAGTGAAATGCCCCTGCCATCTCACATGGAATCCACCATATATTAGCGAATTCATCAGGATGATATTCAAAATATAGAAAGACGATGCTTCAAAAATATACTCCTAAGGATATATCAGTATGTCCATGGTCATGTCAAATCATATAAGTGTATTCATATAAGCGCTCACATTACCTTCAAAATATTCCAGGTGGTAAAAATATTCATTCAAAGATCGACGGTAATCCAGATATTCATGATTAATTTCTCGCAAGATCGACGATTTCTTCATCCTATACCATTGGAACAGCATTCCCCTCGTCCTAATGCGGATCTCGGCACGGTCACTCGCCTGGGTAGGAATGGAATCCGTCACTTCGTTCTGCCATCGTGCCTCTTCTTACGCCTAGCCCATCATGACAATGTGTAAAATATCCCTCTCAGATACTGTCCAAGAATCCACTGAATGTTGTGATCTAAATGGGTACGCCATTATGTCCATGGCTACAACACGCCCACGCCACTGTTCCACAAGAATATATCGATTGGCATCCACTAGTAAAGTTCTCGCCAACATATGTCGAATCGCATGGATGAATAAAATATTTTATGTTGCGTGTTCAAGTTTATCACACACCCTGTAGCTGAATATTATGCGACATGCATATCCGCAAATGTTCGTGAATCATAGTCATTGGCATCCACTTCACCACTGCAGAAAATATGTGAAGTCACTTCCATTGTTCTGGTCGAATGTTCCTGTATTATTTGAGTAACCTCGTGGTCGCCTAAGCTTTACTGTATAAAGTTCATCAGCTGTGCCTTCAAACATAATGTCGAGAATGTAATAAAATTCATCCGCTGGTAGGCATGCATGTTGAAATTGTGAAACTAGAAAACGAAACAGGTATTCGGACCATTATAATGCCTATGTCCAATACGCAGTAATGTTAATGTCGGTTGCAGTATCTTATAACACGACCTCCAATTTGTCACAAGATGTCCGCTATAATAGCAATGTTCCTGCCTTGCAACATGCCGGTAACACAACATTATAAGATGGCTTCGTTAAACAGTAGATGTGCGTGAATATTTATCACAATTTCACTGTCATAATGATAGCATTCACGGTATGACATGTTCCGCTTGCCTCGACTCGCAAGTTACAGTTCATGATTGAAATACTGGTTGAAAAATGCTTTATATTCTCCACGACAAAATAGCACGTTTTCCCGTAACCGGTCGCGTTCGACAAGTACACTGCCATCGAGACCTCATCTCCCGTACCCGACTCGCGTTCATCGTACTGACAATTTTATTACATTAGCAACTGTGCTAGAGCTGATTATGTTCGGAAGACGATGCGTACAGTAATAAGAAGCGTACAGTGATAAGATCTCTCTCCACGCAGCTCTCTAGCTGTCCACCTGGCCAGTCATGTGACCCCGCTTCCCCTCACTCCTGGTAGGGTAGCCTGCTTAATGCGGTACTCTGACGTCACATGGTCCAACCATGGCTAATATCCGTTTGTTGTAAATCTATAATTTTCCTTTAGGGTGTTATCAACCTTCTCAAATATTAACACATTCTTATTCCTTTTTCTTTGACATAACACAGGGTCGTAATTTCTAAATAACTCAAATAAATCTCTTGCATTCTTCTCGTGATTCATTTCGTTGTAGGGGTAGTCCTTCCTTCTCCCTGTCTCCAATACTTCACTTCCCATGCAGTCACAGTCGCGATACCAGCGCATTCCTTAATTCCAAACAATAAATTTCCATTCTCAACGAGCATAGCAATTGCGTCATGTACATATCGGGTACAGTATTTAATGAGTCTTACTTCTCGGGGTCTATTGTCCTGCTAGGTGGGATTCAAAATTATTTCGAGCTAGCCTCAGTTTGAAATAAGCTATTTTTCGCGGGAGTAAAGTTAGATTGGCAAACCTGGGAGGACGGAGTTGTATTTCCAGTTGTATACACAGTCACGAAGCTCGCTGCATTACGGAATTACATCCTCTTGGTAGATGGAGCGACACTAGCGCTCGCGGCGGCCAGCAAGCCGGCAACTGCCTTGAGCGCGTTATTCGCGGGACGGATGATTTCACTTTTGTAGGGGTTTTATGAATTTTAACTCATCTGAGTGATAATTTTCATTGTAAACATAAGTCATGTTGATATACTGTACACTTTTAATTCATAGGAACATAAAAGAATGCTCTGGTTTTATTAGTTCAGTCCTCTACAAGTAACCCTAGGTACAGTTGTATGACGTATTTAATGAGACTTACGTAGAATTAATATCCCATACTGCGCCCGTTTGACCGAAGTCTCATGACCACCTTAGTATGAATTTCAACATACGCCGTGCATAAGACTCAAGAAACGTCTCGGGGTCTATCTGGGCAAAACAACAAATCATAACAAAACGCTAGCCGGACGGATATCGAAATTCACACTCCTTCAAGGATGGAAGGAAATGCAAATAATTCGTGAATGACACCAATTTCTTAAAAATATCTCAGTTTAATTTAATTGTCCACTCACCCTAATACCGAAATACAATAATTTCCCCAGGGAGAAATCTAAAATTCCAGACCTGAAAAACAAAGGCATCCTACGCCCCCCCCAGGGACCCTCATCTAACAGTATTTGCCATATTTCTCAAACAAATGAATAACAGCCTTTTTATAACAAGCATAAATTTTAAACTATACGCAAAATATTCACATGATGATGCCTGGGAATTTTTCAGTCCATCCCAGCATCTCTAAATTATATTATTTAAACTGTACACTTTATCCTCGATGTGCAGAAAATTAATAGTCTATTCTGACTTCAGGATTTCCTATTTACAAGAGTATCACTGTATTTCATAGTTCCGCCGTTGAGATGATCTTAAAATCTGTATTTGTTTTCACATATTCAGAATCTCCAATATGGAATCTGCTGTTCCCAAAAGATAGGAAATTCAAAAAAAAAAAAAAAAACTCCTTAATCAACCATCATTATTATTTCAAAACTCTGAATATGTTCAAGACATTCTTTCAAAAATATTACAATATTTAATTTTATTCTATTTTATCCCTTTTTAATTTATTTATTCCTGGTGAAAGAATTATTTATAAACATCCAACTGCGGTTTTTCAATTTTTTATGGATCAGAAATATATAATCAAACATCGGCCCGATACATTTAGGTTACATCCGACGTCTAGATAAATGCCTCTCATAATTCAATTATGTTGAATGGGACACGGCAAGGTCTTTAGCAAAGCTAAAAATCGTTTCCGACTTGAAATACCAACTCGTTCATTTTAAGTGGCCTCACCAATGTTGGCAATTATACTGCAAATTCAAAATGTAGAATGTTTCTGATGACTGATCACTTTTCTGATCACTGGCCTTATATGTGAACGACTTCATCATCCTCATTCATCAATTACCTGAGTATGGGTCAATAATTCGTCCCTCAAAACTCGGATTCACATTTTTTTACCAATACATTTCTTCACAATATTAGTCCATTATTATTCAATAACGATTCTTCAGCTACACAGGCTGGACTCAATGACTCACTAGAATTACCATATGGGATCATGTCACACGAATGTAACCCCATCAAAATATCATTATTATTACTGCCAGGCGCATCACATAGGTGTAATTAAAAATCAATGTCTTCCCTATTACACTCAGATTTCATGTAAAATTACCTCATACATATAAATCCCCTACGTTACACAAATATTTGATATGAAAAACCTTCCGTTTCCAAAATTTTATTTTCTTCAAACAATCATGCTTTCGGCATGTCATTATAATCAAAAGCACCGATCTTCTTAACTAGAATCCATTATTAAACAATTATTATTATCCATTAATTATCACCAGGAATTGTTATTATTGGAACAGGTTCCAAACATATGATCATTGCTGATTAGTTACATTGTTCAACTATCAGTCGTAATGCATTCGGATATCACATATCCTACACATTTACAGAATTATATTACAATGTTTGTTTCAGGTAAAAATTAACAAAATTATTATTAAGTCACAGAAAATTGCGATCCTGTTCTATAATTATTCCTCTGGAATATTATGCAAACGTGACATGGATGTCCGCTTTCATCCTTGACAAAGCTAATTCATCATGAAAATCTCCTAAAAAATGGGTCGAGGAAAAGGAATACATTTACATTAAAAATATTTAAACAAACTCCACTAATATTTAAAGCTCTCGAGCATTATTATTAGGTATAGAATGGTTCAAATACCATCTACATCGTTGCCTAAAGTCATGAATTCCAAAATGAAGATTTTCCATCAAAAGGCTCCAGGAAATAAATTGGCTAAGAAAATTCATGAATGTAGCTGTGGCTTTCCAAAATACATTAAATCAGTAGAATCATACGTGGTAGACAGTATAGTCGAAATTGCGAAGAAATATACTAGCTACTATAGTAAAGATGTGGTTTACATTCCGACGATCTCGTAGAAAGGCTCCTTCTTACGTTGTATTTCAGCGCTCACGTGTATTTCAGCACACCTGCCCGCGATCAGAAGTTCCAACAGCGTTCCCATCATCGTTGACAGCGTTTCCAGATATCTCCTGACATCTCACCTCCGTTTCGTTTAACGACACATGACGACGGTTCGGTTCACCTTGTTGTTACAAATATAATGCAAATCTGGCACCATAATGTTAACCTTCGGGTTCATTTTTAACACTTGTAGCTTCTGCCACTTCAAAATCACCTATCTCGACTATGCACTGTCCGAGTTCTAGGATATTCACTCCGTGATTCAAATACAATTTGACTGCCTCGGCTGTTGGCTCAAATTCTCACGTACTTGCTTTAGACTCTCAATATCTGGAGCGATACACTTACAATCTTAAGAGCGGTTTTCAAAGTACTTCAGTACCACTGCTATCCACTAGGCTATCCAGTTCCACGATGCCTACGAGGGTACAGAGTATTACTCTCCACTGATTTGCACACACAAAATCAGGGCCCACCATCGATGGCTAATTCTATTCTTCCTGCGAGTACAGAGTATTACTCTCCATAGATTTGCACACACAAAATCTAGACTCGCCTAGCATGATACTTGATTATTAAGTCCAACCACTATCGTTACCTAAGTTCCCTGCTCTTAGAAAGGTATACTCCGATTTGAGTCGCCAAGCTTGACCGGATCCTCCGCGTGTCAGATCTCAAGTCGTTGTGACTCCTTCCCGCACACACCTGTTGCTTGCTGCTTGCCTCACTGCTCTCCACGTGGTGAAAATAGTTCTTGCGCCAGCGGTTCACCTATCTTCAAATATCTTCCGACTCAGTTAAAGGATTCTCTTGATTCCTTCGGCATAATCCTGTAAATACATTTTGTGTATTCCCACGATGTTTCGGTGTTTCAACCTCTTGATATTTATAATCATTACAATTTCTTCCTTCTTTCGTCATGGCGATGCTATCTCTCTCTGGTGTCAGCTGGATGTAACAAACCAAACTCAGCTCCGCGCGCTCTTCAAACCTTGAGCCTCAACAAAAAACACCTGTGCAGTTCATCAATATGGGTAAAATACTAGTTATAAATTCATGTATTTGATTCAATGATAGTCGCGGGCATCTTGACATACTGTAGTACAAAACAGAGTCCCCGATTCATGGATGTAACGGGAGTAGTGGGGTGAGGACAGTTCTGCTTCCCCGCCTACTTTCATATAAACTTTGCCGATATCTCCCGAACGCATGGTCGGATTTTAACGAATGAGTTATTGTTGGCGTTGGGGTAACGTCCTCTTTGCTAAGAATGTTTTTTTTTAGAAAATTGTTGTTTTAGACATTGACGCTATTTTGGAAACGGTGAATTTTGGAAAAAAGTTTGTTTGACGTTAATGATAGGTCCCTAGGCCCTCTAGGCTGACAGCAAGATTGAAGTGTGTAGGGCAAAACAAAATGATAGCGTACTTTCCTACGAACTTTGCCGATATCTCTCGAACGCATGATCGGATTTTAACGAACGAGGTGTTGTTGGGGTTGGGGTGACGTTCTCTTTGCTAAGAATGTGTGTTGGTATTCATTTTTTTGAAAATTGTTGGTTTTGAATATGTCATTATTTTGGAAACGGTGAATTTTGGAAAAACGTTTGTTTGACATAATTGAAAGGTCCCTAGGCCCTCTAGGCCGACAGCAAGTCTCAAGTGTCTAGGGCGAAACAAAAATGATAGCATACTTTCTCGTGAACATTGACGATAATTCGCGAACGCCTGGTCGAATTTTAACAAATAAGATGTTGTTGGCATTGGGATGACGTCCTCTTTGCTAAGATTGTGTGTTGGTATTTTTTTTGAAAATTGTTGGTTTTGAAATGAGCGCTATTTTGGAAACGGTGAATTTTAGAAAAAAAAAAGTTTGTTTGACGTTAATGAAAGGTCGCTAGGCCCTCTAGGCAGAAATCAAGTTTCAAGTCTGTAGGCCAAAAGAAAATGAATTTTGAAAAAAAATTGTCACTATCTTGGAAACGGTAAAGATGGGGAAAAAATTGTTCGACATGAATGGTTGGTATTTACCTCCTCTACCCGCGCGATAAATTTGAAGTCGCTAGGTGAAAAACCTATGCACGTTTTGGGGATTTAACCTATGTTTCTTGTGTCATATTTGAGATATTTTTGAAAAACGGGAATGAGTTATGGGTATAATGGAGATCATGTTGTCTTTTTAGCCATGATGGATTGGATTGGATGGGGAGGGGAGTTATACACCTTTTTTTTTTACAAAAAAAGGGGGTTTAGTCTAAATAAATAAATAAATAAATACATAATTAAATAAATAGAGTTTTATTACAAAAAATCATGTTTATTGACCCATGAATTAAACTTGGAAAGAAACCCTAACCACTATACAAAATATTTTGAACCTATGACTTTAATTACTCTTTCAATGAGATAATCGTTGGGATATAATGTTTTTTGCACTTCTTCATAATAGAATCGTCCTTTGATGGGTTGACCGCTTTGATCATCTAAAAGATGCGTCACTGGTTGACCTAGCTTCACTTGGCGAATTTTAAAAATTTCTGTCGACCACTGTGGAGTGTACGATTTTGAAAACACACTTCTATGTTTACTGATGCGAACAAAATCCCCAATTTTAAGGCGGTGTCGCCTTGGGTCAACCCTCTTTATAGGGTTAAACAGTCTATTGAGTTTGGGTAGGTTCTTGGTGACGAGGCGTGGTTTCATGCCAATAGTGGAATGAATCGTGTTGTTGTATCGTGACACAAGTTGAGGTAACCAATCTGTCCATCAATAGGAACCACGAATTGTAAACTCTTTCCACATATAACTTTTTAATGTTCGTTTGAAGCGTTCAACTACGCTAGCTTTAAGATTGCTATATGTGGTGTAATGGTGAATATCCTTTGATTTGAGAAAACTGGAGAAATCCTTGTTGAAAAATTCTTTCCTCTGATCGGTTTGTAAGAAGTGGGTTTGGCGTTTTGATTGTTGAATAATATGTTGAAAGGCATTTGTGACTAAGACACCAGTTTTATTTTTACTGCTTCAACAAAAGCCACTTTGGAATAGACATCAATGACGGTCAACATATAGCGTACGCCATCGTTAACGTTAGAATAAGGTATCATCTCAACCAAGTCTGCCTGCCAAAGTTCATCGATTCCTTTGGAAATGACACGACGGCGTTCATAAATGCTTCGGGCTGGTTTATGCAATTCATGAGCGATTCCCACTTTGATGGGGGATGGCTTATAAGATAATTTGGTCATTTCGGAGTTGTTCTTCAATGTGGGCGATTTCTGCCTCATGTCCTGTATACCCGGCTTGTTTTGACGCATGAAGCAAGTATAAGCGCTCTACTAACTGATTGGGATTATTCCAATAGGTTATATCTATGTAGGGTTTTAATTTCTTAAACCTTACGCCAGAGGCAGAGTGGTGTTTTCGCTTACCAAACATGTTTCCAATAATGGTTTTATATTTTTGGGATATACTGGCATTGAGCTGCTGAGAGGATTTATAGTTTCTTTTGTGAGCGTTAGTGTCTAATAAAATGGATTTATATTTAGCAAGGTAAAATCTTGTAGAGATGGGATGCGAGAGAATAGCAGCTTTAACAGTCCTGGTGTTAATTTATAGGTGATCTTTTTAATGGCAGCTTTAATACGAGCAAATTTAATGGATGAATCCCCAATTTTAAAACTATCATTCTCATAGCGAACACCATACGTGTTATCTGTCTTTCCAATAAATAGAAGGGTTAGGTACGGTTCCAGTGTTGCCCCATAATGATTGATTAAAATGTTTTTGAGCTGTGCTTTATATTGAGGGGTTGCCAAGACTTGAGAAAACGGAGACGATGTAGAGGAAGACGGTGTTGCCGCTATGACGGATGATTTTTGTTTTGTTTTTAGAAACTGTTGAAGGGGTGAGGATTTTTTTCTTTCAGTACTAAATACGGTTTCGCTTTCACTTTCTCTTTGTCCATGTTGTTGTCCTTCTTCTTCTTCTTGTTGTCCCTTGTGTTCTTGTTCACTAACATTGGAGAAGGAGGATGATTTTACCTGCCGTGTGGATTCCGTTTGAGTAAATTTTGAACTTGTTAAGGGTTTGGTTTGAACCTCATGGGATCAAGCGTTGATGGAGCATGTTTTATCACGGGTAAAGGATTTACGTTTTTTAAACGTTGTAATTCACGAAATTATTGTCGAATCGTGTTTCGTGCTTCAATAATACGCTGCATGATTTGAACATATTTCTTGTACCGTATGGCGTTCGCCATGGTGAAGGTAAAGACACACTAACAGGAACTGTCAAACCTGGGTCTTTTTAAACAGAAATAAAATGATCAAAACCCAAGCGATAACGTCCCTCACATCGTTCACTCTGTTTATTTATGACAAAACAGGCATGGGGATGATGGTTCCAACATGAGGCACACAATTGCGTGAAAGCTGTAAAGGACATATCTGGATTCACATGATCTTGAAAAATATGATAGAGATTTCTAGAGTCTTGACGAAACAAAACGATGAGATTGGCATTGTCACGAATCAACTGTTTGGGGATTTTAGAATAGGTCTGAGTCAGATAAAAACAATCCACTTGTTTATGACGCCACATACTAAAATAATCTTGAATACTGGCCTGTCGTTGAGTGGCAATATCATCAAAAATTGAATCTGGTTAAATGCGGTCTGGTTGAATGACATCTTGGGGTGAGGTGAATGTAAAATAGCCCATGGCTTCTTTATTTAACGAAGACATAATTTGTTCCAGATACACGTACAGAGGTTGGTACAAGGATTTGGCAAAAAATATAAATATTTTGAAATCGTAGGCCATGAGGCGCGGTAATAATGTTCAGAAAAACGCTAGTCTTTCCACAGCCCGAAGGTCCCACCATAATACATCTAACGGTAGATGGGAATAGGGTGCCATGACATTTAGGTTCGCACACGGACAGTGATAGCTCTGAAACCAAATCAGAGACGGGCAAAGCATGGGGTTGTTTCATTAATTCCATGGTGTCGACGACTGAGTTTTTTCATGTGTGTATAAGGTTTATATATAGGCAAGCGGTGAGTAGGATAGGTTAGTTAACGTCTACCACAATGGACGTGTTTGGGCGAGCTCCTGTTACCATGGCCACGGCCGCCTCTTTGTCAAAACAGTCTCGAGAGGTGGCTACAAAAAGCTATGTCGATCGCAAAGTGCAGTGTGTCTATCACATGGCCCCGAGACTAACCGCTGAGGGCTATTCAGCCAATCATCATCGTATTATTGATGTGCAAGAGCCTCGAGAAGAAAATGACGTTTGCACGAAACGTTACGTCACCTACCAAATTAAAAGGCTTTATAAATTTGTCCCATCTGTATTTTTAGTGTATCTGTCAAATCAAAAACTGGATAATGACAGAAACTATTCCCCACCACCACCACCACCACCACTGGTGAATGGTGGATTTACCCATATGCTTGCTTCCGGTTTAAGTCATTATCGATTGCATTATGATGGCGTGATTCATATTCAATATGCGAAGCCTGATGAGAAACATTTAAAAATACAAATAAACTGTGATAGACTGTTGGTCCACAACCATCAAACAGTAAATGTTGGAGATGAATTATCCTTTCATCTTATGCTTACGTTTAAGGAAAAGGAAGCTGGGAAAACGGTGAATGATTTTCCGCTTTATATAGAATTGGAATATACTGCTATGAAATAAGGTTCTCTACGTTAGTTGTTATGAAATGTTTGCTTTGAAAGGTTCACCAAGTAGCACCATGGTGAAAAAATATATGCAATGAACATGAAAAAAAAACTCAAAAAGGGAAACAAGCCAGGCCAGAAACCAAGTCGATCTGCCTCACACCCGGTGTTAAAACTTTAAGAAAATAAAAAAATATAAAAGAGTGGCTGTCAAAAAAGCATTACAGGCAGTGCGATTGTCTACAGCACCAAAATCCCACCATAAGGCATTGATAAAAAGAAAAGAAAGAAAGAAAGAAAGAAAGAAAAACGTGGGCGAGTCATTCCTGTTGCTAAGCGCGGGGGTTTATTGCCGGCTTTATTTGCGGGGTTGGCAGCTTTGGGCTCGCTTTTGGGTGGTGCCCCTGCCGTGGCGAAAACCATAAAAGCCGTGGAGCAAGGCAAGCAACAACTCAAAGAAAGCGAGCGAAACAATAAAACGTTAGAAGCCATTGCT
The DNA here is from genome assembly GCA_946902985.2 of Meconema thalassinum. Taxonomy (NCBI): domain Eukaryota; kingdom Metazoa; phylum Arthropoda; class Insecta; order Orthoptera; family Tettigoniidae; genus Meconema; species Meconema thalassinum. Next base: position 41,040,129 of record OX336389.2, read on the forward strand.
ATGGGAGCTAGAAGCGGCAATATTTAAAGCCTGTCGCCTAAGAAAAAAACAATGTCCATCTTTGATAAGCGTTTAAGGCAACTGCCTCGTCATGACATGACCCATGAACAAATGGAAAGCTATGTCAAACAACTAAATATTTCTCATTTTCGAGGTGTAGTGATACGAAATGAATTACCCAAAGCACCGTGGAAAGAAGAACGAGCCATGATCAATTTAGATGATGATGCAGGCCCAGGAACCCATTTTGTAGCCTATATAAAATAAGGTTCCACAGCATGGTACTTTGACAGTTATGGAAATTTACCACCCCCGATCGAATTGCTACGTTATTTGGGAAACCGGGTAAAGATATTCTATAATGTGAATCGTCAACAAACCGTTGACAGTCAAGAGTGTAGACGTGTGTGTGTACATTTTTTATATAAGAGGTCGCGTTAAGCCAGCAGTCTCATCAGTATGAATGTCAACGCCAAGACCTCTACTGTGCACAGCCACGGGCCTGAAGTGTCCCTGGATTTTCCCCCCCATTGAATTGCATCCCGAACAATCCTATGTGCTAGGATTAATTTCTTTGGAATGTTACAACAGAATTTACAATATACAACTGGATATTAATGACAAGTTTTATTATGATGATTATATGTTGAGACTACCCCATGGAGGTTATACCATAGACGATGTGCATGAGGCCATTAGCGTGTCGATGATAAAACAATTTGGCGTCAAACCATTTGCGGATGGGACACACAAATTTGAACTTACAGCAAATACGATTACTCATCGCTGTCGTATTTTCTCTACGTTAACATTGACTTTGAAACACGAGTTCATTCTATTTGCCCTTTACTAGGATTTAAACCAAGTGTTGGCTGCTCACCAACCCCATGATTCAGATTATCCAGTGAAATTCATCGAGGACCATCACATTTCTGTGACTTGCAATATTATTAGAGACGTATTTACGAATCAAGAACAAAGCCATTCCCTGTATGATTTTATTGTCACCTCTCCTTGTGGCTATATTATTAGTGAAATCCCTTCAGTGGTTCTATATCATCCTGTGTGTGTCAGTGATATTAGTAATATTACCTTACGCTTAGTGAATAGAAACCAACAACTGTTTGCTTTGGACGCCAACACCCCTGTGACCTACAAGTTGGTTTTAAAGACGCTATGAAATTTATCTATAAAGCAACAACAACGTCTACGAGGTCGGTTAGTTGCCCGCCGTGTATGAAACGGTTGACACGAGTAAACCGACAAAGTTTACAACTCATTGGTTATACGTTACACCCCAACCCTGAACAAGGAGCTGTTGCAAGTGTTAAATCCCATACAAGTGGAAGATGGCGTCGTGCTCATTGATATGCATTCCTATCAACCTCAAGCAACAGGACTGAATAACAATGACGAGATTCAATTCATCATTAACAATCAAGATATTTTACTCTACATCATGAAAGTGTCCTTCAAATTGAGGGTAAATTGATGAAAGCAGGTGGCAGCACACCCACAACGTCTACGTTGGCGAATCATGGTTTGGCTTTTCTGTTTTCTGAAGTACGCTATGTGATAAATGATATTGTCATAGATAGGACTCGAAATGTGGGCATGACAAGTCTAATGAAATTATATCCTTCCTATAGCGAGGAAGAAAGTAAAACGCTTTCTATGGCAGGGTGGTGCCCCATCAGTAGCAATGACTGGCTAGTTCATACCGATGGCACTTTCACAGGCTTCCTAGCGTTAAAATTACTCATTGGCTTTGCCGAAGATCACAAGCGTATTATTTTAAACGCAAGACAAAGTTGTATCTGGTGAGAGACCGCAGTGGTTATAATGCACTAAAAGGAGCCTCCGACCAAGTGATAGCCTCCAAAATTCAACTGCTTCGATTACTATGGAAAGTGCCCCACGTGACTCTATCGGATCGTAAAAAGCTATGCATGTTAAATTTGGTGCAAAAAGATAAAGCCTTGCCTATCGCCTTTCGAAGTTGGAGTCTACATGAGTACCCCTTGCTACCTACCACAGACACTCATAGTTGGAGTGTCAAATCGGCTCGCTCTGCCGAGAGACCCCTCTATGTTATTAATGGTTTTCAAATCAATAGAAAATACCAACAAAGCAAAGATATCACCCTGTTTGATCACATTCACTTGAGAAATATACGACTATTTTTAAATATTGTTTGCTTTCCCTATGAGGGCTCGGAACTCAATTTTTCAAAATATTAGTTTGGTCCCCTTTATGATATGTTTGCTAAACTTAAATCATCTTATTATGAAAAACAGGATTGCCCTAAGTTGACGCCACAAGGGTTTAAAGCAAAAGCACCACTGATTGTTTTCGATTGTTCGTATCAAGAAGAACCTATGAAAATCACCACCATTGATTTAAGAGTAGATTTTGAAACACAAGAAAATGTACCAGACCATACCAGTGCCTACTGTTTGATTATTCATGTCAGACAAGTGAAATATCATCCTTTGTCCAATTATGTCACCAGCATGTAAGCCACCTGTGGTCAGGTGGAAAAAAAATCATCATTCATAGGATTGATGGTAAGCTTCTGCATGCACACTATCTGTTGCGCTGTTCCACTGTGCACACATACAACAACAAACGTCATGTGTCCCTCAATAAGCAACAGCAGCAACAACAACAACAACAACAACGTGACAGACAAACCATGGAATTTAAAATGTGAATTCAATCGTCTGAAAATTTTTGAAACATGGACAGTCCCCTTTATGGATTATGGAGAATTGGCAGTGAGCGGCTTTTATTGCTTAAACCGTGGGGATGTGGTCAAGTGTATGTTTTGCAACATTGAAATTGGAAACTGGGAAATAGGGGATCGACCATTTAGTGATCATCAGCGATGGAGTCCATCCTGTCCTTACCTGAATCGCTATGATGTGGGCAATATTCCATGGAGTTTGAATTACCCTGTCATTTTACCAGACCCTGCAAAACTAGGAGATACCTGTATGTGCAAACTGTTCATTTGAATGTTGTTCCAGATTTTAAAAAAACTTGTAATAAAATTGTAAGTGTTTTTTGTTATGAATAAAACCTGTAAAAAAATATTTAGCTGTTGTTCAATTCATTTTCCTGAAGTCCTTTGACTTTTGCAGTGTTAAACCATGAAATGGGTTAGTTGTTGATTAGTCGTCAACGAGGTAACAAGTAAAAAAAACAGCATGCGTACACTCATGGTGGATTGTTTGGGGTTTAAAATTGCAGACAACAAATTTATATTTAAGGAAGTATCTTTTATCGATTGTAGTACATGTTGGGTGTCTAACCCCATTCATTTGGTGTTTAAACCTCCCTATGCTTTTGAGTTGCTTAGTGAAAAAGATAAAAAGCAGAACCAATGGATTTAAAATCATTTGCAATTAGTATGGAAAGAGGGTGATATTTCCTACAAGTATCTTGACATAGTCATGAAAGCCCATTTGTCCTCGGTCAATCTGTTATTTGTTAAAGGGTGTGAAAATCGTCAGTGGCTCCAATCATTTTTACCCTCTCACTGTCAATGTATTGACCTTTTAGATTTGGGTTGTCCATCCCTGCATACGCTTATGGATGCTTGTCCTTGCGACAATATAAAATTAAAGCCTTAGCGCATGCGTGGCTATTGTATCACTGGCTCACCACTAATGCATGTTGGGAGTTGATGAATAAAATTAAAACTGAAAGTTTATCGTCCAATGATAGCAGTGATAGTTGTACACGTGAGGTGATAACATCAACGTTATAAACATGGACGCCACTACAGTCGACCAGGCTATTGGAAAGTTCTTTGTGTGGAAGAAAAAACTTATTAGCTTTACACAACATGAATTATTATCACTACCTAAATCATTTCTTTTTATGTTGCTGCCAACGCTGTGAAAGAAATTTGGGAAAAGGCGCCTGCCGAGTGGACTACTGACCCTGTATTGAGTGAACTACAACCATGCGGTCATTTTTCCCATCACAAGCAATTAACCATGGCAAAAATACCTTCCATTCGACAGTGTGCCACATACCAATTGATGAAATTATATCATGGTCATAAAACTCACTGTAAAGACATTGTTTCATCATTCCATGGCTGTCATGCGGAAAACAACCACCTACTATGCTCGTCAGCAGCCGCCTACAAACAACAACAAGAACAACAAGAACAGCAACAACAGCAGCAAGAAGAAGAACAACAACAACAAGAAATAAAAGTGTTTTCACCGATTGAAACCTCCATGCAGCAAGTGTACTGGCCGTGGAACCATTGATAACATCATTAAAAATTTACCATTCGAATTTCACCCACCTGCTTACAGCTTTTATGGTCCTGGTACTCGTCTTGAAGATCGTTTGAGGAGTGGGAATATGGTGATAAATGCTTTGGACCATGCATGTCGTAATCATGTTATAACCTATCAAAACAATGATCCCACACTAAGACACGTTGCCGACAAATTCTTGTTAAGCATAGCCAAGCAACGATTAACATCCTCAGATGCCAGTTTATCAGAACGAATGGCTGCATTTATGGTTATTGCTGCTATGAAAAGCAAATTACATTTATCTAAATATGGAATTTATTTTAACAAAATGTATAGTTTCACTGTTATGATTTTCAAAACTAAATAAAAAATATACAAGAGACCATGTTGTGGTTTTTTTTCATTATTATTATTGACTAATAGTTTGAATATGAATATAATAACAATGCTATAAATGGTGATAAAATTAAAATTATTTTTTAACAATAAAAAGAACGACACTGCATTATTATTAACTTATAGTATCAATACCATCATAATAACAAAGATATAATTGGTATTTGAATTAAATATATTTAAAAAAATATATAAACAATAAAAAGGACGACAGTGCATTATTATTGACTAATAGTTTCAAATTTCATAATTATAAACAAAGATATAAATGACATTTGAAGTAAAACAATTTTTTAAAATTTATAAACAATAAAAACAATGACACTACATTATTATTGACTAATTGTTTCAATATCATCATGATAACAAGGATATAAATGGTATTTGAACTAAAACTTTTTAAAATTATAAACAATAAAAAGATGACAGTACATCATTATTAAGTAATAAATTCATTATGATCATCATAAATGTTGCTATAAATAATATTTCTACAAATGATAAAATAAGTTGAAATGTCATGGGCTTAAGGGTCGCTTGTTCATTAAACACCCCTTTATGCACTGCAACCACAAGTAAAATAAAAGTAAAAAAATAAAATAAAAACATGTTTTAAAAGTAGTGATATTAGCATATGAAATCATTAACAAGTCTAGGACTATGTCATTATGATTTTGTTTGTACAAAACCATGTAACCATTTAAGACAATGTAACGTTAACTTTAAATTATTTATTATAATTATTATTATTATGTAATAAAACATTTCATTATGATTTTGTTTGTACAAAACCATGTGACCATTTAAGACAATTTAATTTGTAAATAGTGTTCATTTGTTTCCTTTCTTAAAGTTTTTCTCTTTCTTTTTTTCTGTTTATTTTTTACTTGTGGTTGCATTGTAGGAGTGCGTGTGCTAAATCTACAAGCTATCCTTAAGCCCATGACGTTTCAACTTATTTTAAAAACGATACATGTTCATGAAAAGAAAGTAAAAAACATGCATCATAGACATGTTTCTATTTACGTAGCCTTAAAGGCTAAAAAAATATCTCATTAAAGAGTGAACTTACATGAACTTACAAAAAATTACCATTCACCTATAGTCATTATTGGCATCATTGTATTGACATAACTTAAGGCTAAATAACAAACATAAAAAGTTGAAAAAATATTATTATTATTATTATTATTTACCATTATAAAACATGAGCAACAATTAATAAACGTCAAAACATTTGATCAACAAAAAATATTTTTGTTATAGTAAGACAACAATAAACAAAAGTCATGGCTTATGATTATTGGTTTTCTAGTTTTATAAAACGAATGATGCAACGATTATTTTTTCACCCTCATAGATTAAATACACAGGATCAATACTCGAATTGACATCTTCCATGGCATTATCAGGTAGGTTATTAAATCGTGTGGGAAGAAATGTCTCAAAGTCTTGACAAAAGCAAAGAGCTCGTTCACCAAATTTGGTTTTTAATTTTTGTATTTTATGTATGCGAAAGGAAGCAGGCTGTGGATTTTCATTTTTTCATGTATGCGAAAGGGTGTTTGTGTAGGCAATTCACTCATTTTCTTGCGAGCAAAGCCGCAATCTTGGCCAATGGCGTTCAAGGCGTCCATGCTTGGCTTGGCTATAATGAAGGAAAAGATTGTTAATTTTTAACACTCTCATCTTTATATATAACAACAACAACAACATTGTCAATACATTAAAGCGTGTTGTTTTTAAGCCTGGGTGTTTAATGCCTAAGGTTGTAGATAGTATTGGATAAATTGACAAAAATATAATAATGTTTGTAAGATGTACGCGATAACTGTTGAACCAACATCAACATCCAATTTTTGTTGTTTCATAGTCCACATGACGCAAATAGGTATATTGTTGTAAATGGCAATCATCATCGATAAGAAAAAATGTGTTCTAGTGCGTATGACGTCCATTAATAGTGCTTGATGAATTTCTTGCCACGGACTACGTCCGTCAAAATAAGTGGTTTTTAACATTGGAAGTAGCAACAACTGTGCTTGCTGAATATAAACTAGGCTGTCTGCAATATTGTGATTCATATTATGATACATGTTCATGTTTTTCTAAAAGAAACAAAAAATAAAACCAAGCTATAATTTTAAACTATTTTTTAAAGCTATAAATAAACCAAGACCTTGTTTTAAATTTTAAATTAAAAATAAAAGTTGGTTCCTACCATAGGGTAGAGGGGGTTGTTCAATCACATCAATAATGTGCTAGAGCATCATTAGACAAATCAATTAAAACGTATTTGTAGGGATAGTGTTCAATCACTTGCACATCTGGTAATGAAGTGGCACAAAACACTAACCATTGCCACTGGCGAAAGGTATTTTCAAAACCTGGCAAATATGTAAATGGTATTAAATCACCATCATTTTTAATTTAAAATAATGGGGCTCTCACATCTATAAAATCTAAAATAAGATTTTAGTTTAAAGAATGATTACCAGCTAAGCCTGTTTTTTGTATGGGCACAACTAAGACTTGTTTATGTTGTGTCATCAGTAACTGATCTTGAACTTCTGAGCAAAGGGCTTCATACATTTTTTTCAAAAAAGATAAATAACAAAATTGCAAAGTTATTATTATTATTATTATTATTATTATTATTATTATTAACATGTTATCATTCATATTATCAGTTATATGGGTGGTTCAAAAATTTGTGGCAACAGTTTCTTTGACAGATTAACAAAAACGTAGGCGGGTGGACAATGTTCACATGACGACTGTATTACCCTCGGTGAAACGCATGTAAAACCAACAAATGATTGTCCCACACTATGTAGCCTACTTCTAAAAGTTGACATTCATTTTCATCGTTTTCAGCCAAAACATGAATTTGAAAATTATTTAATAGAAAATGTTTTATGAAGATTAAGTGTGAATCATTTTCAAGAACGCTTGGAGGTAAATGTATGCCTCTGTTGTCAATAGGTATTAGTATATAATCTCCTTGTTGAATGAGTCGTATACGATTCCCCTGTCGACGTGCAAATTCGCACTGAATACTGTTAAAAAGATGGTATGCACGGATACTATAAGCAAACAACTGCATACTAATGGATGCCTATAAAGGTAAAGTTAACATACCATGCAATTTATTAACCATGTCTATATCCAAGAAACAAAACAAAAAAAACAATACAAATTTAAACCAGGGTATGTGTTTTCAATAAACATGAATACACCATAAACTTAAAAAAATAGCCAAGTGTCTTTTTTAAGTAAAGTATGTTCCTAAAAGCCGAATCAAACAAAACAAAACAACATATGCATCCCATATTGGTGTTGTTAGTTTCTAATAGACCGTATTCTATGTGGTGAATATTCATTCATAGGTAACGTAAAATAAAGTAGACGAAATGCTTGTTGGCGATACGAAGTGGTTCCTTTCTCAGCAGGGAATTTATAAAAGTGGAAACAAAACATATTTGACGTTAGTGGACAATAACATTAAACAGAGGCTTTGCACATAACGTGCACCAGAACTCTAGAAAACAATTCTCATCCGCTAATTTAACAATGACTTGTTTCATATTTAAACCATACCATGATTTATGAATCACTTCCGTAGATACATTATTTTGAAAACCAAAATTTAACATACAAGATTTGCAATAGTGCTGACTTGGATCATGAAACAAGACATCATCACCATCATCATGATCAATGATGCTGTTATAAAAAGTGGTATCAATGCGCACTTAAGTGTTTCTATACTCTGAAGGATAGGCCACACGTGGATTATAATTTACCATCGTTGCATATTCATCGAACGTAGTGTGTTTTGTGACAATAAAAGAATCTTCATCATGGCTCATTATTGATTCTGAAAAGTAGTTAACGACGTTTTACTAAGTATATCTATATTTTATAAAATGCGAATTTATACACTGTCTGTCCCCTAAGTGAATAGCAAAAATAAAATAAAAAATAAGCAAAACACAAAATAAATAAATAAATAAATAATCATCTGTCTGTTGACTTTTTATGTATTAGGCTTAAAAACAATTTCTGTTCAGGTAATCGTCTGGTGTTGTTTTGTAATACATCAACTCTCATAACACTAATCATAAAGTCAGTTTGTCCACAGTAAAAGCAGCAGATTTTTTTGTTGTTCTTGCGTGAGGCCTACTAAGCCACGACCTAGTGAGGCCTATTAAGCCACATGTCTACTGAGGGTGGGCGATCACTTTGCTGAAATATGAGGCTTATTAAGTCAGCACCTAGTGAGGCCTATTAAGCCATATGTCTACTGAAGGTGGGTGGTCAGTTTGCTGACACATGAGGCTTATTAAGCCAGCACCTAGTGAGCCATATGTCTACTGAGGGTGGGTGGTCAATTTGCTCAAACATAAGGCTTATTAAGCCACAACGTAGTGATGCCTATTAAGCTGCATGCCTACTGAGGGTGGGTGGTCACTTTGCTGAAACATGGGGCATATTAAGTCACTAGCTAAAAAAACCAACATGTTTTAATCTAGCTTGTGCACAGTCAGCCATGCAAACGTTGATGCATGCCTCTCTTTATGCGTTGACAGGCAAATAGCACAAGACATACAGTTTATATACAACTATTTACACGCATTCACACATCCTTGTACACATCCATGCACAAAGGTTAAAGAACAAAATTTATATGATACACTACAATTTTTTATTTTTATTCCAAGGCTCAACTTGGCATCACGCACTTCATAGCAACCAAACCGAACACTTGCCGTATTGTACAATAACAATAGCAACAACCATTACTGGTTGTAACCAAAGGGAACGCTTGTCATCATATCCTGACACCACTGCCTTTTATCATCCAACAAAGCAAGTGTTTGTTTTGACTGTTCCATTAAAAATAAATCATGAATTTTCGATAGAATCCTAAACTGACTATGTGACATGCCTGTGTGGGTCTGAGGGACATGTAAATAATCATCCACTCAAAGGCTTTTAACCACGTGTTGACTAATTCCTTTGGCTCGCATAGATTCAAATTGATTTATCATTCGAAAACTATACATTTTCGGCGCGACACATACAAATTCTAACATCACGGTGTGTGAACACTCATCTTTCAATAAACTAATTTCTTTTATGTTCAGACGGGAGATATCGAACACGTCCTTCTCACTAAACGAGGACGTGTCAAACTATTTTGGGTTTTCTTTCATAACGACATATGGATCACAGTCACGGATATGGTAAATGAAACTATCTGTGTCTGTATATAACAAGGAAATGGTACCAAATTGCCGCATTGCAAAACCATAATGAAATTCATATATATGCAATTTAGAAAAATCTAAAATAACTTGACCTAAATAGATGGGTTTATTCAGGACCACATTAGTTTTTGCAAGTTCAATAGAGACTAGATCATGATCAATAACGTCCAAAGATTTGAAATTTGGTTTTGAAATGTATTTTTGAGCTCCCCTTTGTCCATGCCATGTGTTGACCAATTTAATGTCCCTATTCTGCCGCACATTTTCGAGACTCTTGCCATAAATACAATTATTCATCAGTTTAAAAAATATTTGAAATGGCTGAGTGGCACTTTGTCTGTGACTGGTATTTAAATCCATGTAGGTTTCAACCACCATTTCTGACCGTAAGAGATACCTCTATGGATTTTTTCAGGGTTAGGACCTGAGCTAAATATTCTACCAGCATATCAATGTGCAGTAGATAATGATTTTTGTCATACAAGGTGCCCATCAATTTTTTATGATTAGCCTTACTCTCGGGCGGCACCATTTTCTCTATACAAAATGAGAAATCACCATGTCGCTGTCTGAGATCGGGGGGATAAGCTAAGTCAACGTCAAGGACATATCCTTCGTCCTGTTGCTCGCTTGCGCTATGCACATTAACATCTTTAATTTTATCCTCAGACAGCCAGACAAAGTTATTGTACGGCAGCGGTCTGCTCATGGCGAAACCGTATAGATTGTGCACATCGAAATGCATCAAGTAAGATTCTGGTTCTTCGGGACAATAATCAGGCATGTAATGATTATTTGCCTTGGCATGTCGCTGATTGAGCGATACGAACCCTCCACGAATCCCTTTTTCCATCATCAGTACCATATCAGGATCCATCAATAAATCGAGCTCTATTTGAGTGTATTTGAGCGCAGCGTCCCAACCTAACCCCGGACTGGTATAGTAGTGAGCGGGGTCGAGCCCATATATCGAGTGACATAGCTGACGGAACACATCTAATTTTAAATAGTGCATAGCATACTGGCCCATGGTTTCTATACCAAACGCTCTCCAAACATGGTGTTCGTGGGCATATTCTTCTTCACTGATGGTGCTTTGAGTTAACTGAGAAACATTTTTTTCTCTAGGGGGCAAAGACGTTTCTTTAAGCACCTCGTTACTTGCCACATAATCATAAGGAAAATGACCTTTACGAACACACAATTTAAATTGTTTTGTATCCGTAAAGTGGGATTGAGTGTGTTTCAACTCATGGTTCTTAGCCAAAATGGTGATGTGGCTCTTATCTACATGAGCAAATTCTTTAACATGGAAGTGAAGGTCGTAGCGAGATAAATTGTGTAAGAAGACGGGGAGGAAGCGAGGTGTAGAATACATCAAATTGCATTCCCTATGGGCGGCACCTCTAAAATCCCCTGTACTGTGGCAGTGATCTCTTACTTTTTTCTCCGCCTAATATAGGCCTTTCGCATACGTGGCCGGTGGTGGCTTGATCATATTCTTTTTGCTGTACGTCATTCATCTGAATTGGTACAGGGTTGTTCAAATTTTTTCTACTTTGCCCTCTAAAGCCGCCATTTGAACAACAAACCACCGCGCACAATCCGAACCTTTGTGACTTACATACTCACATTGGGATTTATCATAGTGCAGACAACATAATAGCCTACAGCAAAAGGCTCATGTTTCTGCACTGGATAGGTTGAGCTTGTATGGGGGTTTGGTTCAAATCCCTGAAGGGGAACAGTAAGGGCCTCAAAATCGGCATGAACAGTAAAAGGTAGCATATCGTGTTTATACGTGGCCTTAAATTTTAAGACTGCGTCATTCCCTTCGGGCAAAACTAGCTTTACTGCCGTCTGCCCCTCACAATCTCCCACTTGTCGTTCCAAAAGTTCAGCAGTTCCAAAATACTGAAGGCAGCGCTCACAAATATGTTTCTTACCATCATGGTTAGACACTTGGATGCTTACCAATCTACTTAAATTCCTTACCCAGCAATAATGGACTTTATCCCCATGAGACGGGAAAATTAAGTGAATGTGATGTTGCTTTACCTGTTTGGTGGCATACAATGGGCCCACAATATTGGATCCCTCAACGCCATATACCATGAAGGAGAAATTTGGATTATCTTTCTCAAATAAACGAATTTTATCTACAGACATGGGAAATGAAACACGCTGTAGATTCTGAGTTTGTTTTAAGTGGTTAAACATAGCTTTTTACCTCCCTGGTTTATGACCATTTCTGTTTTCACAGGGTTGCAGGCAACTAGCCACACTCCATGAAAAGCAATGATCCTCCGTGTTTCATACATTAATTACTGCCTTTCTCGATGCGATAAAGCTCGGGGTGGGAATATAGCTACTTCCTGCATTTAATGGATTGTATTTACAAATATTAATTTGCAAATATGCAATGCTATTCAGAGCCAGGCCACTTGGTCCGTCTTGTAACTTATCAAATTTACTGATAAGCCCATCAGTAGCATTTTTCTGATACCACATTTCTAAATTATCGGATATCAGTAATTTCTCCATTTTTGTACAAAGATTAAAAATATGTTTTTCTTGATCATTATTATTTTAAATCAAAATGAATTCACATAGTAGCTCGAAATTGATTTTTAAGGCGTGATGCGTTGTTAAGCCTTGCTTGCTTTCATTCAGACAAATAGACAAACACAATTCGACAAATTCTTTAGGGGATATACAGTTTTTCACATTATAAATTCGGCCGGAACATATTCTACTTTTGAAACATTTGGCTAATGGTTGCCATTCTAATTCTTGACACATAGACATAATCAACAGTAAATGGAATGTTAACTCACCTTATTAATAGGAAAATAAAAATAAAAAAACAAAAAAACAGCAAATACAGATGTCTTCTAACACAGTGGTACACACTCTCACTCACTCACACACAAACACAAGTCGTAGCAACTGTTGTTGTTGTTTCTCCAACTGTAGGTGGCGGGGCTCCAGCAAACAGCTAATTAGTCGCAATGTGGGATAATGCTTCTTTCTTTCAATATATATATATATATATATATATGAAAAGCAAAGCAATGAAACCCTTTATTAGTTATAGTTATATATATTCAGTAAACTTATGCATTCATTCAGTTATAGCTTATAATAACAAAACACTAAAAAAAAGGTTTATGGTATGCAATAGGATTATTCATATGCACGCACATACCATAAGACACTCACTCGGGAAATGGTAAGCTAATTTTGCATAAACAAAAAAATATGTTGATAACGTAACTTTTTAATATCAAAATTGTAGCTTAGTGGGCTACGCTGATACTCCCGATCGTCTGTTATCACATACAGTCACGCACAGTTTAATTCTGCAACAAAAAAATATATTCCATAAGTTTATGCATTACCATTAAATAAAATAGCATTCATTCATTTTAGCTTAAGTCATAAACAATATGTACATACCTTTTGCAAAATTAATAATATGTTTTTTTTTAAACTAATATTCCACAGCTGCTTTAATTTGTCCTTTTTCAACTTCATATATACAGCAAATTAGTGGTTGTTGTTGTTGTTTCATCTGCATCAAAAAATACATCCATAGCATTGAGTTATTAAATCAACTTTCAAATAATGCTCCAAATAACAATACTTTATTCCATAACAATAATATAAAACAAATAACATACCTTGTCTTTTACTTGATGTTCAATATAAGTGATTTTTATTAGTTAATTATATTAATCAATTAAATAATTAATTAATTAAAAATTATTAACGCGCACAGGCTAATGGTTCAGCACACCCGTCTGTATCAAAGGATATCTTGCAAAGTAATGCTCATCATGTTCTGTCTCGGTACATATATATATATATATATAAATTGTAAACGCGTTATTTCTCACAGTGTATCCAAACACATTTGCAAGTAATCACTGACTGACTTACAGAGAATTCTTCACATTAGCCGTTCACATTTATGGCCAGATTAGTCCCACTCCGCATGCAGTATGAAAAGTTACCATCAGCATTTTTCAAAACAAAGCTCTCTCTCTTACGCCATAATAACCTTGAGAATAGTCTCAAGTTATCGTGGGTATCCAAAGCTACTGCCGTTATCTGACTTTGCTTCCAACAACAACAAATTTGCAAAGCCAGCTTTCCCACACATGCGCCTACGACATTCTTATTGCGATAAGCTGGGTCGTATGTTGGCCTCCCCAACACGCACTCACTTCTGTTAGCAAAATATTTCTATGCCAGTAAAGCTCAGTATGTATGTTTAGCAACATTAATTGCGCATAACATGGTAACCCATCGTCACTTCAAATCTCATTTCAAAATATCTCTAAATAACAAAATTACAAAATAACAAAAAACATAGGTTACACCCCCAAAACGTGCATAGGTTTTTCACCTAGCGACTTCAAATTTATCGTGCGAGTAGAGGGGGTAAATACCAACCATTCATGTCCAACAAACTTTTTTCTCATCTTCACCGTTTCCAAAATAGTGACCAATTTTTCAAAATTCATTTTATATTGGCCTACAGACTTGAAACTTGCTTTCCCCCTAGAGGGCCTAGGGACCTTTCATTAACGTCAAACAATCTTTTTTCTAAAATTCACCGTTTCCAGAATAGCGCCAATTTCAAAACCAAAAATTATCAAAATACTTTTTAAAAATACCAACACACATTCTTAGCAAAGAGGACATCATACCAATGCCAACAACATCTCATTTGTTTAAATCCGACCAGGCGTTCGTGAATTATCGTCAATGTTCGCGAGCAAGTATGCTATCACTTTTGTTTTGCCGTAGATACTTGAAACTTGCTGTCAGCCTAGAAGGCCTAGGGACCTTTCAATAACGTCAAACAAATGTTTTTCCAAAATTCACCGTTTCCAAAATAATGACCAATTTAAAACCAACAATTTTCAAAAAAATATTATATACCTACACACATTCTTAGCAAAGAGAACGTCACCCCAACCCCAACAACACCTCGTTCGTAAAAATCCGATCATGTGTTCGAGAGATATTGGAAAAGTTCATAGGAAAGTAGGCTATCATTTTATTTTGCCCTACAAACTTCAATCTTGCTGTCAGCCTAGAGGGCATAGGGACCTTTCATTAACGTCAAACAATTTTTTTTCCAAAAATCACCGTTTCCAAAATAGCGCCAAAGTCAAAAACATTTTTTTTTCAGAAATAAATAAATTAAAATACCAACACACATTCTTAGCAAAGAGGACGTCACCCCAACGCCAACAATACCTCATTCGTTAAAATCCGACCATGCGTTCGGGAGATATCGGCAAAGTTTATCTGAAAGTAGGCGGGGAAGCAGAACAGTCCTCACCCCGCTACTAATGGGTAATCTCGAGAACCACTGGATGGATTTTGATGCGGTTTTCACCATTCTGTAAAGGATTTCTCGAGGAAGGTTTCTATAGAAAAATATTATTTCTGAACACAGGAAGCCGAGCAGTAACGATTTCAGTAACTCGAGTCGAAGAAAAACTTGCCGTACGTGCGCCATTTAAGCTTACGATGGATAAACCTTTAAAATATGTAGATAGGCCTACTATGAGAGTATGAATTGGTCAGCATGAAAAGTTCTACAAGAAGGTCCGCGGCAGCATATCCCTATCTTTAATACTTTGCCCACTATTTATGATTTTACGTTTTCATTTCATCCAACAGTCTCCATTCAGTGGAAATATAAATTTCTAGCTTCGGAGCGAGTTTACGGGGTAGCGATCGAGTCTATCACCTCAGCTTCGACCAGCATCAACTTTCGAGTTGAGTTGAGTTAAGACTTCAGAGAAGAGTATATGTATTTGAAGCTTAGCTGTGCACCTTGGTTTTTCTGAATTCCGTCTGGAACCTGCCGTCCGTGCGTCTTTAAAGATAACGCTGGGTAAAGCGTTAAAGATACCGGGCGAAGCCGGGGCGGGTTGCCAGTATGGGTATAATTGTAAATTGCTATGCTATATCCAATTCTTTACCATACCAAAAGCTAGTTCTTCCGTATAATTGGGTGACGTTATAATTAATTAGAAAAATACCAGTGTGATTTGTGAAACGAAAAGTATAAAAAGATCTTAAGGTCTTAATTGTCTCAATTGTAAGTACTTGGTATATTTTCTGTGATTTTGAAACCTTTCATTCCTGAATTTGACAATATAATACAATGTCAATTTTACAAATAATTTCAGCAATAACAATTGTGTACCGTACCTTCACAGCAGTCAAGTGGGAGACCAAGTGTTGCATAGGAGAATTAACAAACAGTGTACTACATCTAAGTTTGTGAGCATTATCCTGACGACATAAATTGGCTTACTTCAAACTGATTGGAGAATAAGTTTATATTATCGTGCAAGATAGTCTACATTTTTGCCTACTTTCGATTTTTGCAAAAATGAAAGTAGACTTATGAGATCTACTCAGGGCCAAAAATTGTGTGTGTGTGTGTCTGTCTGTGTGTGTGTGTATGTGTGTACTCTGCATGTCGCCCCCGCCCCCTATCAATTCAAACAGTGAATCAGAATTGAACAAAATTTGGTACAGAAGTAGCACTAGCAAAGGGCACCTCAGTTTCATGTTTTATATCGCCGCCATCTTTACCTAAACTCAATGACGGCCACTCAAACGTTCAAAATGTAAAATCAAATAACGCCTAAACTAATCATCCGATCTCTACCAATTGGTAAAAACATACCTTCATTTGGGACGCGTCTTGTGCCCAAAGTACAAGGTCACCAGGATGGCGGACGTGAGAATTATGCAAACTTTATAATCCGTAACATGGGACTCACCAGATCCGATTATCGAACCGAGAACCTTTTAAACTGTCTTAAAGGACGTGGCCAATTCGAAATTAAAAGTCTATCTTGTAATATTATAGTGCAGAAGTGAATTTAAAAAGCTGAGCCGTGTCAGCTACAAGACAGGATGGCAGCTGATATCTTGTGCCCGACCTATATTTCACTAGTTTGAGTATTGCTTGCAATATAGCCTACTGATGGAAATAATGTAAACTTTGTATTGCCCCCGTCCGTCGACAGTGGATCGGATGGCCCGCCGAAAGACATCGCGTTACACGCCGAAAACCCGGGATCATAGCATACATAAAACCCTGATTGGGGTCAAGGTGCAATTTGATCACTTAAAGAAATGCTGGGGGAATGAGACCTCTAGTGATCTCGGTGTGGTTAAAAGGAGAGGCGTTCCTGGAAAATCTATTTCCCCTAGATCCAAACCAATCCTAACACTGAAAAGAAAATACATATTAGCAAAAATCAGAAGTGCAAAACGTTCATAAAATCAAAAAGGTTCCATTTATTTTCAGCCCACAAACCAACAAGTAACAACCAACAAAATAAAATATCCATTCCTATCCTACCTTAGGGATTAAATCTAATTTATTACTTGTTGTGGTCTGCCAAAAAAAAAAAAAATTAAACTCATGTCGAGAGAAAAATAAAATTTAATTTAATTGGGCCAATGAATCTCCTCGGTCCTAACCTCAGATATAATGAAATTATGAGATTTGATAAAGTGACTTCTGACTGAAAATACAAATTTATATCGAGTCCAACTTGACTGTGAGGAACTATCGTACACCTAGAATGTCCATCATATGGTGCTTCAATTAATGAAATGTGAAATTACGTGACCAGATTACATCATATTTAGGCTAGACAAATTAATTTTTAAAAATTAACTCGCCTGGAAATAAGTCATGTAGATCTCCATTCTAAATAAAAGAATGACCTTAAATTGCACAAACCTAAGTTCAAATCACAATCAAAAATAATTACATCTCGATATTTAAACAAATGCGTCAGTCTCTATCAGACTTTCAATCAACTTCTTAATATTAATAAATTTACAATTAATTAAATTGCCTATTTTACAACTATCTTTTCCTGATATTTACAACATTCTCATTTAATCTTTTTTGTGGTAAATTCATTTTATCTGTGCATAATATTTCTCAGATAATTTATGAGTTAATTGCAATCACCAATGATCATCCATAATTTGTGGAATGATCAATCATTAATGCTTAATTCGCATATGTTCCAACAATAAACTATTTGTCTGTCAAATAAACTAAATTGTTTACAAGTTTCCATGCTTTAAATTATTTATGGATAAATTGTTCATGACATAATTGTCCAATATTAATCATCCACATATCCATCAATTCATATTTTAACTATTTACAAACTCTTTCCTTTTTCTTTTTGCAAATTCATTCATTATCCATTTAATTATTTATCATTTAATTGTTTCATAAATTCATCAATTTATCCACTTAAATATCCATCAGATCTTTCTATAATTATCACGATGTAGACAAAAATCATTTATAGGTTCAATAAAAAAATATTACTTGAAGCAATGAGTATATCAGGCCTGCTATCATTCATTATTCATTTAAGAAATAATTACGTGGTCTTATTCGATAATAAAGATCCTCCTAGTAAGAAGCCTATTCTACTATCACAATTAATGCATATTGACATTTTTACATCACCACGATTTTGTACACTGACTAGTTATCATAAAAAAATATTCAAATAGTAGGTCCTCATTTCAACCTCTAATGCCTGTAGTCAGCTTATTATATTAATTCTTTTTTTATAATGCAATATTACATAATTTTTATAAAAGTGGCTACCACCTATTAATTCTTCACAGAATATGTAAATATAATTCCTATGATTAATTTTTTAAATAGTTGCGTCCACTTCTGGTATACCTGACTACATTTTCTTTTATCATTATCTATCATTAACCTAGATCACCTGTGCACGTAAGAAAGCACAACAACAATTTTCTTTTTGTGTTTGAATAACAGAGTCAAGCGGACAAAGCGTGTTAAAAATAAAAATTCAAAGTCAGACGGAAATAATGAACGATCCCAGAAAAGAATTGGGATGCTAATCTCCGTTAATTAGAAATGTGTAATATAATATCGAAAATAGGGTAGCATGGCTCAGATCTATACCGTATAAAAGAATTATTACTGGAAGAACACACTGGCCTTCCATAATCAGTCAGATTTCAAATCCAAGAAGCCACCACTGAGCATCTGTCCGATTGCAGAAATATTCGAAGAATTTTCCAAAATACTATCATTAGAAAATATTTAAGGTCTTGACGATGTTAAGTAATCGTAATTATCATCATAATCGTAATTGTCAAACGACAATGATCATCCACTAAAAGCTTGTGGAAACATACTGTATGTGGATTGGACCTGATTACGCTGAAGTCCAATAACAGCGTCATGACCACTAATTATAGCACTAAATCCACCTAAGTGTGCTGTGCGTATCTGATAATGACAATCAGACTAAAAATTCTGCTTCCAAAATGCATTAATTATTAATCTCAAAATGTATAACTTATGCATTAATTACTTAACTAATTAATTAATTAATCACATGACTGGCATAATAGCTAACTAATATGAGTAGATAGCCTACTCATTCTACTTAAGTAAGGAAATGTGTGGCTCACCGACTGGTAGAAAATGGTTAGACAATTGTGGAAACAAGCCTGGCTTAAATCTGGAGTTTGGAGACGAACACCACGTAGTTGATTTCCATCTTCCTTCCATTCTTCTTTCTTCTTGCTCCAAATTCCAGCAATTCTTCTTTCGCACCCCCTCCCCCGAACTCTGATTTGGGACCTTCCCGTACCGTCCCATGATAGTTCGAATGCGGTCTTCCACGATGTCTTCATCTTTCCCTTGGTAGTCAGATCGCCCCATCGGGCCTCCTCGTGACTGCTTAGTTATCCATAATGTTTGAGAATAAGTTTGGGTTGAGAAAAGTCAGCAGTCTGCAATGAGTCCACATGTGGTCAGAGATAACTGTGCACACGTTAGGAAAATCCTGGCTTCATGATGGATTTTCATGTCCTTATGCGAAACACGGTTATTATATTTTATTCCACCAGAAATGGTGATATATGGTGATATTTCACCCCGTGAGATGGCATGAGCCTTCCGCAATTGAGAATTAGAATGTCCTGCAATGTTCAAGGATTGTTAGAAATGTAATCCGTTCAGCACATATGATGAGTGCCTTAACATGGCCGTTGGATTTCGCTGTATTCGTAACTATCTCCCTTGACCTGTCCAGTTACACGAATTCGCATTATAAATCTGCCAAGTGACTCTGCAATGAGTCCACATGTGGTCAGAGATAAATATCCAAGCTGGTATGACAATTCATACAGCTATAAGGCCCACTAATACAACTCCAAAATACCATGAATTTGGTATTTACAAAGTTCCAAGTTCTAGTTCCGACACTCCCGGTCATACACGACCCCGAGTCTCTTGCTTTTCGTCACTGGCAAGGCTTTCCACGTACACGTAAAATATTCACGTCACGCACGACCGCAATGCTTACTTCTCGAACACCAAATTCTGTCTGTCTCTCTGACATCTCACCGCTGCATGGCGATAGTCACGTAGTCTCCCGCGCTGCTCTCTGGTTAATCCTACTGCTCGCGTGATGTAGTCGCTGGCTCATGTACATACAATGTTGCCACATATTCTTACGCGCGTCAATCACCGACCTATTCCCACAACAAACAACCTGGACTATTGTGTTGGGCACAGTATGAAATGCTTTATATGTAAAAAAATATAATCTCCACTGAAAAAGTCGTTTATTGTGAAACATTATTTGCTAAGACGTTGTATGTTATCGCGAATTTTAGTTGCCTTGTTGGCTGCGTGGTAAAGCGTTAGCATTTCACCCGTATGACTGGGGTTCTAATCCTACCTGAGTTGGTTTTTTTGCTTGTTTCTTTATAATGATTGTTTTGTAATAATTACTCAGACGTTTTAAAATTAAGCATTACATTGTGCATATTACAATGGAAAATATATGTTTAATTAAAACAAAATTCTCCAGTGGAACTGCACGAGACATCTAACAGCAACCAGGTGAACTATCATGGCCAACTTATTGCGCACGGGCCCACAGATTACCTTCCAGCTTTAATTGAAAAGTTTCCTTTTATGGCCGCTAGAATGCACTCGTCCTATTTGGATTATCTTATCTGCAAGATGTCATGACTGTTCTACGTGGGAATCCACTGGCTGGCATTCTATACGCATCGAATTATACGCATCGAATATGAAGATTGAAAAGTTGATATTAGCCCACGGTACATTTTTATTTTAAAGCGTTTGTAACAGCCTTCTGTATGTAATTTGAAAATGTTATTTGAACTACAGAACAAACGATCTCACATAATACCTATACTCTATCTCTTGGTACTATTTCAGGATATTATTTAATACTTATTTTGCAGCCAAATAGCAATCGAAAATAAAGAATGAACATGTACACTAATCTGTGGATTTGAATTTGATAGTCTTTGATTGATTCTTTCCCTTTCTACAGAGCTTAAGTGGTAGCGTTCACATGCCTGTCCTGTTGTCCACATAGTCGGCATACACGTGTCAATTTAGGGTCATGGAAAGATTTGTTAATGCAATTAAGGTGGTGAAAACCATGCACAGCCAGACGTGTAAACACATGCCTCAACTAAAAGTTGGATGTTGCCCACGACCGGTCGATTATGTCTCCAGTTCCAAAAAATTCTTGAGATATGTCTTCTCTTTGTTTCTTTCTTTCTTTCCTTCTTTCTTCAATGATGGTGGTAGTTTTTCCGAGGTTCTGGTGTTTGGTAGAGGTAAATAGTTTCTAAGGTCTTAACTTTACTCATACATTTAGGAGAAAGTAGGCTATATGTTATTTACTGAACATCTTGTTTATTCATTAAATTAGCTCTCTATTTAAAAGCCATTTTCTACACCTAAAAATTGAAATAGCGGCACGTGTTTAAGACGACATAATTTACGTTTACTCATGCCTTAATTTGAAAATGCATTGATATTATTTATATTTGAATTCCAGCCAATTGCCATAGCAGGGCATTTTAATTGAACGCCCGTAGGGTCCTCAATTTAAATTTCAAGTAGTTCCAACTTCGGCTACCAGACGCCACTGTCACTGACATCCAGCGGCGAACGTTGGAACTTTATAGACCGTTTCTAACCAAATAGCCTACAAATTTTGGCTACCCATTACCATTGCAGGGGTAGGTTGTTTTACAAGCCATAAATCTATGACATGGGCCCGCCGGCTCCACTTCCCCTCCAAAGGAATGCATACTGATGCATTTCAATGCTCTTAAAAATCCGACGACTTCGGCTGGGTTTCAACCCGCGATCTTGGGCGTAGCAGTTCAGCATGCTATTGACTACGCCACCGAAGCCATGCAAAAATATCCTACCGAGACATGCTTCTGATTTATAACCGAATTGCTGCGTGGCTCAGCGGTAACGTTCTCGCCTGCTGTGCCCAAGATTGCAGGATCTAATCCTGGCGCAGTCAGCTGGGTGCGTAAATGCAAGTGAGCCGTGTCTGTATATTTACTGGCACGTTAAAGATTCCCTTCGGGGCAAAATGTCGGCACCCCGTCGTCTCTACAAGCCGTAGTAGTCAAAAGGGACGTAAAACCAATAACATTATTGATTTATAACCAGTTAAAGACCCAGTTCCGTTGTTTGTTTGAAAAGCTTTATAATACTAGACTAAAATCCGTAGCTCGAATCTTACCTCTAGGGTCCTTTGGAAGCTCAGTTGTCGTCTTGTTATTTGAACAGTCTACATTAATAGAATGACTTCTCAGTCGGTCAACACGAATACACCCAATTAGATTGGGTGAGGAGTAACAAATAATTTCCCTGTGTAATTGTGTAATTCATAAAACAATAATTAGGTATACACTTGATATAACGTTTCCCCCCCCCTCCTTTTATGTGGCAAGTGTTTAATTAACAGTATAAACAATTAAAGTATTTTTATTTCAGGCACTAGGAGATAAATTATCACTCCCGCCTATACTCGTGTTGACCGACTGAAGAGCGATGATCATATAGGTTACACAGCAACACTGAAATATGGCTTTTAATATTTGTTCTGTTTATTGTACTGCACATCTCCTCTTGTGAAACACATAACGGTTTCACAATGCTAACATACAGTAAATCCAGCATTCACCAACATTCACCAACACAGCGCAGTCGACACATGATCGCTGACTGCGTGAGAGCAATATTGTCGCGCGGCGCGCGGCGGTAGAAAAATATGAACCAAACTTCGCGATCTGTAGGTAGACTGTGGTTATACGTTGTCATGAAGACGTATCTAGCCTCAAATGTGGAGCCGGGCAGAAAGGTGACAGCTGTACATCACCAAGTAGCCGTTGCGATGGTGAAACAGATCCAAAACACAACCATGCCGATTTTCCAATGGAGGGGGTTCTAACCCCCTCCCCCTACCCCTCCCTTTCGCTACGCCACTGCTAGAGGCAACAGCCAAACAATCTGATTTGATCTTCCTAACAAATGCCCTCACAGGTTGCGTTAATACTGATCCCTTTTGCAGACTGTCATTGGCATATCGCTCGGTTCGGAGGGGGCGAGGCGTAACCCTCGTTCCGCACTTCGCTCGTAGCAATGCCTACCTGACAGGTTTCTACGGCCGCTCTGCGCGGTTATGGAACACTGCCAGGGGATGCCAAGATCTTGCTTCTTACCTTTCGGCAATATCACTCAATGCAGTGCAACACCCGGCGTAGGCCTATAACAAATATAACAGCTGGCAGCGGTGCATATTTAGGGTTGGTTATACGGTTGTCAAGCTCAGTGTTGCCCAGCCGTTCGCTGTGTGGCAGAGAAAAGCGTAGAGCGAAAGTATCAACGTTGGCTTTACGGAAATACGGTTGTATTTCAGACAAGTAAATGCATACACATACACACGCAAGATGTTTGCTATTACCAGTGGCGGATCCAGAGGTTCACCACGGAGGGGGCACTCTAGGATTTCAGAGTAGCTAGAGAAAATATGTAATAAAATTACTAAATTTGCATTTAATCTTCACACACTACACATAACATTCAACCACCAGATTTTATAATTCTACAAGAAATTCATTATATTAAAATGGTTTATTGGTTTCAGTTTCAATAACACAAGTCATTGTCATTATGTAAAAAAAAAAAAACCTTTTTAATTTTACAGAATATGTACATTTCCACATTTTAATGCACATTACATAGTCTAATATGTATTAAAACATTTGCAATCATAGTGACTATCTGAAGACTATATACAAGTCTACTACACAAATGTTACAAAATATGTACATAGTACCAACATTGTCAGTCACTGAGTCACAACTAGTCACATAAATATAAATACCGGCCACGGCCAGTCAAATAGTCAAGTAGTATAGGAAAGCGCTCCATGGCACAAAGGATTATGAAATATATTTCTACTTCTACCTGTCCTAAACATAAAAAATTGTATGTCGATGTAGCGATTGTATAAACATTGTTTCCATTACATACTATATGATAAACATTGACCACATTCATGAATGCAGGCAATACAGCAAAGATTTTATCATTTTAAATGATCTTGTCGACTTCGTCGTTATGCTGAGGTCTGGCGTTACGTTATGGTGACGGGACGAAATGTACCTAGAATGCACTGAGGTGTGTGACGTCATAGTACGATGTAGCAGCCGAGTACCAAGAAGGCAGGGCGAGAACAGAGTTTCAAGAAGGCAGTGCGAGAACAATCAAGTAGGCAGTGAAGAAACAAAATAGAATCTTGAAACTCTGTTCTCGCACTGCCCTCTTGGTACTCGGCTGCTAACATTTAAAATGATATAAAGTCCAGTCTTTCAGACTGACTATCCGTGTCTTTTACTTGCAGTACAGTTTGCAGAAACAATCATTTTTATCGGCAATATCAATGTGGCAGACAATTAGTTTTTCGGGTGGGGGCACTTGCCCCTGGTGCCCCCTCTGGATCCGCCACTGGCTATTACTGTATGTATGTATGTTAAAAGTCGGAGGATAAAATATGTCTTGTGACTTGTGAAAATACAATATTTGAACCTGAACTTTACTTTTCCCAGGAAATTTCTTTTAAATAAAACCTCATGGCATCAAACTAGGATAACATAGTGATATTGTGGTATGCTGTACTTCCCAACTGCTTGCTCAATGTCCTTGCAGTTTACAATGCACTTACATTACTCTTGCTACTACATTTATTATTACGTCTACAATAACCATCCTAAACAATCTCACTCACAACTCTAAATAATACTCACACACAGTATCTTAATCATAATTATCCGAAATACACCATGAATTCTTATCCACCTCATCTGATTACCGTCAAGGCTTCTGACATGAAGGTACTGCAGAATACAGTGGGTCTCAATGACTTTTCCCAAAATAAACTACTGGTAAACCGCCACTCAAGCCGGCCCCGTGGTGTTGGGCTAGTGCGCCTGCCTCTCACCCGGAGGCCCCGGATTCGATTCCCGGCTCCGTCAGGGATTTTAGAAACTGACGTGAGGGCTGGAACGGGGTGCACTCAGCCTCGTGAGAAAAATTGAGTAGCTGTCTGACAGTGAGGCAGCGCCCCGGTCACGAAAACCAAGATTAACGGCTGAGGGGACTCGATGTGCTGACCACGCGTCACCCCAATATCTGCAAGCCAAATGGCTGAGCAGCAGTCGCTTGGTAAACCTAGACCCTTCATGGGCTGTAGAGCCAGGGGTTATTATTAAACCGCCACTCAACCTAAATTTCTCACGAATTAGTCCTCCTTTACATACCTATTTCCTTTCCCTGAATCCTACTACCATTAAATCAATATCCAATATTCCTTCCCTTACCCGTCCTGAAAAGAAAAGTACATGACCATTGGCTGTATTAATAAAAAAATCAATCAAATTCGAATAATAACAAACTCCTTTCAATAAATTGTAAGTACTATGCCAACCATCTATTAGTATTATTATTATTATTATTATTACGGTTATTATTATTATATGTGGGTTGGACAACAACACACCACACTATCAACTCCCTATCGATCATCAGTAGTGTTTACTAAAAGTGGTTGATCGAAATGGTGAACCTTGTGTTGTTAAACGTGCGTATTAAATCTTTAACTATAACTTGGACCATCTCTTGTCGGTATTCCCTTATTACTTTGTTTCCTTGTGTGCATACAATCGCGCTTATTCATACTTCTTAAAACCTCCCAACATCAACTTCATGTGTTCACTTAGACACCACAAAATAATTCTGCTCTGAGTTATCAATCTCCTCTGGCTTACTTACTTGTCCTAAAACCTTCATCTTTCAACCTCATTTGACCACATAAATTTACCAAACCTGAAAGCACATTGCTCAATGGCATTAACCCTCGCTGGCGTACATACTCCTTGGCTCACTCACGGTATTTACGTGAACCTACACACATACACACCCATACACATTTTCATTTCCGAGCACCAGATGTCCTATCATTTCAATACTCTCCTATTTCCACCAGATCTTGGTTATTTCCCGCCATGCCTTATCGTCAATCACTATAAACCACTTCTAAATTTACCATTTACCATTCTCAACCCAGTCAAAATAAAAAATAAAAAACTAGGGTTGCACAGGGCTTTAAAGAGCAAAAGACCTAAGTGGTTTCTACTATTTACAAAATCTTCTATTTACAATGGCAAAAACAAATATTTAAAAAATACAAAGTACTAAATTTACTAGTTACAAAAAAGCTATGTTTCTAAAACATTAAACAGAAAAATTACACCTCCTCCTCGTGGTCATAACCCCATTGTAGACTGGTGAGCAGGTCATCCGTCCACACACGTTTGTTATCCATAGAGGCGAGGGTGCGTTTTCTCTGTTCCACAAGATACAAATTATGGTTGTTGGATTGTATCCTGCACTGTTTATGCAACATAGTTTTGCCAGTTTGTAAAACCTCTAGGTAGTCGTCTACACATAGCGATTTTACCACTGCTCTACCTACGCATTTTGCTCTTTTAGCTTCCTTACAGTCTAGTGTAAGATTGGCATACATTTTGGAAGCCAAACCAACAAATTCCATCATAATGGAATCACCGCATTCATCTTTTAAAACGCCCATTGCCTTCTTGTTTTTATGGGCAGCTGAAACACGTTGTCAGCGCTATAGGAAGAGGTGTCGAACCAGTTACTATGTTCCTTCATGACGACATAGGGGTTGCAGTGGCGAATGTGATAAATAAACGAGTCTGCATCCATATACAAAAGGGATACGTCCTTGAAATGTTGTTTGGCAAACTCGTAGTGGAATCTATACATGACCGATTTGGAAAAGTCTAAAATGACTTGGCCCAAGTAAATGGGCTTATCCATGGTCACGCTGGTCCTACTCATTTCAATGGTAGCCAAATTCTCATCGATAATTTTGATCGATTTGAAATTTGGTTTGGCAATGTACCGCCGGGCACCCCACTGCCCCTCCCAGACATTGACCAATTTAATGTCTCGGTATTTGCGGACATTTTCCATGGACTTGTCGCAGATGCAGTTGTTCATCAATTTAAAAAAAAATGATTTCAAAGTGCTGGGTCGCCATTTGTCGGTGCTCTGTATTCAGTCGCATGTATGGCTCAAGCCATGCTTGTTGGGCAAAGGAATTACCCCTGTGAATTTTCTTTAACACTCAGCCTTGGGCTAGGTATTCCACCAACATTTGGATATATAGCACATACCGATTTTTGTTGTAAAGTGTGCCCATGAGTTTTTCAATTTTCACTTTACTTTTGGAGGGACCATTTGCTCTAGGCAGAATGAAAAATTGGCATGTTCATTATACCAGGATGAGGGATATTCAATATCCACTTCTAAAATATATCCACGCCCTGTTTCTTGGCTGGCTGTGTTCACATCAAATTCTGACACTTGTTTGTCAGTCAGCCAAGCAAAATTCCCGTAGGGCAAAGGCTGTCTCTTGGCATAGCCATACAAATTAATCACTTCATAGTACATCAAGTACGAATCTGGTTTGTCTTGTGAATAATCAGGCATGTATGCATTGTTCGCTTCGGCATGGCGCTGGTTAAGTGATACAAAGCCACCGCGAATACCCTTTTCAAAGAATAAGACCATGTCTACATCCGTGAGTAAATCTAATTCCACTTCAGTGTATTTCAAAGCTGCATCAAACGACAGGCCAGGACTCGTATAATAGGGAGCCGGGTCGAGACCATAAATGTGTTGACACAACTCACGCAATTTTTCAAACACATCTGACACCAGCAATACATCGAGTTTTAGGTAATGCAAAGCATATTCACCTGGTGTTTTAGTATCGAAAACTCGCCAAACTTGCAACGCATGTGCACAGTCTTGATCGGAAACGGTACAGCGTGTAAGCTTTGAGTAAAATTTCTCTTGTGGTGGGAGAGTTTTTTGCTTTAACACGTCCCGGCTGTTACAGAAATCATAGGGAAAAATACCTTTCCGAATGCACAATTTAAATTGCTCAGGATTTACAAAATGCATTCTAGTGTATTTTAATTCCTTCTCATCCAAGCCATTGACAAGGCTGTCTAGCGAGGATGCCATAAACTTAAAGGAATTCAAAAATTGAATGCAAAATTCACCCAACCGCCATGTCAAGGCTGTAAAGCGTTCATGGTTTTGGGGGATAATTGAAAACGGACCCTTGTTAACATGACCCAATTCACGAATCAAAAACTGAATATCATAATTTGCCAGATTTTGAAAAAACACACTAATAAATCGAGGAGCTGGGTAATTCACATTACACTTTTTGTGGGCAGCTTCTCGAAACTCTCCTGTAAAGTACGAGTGATCACGAACGGTGTTTTCAACACTGACCAGCGGCTTTTCACAAATATGACATGTGGTGGCATGGTCATACTGTTGCTGTTGTTCTTGACTTAGGTTCATGGGTACTGGGTGGTACAGTAATCCCTGTACATGGTCGGCCAACTTAACAAGTTGATCCAAAAACCATTTCGCACAATCTGGTCCCTCATGGGATTCATAATAGGATTTTGTGGGGTCATAGGCACACACCACGTTAAATCCTATGGCAAAGGGTTCATGTTTTTGAATGGGTGTGGTTGAGCTGATAGCTGGATCTGGTTCACATCCGGCCATGGGTGTGGTGAGAGCTTCAAAACCTGCATACACCACATAAGGGACAGTATCATGTTTGTGAATGTTGTTAAATTTCAAAAGAGCTTTGTCCCCTTGTGGCAATATCAGTCTCACCGCTTTCTGAGAAACACAATCTACCCTATGTCGTTCCAAAAGCGTAGGGGTTATAAACTATTGCAAGCAACGGTCACAAATATGTTTTACACACTTATGCTTGGACATTTGGCTGCTTAGCAATCTACATAGATTCTTAATCAGGCAATAGTGATTCACCTCTCCTACAGACAGATATAAAAGATGAATGTGGTGTTGTTTTGGTTGTTTCGTGGCGTAAAGAGGACCCACAATCTCATCACCATCAAGACCATACACCATGAACGAAAAGTTCTGGTTATCTTTCTTGTTCAAAGCTATGGATCTCGGTTAAGTCCATAGGGAACGAACTCTAGTTAAATTTGAATTTTGTTTCAAATGAGAAAATACACCCTTATACTTTCCAGGTCTGTAACAATGCTGTTGTACTGGCTGCAAATACGCGGCCACACACCACAGAAAACATTATCATCCTTATTTTCAATGTTAACCACAGCCTTTTTCGATGCTATTGCCGATGGTGTATTAATGAAGCTGGATCCAGCATTGAAAGGATTACATTGACAAATGTTAATTTGCAGGTAATGGATTTTGTCTAAGGCAAGGCAACTGGGTCCTTGCTGCAGTTTATCAAATTTAGCAAGCAAAGCATTGACCGCGTGGGTTTCATACCACTGTTCCAAATTATGGGCTATGAATAACTCTCGCATTTTAGTGCAAATATAAAATGTCTCTTTATGCTCGACGTCATTCTTTTTATATACAAATTCGCACACCAGTTCTGTATTCACCTTTAAAGCTGAATGCAGCCGTTGTGCTGTAATCATTTTTTTAAATTTCAAAACTAGATTCTAAAATTTCTTTTGGGATTAAACATTCTCTATCATTGACCACGCGACCAAAGCTCACACGTGATTTAAAACAACTGTTTAGGGGTTCCCAAGTTAACATATCCGCAGCAGTAACAGACATTATTTTGATAGAACATTCTCACCTGAGTTTAGAGCTGTAGACTGTCTGACAATGGTCGAACTCTAGAATCTCTTGGATTTTAGCTACGGTTGCTATAGCGATAAAGCTTTTTTTTCAAATATCTAAAAAAGAAATAAATAAACCACCATAAGTATATCTATTCCATATAGTTTATGCATTTCATAAACAAACAAATAAAAATCAAACAGGTTAGAGATTTAAAAAACTCACCTTGACTTGTAATGCTTTGCTTTAGTCTCGTCTGGTGGGCTAATATGGTAATGGTTTCCTTTTCTAGCTGTCCGTCTTTCTCTCTTTTTCAATCTCTTTCCCACACACACACACACACACACATCAGGTAGGCTATACACCTTATCTGCAAACAAATAAATAAACATTCATTTACCACATTATCAATCAATAAATAATTGCTTGTAAATATATAAATCAATAAATATATAAACAAATACCTACCCCACAATAAAGTTAAGTATTTTCCACCAACACCAAAACTGTTAAAAAAAAGACCGAAGTGTTTCGCAAAACGCTGTAACGTGTTCAAAGGTTGACACATAAGTGAGAGTGAAAAAGTTAACGACAAGTCTTTATATATGTCACGTTGCATGTATAATCATTTATTTTCTCGTGATTGCACATCCTGTTCTTGCCCACGTGGACAGCTAACGTCCAAAGTGAACACCTTCATGACAGATCATATTACACATGAACTTGCATTTTGTTACGTATAAATCAAAACAGAATGTAACTTGTTTAGATTACATGTGGGTTTACATGTCATCTCACATGTGTACGCATGCATTTCGCTCTCCCCTCTCACCATGGTTGACAAATCGTTTGACCTTCAAGTATCTTCAGCATTCTGATACTTTTCCACTGCACCTGCTGTCAAATCAGGTCAACACATTCCATTAAGCTCAAATAACATCCACATTCTGTCAGTCTGCTCTCCAGCAAGTTTGTTTTTTCCACTCGCTTCAACCAACATAGAACCAAGTTCTGTTTGCTGTTCATCTGATCATAGAATTATCATTTGTCATGTAACCCATAATCTTTTACACGTTAAAAATCCCCTTCGAGAGTAAAATATCTGAAAAACGAACCCTCGCTCTGTAATAAACCGACCCGTCGAAATATCAGAAAACAAACCCTCGACCTGTCCTAAACCGACCCGTCGAAATATTGTTTGTTCTATTAAGCACGATCATTTTTATTTATTTATTTATTTATTTATTTATTTATCGTATGGCTTTTAGTGCCGGGAGTGTCCGAGGACATGTTCGGCTCGCCTGAGTCTGTAGCTGCTTCCAGCGGACTCCCTAAATGGCGAGCTACAAGTTCCGTTCAATTTCAAGTAGTTCCAACTTTCGCTACCAGATATCAATGATACCTAGTGGTGAACGTTGGAACTTTGATAGAGCGTTCTGACGAAATCTAACCTAACAATTTTGCTTTACACTAGTTTAGTCTGTGAAAGGATATTTTACATGCCATAAATCTATGACATGGGACCGCAGGCTTTACTTCCCCTCCGAAGGAAGGCATACTGAAGGATTTTTAACGCTCTTAAAAAATCCGACGACTTCGACCGGGTTTGAACCCGCTATCTTGAGCACAGCAGTTCAGCATGCTGCCGACTACGCCACCGAAGCCGCCAGTAATAGCCTTCTTAAAACACACGCCCAGCGGTATCGTCTCTCTCTCTCTATCTACAACCACTCATCGTGAACATTTAAAGTCTGATTCCCTCAATCTCAGAACTTTAACGTATTAACAACATCAAAAAGGGATTCAAGACAAGTGATTTGACACGTCACACGTCCAAATCCGACCATGCGTTCATGAGATATCGGCAAACTTCGTAGGATAGTAGGCGACTCACTACTAAAACGCCTTCTTATAAATCATTTATCAAAAAACCCGCCCTCTTACAAAATCACCAAGTGCGCATGCGTAAAAATAAAAAAATGCTAATTCATTATGGCGTCGACTCGTTGGCATGTCGTTTATGTGGAACAACATTTAATTTCATACTAGCATTAAAACTCCCACATGTCGCACTTGGAAAGCGAGATTTTTAAAAAATATGTAATTTCACCCTCTAGTAGGGGTAGGTTTTATTTTGGGGTGGATATAGGTTGTCCATTGGAAAGGGGGTGTCAGCCCGAGGTCAACGACACCTCATTCATCGAAATCCGACCATGGGTTCACGTGGTAGGCTATGGGATAACATTTTGGAACTTTTTGATCACCCCTCGTTGTGACGTTACCAGGTAAGTAGGCTATGGGTCAACATTTTGGAACTTTTATCACCCCCTCGTTGTGACGTCACCAGGAAATAGGCTATGGGTTAACATTTTGGAACGTTTCGATCACACCTCGTTGTGACGTCACCAGGAAAGTAGGCTATGGATCAACATTTTGGAACTTTTTGATCATCCCTCGTTATGACGTCACTAGGAAAGTAGGCTATGGGTCAACATTTTGGAACTTTTTGATTACACCTCGTAGGTGAGTGACGTCATGGCCGCCATTTTGTGATGTCATGGCCGCCATCTTGTGTGACGTCATGGCCGCCATCTTGGCCGCCATCTTGTGACGCCACCAGGAAAGTAGGCTGGGATGTAGAACTGTCACAGCCCCCCTACTGTTTATTTTTAGTCCTAGAGACTAGAAATTTATTTTGTGGGTAGAGGGGGTAAGGACCACGAATTTATGTTAAACAAACTTTTTTTTGGAATTCCTAGTTTCCAAACTTTAAAAATTCCAAAATTGAACTTTTTCAAAAAAAAACCTTTTGTTCTGACGATAAAGGATATAGAAGCCATTTGTTTATGCCATTGAACAACGTTCTATCATGTTTCGTTTTCAAAATATTGCCTACTTTCCGAAACAAAAAATTCAAGATAATCTATTGTCCTAGAGATTTGAAATTTAATAAGACGGTAGAGGGGGTTAGGACCATGAATTTATGTCAAACAAACTTTTTTGTGGAATTCTTAGTTTCCTAACTATAAAAAAATCCAAAATTGAACTTTTTTCAAAAAAAAATAAAAAATATGAACTTTTGTTCTAACGATAAAGGACATAGAGGCCTTACCTTTAAGCCATTGCACAACGTTCTACCATGTTTGGTTTTCAAAATATCGCCTACTTTAAAAAATAAAAATTTTCAATTTTTTTTTTATATAACAAGTTGTCCATAGGTAAGAATGCATCACCCCGAGTCCAACGACATGTCACATGTTCAGATCGAACCATGGGTTTGCGAGAAATCCACTAATTTAACATCGACGCTCCTTGACGCCAGGCGTCGAGTGGCTTAGAACCCCCTTCACTCCCCTACTCTTATTAATACTCGTTACCTCATTATTGTAGTATTCTTTAATATCTACGTCATAATTCCCTAGTTTAATTACATTGCTTAAATACACTTTAACTATAAGACTAAGTCTCCGACCTCTCTTTACACTCCTCTAGCCGTTTATATTCCTTGTCCTATTGCTCTCATTTCTTTCCTCCTCTTTGATTTCATTGTTATTCTCTCGTCTCTTCTTATAATAATAATCTCTACTTCTTCATTACTATACTTATCTATAGTAAAGCTACCCTTAGCCTCTCTTCCTAATGTTCACCTAGCATCCCTACTTCTAGCCTACATTCGAAATAATAATTCTTATTTTCCTCCTTACATCTCTTTCTAATTTCATCTAACAATGTGACCTGGTCTTTCCGCTTTCTCCTACTCCTAGAGATTTTAACTTCCATTATCTGCTTTCCACGTTCACGGGAATCTACCTTCTGATTTGTGGTAACACACGCATTTCAATGTCAGATAAGTTTACCTTTCTAAAAACTCCTACTACTTTAGCACGACTTTTCCTAATATCCTGCTCTATTTCCACCATACTACCTTCATCATTTTCTCTAACCTGGCTGTTCTCTCTTTTAACAACTTCCTGGATTCTACAATCCTGAGTACCTAATGTTTTCCCTACCTCCATTATTTCTACTCCTAACTGTTCTTCAAACATCTTCTCCTCTCCCTTTCTCTGATCTACCATCTATTCCGTCACTTCCTTAACTCTCCCCTCTAACTGTTGATTAGACTCACAAAATTTATCATCAACTACTTCTAGTTTCTGCTTTATTTCTGACCTCATTTGACCAAAGCTCTCCTCCTCCTGGCTCTGCATTTCTATCATACTCTCACCTTCCTCCGTTTCCTCAATTTTCTGTTCTACTTGTTGTTCTTTCTTTTATAAACTATTTAATACTTCTAGCTTCTTATCTACTTCTGTTTTCTTGTCTTGAACTGGCAATCTTTGATTAAATTCTACATTTTGTTTAATTGTAGGTTGTGATGCTATTTTCGTTTGCTTTAGTTCACATTGTTCTGCACCCTTGGGTTTCTCCCTGGTAGAACACGGGCTTGGCGTATTTGAATAGCTCAAGGGAGTCAGGGGTGACCGGACGAAGTGTTTGCGTGGACGCAGGGAGGGTAGAGGAGAGAGTTCGATGGAAGGACGTGCTCCGGCCTTGAGCCGAGACTGAATGTGCTGACGAACGAGGTCGAGTTTGAAAGTGCGTAATGACTGGGCGATGCGCGGTCAGGGATGAGGTTAGCGAGGTTGTATTCACCCGTAGTGAACTGCTAAGTGGTTTATTCTGTCAATTGAGGTGTATAACAGTGTCACAAGCGTCTGGCTGGGGAAGGAGTAAGTAGGAAACTAATCAGGCAGGCTTCGGATAATTATGCACTTAAAAATGCCAAAGTATGCACTAAACAGTGTCTAAATAAACACTAAATATGCATTAAAAATAAACATATATCTGATATCAATTAGTGGTTTATATTATAAGAAATTATTGTTACATATTAAATATCACCAAAATAAAGAAAATTACTTACAGTACCGTACTACAATAGATTGCTCCAATTTGTCAATAAAATTTACAAGTCTTGATTACACTTAATCACTGCATGATGTAATAGGTTCTCAAACACAAAGTTGCGCCTATTTTCACTTAAAATGACTTTGTACTCAGGAAACACTCTCTCCACATCACATGCCACAATTGGAACATACTCCAACTTAACGAAATCAGAGACCTCTAGTGTCGATGCACTGTCAATTTTGTCTTTGCCTTGGATAACACCACAAATGCTTTTAAGTTAGAGGAGACCAGAATTTTTCAGCACAACATTCTGCAATCTTTTCGAGAAAACCTGATTAGTTAGGTTCTTTAGGGATCGATCGACTTCTTCAACAATTCCAATGCTAACGTGAAGAGGCAGTCCTTTTTCTTGCAATTTATTGATGGCTGAAGGTATGCAACGCAAATTGGAACGAATGAATATAATTTGCTCACGAACACTATCTTAAATCAAGACTTCTTGAGTTTCTTTAAAGAAGCACCTTCTTCAGAATCGAGGTCTTCAACTACCTTTTTTACTACCTCGAAATAATTGGCATAATAAACAGCAGCTTCGAGCCACGTTCCCCACCTTGTATGAACTGGTGAAGGCGGGAGCGGCACATCATGAACTGCATCAAAACAAAAATCTTTGCGACTTGGAGCCCTCAGGAACACTCTTTTCACTGTGGAGATCAACGTGTTTACTTCAGGAAAGGAAGCCCGGACTGCTTCAGCGACCCGATGATGTCCATGTGCTACAAATGTGACGTTTATCATCTTGGGATATAATATCCCAAGACCTCCCATGGCTTTACACATGTAAGGCGCGGCATCCGTGCTGGCCACGATAACATGATCGTAAAGAATCCCTGATGGCCTCAAACAAGGAAGTTCATCATTGAAAAATGCAGCAACTGTTGAGTGATTCACCTTAGGAAACACAGCCATAGTTAGTAGATATAATTTGTCTCTCTCTTCTTCTTCTCCTAAAATTCCAAACACGAAGTTAGCTACATATCTTTTATCTACGTCCGTTGTTTCATCTAGTGAGATCCACAATATTTTCCATGAGCTTTTTCCCTTAGTTTACCTAACGTTACATTGTTAAAGCTCAGGAACGTAATTCTTCCTAATTGTTGATTCATCTGTGATTGGTTGTTTCGCATACTCCTGCAGAAACTGAACCAAGTTCTTATTGTTTAGTTTAGCCAACGGTATATTTGCCGAGGGAAATGCTTTAGACAGATCTTCTTTGAATTTACTACGTGTTGGTCCAGGTTTAATTAAGCAGTGGTTACAAGAACCTGGTGTTTTTGTTTCAGGTTTACTTCTTTCAATTTATTGTGTTTCGTTGTTTGAAGATGTTGTTGAATTTGATACTTTTTAGGTGCGATTACGATTGTGCTACAGTATTTTTATGCAAAACAATACACTTCCATCAGTTGTAAAATCTTGAAACTCTCTTACATACCCTTTCATTACCTCATTAACAGTTCTTTTCTCCTTATGCATCTTAAATACAGTAGCTATTTAAGGTGCTATGAACCACAGCCTGTTTCAACTCAACGAAAGTAAGACTGACAAGAACTAATTGTGCATGAACGGTAACTATTTACGGAAAGAGGAAAAGATGACCTGCTTTACGGGAAATGCCAAGAATCAGTCCCCACAAAGCTATGGCCGCATGTAGGGCTAGTGTTGCTAAATTTAAACACGATGCAAATCCAGCACTGCTCAATATTTCTGTTACCTGAAATACATGCCAAATAATCCAAAAGTGTCCTGCAGAAGCTGATGTCTACACTCAAGATTAAGAATGTTTTTGAAATATGCACTAACAAGAGGAAAACCCTAAATATGCACTGTTAAGTTAAAACTGTCCCAAATATGCAATTGCATAATGCAATATGAAAAATGCATAATTATCCGAAGCTTGCATCACGCGCTCACCAGAGTATCTGTGTCTTGTGGGGTGGCTGGCCTTCCAAACAGTCGTGATGGGCGATGGTCTCTCCTGCAGCACGTCCGGGTGGAAACTGGTCCCTGTCCTCTCTCACTGTTCCTTCTTAAGCCTTTCCTAATTGGGTCAGCCAGTCAGTGGTATGTTGCTTGTTGTATTTCGTTGTTTGTGGCGGTATTGAGGTTTTGGCTTTGGTGTTATGCTTTGTGAAGCAATGGTCACTTCACGTATACCGTAACTTGGCTGGTTTGTACTGTGTCGTAGGTTTCCTTATTATGGGATTGGGGTGAATTTTGGTGTTAAAGCCCTGGATTGTGGCAGGCCCTTAACAATATTTTGCTTCTTTAGTGCTTTGATCTATTTTCTGACTACTTAGATTCTTGCGGTGAGTATATTTTGATTTATTGCGGTGAGAACATCTTGATTCATTGCGGTAAGCATATGTCGATTCATATACTTTGCTTTTTTCTCGGTCATCCGCGTGAAGTGGGATATTTTGTACTTTGCTTCCATAATTTCAAGGTGACATAAGGAGAATATAATTAGCAAAAAGATGACTCAACTTCAAACAAAACAAATATTTTAAAATCCCGACAAGAATTACACAACAATGACACAAAAATCCCATATGACACCCATATTTAACAACACAACATCAAACAATCAAAAAATAAATTACACTGAATCAAAATTACAGCTGCAAATGCTGCCACAATAAACCAAATCATGGACCTCGTCCTTACTCCTCTTATTGTTGCGTGTATTGTGTTTGACGGTTTTACAGGCAAGACGACGGTTAGAATGAGTACATATTGCCACGAGATATGCTTCCATAGAACCAGATCGCAGGACGCATATCCATGAACATTTTTCACCAGGCCTTGGCATCGGGATCCACACCTAATGGATAACACAAAAATAAAATGACAACCGACCACACTACCCTTTACTAAAATACACATTACTTCCGCGAGAAATATTTATATCAGTGCCAAAAGCACACAAAATCAAGCTGCCTAAATAGGTCTTACAGAAACAAGATGAAAATACCATCGTGGTCATCAGTAACTAACACTTGGGTAAACCGATCGTTTCCCGAAAACACCAACGTTACAGAGGCGCATCGAAAAAAATGCGATAAAATATTTACAATAATTACGAGACAGTAGCTAACATGACAACAAAGTACAAATCAGCATAATCATGAACTGCATTTCTGATGTGAAGAACTTGCACCATATTTTAATCTAATTCGCTTCCAATTATACAGGCTTTAACTGATCGTTAACACGGGAGCACGCATCTCGCCCCTAATGGCCCCTCTGTCCTTACCTGGGATCTGAGCCTTCGCAGTCTGGAATACCCAGCTCTCGTCATTATGTCAACACCAGGCAGGTCTCAAATGACTCTCAGCCACACGCTAGAGATCCGAAGAAAATTCATCAATCACACTCTTAAATCAACCACATATCAACTCGTAGATCTGTCCTCAAAACTGCACCATGCAATTTCGGGACCTGTAGAGCACTTAACAGTGACATCATCCTATGAGTCCTTTCTTCGACGCCATGCAGCTGACAGGTAACTGACCTCGGCCAGACCCCCGCGCAGAATAATAATAATAATAATAATAATAATAATAATAATAATAATAATAATAGACCCATGCCTTGGTACAACACACCATCACCCTCAATTTGCTCCAGATCACAGATACACCTCTACAAATATAGTGCTCCTACACACAACAAGTTACTACGTGCTCAAATACAAAAAAAAAAAAAGATTACCACAGAAGCTGA
Source organism: Meconema thalassinum (assembly GCA_946902985.2). Lineage (NCBI taxonomy): Eukaryota > Metazoa > Arthropoda > Insecta > Orthoptera > Tettigoniidae > Meconema > Meconema thalassinum. Next base: position 41,078,942 of record OX336389.2, read on the forward strand.
ATGCTTCTTGCTAAGAAAATATGCAATATCGCATAAAATTTACAGCCTGTGTAATCCGAAGTTTTTCACACAAAAATATCATATTTTCCCCCCGACACTGTAATTACGTTACCTAACCAAAGCTTCACTTGTCATCAGCGATACAGTCCGCTCATTTGCTGTATCTGTCATAAAAACACACTCAGTGCACACGAGTACAATTTAATCTACTGTCCCGCACAAAATTTAATGAAATACAAAAGAATAACCACGATGCTCTTCACAAATTAAAATAGTGGTCGGTCACAACAACAACAAAAAACACTCTAAACCCACAAAAGAAAACATAACAACTACACAGTATATACAAGGATTCCCCGATTACCAAAACTAGGCTACATAATGAAATAAATCATTCTGTACTCATCCTTTCCAGTCTCCTCCATCGTTGACGTTTCCTGGGCATGACCCCAACCATGTGCGCTTAGCACCCAATCATCATTCCCATGTTCGATTTCAGAAGCACCATTCTTCCTTCAGCTGCTGATACCACGGTCTCCATTTCTGGCTGGCTGCTTCAAATAGAATATCAGTTTGTTTTAAAATAGTGCCTCACTAATAGCAGGGTGCTACCTAGAAACATTTCACACGCAAAACACATTCATTTTTACACTTGAGATGCGGTAGAATTCATCTCCTAAGAGCAATGATTTTATCAAAGTTTAAGTTCCTCTCTTCTACTGGCTCGAAACTTGCTAAGTCCACTGACTTGCATATTAACAGACATTGTAACTTCCCAAAATAGTAATGTAGAACGAGCGTAGTCAGTCTTCACAATATGTCAACGAATGAAATAGTAATGTTTTTCAGTGAACACTCCACTCAGTATTTATACATTTTATTCCGAAAAGTGGGGGCGGGACTGAATAAAATATCTAATTTTTCAACCAGTAGTCCTACAGACACACAACACATATCAGGGATCTTGTCTTGATGTGAATCGAACATCTTTGGCATGCGGGTTTTATTTTAATCGTGCAATTAATCGTAATCAATTTCCCTCCTTAATTTCTTCTGATGGCGTACCTTCGAAATAGCGCGAAAGGCCCCGCGTCCTCACTTCTCATTGGTTGGGGTGCTGTTTCTGAACTCGCGGTAAAATGCGGACCCCGCCCATGTAGGCGTTGACGCACAGTCGTTTCCCTCGCAATTTCTTCTGCTTCTCCGTCTTACAAAGAACAGACGCTCCCTTGTGACTCACCCCGTCCCCCGCGCCATCCAGAGTTCTTGAACCCACGCTAACCGTGTTCAGCTATTTCTAAGGTGCGGGCCACATTCCATTGCTCAACCCTGTCCCATTGTCCTCGCAGGATGTCTTGCTTCCCTTGCTATGTTCAGGTAGTCATAAGTTTCCTCATACAGGCTGATATTTCCTTCAACAATATTATTTGCTACTCCACACAGACAGATAACATGAAACATTAATATGTGGCAATGATATTAAGGGTTCACCTTGTAGACATGGCTGTCTCGTTCTTGAAGCCCACATCTGGGGTAGGCTTTCATGTTTGCAGGTACCAGTCCTACTTATCAAAACTATTTGATCACTAATTGAACAGATGCTGGACGCCCAGCTGTATGAAGTCAGATCGCTTCATGTCGTCTCGATATTCAGCTATGCTGGAAACATCCTACTGCTAATTATTCACAGGCTCTATGTTCATTTGGTATCTTCTGCCGGTAAAGACAAATTTTATTTTAAGCATAGTTACTACTGGTAACGTTGATGATAAAAGTCAATTGATCAAGTGATCAATTGAAAGTCAATAGACAGATAGAACTCACACTGGTATGTCCCGTCTATGTACAGAGTGGTTCACCAGCCCCTTATTATTTAGTTTTAAGAAACCCAAATAACATTCTCCTGATGGTCGATATTGCTCTGCGCACTGCCTGTGTGACAGCAATGTAAACTGAGCCATGGGCCTAGTCAAATACTAAGGATTATTCTACGAACATGTGATTCATTGCTCCTTGAAGAACACACATATATGTAATACAATCGAATTAATAGGTTACGCCACGTGATCTGCAATAGTAGAATGTTTAAGACTTTGACACGTATACTAACGATGGAAGTGGAACAGCCTAGTTAACTAGTACCCTTGTAGCGCGTTATGTGCACGTTGTCTCCGTGGGTGAGGCGGTTAAAGTCCGATCTAACGTGGTATGCGGGACCGAGCAGATTAGTGCTTCGAATTACGCCTACCGTACTTTAGTGGTAGCCAATAAAGTAACGTTAAACGCGAGCAGAGTCAAAAACACAGTGGAAAGAAAATAAACACACCCAAAATATCGAATAAAGCGGGGAAAGGATATCTAGTTCGATTTGCCGCTGGTCCAAGGTTTGCAAATCGAACAAAAGACGATTCATATAAAATGGAAACAGAAAGCATAAATCGCATAATGCGAAATCAAAATTGCAAAATCACAAAAATTAAATGAAAGGATTCCTAGAGACGCGTGGGTCGTTAGCTTCGTAGAAATACGCAGCCAAGACCAACGGAATCGAAAGGATAAAAAAATTAGGGAGAATTTACATTATAAATGACATGGTCGAAACCATGCAAAGTACTTATGAAGTAGATATATTGAAATGAAATCAAGTGTGCACACAGATAAATCAAATCAAAATAGAAATAATACACAAGAAAATATAAAAATGAGGGAAATCAAAAAAGTAAACTCAACTTGTAATGCGCAACTAAACCGTAGGCTCGATTCAAGAACAAAAACAAAATGACAGGTAGGGAATTCTTGGTGAGACTTATGGAAACGATAAGAAGAACGTCTACTTCCGAAAACGACTAACACAGGATTCCTAAAAAATACTTACGACACGTATGATGCTATGAAATCGCCCGAAGGCGTACAGAGTGGAGAGGGGACAGGGAGTGGGGGAGAGTCCGCAGGAAGAGGAATGGGGGGGGGACACCCCGAGTTATGCAACATAGTGAAAACTTGAGAAGGGAACGTGAAAATGATCGAAAAACAAAAGGAAATGAAGATACTTGAAATTACAATACATTAAAAGAATACGAAACAAATGAATACAATAAGAATTGAAGGTAACACAGGCTCAGATGTGCCCAATCAAACGTACAGGCTGCCTCGGGCGAGGATACCTCGGTTTGTGGCGCAAAACTTAGCTGACGTAAGCCTTGACGACAAAGAGCATAGTTTTCAAATCTGACAGATGCAATAATAAAATAACTTACAAAAGGAGGAAAGATATAAAGAATCAGAACAGACTTCGCCACATTGACACAACGTAGGAAAATGAGGATATGGGATTACGGATAGAGTTCAGAACATCATAGGAAAACGAAAATTGAATCAAAATTGTAAAATATTTAAAACAACTACTGGCAGTTAGATAATGGAATTGATTCGTACTTACGTTAGTTGCGTCAGGGGTGGACTAGGAGCCCGACACGCGCACTCAACCGACCTACATGACGGCCAATTTGAGAAGAAGGCACGCTGCTCTTTCCTGAGCCAAGAGAAGCCCTTCGCAAAAATAGGTGCGTAGATAAGAAGTTGCATCCCCTCTCCAAGAACATGGAGGGGAGCCAATGGCGAAAACATTGCTTCGGAAAACGCAATGCTTTGGCCAATCGAGAAATAGACAGAAAGTGCGTATATAAAGTGGCAAAACATTACACCACATGGGAACATGTTTCAAACATTATGGAACGCAGTACATGCGACAAAGAAACAGGTGTCCCAATCATAGGAAATAATAATAAAAATAAATGAATGAAGTAAAAATGGCTCCAAACTCCACCACTCTCCCAACAAAAAAAATCCGGGCCAATAATTTATTGAAGAGGCAGAAAAAGCGGTAAAAGAAAATTTTGGCGTAATAAAAAGAAATATATGAAAGAGGCAAAAAAATAAAATTTCAAAAAGGTGATTCACAACAACAACAAAAAACACGGGGCACTAGTATAGCCATGAAGTGAAGGTGGTACCAACCTCCACTACACGCTCACACCAGGCATCATTCAGACTGTACTGCGTCAAAAATATAGACATTATTATAAAAGCTTGATGCGGTATCCGAAGAGTCAAGAAGACGATGAGAATTTGGAAAGCTTCATGATGGTGACGACATGGCCACTAGAGACTCTCCACTTTCTAACAGGAAAAAGAATGAAAAAGGTTACGTTGCGATTACATTCAATCAAAAAATGACCATTATTAAATGGGTACCCTGTATATATTACAGGATTTTGCGTCAACAAATATTTGGGGGGAGGGGGGGGGGGTTATGATGTCTTTCGAGAACGAAAGTGCATCCCTTCTGCCAGCTGAAAATAAAGTCATAAATAAATCACGAAGATTCGACTGGCTCATTAGTAGAGCTTCCATGAAAACATCTTCCGCCCTTCAGGTACACGCAGACTATTCGCTGCTACAAAACATTCCCTGAGTACATAACAATTAAAAGAAAATAATGTACACCATCACTTAGAAATCATTAGAATGAAATGACTCACAAGCACACGACTTCACAAGGGCGTAAAACAAAGTTATGAAAAAGGAATACATCGATAAACTCAAAATAAATTACAGTCACTACGAGGAGAACAGAATGTATTAGACGGCTTGTCTCGCCGCAGCGAACAATAGGATGTTGTGACGGAGGCGAGTACAATAGACCGGCCTGGCTCGCTACTACAAATGCAGGTAGGTAGGTATGGGGAGTCGCCTTAGGCAGAACCATAGCTCAACACATCTTTCGAAGTCCTCCGCGCAACTCAGGTCACGGCTGTCTCCTGCCCAAGTAATACATAGAAAGAGGGGGGGGGGGGAGGGGGAACAAAACAAATAAAAATCCTTATCCAAATGAATTAGACACTGTGAAAACTCAAAGTTCATAATAATAAAAAATAACGCTGGCACACATTGTAAAAAATTACAGAATTACGTAACAATTTTCTTCAACTGTGTCACATGAGCCGAAGTCACTGTTTGCTTATCGTCACCGAGCAATTCTACAGTGACGGGCGTAAGGAATCTAACAATGGTTGGAGGTGTCGATCATCTCAAAGCCAATTTACTGGAAATCCGAGCAGCAGCGTCGCTTACAAGATGTAAGCGAACTAAACCCATGTCGCCAATTTGGAATTTGACTTCACGACGTCCTTCGTTGAATCTTTTCGCCACCTTGGCGCGAGCCTTCATTAAGTGGTCAGCCGCAGTGGCCGACTTCTGAGCGACAGAGCTGTGACGGGAAGGTTCAGACAAATATTCAACATTCCATTTTAGCAATAGCGGGTCGGTAAGCTTTCTGCCAAGGAATAATTCCGCGGGGGTAGTTTGAACTGAAGAGTGGAAAGAGGTATTGAACCCGAGACTTAAGTACTGCAGGTTCGTATCCCATGAAGAATGGTCAGCATTGTGGAAATCCGACATGCAAGCCTTTAAATTCTTGTGAAATCTTTCGACCTGATTCCCCTGCGGCCGGTATGGAGACAATTAAATACCATAGTTTCGAGAGCTTTTGAACTAAAAAAGAGGCGTTGTCTGGCACAAGATATTTTGGGGGACCAATGACTCCAAATATATATTTGGACCAAAAATAAATAGTGGTTTGAGATGTTATATTCTCTACGAGAAACAGCCAAATGAACTTTGGAAAACCATCCATGACGGTGAGAATGATTTGATTGCCAGATTTTGATCTCGTTATTAGACCAAAATAATGAATAAATAAACGTTCTCCTGGACGAGTAACAATACCAGCCTGGTGCAAGCCGACACGAGTGATTTGCGCAGGTTTTGAACGTTGACAGACCAAATATTTTCTGACATGGGCGAAAGAGGCCACCTTAATTGCGGGCCAATAAATCTCGCCGGATACTTTACGAAAGGTACGCTGCATACCCGCATGCGTTCCAAGTGCAGAATAGTGATAACATGTCACGTATAGCAGACGGTGCAAAAATTCTAAATTTTGAAGACTTAGGAAGAATACACCCTATGCCATCATTCCGAATGCAAAAGCTGCTTACTGCGGGGTCCTTATTTGTAATTTTTGAACGAAGGTAAATGCAATAAGGATCCTCAGAGTGGAATTTCCGAATATCCACAAAGGACCAAGGACAATACTCTAACAGGAAAACATTTTCCTGATGCGGAACACTGACAGGAATATTCTCGATGGGAGCCGTAGAGGCATCTACAAACATGCGTGGCAGGCAGTCGGCTACTGAGTTCTCACTTCCTTTCACGTGGACGATATCAAATTTAAAGGATGACAACCTTAGTATCCACCTATTAATGCGTCCAAGCTTTTTTAAATGTGACAAACTCCACTTCAAAGCTTCATTGTTGATATAGACCGTAAAGTGACGATGTTCCAAAAAAGTCCTGAATTTCTCGCATCCCAAAACCACAGCGAGACTTTGCTTTTCAAAAATTGAGTAACGTCGCTCATGCTGATTAAGCTGCGGCTGGCGAAAGCAATAGGCGCAAATTTTCCATCCACCCGTTGACTAAAAAACTGCATATTGCTAAGGCACTAGCATCACAATGCAGAAACAAAGCGGATTCAAAATCAGGTGCGTGCAGCCCAGGAGCGGACACGACGCATTCTTTTAAAATATTGAAAGTCCTATCTTGTTTGGGTCCCCATAAGAATTTCACATTTTTCTTCTTGAGAGCGTTTAGCGGAGCCGAGATGTCGGAGAAATGTTTAATAAAACGAGAATAGAAGGTGAACATACCTAACACTCTTCTCAGCGCTTTGCCTGATGTGGGGACAGGCGATTGCCGAATGCAGTCCACTCGCTCTGGTATGACACTGATACCATCAGATGACAGAATGAGGCCCAAAAATTTGATTTGAGTACAACCCAAAGAAGTCTTTTTTGGGTTGATCGTAAGACCGGCCTTCCTGAGGCGTGAGAAAACTTCTCTAAGATGGATGACATGTTCTTCAAAATATTTACTATAGACGACCAAATAATCAAGGTAATTAAACACAAAATCAATCATCAAGTCTCCCAAGACGTCTTTTAATAAACGACTGAACTCTTGAGCCCCTAGAGCGATACCAATTGGGAGGCGAGTAAAATTAAGTAAACCGAAGGGTGTGTCAAAGGCCGTAAAATCGCGACTTTCAGCGTCCAAAGGAATTTGAAAGTGGGCGAATAATAATCGAATGGAGTTTCGCTCCGTGAAAATGCTGAAATGCACTGTTAAAAGAGGGTAGCGGAAAATTATCAAAAACAACTTTTTAATTCAATTTCCTATAATCTATGACCAATCTATATTCACCCTTTTCCTTCTTGGGAATCAGGAAGGCAAGAGAACCATATGCGGATTTAGAAGGAGTAATTACACCACGATCTCGTAATTCCTTGATGTACTTTCTCATAGCTACCAATTTGGGAGGAGAACACGGGAAAGGTGGAGACCGGACTGGCACGCTGTCGCTTAGGTCAATATGACATTCATGATTTACGGCTGAAACCAATTCTTCTGTGAGAACATCTAAAAATTCACAAACCAATTCACTCAGGACTTCTCGTTTCCCCGAAGGCAATGTTAAAGGCAGATGCATAGATAATACAAAAGAAATACTCATGGAATGAGAAGCACATTCTTCAAAAGAAAATTGCTCACCCGAATGGAATTTAAATGTAAAAGAATCATTGACAAAATCCAAATGCATACCCGTTCTATGCATTAAATCAGTTCCCAGGAAGTAGACAAATTACTAACAACATGAAATGTGTGGTTCCATGAAAAACCATGAATCTTAATGCGGCACACAACCGTATTGGTAACCTCAATAACCGATGATCCAGCTGATACAAACTTTTCACTTATTTTGACGAGGAAATTTTCGAAGCACATGAATATTGTCTGCGTCAGAGCTGTGAATAAAACTCTTAGAAGGTCCAGTATCCAGAATAGCAGGTACAGTGATGCAATTAAAGTTTACAAGGACCCCTGGCTTCGATACAGAACCGAAATGGGGTGTATCACCATGCCTAGTTCCAGAACTGCCTGGCGGGTTGAACTCGGGACAGTTCACAGTTAGCTTCCCTGATTGGAGTTACAATTCGGACAAGTGCGAGTCGTTACATCAGACATGCCACAACGGAAAAAAGAACTTGCGAGGTTTTGAGGAACACTCGTTAAAACGGTGGCCGGTATTATGGCAATTCCAACAAGTTACCTTGGTACAATCACGGGATACCCCAGGCGAGCAGTGAGTGACAGTAGGGTTGGGATCTCGGCTTCTGGGAAGAGACCTGTTACTATCAGGAAAATTTACAGTACGACGAGGAGAAGGCTTAGCGTATACCGTAGTGTCAACAATCCGGCTTGAAGCAACTGTCCCACTCAGAAACATTTGAGGAATCAAGGCGAGTTCCGGGAATATCACATGGTCGGGTCTGGAGGTGGTGAATAGTTTAAACAAGAACGAGCATTTGTTTCGTACTCACGGCCCTGTGAAATAACATCTTCTATGGTAAATACAGAAGCGCGACGAATGTAATAATTATTTAAATACCTGTACACAATCTCTAAGAATTCTCTCGGATGGAGAGGTTGGGAGAGGTTTGCTGCCAAAAGGTGCACTGTAGTGGTGTAATCATCTACCATTTAACCGGGCGCCTGGGTTCGTGCGAAAATGTCCTGCTTCAAGGCGAAAGCGAAATCCTGTGGCGTAAAACGGTCCTTAATGGAGGCAACAAATTCATCCGACGATTCGTACGTACATGGGGATGTGCGATGTTACTGTAATGCTCTGCCTGACAAAATAATAGGCAGACCTTGTACAATATTGTTGGGACTTATTTCGTAGCAATGACACAGCTCCTCGACACTGTGCCCGATAACCCAGCCTCAAATTGGGCGGCCCGGCTCGTCACCACAATCCGCGGCAAGAGTCCGATACGACGATGAAATAAATGAAGAAAAATCCTGAACGATATAAGCAACTTCGGTTTCAAAAGACAAATGCTCCGGCCGGACGAGATTCTAATAATCCCAGGGAATGAAATAGGATAAGGTTCATGGGCACCACAAACACGAAGTTATTTCATCAATCGTTCAAGCCTCAGTATGAAGATTAATGAAAGTTGCACATAAAAGAAACATCCTGCATTTATTCTCAATGCACATAGTACAAAATAAAATAAAACTGCAATGCCTACCCTGCACATAGAGATTATCGAAATTTAATGCTTGAAGTGCAACAAGAAGTGGAACAAGAATGGGAAAAGTTTAAGAGTGCATTTGTAAACAGTGCAGAGAAAACATTTGGTAGAACATCAGGAAAGTTACGGGAAAAGGCAACAAAATGGTGGAATGATAGAGTGAAATAAAAGGTAAGAGTGAAGAAGAAAGCTTGGAAGGAATGGAAAACAAAAAAGACTGGAAAAAGTAGAGCAAAATATATAGAAGCACACAGAGATTTCAAGCAAGTAATTGCAGAGTAAAAGAAGAAAATCTGAGAAGAATTCACACAGGAAATAAGGGAGGATTTACATTGTGGTCAGAAATTGCTGTTTGGAATTATAAAAAGCAGAAGGAATGAAAAGGTGAACACTGGGTTCGTGAAAAACAAAGAAGGTCAAATACTGACAAAACCAGAAGAGATAACGGACAGATGGAAAGAATATTTCAGCGAGCTGTTGAAGGTGAGACGCCAGGCATGCGGAGAAATTACGCAAACAGCCAAAACGGCGGACGAAGAAATAGAAAAAGAACCAGACATTACTATGGCAGAAGTGGAATGGGCAGTTAGGAAGATGAAGATGGGGAAAGCTGTGGGAATCGACGAAGTGGCAATAGAAATGATCAAGGCGGCAGGACCAGTGGGACTGCAATGGACATACAGACTTCTCAGGAGTGTGTGGAGACAGAAGAAAGTACCTGAAGCCTGGAAAAAGGGAATAATATTGCCAATATTCAAGACAGGAGACAGGAAGGTGTGTGGTAGCTAACGAGGAATCACCATCATCTTGCATGTTGCCTTAGTAATGGAAAGAATCCTAGAAAAATGAATTAGAGTAAATGTAGAAAGCCAAATAGAGGTGGAGCAGTTTGGATTTAGAGGGGGCAGGTCAACAGTGGAACCCATTTTCATTCTGAGACAGAACATTGAAAAGAATTGTGAATATGGGAAGGATATGGTAATGACTTTTATTGATCTAGAAAAGGCCTATGATAGCATCCCTAGAACAAAAGTTTGGTAAAGCTTAACAAATAGGATAGGCAAGGAAATGAGAGACATGATAAAAGGAATGTGAATGGAGTGCTACAGTAGTGTGAAGACCAGAGTCGGGACATCGGAATGGTTTAAAATTGACACTGGACTAAAGCAAGGAAGTGTGTTGTCACCATTACTGTTCGTAATGGTGATGGATGGCATCATGAAGGCAGCAATGAAAGAATATAGTAGGGCAAAGATGAAGGTAATGTTGTTTGCAGACGACGTTGTGATCTGGGGCGAGGATGAGATCGAGGTACAAGAACAGTTAGACGTAATAAATGAAAAGATTGAGCAATGGGGATTGAAGATAAATGTGGAGAAGAGTAAAACAGTGGTGATGAGTAGAGATAAGAAAGAAGGAAAAGAAGTAATCAAAGTAGGAGATAAAGAATTGGAAGTAGTGAAACACTTCAAATACTTGGGAAGTGAACTGACTGAAGATGGAAGACTAGATTTGGAAATTAGCAGAAGAATACAACTCGGGAGTGCTTTCTACCAACAGGTAGGGGGACTAGTATGGAACAAGGATATACCAATTAAGGCTAAATAAGTTATGTACAAAGCATATTATTGGACAATGACTAAGAGGGATGAGAGCAGAGTACAAGCAGCTGAGATGAGATTCCTGAGAAGTATGGTCCAGAAAACGAGGAGGGACAGAGTGAGAAATGAAGACATACGGAAAGAACTGGGAGTACGGAAACTAAATGACAAACTGGAGCCAAACAGATTGAGATGGTTTGGACATGTCAAACGGATGAATGAAGAAAGGCTACCAAGACGAGCACTGGAACGACAGATGACTGGGAAGAGAGGAAGAGGAAGACCAAGAATGCGTTGGATGGACTCGGTGGAGAATAGTATTAGAAAACGGAACCTGGATTGGAACACTGTGTCGGAAGAGGAATGGTGGAACGACAGAACAAAGTGGAGAGGAACCATATTTGCCCCCACCCAGTGTCAACTGGAAAAGGGGAAATGAAGATGAATGCTTGATGTGCAATGATGTTAAACTTAAGTCTTGTAACAATCAAACTAGTATTGGGACAAAACCTCTACGTGTCCTAGCTTTAGACACAACGAACTTACGGAAATCCAAATATTCCCTAACCTGGAATTTACATTTTATCACATTTCATTTCATCCATCTCTTACTATAGAGTCCATTTGTGAGATGCATTTGAATATAACAGAAAAAAAAAACACAAATTATTTATTGCACTGGATTTCCTTCTAACTAAAATCCTATGTTATTTTACACGATGGATGTGCACTCATAGCACTACTATACTCATATTTATGTACACGATGTCTATACAATTCTTTGGTTCCGATAGCTATTTTACAATAAATTCTCATATTCCTCATTCAGTCACATGTGGTATAATCACACTATTGAATTGTTTAAGACTGGTTCACATTTACCTTGTTCTTTATACACGTTGGCTTAGCACAATATATTTTAATACCTTCCTTTTATCAGATATGGTTATTAACATTATATTTTGCACCATTAAATTGGATTACTTATAAGCATATGATGTTTTCATACAGATGTATCATTAACTAAACTTTCTATTTCAAGAACTATCAAACTTTGTGATTACCTTCAGTACAAATTAATATCGAATGAATTTTATTTTTGGATTCGTTAACTTATTTAACCATTATTCAACATTCATTACGACATTCCAATTTCACTCAATAATGGAATAACATTATCATTGGTAAGATCGGATAGATCGAACCGTCATTACTCGTTACCATATCTATTTCAAGATGCATCATTTACCATTTTTACAAATATTATTATTATACCACGACTTTCTTAGTTATTCATAACCCACATTTGTCTTACTCTCTACATTGTACGTGATTTAACTTTGGTATTCTAATATTAAACCAATCATATTTGTAAGTCTAGCATATTCTGTGTAACCTGTTCCCATTAAAGTGCAATGCTAATGTGTTGTGACCTCGTGTAATTCCTTCTGAAACATCATCCCATCGTTAACTCATTTAGCAAATCTAATACTACTAATACTACAAAACACATACTCTCATTAAGGTGCGACATCCATGAATTGTGATTATTAATTATTCGTAATGTATTCCACTCCTAAAATTCCTCGTTGAATTTATAAATTTTGATATGTTTCCAACTGAAACCTCCGTGGCTTAGGCGGCAGCACGCCGGCCTCTCACCGCTGGGTCCGTGGTTTAAATCCCGATCACTGCATGTGAGATCTGTGCTGGACAAAACGGAGGCAGACAGGTTTTTCTCCGGGTACTCCGTTTTTTTCCTGTCAAAATTTCATTCCAGCAACACTCTCCACTATCATTTCATTTCATCTGTCATTCATTTAATCATTGCCCCAGAGGAGTGCGTCAGGCCTCGGCAGCCGGCACAGTTCATATCCTCACCGCTAGATGGGGGCTTCATTCATTCCATTCCTGACCCGGTCGGAGACTGGAAGCAGACTGTGGAATGTTTCCTACTGCTAAAATCAACAAATATTACTAAGCTGCATTTTTATGGTGGATTTCTCAGTACCATCGTTCTTCGATCCATATTACCACCGATGTCCTTCTCCGAGCGTCGATTCCTTGTTTTCCGGTGTCCAACATTCCCCGGTCCAGGTTAGTCGCGTGGCCCCGTGGTCGCCGAACGAGTCCGTCTGGTCCTTCTCCATCGTCATCCATCCCAGGAAACCCCCATGGTCTTCTTCTAGCCTGCCATAGCGTCCTCCAAGGAATTTACATTATACTGTCCGGACTGTGCAGTGCCGATGACCGTAATAGCCATATTAACATAATTGTTATTATTGCACCAAATCAGAGTTCCATCTACCCACAGGATACTTGTGTTGTCCGTTTTTCGAAACGTTAATCGGTTCACTTGTGGTAGCAATTTTACGTGACAACATTATCCCTCAGACAGCTATACAGGTCACTGACACATGTAGCCAGATGTTGCTCCATCCTTGGTCCGAGTTCACGCACCCCTTTCACATTCAGTTGTTACGTGAGAACAAGTGCTACAAGAACTGACGATCGCCTGTTCTCGTGTGGCCTTTACCCATGCTTGCAACAGTTCATAATACATGTGGCCATGTCTCGTAATATCCACAGATGTGATGCTTTAATTTACGGTGTTTAATATACTCGTAACACTCTTACAGATTATGCAGTGTAGTTGCATAGTACTGCACGTTATTGATTGTGGTCTTCGATCGAATCCTGTACAACCAAAGCTGTGATTGTACTGTCCTGTTATTTTGCCACTTTCTCCAGCGTATGCAGTCCCGTATCGGATAATACCCGTATAAGCTGCACTGAACTTCGTCTCGAACGCAATTGTTCCACACTGAGTTATTTCAACCTGTAGACTGATCCAACCGCAACACGAAAGTCAGTCAGGTGAAGTGATCGACTTCAGATTCGTGACCTTTCCACATTGCTTCGCATGTATACAATCAGAGCGCTCAATAGCCTCTCAGTCGAACTATTGTGCTCATTCCATTAATTCCGGTCTTGTGACGTCATTCCTCCTCATGCTCTTTTCTGGTACATTCTCGAGCCTCGGCCTACGTCATATCAGTGACAATACGTTGGATAAAACTGAACACAGACGAAGCTTTATCTTCTCCCGAGAAAGTGAGATTCCATTTGCTCACAACCGCACCCTTACCACCAGCAGTGGAGGCAGGAGAGTAATCGCCTGGCAGAGGGTCTAAAATAAGCAATTTCGAATCTGTATCTACAAGTTTTGATGTCGGGATAGAATCACCCAAAACAGTAGGTACGGCCAAAGACTCAAACCCATGAGCGAAATTCATTTCTTTCTTAACAGATGACAAACTAAAATTCTCCATGACACTGGCAAAATGAAATATAAAAATATAAAATGTAATATCACATTTAACTAAACAAATGTTTACTAGAAGAAGCAAATAATAGAAAGCAGGTTACAATTCCGTAATGCGTCATATTCTAGCGCCGTAAAGTACTCACTGACTTGTTGCTAGGTTCACCTCGACGCTGGGTCTTCTGGACGTCTTTTCCACACGAGAAATAACTCCGCACTTTCTTTGGATATGGGGGAACAATTCAAAGCCTTAAAATCAAAGAGAAACAAGTTATTATAAAATGCAAATGAAAAAGTAAAAGGTTAATAACTTAAGGGGGCGATGTCGTTTCAGAACCACGATCCATAGCTACCATCTGCGCCTACCTTTTTAGTGATAGCCAATAAAATAACGTGAAACCCGAGCCGAGTCAAAAACACACTGAAAGGAAAATAAACACACACAAAAAATCGAATAAAGCGGGGAAATGATATCTCGTTCGATTTACCGCTGGACCCAAGGTTTGCAAATCGAACAAAAGACGATACCCTTAAAATGGAAACAGAAAGCACAAATCACATAAAGCGAAATCAAAATTGCGAAATCACAAAAAATAAAAGAATGGAATCCTAGAGGCGTGTGGGTCGTAGCTTCGTAGAAATATTGAGCCAAGACCAATGGAATCGAAAGGAGAGCAAAATAATGTAGAACTGGTATTAGAAATGACAAGGTCGAAACAATGCAAAGTACTTATGAATTAGATATATTGAAATGAAATCAAGTGTATGCATAGATAAATCAAATCAAAATAGAAATAATACACAAGAAAATATAAAAATGAGGGAAATCAAAAAGGTAAACTAAACCGTAGGCGCGACTCAACAACAAAAACAAAATGACAGGTAGGGAAGTCTTGGTGAGACTTGCGGAAACGATAAGAAGAACGTCTACTTCCGAAAACGACTAACACAGGAGTCCTCAAAAAAACTTACGACACGTATGATGTTATGAAATCGCCGGAAGGCGTACAGAGTGGTGAGGGGATAAGGAGTGGGGAGAGTCCGCAGGAAGAGGAATGGGGGGGGGGGGGGGGGTGAAACCCCGAGTTATGCAACATAGTAAAAACTTGAGAAGGGAACGTGAAAATGATCGAAAAACTAAAGGAAATGAACATACTTGAAATTACATTACATTAAAAGAATACGAAGCGAATGAATACAATAAGAATTGAAAGTATGCTTCGAAGTTAGGCTTGACCCAACACAAAATGTCGATACACCACGACATATGACGCAACGGAATAATGTGCCCTCGGGGCTGGAAACATTCCAGTGACCAACGTCAACATATATTCAAAGAATAAAGGGAACGTATCTGCAGGAGACTTGAAACTAGTTCAGTAATCCCGCTTATACAGTTCACATAACACAGGCTCAGATGCGACCAATCAAACGTACAGGCTGCCTCAGGCGAGGACACCTCGGTTTATGGCGCAAAACTTAGCTGACGTAAGCCTTGACGACAAAGAGCATAGTTTTCAAATCTGACAGATGCAATAATAAAATAACTTACAAAAGGAGGAAAGATATAAAGAATCAGAACAGACTTCGCCACATTGACACAACGTAGGAAAATGAGGATATGGGATTACGGATAGAGTTCAGAACATCATAGGAAAACGAAAATAGAATCAAAATTGTAAAATATTTAAAACAACTACTGGCAGTTAGATAATGGAATTGATTCGTACTTACGTTAGTTGCGTCAGGGGTGGACTAGGAGCCCGACACGCGCACTCAACCGACCTACATGACGGCCAATTTGAGAAGAAGGCACGCTGCTCTTTCCTGAGCCGAGAGAAGCCCTTCGCAAAAATAGGTGCGTAGATAAGAAGTTGCATCCCCTCTCCAAGAACATGGAGGGGAGCCAATGGCGAAAACATTGCTTCGGAAAACGCAATGCTTTGGCCAATCGAGAAATAGACAGAAAGTGCGTATATAAAGTGGCAAAACATTACACCACATGGGAACATGTTTCAAACATTATGGAACGCAGTACATGCGACAAAGAAACAGGTGTCACAATCAGGGGCGGATTAAATTTTTGTTGCCCCTAGGCAAAATAAAAATTGCCCCCCCCCCCCACCCCATTTTTTAGGTTTGTGTGAAAATTGAGTGGTAGTTAGTAAGGCAACCTATTAAAAATTCGAGTTTTTTTTACACGTAGGCCTATAATTAAATTTATATGTAGGTATAACTTAAGATCTAGGTGTGCTAACAAAAACTTTCTCCGTGCTTTTTTTCAGCAAAAGATTTGATATTATCGTAAATGTCCATTTCTGACATTAATTCTGCTTCAATTGCTGTCATTATTTCTGCTTCAATTGCCAAAATCATTTGACAAACAAACGGTCCAGGCTCGTGGTTGAGCTCAAATAGTCTTATATGCGCATTAAACATGAAAACGAACGTTCGGCCATGCAGTTGGTAACTGCTGTGCAGTTCAACAAGCGGTAGGCTATTTCAACATTTGTAAATAATCCTTCTAGATCATTCTGTCGAATAAATTTTAATATTTCTAAAGGCGGGTTATTTTCATTTTTTTTTTTACTTGGAAATATTTTTGAAAGTGGCACAACTCGTTTATAAATATTTGTTCTATATCATTTGGAAAATATTATTGTAATGTTGCCGCATGATTCCTTAATTCAGGTTCATTCAACGTACCAAATTCGATAAGTGTAATAATTTTTTGAAAAATTCTTTCATAATCGGCGCATTTGTCCTTCATATCTGTATAGAGTCTATCCAAAATTATATTGAAAGAATTTACTCTGAAATTCTCTCTTCCACCTAGCTCAACATCATCTTCTTACAATTCATCAGATATTAATTTTCTTCGTTTCTTCCTACGGACGTCTTTTTCAATATCCTGGTTGGTAGAAATTTTCCGTGCTGTTTCTTCATGAAGTTCAAAATTTTTCCGAGCATCTTCTGCAAAACCAACCTACGATTTGTGTAAATCCAAAATATCTGAAATATCCTTGGCTTGCAATTTCTGACTTGTAGCATGGAATCATTCAAGTAAAAAAGACCAAATACTTAGCATAAATCCATTTTCTAGTCGTTCCATATTATCCCGTGTGTACTCTCCGAGAGGATTGTCGTCAAGAAACTCGCAACAAAGAAGGTGAATAATTGTTTATAAGCAGGAAACAAAGACCAGTCTTCACAAAGAATTTGGTGAGGTTAGATAGGCCAAACTCCAGCAATTAACAACTCGAACAGAGAACAATTTCTGTGAATACCCTCGCACACAAGACGCACTCATAGCAGTCCAGCTTCGTATGAAACATAACCATACCGGAGAACAATTTCTGTGAACGCTATCGCACTAAAGATGCATACGTAGTAGACTAGCTCCGTATGACACATAACCGTACCGGACCTAATCCAGTCTTCTGTTACAAACGTAACA
This sequence comes from Meconema thalassinum, assembly GCA_946902985.2. Lineage (NCBI taxonomy): Eukaryota > Metazoa > Arthropoda > Insecta > Orthoptera > Tettigoniidae > Meconema > Meconema thalassinum. Next base: position 41,096,546 of record OX336389.2, read on the forward strand.
AGGCTTTTACAAGCCTCACACGAAGTAAATCCACACTGGACCGAGACCAATCATCCGTTTCATCAAAAAGTCTGCCCCTCCTCTGTCACCGAGAATGCAGGAAAAGGACCCTACAGAGCTCTGCAGAAAATGCAAACGCAGCAAAGAAGAAGATGGGGACTCAGCTCCATACGAGGCATGAGAAAGAAGGGAACATAAGAAAAGTGCAGGTCTGACGCAAGGCGAACTAGACTCGCTTACGAGGGCTAACTGCAGACTCACGTGGATATGCAAAGCATGCAAAACAATGCTGTGGAAAGCAGGGAAACAAGTTGACCTCACACAAAGCCTATTAAGCTCTATAGAATCCTTGAAAGCATCTATAGAGCAAACGAAACAGAACATGGAAACCAAACTCATAGAAAGAGTACAAGAAGCGGTAGCCAGGGACATGGGAAAACGCTCTCTCCTCCCAGCAAGAACCAAAAACAGCAGCCACAATAAGCCGGACGACCATAGATAACAGGAGTCCTCCATGAAGACGCAAAAAAATAAATTAGCAAAACTACCACGATAAAGTCACCAGCCACACAAAACGTGGTAGAGGTACCAGCCACGCCAAACAACCAGAGAGGCCCTCAAGATAATCAGACCAGTCTCCATGTAAACGAGGCTTCGACCACCAACGCGCAGCACACAGAGACGGAAACAGAAGACCCACTATTTCTCTATCTTATAATATGTCACATGGGTGGTATTGGATTGTCTCTAAGGGGCGCTCATTACTCTTGTAGATGCATGAACATATCCAGATTTCATTTTTTTTATTTTTTAAATAAAATAAATATTTATTTATTTTTATTTAAAAACTAGTCAAAATTTGCCGCCCCCTAAAATCTGCGCCCTAGGCTGCCGCCTATGCAGCCTATACGTAAATCCGTCCCTGGTCACAATCATAGGAAATAATAATAAATGAATGAAGTAAAAATGGCTCAGAATCCAGCACTAGGCAAACTTTTTTTAACGACAGCCCATGCTACATTTTAGTGGGGATATACTATCAAACACACTTACAAAGTCACATTACCACATTTATTCACTTAAAATGTATTCCTGTGCAGAGTACGTTGAATTTTGTACATTTATGAAGATAGTGAGAACGTTTGGGTTGAACACTAGTCTTTCTTTCCCTAAAACATTCTTACTGGTTCGAATACGACTTTAGTCGTCGGGCATTAGAAATATTAATGTTCACGTTCAAGGATAAGATTCATTTTCTTTTCTACTGTTGTGAATGCTTTCAAATGTACAGGTGTTCGCTTAACCCACAGCCACCTCGATCGCATCACGTGGCCACGTGCATTTCCACTGCATTGTGGGTAGCGGAAACATTACGTTATGGAGCTATGAGAATTAGGAATATTGTAATGTTCTCGTGGTTATGGGCTGTTCTCAATGAAACTGCCGTGCGCTCTTAACACTCAAACTCTCATATCATTGGCGTTTGTAGAATAATCAGTGAGGTGTTTACACTGGTACGGTATGATTAATATACCCTCATCGACTAATTGGTATTGATTTCAAGCTAAAAATAAGAGTTATAAGTAGCTATCATTGACTGGAAATTACCCAGTGAAATGTTTCGCAAGTGTATTTTCATCATCGTAGCCAATTTTAGGAAAATAGTTGCCTCAAAGGACAACGAGTTACAAGCTGGAGAAGAAGGTTCAAAGTTTTCGTTAATTCAAATTCCGCGTCGTAGGACTAATCGTTCAAGGGCTATGAGCCAATGCACATGAGACTTCATTTTTCTGTTTTCAGCGGCGTCAATATTTGAGGTTTCTTTTCAAACTTTATGGGCTTTGACATCGTGATCATCACATTCTTGTGTTGGTGTGTGTGTTTAAATTTGTCTAATAACCTATGGTATTACGGTGTCGGTAGTAGTTAGTGTAAAAAGGAAGGAAGCTTGTAGTTTAACGTGACCGTTAATCTCGAGATCATGAGCCACGGGATCTCCTTTTTACGTGGAATCCGAACCACAGGACATGGCATTTCACTTCGAAAATCTCACATGCAATGACCGGGAATCGAACCCGTGAGAAACATACAGCTAGACCGCAGTAGTTAGTGTATTTGTAACTGAAGGTAGGAGTGTTAAGGAGGTGGCAGTGGTCTTAAATTTCGAGCCATCTCAGCATTCTATCGGGATTTGAAGTGAGATACCACGGAATACCACTTCCAGGATAACTTAGGTTTGTCTCGAGTTGATGATAAAGATTTGAAAATCAATTCCACATGCATGTCAGCACACTTTATTTTGATCATATAAAAGTAATTCTACCTGAAAATTCATTCAGCAGACGTTAGCAGTTTCCGTTTCCGAAAATTTCAGTTTCTCTTTTGCCATATCTTTAGAAAGAAAAGTCATGGTAACAATCGAATGAACTCAATACGATACGGTTTTCCTCATTAGTTGATGAATTAATACTGTTTTATATTTGTCGAACGTAAGAATGAGGAATGGGTTACATCCCGAGGTTACAGAGTTTTTTGCGCGACACGTGCGGTAGTCTGAGTGAGGCAGAATTTCACAGTGAACCAAGGTGGTCAACATTTTGAACACTTTCTACCCTGAATATGCAGGGTTTTACAGATCACTATGTCGTCGTCTAACCTGGCTACGTACCATCGGATAAAAAAAGGTCCTTTTCAGGACAAATAAAATATCACTCGTTGGAACAGGTACATAAGCGGCCATAGTACAACCTATGTAAACGGTATTAAGCGAAAAAACATGTACCAGCCCGGGAATCGAACCTGCTCTTCGACAGCTTGCCTGACGCAACAGCAGGAATGCATGACTTAGCCACCTTAGCTACCAGTAGGGGGGTAGTGGTGCTTCTGCCCCCCCCCCCCCCCACCACCTCCACTACTCCCAATGCAAGCCGATAACTCGCGAACCCGTGGTCGGAGATTCACGAATGAGGTGTCGTTGGACTCAGGCTGACGGGGGCTGTGCTATGGACCACTCGTTATATTTTTGAAAAATTTTTGAAAATTTTTGTTTTCCAAAGTAGGCGATAGCTTGAAAACCAACCGCGATAGAATGTTGTACTATGGCTCAAACGAATGGTTTCTATGTCCTTTATTTTCTGAAATAAATGTTTTTTATTTTTCTACATTTTTTGAAAACACTCGAATATTGAAAATCCTATATTTTGGAAACTAGGAATTATATAAAACAGTTTGTTTGACATAAATGAAAGGCCCCTACGTCCTCTACCCCCAAAATAAATTTCAAGTCTCTAGGATAAAAACTGACAGTAGTGAGATGAGGGGAAAGTTGTCTCACTTCGCAAGTTGTGAGCCCCTGCGACCTTGGAATAGAAGGAGTGATGCTAGGAGGGCGTGCTTGGATTCGTTTTTTCCGTCTCGTTGCGATTTTTACGGGAATGTCATTGTCGAAAAGGTGAAATGCTGGAAACACGGTTTTTTGGGGCAAAAACGTGATTTTAGACTTTTTGTTATATCTCGCGAACCAATCATGCTAGGGGCACGTACGAGGGGTCCAAGGACTCGGAGTGGCGTCCTCTCTGCTATGGAGCACTCGTTATATTTAAAAAAAGAAATTGGAAACTGGATTTTGGGGTAAACACGTGTTTTTTGTGATTTTTGCCGATATTTCACGAACCAATATGCCTAGAGACTTGTACGAGGTGCCATTTTTTCGTCGCGTTGTCTTCTTGCCGAGGATGTTCGTGTTGAGCAGGAATCAAAAACCATGTTGAGGTAAAACCGTGATTTTAGACTATTTGCTCTATCTCGCAAACCAATAACGCTAGAGACGTGTACGAGGTGTCCTAGGACTCGAGCTAACGCCCCCTGTTTGAAACTATGTTTGAAATTTTGACAAAGGGCCTAACGACACTTTTGTTGAAAAAAATATTAATTTTTCTTTACCTGTTTAAAATATTCTTGAAGCGTGGTGGTTGAGAGAGACGATACTGCTGGGTGTGTGTGTTTCAACGAACCTGTCGCTGATCACGGTGGCTGTGCTTAATAGAACAACCGCTATTTCGGCGGTTCGGTTTATGACAGAGCGAGGATTCGTGTTTCTGATATTTTACCCCCGAAGAGAGCCATTAACGTGTAAACGGTGATGAGAACTTGGTTCTATGTTGGTCGAAGCGAGTACAGAAAACAAACTTGCCGAGGAGCAGACGAGCAAGAGGCGAATGTCATTTGAGCTTATTGGAATGCGCTGATCTGACTTGACAACAGGTGCAATTGAAAATGACAAAGACGCAGAGGACACTTGAAGGTGAAATAATCTGACAATCGTGGTGGCAGGGGAGTGCGAAATGCATGTGAACACATGTGAGATGACATGTACGCTAAACAAGTTACATCCTGTTTGCTTCGTACGTGACAAAATGCAAGTTCATGTGAAATTTGACCCGGCACAGGTGTTCACCTTGGGCGTTATCTGTCCACGTGCACGATGACTGTTAACAAGTCACAACCTGTTTGCTTCGTACGTGACAAAATGTAAGTTAACGTGTAATATGATCCATCACACGTGTTCACCATGGACGTTAGCTGTCCACGTGCCTGATAACAGAATGTTCAAAGCGTGGGAATCGCTGAATCAGTAAAAAGTATGATGCAACTTGTGGGAATGATGTCACAACCAATAGATAGGCAAGAGCTGCGAACAGCAGTGGTGGGAGGTGAAGGGGGGAGAGGGGGAGGGGCAATGTATGAGAGAACACAGGTGGAAAGAGAAAGATATATGTGGATCTGAGGACTGTACACACAGAGCTATAGGTGGTGTACAACATGTGTGAATAAAAAGTACACAGGTTCACACAACATGTAATTTATTGATCCAAGAATTAAACGTAGAGTTAAATCCTAACCATTTGACATATAGTTTATTTCCTTTTTGTTTCAACTCTTTTTCCACAAGATAATGGTAAGGAAATGCTGTTTTCTGAAGTTCATGGAGATAAAATCTACCTTTTATGGGTTGATGGTTGAGGTCCTCGAGTAAATAGGTGACTGGACTGTCCAAGTTGACTTGACGAATTTAAAATAGTTCAGTCCCACACTGAGGTGTGTAGCCCTTATTGAAGGCAGACTTAAATTTGCTCACACGAACAAAATCCCCAATTTTCAGTCGGTGACGTTTAGGATCGGCTGTTTTTATGGGGTTAAACAGTTTATCCAATCGCTGAATATTTTTGGTCACGAGGCGTGGCTTGGTCCCAATGGTTCTATGTTTGGTGTCATTGTAACGTGACACTAGCTCTGGTAACATGTCCAACCAGCGATACGTGCCCTGAGCGGTAAACGCTTTCCACATATGGGTTTTCAATGTTCGGTTGAACCGCTCGACCACACTGGCTTTGAGATTGCTGTATGTGGTGTAATGGTGAATATCCTTAGATTTGAGAAAACTGGAGAAATCCTTGTTGAAAAATTCTTTCCCCTGGTCGGTTTGTAGTAACTGAGGTTGACGTTTGGAGTGTTGAATAATATGTTGAAAGGCCTTGGTAACTAGTGGAGCAGACTTGCGACGCACAGGTTCAACAAAGGCCATTTTGGAATAGACATCAATGACGGTCAACATATAGCGTACACCGTTGTTAACGGCAGCATAGGGTATCATTTCAACCAAGTCAGCCTGCCAAAGTTCATCCACACCTCGTGAAATCACCTTGAGTCGCGGATAGTGACGTCTAGCTGGGCGATGCAACTCGTGAGCAATACCCATTTTAATGGGTAAGGGCTTAAACAATAATTTTGGCATTTCGAAGTTCTTGTCCAATTTCTTGAATTTCCCAATCGTGACTGGTATGGCCAGCTTGACGTGAGGCATGCAACAACTGTAGCCGCTGGACGAGCTTATTGGGATTGTGCCAGTAGGTAACATCCACAAGGGGTTTTAATGGTTTAAATGTCACTCCCGAAGCGGACGCTTTACGACGAGTACTTTGACTAGTGGGAAACATTTTTGCAATGATGGTTTTATATTTTTGAGATATTTTGGCATTCACTTGTTGAGCGGAATCATACTGTCTTTTGTGAGCATGGGTATCCAATAAAATGGATTTATATTTGTCAAGGTCCTCTGACGTATAATCATGGGAAGAGGGGGTCCGAGAAAAGAGCCGCTTTAACAGTCCTGGCGTTAATTTATAGTTGATGTTTTTAATGACAGCTTTGGTACGAGCAAATTTAATGGATGAATCGCCAATTTTAAAACTATCATCCTCATAGCGAACACCATACGTGGTATCGATGTTTCCAATAAATAGATCGGTGAAATAGGGTTCCAATGTTGATCCATAATATTTTATTAAGATGGTTTTCAGTTGAGCTTTATGTTGAGGGGTGGCCAAGAGTTGTGAAAACGGAGACGCTCTGGAAGGGCAAGGTGTTTCGACCATGGCCAAGGATTTCTTTTTTCTCAAAAAGTCTGCAAGGGGTGCGGCCTTTTTTTGAGCCGTAAACACTTGTTCCTCGTCATCCTCAACTTCGCTAACACTAGTCAAATCTTCCTGTTCCTGTTCCTGTTCCTCTTCCTCAGGGACCTCGTGCAGCGTCTGAGTGGCTTGTGAAACGATGGGTAGCGTTTCAGATGGCTTGAATGAGGGTTTCAACATGGCTTTTAGCGGAGGTGCTAAATGTTGTTGAATAAACAAAGCATGATTTGCACGTGATCGTTTCAATTGACGAAACTTTTGGCGAATAGTATTTTTTGCTCTAATAATATGCTTTTTCAATTGACTCTCTGCTAACGCCATGGTGTCTTGACAAATGACTTGACAGGGAATGAGACAGGGCCTTAAGTAGCAATAAAATGATCAAACCCTAGGCGATACCGTCCTCGGATGAGTTCACTTGGTTTGTCAATCACTAAACAGGCATGACGTTGAGTGTTCCAGCACTTGGCACACAATTCTGTAAACATTTGAAAGGTAATATCTGGATTCACATGTTCATTATAAATGTGACGACTGTTCCTCTTGTCCGGGCGAAATAAAACAATGACATTGGCATTGTCACGAATCAACTGTTTGGACATTTTAGAATACGTTTGTCCAAGATAGAAGCAATCGATATGTTTATGTCGACCCATGCTGAAATAGCTTTGAATGATGCCTTGACGTTCAGTGGATACATCATCAAAAATCATGAGTGAATCAGGCCTTACCTCATGCATGGATAATGTAAAATAACCCATATTCTCTTTTTGTAATCCAGACATGACTTGATCCAGAAACATGTAGAGGGGTTGGTAGAGAGATTTTGCAAAAATATAATAATTTTGAAAACGCAGACCATTGGGCGCTGTAATGAGCGTTAGCAAAAGATTAGTCTTTCCACAGCCGGAAGGCCCCACAATGATGCAGCGAATGGAAGATGGAAACAGTGAACCATGGCGTTGTACACGTGATGTGGGACAGAGATGGGAAACCATGTCCCCCACGGGGAATGTCTCTTGCTGCTTAATAATCTTCATTTCAACTAAGGCTTAGACAGGCTATCAGGCTGTCTATTTACAGGACACCGAGCCTTGTCATGGAAACAGTAGACTGGTACTACCGGTTGACGATGGATGTCTTTGGCCGTGCGTTGATGGCCAAAGCTAGGTCTGTCCCCATACATGATCCTAAACAAGAAACAGATCCTGCTAATAAACACTATGTGGATAGGTCAGTAGAGCCACGCACAAAACAGGGAGATTATGACTTTAAGGGAAAGCGGTTAATCCATGTAAAACATCCTCAAGTGTCTACAGACGTTACTACGAAAAAGTATGTGGATAACAAAGTGTATGAGTTTTATGACAAAGTGCCCCAGTTTACGGTGAATGGCTATAGCGCTAATCACCATCGGATTATTCACGTGGAAGACCCGCAAGACGAAGACGATGTCTGTACCAAGAGTTACGTGACGTATGAAATGAAAAGGCTTTATAAATGTATCCCATCTGTATTTTTAGTGTATCTGACAAATGAAAAACCTGTGAATGACAGAAACCATTTACCGCTAGCTCGTGACCAGCACTTGACCTATGTGCTTGCTTCGGGTTTAAGCCACTATCGATTACACTATGATGGAACCATTTACATGAAATATGCCATACCTGATGAGAACCATTTACAAATAAAGATAAATGGTCATCGGATGTTGGTCCATAACCATGAAATGGTCAATGCAGGTGACGAATTATCCTTTCATCTCATGTTGACATGGGATGAAAAGCAAGCGGGAAAAACCATAAACGATTTCCCACTTTATGTGGAATTGGAATATACAGCCATGAAATAACAATCTGACGTTAGTTGTGATTTAAACTTTCTTGTGAAAGGTTGTTGGTCATTATCATCAAGGTGAAAAAAAGTTATGTGGTGAGAAAGACTAAAAGAAGACCCTGTCCTTGGCAAAGCCTGGGCTTAAGACATTCGTGGACAAGCCCTTGCGATAGAAAAAATAAAAAATAATGTGTTGACTACAAGAAAAGCTCTTCGAGCAGCACAGAGACGTGTTATTCCAAATCGTCGGTGACAGGGTTCAAAACAAGGGCGATTGATTCCCGTCCCCAAACTAGCGGGATTTTTATCTGCATTATTTGTTGGTTTGGCTGCTCTGGGTTCACTTTTGGGCGGTGCCAGTGCAATGGCGAAAACCATTAAAGCCGCGCAGCAGGGCAAGCAACAACTCAAAGAAAGTCAGCGACACAATGAAACGATGGAAGCCATTGCAATGGGGGCTAGAAATGCAAATTTAAAGCCAGCCTTTTATCAATAAGGATTTGGGATTTCACCATTTCGAAATATATAAAAAAAATTAACCTCAGCCATAGCAAGACATGCCCTGACGCATCAACAAGTGGAAAGCTATGCTAAACAACTAAAGCTTTCTCATTTTCGAGGAGTGTTTATGCGAAACCAATTACCCCCACGAGCCTGGAAACAGGAATGTGCTGTTGTCAATTTGGAAGATCACCGAGGACCAGGAACACATTATGCAACTTATGACAAAGAGGGATCCATCGTATGGTACTTTGAGAGTTTTGGGAATTTGCCCCCGCCCATGGAACTAGTGACCTATTTTGGAAACAGGATCAAGATATATTATAATGTGAAACGTGAGCAAACGTTTAACAGCCAACAGTGTGGACGTTTGTGTTTATTTTTTTAAATATATAAGACGCAGCATAAATTAAAACGCCACCAGTATGTCGGCAGAAAATAAAACGTTTACACAGCATGGACGTGGACCTGAAGTCAGCCTAGACTTTTACCCGCCTATGGAATTGAGTGAAAAACCCTATGGTTTAGTACTTGTTTCTCTTGAAACGTACAATCGAATATACAACTTACGTGAAAATGTGAACAACAAGTTTTACTATGATGATTCTGTGCTCACCCTGAACTCTGGCGATACACGATCGATGACATTTATGAACACATTTATGTGGTGTTGATCAATGAGTATGTTTTAAAGTCATTTCTCGACGGAACGCGCAAGTTTGAACTTGTAGGAAATACCAACACTCATCGCTGCAGTATTTTCTCTACATTCAACATTGACTTTAAAACACACCCCGATTCCATTGGCCCATTAAGTGAACATGTCTGTGAACGACCATAATTTTAACTACAAATTACACGCAAGATATCACTACAAGTATGGTTCATATACACATGAAATTCACTGTACAACTGGAAATAACCTCTTAGAACAATAATATAGCAAATAAAATTTAGTGTGTCAAGTATTTTGAAAATTGGCCTATTTTCTCCGTCATAAGTAATTAATTTTCTGGGAGTATAGACAATTTTTAGGTACCCATATCTTCGAAAATTAACAATAAAATCCACCAATTTCTTTAATGAATACAGAGAATGTGTGTGTGCACAAAGTAGACTACTATAGAGAACATTCAGAAAAAAAATGAATTAATAGCATTAATTAAAACTTTGTACATAAAATTACAGCAATTTTTGTTGGGGGTAGCTGATGTCAAGTCCTTATTTTTTTAGGTAGGTCCATGATTGTAGTCTACTTTTCTTCAATTATCATACTGATTCTATGTACAAAGTTTCAGCGCTCTAGCTTCAATAGTTTTTGATCTATTAAATTAAATATATCAGAAAAAAACTTTCGGGAAACTGGACTTAAAGTTTAACATTGCTTTTAATGTAAGTTGCGGCCTAACGTGTTGTGTTATATACATTCCAGCCCCATAATCATCTTGGTTCTGATGTTCTGCTCACTACATTCAGTTCAATAATCAAAGAACCAGGATTAATGTTTGGAACCTTTTCTTTACTAAAGTTACTGCTACTTGAATCATCCAAATATTTCCGTTTCCTTTTTGAAGCACTTGATCGCACCTTAACCTCAATCTCACCTATCTCACCAGAACCATTATTGGTATTTATCTGTGTATCTTGCTCCTTTGGTGAAAATCTATTTCCGTAGAACTTCCGCCTTCCAGTACCAAATTTTCTAATCCTGGGCATATCCATGGAAACGCTTACTATTTATTTCTTAAGAAAAACAATTGTAATCAATACTGTTGTTTATTTCTTACTGATTTGAAGAAAGATGAACATCGTGCAGGTTGGCCAACTTCGAAAGTTAAATTTACCATATTTAAATGTAAATTACATTTGTTGTTCCAAAGTGACTTGGTTAGCATGTAATATGAAGTTAAAATATATTTGACAGGCAAAGGGGCGTGTCAGAGTTATGCTGATGTTGAAGATTATGGCTCTTAATGGTCCAAAAACATTAATAATATGCACATATTGTATATGGTTGGATTCTGGAAAGGCTGGGGAATATTATAGGAGAAAAAAAATTGACTTTTTTTTTTCAAAATTCGCGTAAATGTTCCCTTAATAGGATTTAAACCACGTGTGTTGGAGCCCAGCAAAAAACATGAATCAGACCATGAAGTGAAATTCATTGAGGACCATCATGTGTCGGTGACGTGTAATATTATTAGCCAAGTGTACACCAATCAAGAACCATCGCATTCACTTTATGACTTTATTGTGACATCCCCCAATGGGTATATTATTCGTGAAAACCCTCCAGTGGTGCTTTTTCATTATGTGGCTGTCGATAGCATTAGTAATATAACATTAAGACTGATCAATAGAGATCAACAACTCATTGATCTAGATTCTACCACACCAGTGACTTACAAGTTGGTGCTAAAGCCACTATGAAGTTTGTGTATAAAGCAACAACACCGTCTAGGAATGGTGTTAGTTGTTTGCCACGTGAATACACGTTAACATCTCAGGACAGGCAGATTTTACAGCATTTGGGTTACCACGTCAACCCTCATGATGCATTCTATCCTAGAGGTAGAGAACCGCATCGAGGAGCAACCAGGATTGGTAAGAATTGATCTCTATTCCTATCAAGCTCAAACACCTGGACTCAATAACAATGATGAAATTCAATTTGTTATCAACAACCAAGATATTTACACCCTACCGCATGAAAGTGCCATTCAGATTGAAGGTAGGCTCACCAAACCCACCACGTCCAAGTTGGCCAACCATGGTTTGGCCTTTCTGTTTCCTGAAGTACGTTACGTGATTAAGGATATCGTGGTGGATAGCACTCGAAATGTGGGCATTTCCAGTGTCATGAAACTATATCCCACTTATAGTGAGGAAGAAAGTAAGACACTTTGCATGGCGGGTTGGTGCCCTGACTCAACCAATGACTGGATGGTACACACCGATGGGACCTTTACTGGATATTTACCTCTTAAACTGATTTTAGGCTTTGCCGAAGATCACCAACGCATTGTGGTCAACGCAAGGCAAGTGCTTTATCTAGTGAGAGACAGGAGTGATAATAATGCACTCAAGGGAGCTGACAATGCCCCCATAGATTCAAAAATTCAACTACAACGCTTGCTATGGAAAGTGCCTCATGTGACCCTTAACGATAGCAAAAAAACTGGACATACTCTAGATGGTAAAAAGAGATATGCCTCTACCCATGGAATTTAGAAGCTGGGCACTCCATGAGTATCCGCTATTGCTCACCACCAACACACACAGTTGGTCTGTAAAAACAGCTCTCTATACAGAGAGACCTCTCTACCTGATCGTGGGTTTTCAAACGAATCGCAAGTATCAACAAACCAAAGATGCCACGCAATTTGATCACCTGCAATTGAGAAATGCACGTCTTTTCCTCAACGGAGCTGTGTTTCCCTATGAAGGACTGGATTTGGATTTTTCAAAAAATAAGTTTGCCCCCCTGTACGACTTGTTTTCTAAATTTCGATGGTCGTATTATCAAAAAGAGAACGGCCCCATGCTGCTACCCCAAGCGTTTAAGGCAAGAGCACCACCGATTGTCTTTGACTGTTCTTACCTGGAAAAGTCTGTCAAGCCATCCAATATCGACATTCGACTAGATTTTGAAACGCATGACAATGTACCAACCAATACCACGGCCTACTGTTCCAATATTCATCACAAACAAGTCAACTATTATCCACTGTCTAACCAAGTGACGAGTGTATAAATAACAGGTCAACCCACGTCAAGCCGCTCAGTCATGTCTTGCTTTAAACCCTCAAGAGACGTCACATCCATGAATTTAAACTCTGAGGAACAACGTTTCAAGACTTTTGCAACATGGCCAGTGCCTTTTATAAACCCTCAAGCCTTGGCGGCCGCTGGATTCTACTATTTAAAAACAAGAGGTGAAGTGAAATGTGCCTTTTGTCCCATTATCATAGACCAATGGCAGGAGGGCGATGAACCCATGCAGGAACATCAGCGCTGGTCACCCACCTGCCCCTACCTGTGTAGAATGGAAGTAGGAAATATACCCTGTCATTCAAGCTATCCCTCACTTATGTCTCTGGGTGATAAAAAACAAGTTACGATACGTGTGCACCGTATGGTGTCCATGGTGCTTCGGTGAGCAGCTCACCATCAAAAACGCCTAGTTTAGAGACATTGGGACATCATCGGTGTTATGGACGTTACAAACACAAGAGACTATATTGTTGTATCAGTTGGTATCGTCCTTATCCCAAAATGACAAAAGCCTGTAAGACGTGTTATGATAATAAAATGATGTAATTCTTAAATTCTTATTTTTGCATGTCCCCCTGTCCTACCCTAACCTCAACTTGAAACTAGCATGGTAGGTAAGTCCATGACATGATCACACCTTAGTCATTGATCGTCAGTCAGTCGTCAGTTGAACTTGGTCCAGGCAAGCGTCAACATGTTGCGCACACTCATTGTGGATTGCCAAGGATTTAAAATTGGTGACAACAAATTTATATTTAAACAAGTGGCCATGATCGATTGTACCACGTTTTGGATATCGCAAGCTACGCATTTTCTATTTAAACCACCCCATGCTTTTGATTTTTTTGTGTGAAAAAGACCGTAAACAAACCCAGTGGATTGAAAATCATAGGCAACTAGACTGGAATCAGGGAACCATTTCCTATAAATATTTGGACGTGGTCATGAAAGCACACTTGTCCTCGGCCAATGTGGTATTTGTGAAAGGTAATGAAAAACGTCAATGGTTGCAACCATTTTTGGCGTCTTACTGTCAATGTATCGACCTCATGGATTTGGGCTGCCCCTCTCTGCAAACGCTCATGGATACTTGTTCCTGTGGCAACATTACCCGTACAGCCCTATCGCATGTGTGGCATCTCTTTCATTGGTTAACACCCCATGCCTGCTGGGAGTTGTTGAACAAAATTACAACTCAAGATTTACCAGTGAATGACGCCAGTGAGATTTCTACAAGCGATGTGTAAACATCTACAGCACGTGATACCATGGAGAATGGCAATGCTACGGACAAAGCCATCGGCAAGTTCTTTGTGTGCAAAAAGAAACTAGACAGTTTTACCAAAGAGGAACTCTTGGCGCTCCCCAAGTCGTTCATTTATTATGTGGCCGCCAACGCGGTCAAAGAAATCTGGCAACATGTACCAAAATCATGGACTCAAGAACCTGTGTTGAGTGAATTGCAACCCTGTACGGATTACGATCACCATAAGCAAGTGGCCATGGCAAAAATACCGTCTATGCGTCAGTGTGCGACTTGCCAGCTAGTGAAACTGTATCACGGTCTTAAAAGTCAGTGTAAAGACTTTGTTGAATCATTCCACGGGTGTCATGGCGAGAAAAAGCAACAACAACAACAAACACAAACATCGTCCACAGAAGAGGAGGAAGACCAAACCTTGTTACCATCTATGGAGAAGGATATGCCAGACCTGTACTGTCAATGGCGTCATTGACAAAGTGATTCAATACTTACCTTACGAAATCCATCTTCCAGGTTATCGTTTATGTGGCCCTGGAACTCATCATGAAAAACGTTTGCAGCGTGGTGATGTACCCATTAATCTTTTGAACCAAGCATGCAAAGAACATGACCTTTCTTAACGCCATAGTCATCCTGGTTTAAGACATGTGATAACCTAGATGTTAGGCCCCTTAAAACAACAATTATCATCATCATCATTAAGACATTTGGCCGATAAATTGTTATTGAAGAAAGCTAAACAACGTTTCACATCCTGTGATGCCGCAGTGGGTGAAAGGATGGCAGCCCTGATTGTCACGTGTGCTATGAAAGGAAAGTTGATGATGCATGGACATAAACATTGAGGAATGGAGGAGTGAGGAATTGGGATTTGTTTGTATTCTATATTTCTTTTGTCAATTCACTATGACTATGAAATAAAAACTAAGGTTTACCAGAGCAGGATGTTTTATTTTTTTATTTTTTAAATCATGATGTTGATGGCTGATTTTTCATTTTCACACATGATGAATTCACACACTGCCATTTGTCATTTTGCAATTTACAGTTTTTAAAAATGTTCGTTTCAAGTTTTACGTTTTTGATGATATGAATTTTTCCATTTTGCTGATGACATTTTTTAAACAACGTCCGTTTGAAGTTTTTGAATTTTCATATTTAACAAATGGCCATTTCCAGTCTTTTTAAATGTCCGTTTTTAGTTTTGCTGTTTTTGGTGATATGGAAACATAGATTTTCCATTTTGCTGTTTTGACATTTTTCCATTTCGTGTATGTTCAAAGTTGAGATTTGACAATGATGTTGATGCAAGTGCTTGACCATAGCGATGCTGCAGTGAGTTTATGGGATTGCGGAAACGTCAAGGTCTACGACTACTGCAGGTAAGACTGTTTTTACAAAAATAATGTCTATTGACTGCCACATTTCAAAGAAAACAAAACTATTGAATACAAAATGAGTATATAAGTGACCATTTACCCCCTCCCCACCCACTCTACCTCACCGTGTTTGCTCTGGTCAAACATAAACACCAGCTTTCTCTCTCTACTCATACATTCACACCTGTCTCTGGGAACAAACACAACCACTTTATTTATTCCCAAAAGCACATTCTCAACATGCACACTCATCCCAAAAGAACTTTTTAGTTTACCATTTATAATTTACATTACAAAAAATAATTACGTACTAGTTATTAACGTTACTAAAAAATACTTTTACTCATTAAATATTTACAAAAAAAACTACAACTTTGTACAGCTTTAAAAGAATCAAACTATTTACCAATCAAAAATTTTAAAAAATAAGGTTGCATAGAACGTTTTAAAGAGCAAAAGGTCCAAGTGGGTTGCCACTATTTACAAAATCTACGATTTACAATGACAAAAACCAATATTTACAAAATACTAAATCTACAAGTTACATAAAGTTAAGTCCCTAAACGATTAAACAGTGAAATCACACCTCCTCCTCCTTGCGATCATAACCCCACGGCAGGCTGGTGAGCAGGTCATCAGCCCACACACGTTTGTTATCCATGGAGGCGAGGGTGCGTTTTCTCTGTTCCACAAGATACAAATGATGGTTGCTGGATTGTATGCTGCACTGTGTATGAGACATAGCTTTGCCAGTGCGTAAAACCGCTAGATAGTCATCTACACGTAGCGATTTTACCACTGCCCTACCTACACCTTTTGCTCTTTTGGCTTTCTTACAGTCTAGTGTGCGGTAAGCATACATTTTTGAGGCCAAACCTACGAATTCCGTCAGAATGGAATCACCGCATTCATCTTTTAAAACGCCCATTACCTCCTTATTTCTTATGGGCAGCTGAAACACGTTGTCAGCGCTATACGAAGAGGTGTCGAACCAGTCACTATGCTGCCTCATGACGTCATAGGGGTTGCAGTGGCGAATGTGGTAAATGAATGAGTCCGTATCCATATACAAAAGAGAGACGTCCTCAAAATGGCGTTTGGCAAACTCATAGTGGAATCGATACATGACCGATTTGGAAAAGTCTAAAATGATTTGGCCCAAGTAAATGGGCTTATCCATGGTCACGCTGCTCTTACTCAATTCAATAGTGGCCAATTCCTCATCGTTAATGTTGATCGATTTAAAATTTGGCTTGGCAATGTACCGCCGGGCACCCCACTGCCCCTCCCAGACATTGACCAATTTAATGTCACGGTATTTGCGGACATTCTCCATAGCCTTGCCATTGATGCAGTTGTTCATTAATTTGGAAAAAATAATTTCAAACTGCTGTGTTGCCATTTGTCGGTGCTCTGTGTTGAGTTGCATGTATGGCTTGAGCCATGCTTTTTGAGCAAAAGAAATACCTCTGTGGATTTTCTTCAACACTAAGCCTTGCGCGAGGCATTGCACCAACATTTGGATATGTAGCACATACCGATTTTTGTTGTAAAGTGTGCCCATGAGTTTTTCAATTTTCACTTTACTGTCAGGGGGAACCATTTGCTCAAGGCAGAATGGTAAATCGGCATGTTCATCATACAAGAATGTGGGATATTCAATATCCACTTCTAGCACATATCCACGGCCTGTTTCTTGGCTAGCCATGTTCACATCAAATTCTGACACTTGTTTGTCTGTCAGCCAAGCAAACTTCCCGTAGGGCAAACGCTGACTCATGGCGTAACCGTACAAATTATTCACGTCATAGTACATTAAGTACGATTCTGGTTTGTCTGGTGAATAATCAGACATGTAGACATTGTTCGCTTCGGCATGGCGTTGGTTGAGCGACACAAAGCCGCAACGAATGCCCTTTTCAAAAAATCGAACCATGTCTACATCAGTGAGTAAATCCAATTCCACTTGAGTGTATTTCAAAGCGTCATCAAATGAGAGCCCAGGACTCGTATAATAGCGAGCCGGGTCAAGACCGTAAATGTATTGACACAACGCACGGAATTTTTCAAACACATCGGTGAGCAGCAATACATCCAGTTTGAGGTAATGCAAAGCATATTCACTTAGCGTCTTAATGTGAAACACTCGCCAAACTTGACATGCATTTGCATAGTCTTCATCGGAAACGGCACTGCGTGTTATTTTCGAGTAAGATTTGTCTTGTGGTGGGAGTTTTCTTTGCTTTAACACGTCCCAGCTGTTGCTGAAATCATACGGGAATATACCTTTCTGAATGCACAAATGAAATTGCTCATGATCATTAAAATGCATTCTAGTATTTTTAATTCCTCCTCATTCCAGCCATTCACAAGACTGTCTAGCGAGGATGCCATAAACGTAAAGGCATCCAAAAATCGAAGGCTAAAGTCCCTCAACCTCCATGTCAGGGCTGTAAAACGCTCATGGTTTTGGGGGGAATAATGGTAAACGAGCCCTTGTTGACATGACCCAATTCACGAATCAAAAACTGAATGTCATAATTTGCCAGATTGTGGAAAAAGACACTGATGAAACGAGGAGCTGGAAAGTTTAAATTGCATTTGCTGTGCGCAGCTCCACGAAACTCCCCTCGTAAAGTGCGAGTGATCAAGAACAGTGTCTTCAGCACTGATCAGTGGCTTTTCGCAAATATTGCATGTCGTGGCATGTTCATACTGCTGCTGCTGTTCTGGAGATAGGATCATGGGTACTGGGTGGTCCAGTAATCCCTGTACATGGTCGGCCAACTTGACAAGTTCATCCAAAAACCATCTGGCACAATCTGGCCCCTCACGGTATTTGTAAACGGATTGCGTGGGGTCATAGGCACACACCACATTAAATCCTATGGCAAAGGGTTCATGTTTTTGAATGGGTGTAGTTGAGCTGAGGGTGGGATCTGGTTCACATCCCGCCATGGGTGTAGTGAGCGCTTCAAAATCTGCATACACCACATAGGGGACAGTGTCACGCTTGTAAATGTCCTTAAACTTTAACACAGCCTTGTCCGCTTGTGGTAATATCAATCTCACCGCTTCCAGAGAAACGCAATCTACCCTATGACGTTCCAAAAGTAAAAGGAGATTTAAAATATTGCAGACAACGATCACAAATATGTTTTACACCAGCATGCTTAGACACTTGTCTGCTTAGCAATCTAACCAGGCTTTTAATGAGACAATAGTGATTCACCTCTCCGTAAGACAGATATAAAAGATGAATGTGATTTCGTTTCGGTTCTTTTGTGGCATAAAGAGGACCCACAATCTCATCACCATCAAGGCCATACACTATGAACGAAAAGTCATGGTTGTCTTGTTCAAACCTATGGATCTCGGTTAAGTCCATAGGGAACGATACTCGAGTTAAATTTAAAGTTTGTTTTAATTCATCAAACTTGGCCTTGTACTTTGCTGGTCTGTTGACATGACGATCTTGAGCTGGCTGCAAATACGCAGCCACACCCCACAGAAAACATTCATCACCAAATGTTTCAATATTCACCACAGCCTTTTTCGAAGCTATTGCTGGCGGTGTTTTAATATAGCTAGTCCCAGCATTCAACGGGTTGAAATGACAAATGTTGATTTGTAAATGATGAATTTTGTCTAAGGCAAGGCCACTCGGTCCTTGTTGCAGTTTATCAAATTTTGATAGCAAGGCATTCACCACATGGCTTTGATACCACTCGTTCAGATTATCGGCTATCAAAAGCTCTTGCATTTTACTGCAAATATAAAATGTCTCTTTATGCTCTACGTCCTTCTTTTTATATATGAAATCGCACACCAGTTCTGTATTCACCTTTAAAGCCGTATGCAACCTTTGCGCTGTACAAATTTCAATTTTAAAAATTTCAAAACAAGATTCTAAAAATTATTTGGGAATCAAACTTTTTCTAACATTCACTACGCGTCCAGAGCACACACGCGATTTGAAACAACTGTTTAGCGGTTCCCAAGTTAACGTATCCGCAGCAGTAAATGACATTATTTTGAAAGAACATTCTCACCTGAGTTTTCAGCTGTAGTCTGCTTGACAATGGTTTCACTCTAAAGCCAGTAGTTTTCAGCTGTTGTGGCTAAAGCAGTAGTTTTTTTTTTCAAATATCTAAAAAGAAATAAAATAAACCACCATAAGTATATTAATTCCATATAGTTTATGCACGTCATCAACAAAACAAAATCAAACAGGTTATATATATATAAACAAATCTCACCTTGAATGTAATGCTTTGCTTCACTCCCATCTCATGGGCTAGTGTGGAAATAGTTTCCTTTTCTAGCTGTCTGTCTTTCTCTCTTTTTCTATCTCTTTCCCACAGACACACAACAGGTAGGCTATACACGTTATCTACAAACAAATAAATAAACATTTAATTATAACTTTAACAGTCAATAAATAATTGCATGTAAATATATATAAATTAATAAATATATAAATGAATAAATACATAAATAAATACCTACTCCACAACAAGGTTATATATTTTCCACCAACACCAAAACTGTTAAACAAGGCCGTGTGTTTCACGCAATGCAGTGTGTTCAAAGGTAGTCACCTAAGTGAGAGTGGAAATGATAACGACGTTTCTTTATATATGTTACAATGCAAATATAATCATTTTTTCCCACGCTTTGAACATTCTGTTATCGGTCACGTGGACAGATAACGCCCAAGGTGAACACCTGTGCCGGGTCAAATTTCACATGAACTTGCATTTTGTCACGTACGAAGCAAACAGGATGTAACTTGTTTAGCGTACATGTCATCTCACACGTGTTCACATGCTTTTCGCACTCCCCTGCCACCACGATTGTCAGATTATTTCACCTTCAGGTGTCCTCTGCATCTTTGTCATTTTCCATTGCACCTGTTGTCAAGTCAGATCAGCGCATTCCACCGTTTACAAAAAAGGAAGGAAGGAAGCTTGTAGTTTAACGTGACCGTTAATCTGTAGATCATGAGCCACGGGACCTCCTTTTTACGTGGAATCCGAACCACAGGACATGGCATTTCACTTCGAAAATCTCACATGCATTGACCGGGAATCGAACCCGGACCACCTTGGTGAGAGGCATACAGCTAGACCGCTGAGCCACCACGCCCCCTCCACCGTTTACACGTTAAAGGCTCTCTTCGGGGGTAAAATATCAGAAACACGAATCCTTGCTCTGTCATAAACCGACCCGCCGAAATAGCGGTTGTTCTATTAAGCACAGCCACCGTGGTCAGCGACAGGTTCGTTGAAACACACACACCCAGCAGTATCGTCTCTCTCAACCACCATGCTTCATGAATATTTTAAACAGGTTCAGAAAAATTAATATTTTTTTCAACAAAAGTGTCGTTAAGCCCTTAGTCAAAATTTCAAATATAGTTTCAAACAGGGGGCGTTAGCCCGAGTCCTAGGACACCTCGTACACGTCTCTAGCGTTATTGGTTTGCGAGATAGAGCAAAAAGTCTAAAATCACGGTTTTACCTCAACATGGTTTTTGATTCCTGCTCAACACGAACATCCTCGGCAAGAGGACAACGCGACGAAAAATATGGCACCTCGTACAAGTCTCTAGGCTTTTTGGTTCGTGAAATATCGGCAAAAATCACAAAAAACACGTGTTTACCCCAAAATCGAGTTTCCATTTTTTTTTTAAATATATAACGAGTGCTCCATAGCAGATAGGACGTCACCCCGAGTCCTTGGAACCCTTGTACGTGCCTCTAGCAAGATTGGTTCGCGAGATATAACAAAAAGTCTAAAATCACGTTTTTGCCCTAAAAAACCGTGTTTCCAGCATTTCACCTTTTCGACATCGACATTCCCGTAAAAATCGCAACGAGACGGAAAAAACGAATCCAAGCACGCCCTCCTAGCATCACTCCTTCCATTCCAAGATCGCAGGGGCTCACAACTTGCTAAGTGAGACAGCTTTCCCCTCATCCCACTACTGTCAGGTTTTTATCTTAGAGACTTGAAATTTATTTTGGAGGTAGAGGATGTAGGGACCTTTTATTTATGTCAAACAAACTGTTTTGTATAATTCCTAGTTTCCAAAATATAGGATTTTCAATATTGGAGTGTTTTCAAAAAATGTAGAAAAATAAAAAATATTATTACAGAAAATAAAGGACATAGAGACCATTCGTTTGAGCCATAGCACAACATTCTATCACGTTTGGTTTTCAAGCTATCGCCTACTTTGGAAAACAAAAATTTTCAAAACATTTTTCAAAAATATAACGAGTAGTCCATAGCAAAGCCCCCGTCAGCCCGAGTCCAACGTCACCTCATTCGTGAATCTCCGACCACGGGTTCGCGAGTTATCGGCTTGCATTGGGAGTAGTGGTGGTGGGGGGTAGTTGAGGGCATTTAAATAACACCACCGCTAATAATTTCTAATATATTCGCGAGCATAAACTCAACGCTAAAGTTGTATTAAGGCCATAAAGGAGCAGGTACTAATATTTTTTAGGATGACTAAGATATACGGGTTAATTGGGTTGCCTTCCTACAAAAAAAATAAGAGGCTGGTGAACCACTCTGTATAAGGTAATTATACCTCCCACCATCGATGCTCGATCCGCTAATTGCAATATTTCTATATTGTCTCTAGAGAGAGACGCTCCCTCTCTCATTGGTCAGTCCGGGTTCGATACCCGGTCAATGCATGTGAGATTTTCGAAGTGAAATGCCATGTCCTGTGGTTCGGATTCCACGTAAAAAGGAGGTCCCGTGGCTCATAATCACAAGATTCACGGTCACGTAAATCTACAATCTTCTTCCTTCTCATTGGTCAAACCGAGTTCCTAAGTCTGCTCAACGCGGCCCAAGGTTTCTCTCTCCTACTGACCTACTTCCTGTTTCCAGAGTCATCAAACGATTTATTCCTAAAAAGATGTGAAGGCTTATGTTCCCTCGTCGCCATTGTTATTACATTTTTTAGACTTACCCCCGTCACTATTGTAGATTTAATTGTTCATGGTCCCCTGAGTTGGGTCTTCTGATATCTTCTTAAGCTGTTTTATTACGGTGCAAATTTCCCTTCCGGAGTCTGTTTTCAGCTCACCGCGCGAACTCGTGAAATATATGGGGGAGTT
Organism: Meconema thalassinum; assembly: GCA_946902985.2. Classification (NCBI taxonomy): domain Eukaryota; kingdom Metazoa; phylum Arthropoda; class Insecta; order Orthoptera; family Tettigoniidae; genus Meconema; species Meconema thalassinum. The sequence goes on from OX336389.2 coordinate 41,118,909, forward strand.
ATAAATTTACTACTTGAAAGCCCAGATTGACGTAGCGTACAAAGATGCATGAAATCTGACATATGATTTTTAATACCCTACACACATTAAATATACATACACTTCATGACTGATTTACTTCTGGCGTGATTGTTTCTCGGTGTGGTTTTGGGAATTACCACAAGCTTACTGATCTATCTGGAACACAATGTTTGATTAATAGAATAAATTAAATACAAATATTTTAAAGTGCAGGTCTACCCATCGTATGAAAAAAGCAGCGCACCTGAAGGAAATAGATGACTGTGACGTACTTTCGTCAAAAGCAATTTATTAGGTCGGGGTTTGCGCATTTGGTTGAAACTTAAAATGTAATCTCGAAAAGAATAAATACTGGCCCATTTACACTAAATGAGGTTTATATTTTACTTTAAAATGAGCGCGCACGAGGAGAATTTGACATCCCCGTAGAGACGCTACTTCAGCGGCAACAGTGCGTTCAGAGTCCGCCCTCTCTCTTTTTCTCTCTCTCTCTCTCTCTCTCGAGCTCGCTGTCCTCTTTGTCACACTGGCTGACGGAGCTAACGCCCACACAGGGTTGCACTTCAAGTTGCTGGGCTCCGATAGCAGCAGTCGAGACGTAAGACCATACCAGATTGATTGTTCCAATAATCTCCCTAACATTTCTGGATCTCTTTGAAAGAAGCGCTATCAAAACCATGTACTGTAAGTATGTTAAGTATGTTATTGTTTGTGTATTTAACATACTGTACCCTTAGAAAAAGAAGCACTACACAAGACTTAGATTCGGGGTTGTGATCGGTCCGTAAAGAGTAGTATGAGGAGAAACGTGCTTCTTACATTTTCCAGGATTCATAGGGGAACTTAAAATTACAAATAATTTACATAACCGATTTAACAAATAACAATTTAATTCGGAATCATCTGACAAGACAATAAATTAATTCCACCCTTATGTGTAACTATGAGTCATTTGCCCGCCACAAGTGACCTGCAAGCAACCCAGTAGCCCACATGCGACTCCCAGGTATCCGACACTATGTAAACAAACAGCCAAGGACCTGGAAAGTCCCGCCCATATTTGTCACCCGAGTATCGTCAAACCGTGTTAGCCGTCAAAACAAATGACTGACTCAAACATCAATCCACGAAAATAGCTAAATCAAAACGAATCAGCTAAGACAGCTGTAAAGCACAAGGTGAACCAAGATGTCACCTTAAGAGAAATTTATACTGAATAAAAATACAAAATACAAAAATACAAAGAAACATGTTTATGTGTTGTGTGCGCGGTCGGAGAGCTACACTTAATTAGTACTAGACGAGAATTCAATCCCGGTCGACCATTCTATTAAGTCATGAATTCCCGTTCTGCGGTTTAGAAATCACGACAATTATGGGAATACACACGAAATGGCTAATACAACAATAAACAAACTGATATAGTCTAACCCTTTTATAAACAATCAATAATACACGAATTGTATATTTATAATTATTAGCAGCCTAACCAAGCGGTCTTAAGCTCTAAAAAATCAACACAAGGCAATCACGTGACATGCAAGAACATGTGGTTCGCCGTATGCAACCTTAAAGTGACATTTACAAGTCTTGGCAGGAACCAGCCAAAGAACAACAGCAAAATAAGAACATGCCTCAACAGGCGAATAAAACAATTACACTACACTTCGATAAATACAGTCGGAAAATAGTTAGATTAGTGGCATGAATAGCTTCCCAATTAATTCAAAATATTATATCAGACAAGACATTTAACTAATTATCAACGAAGAATGAATAGCGCGCATGCTACTGCTTATCAACGTTTCCAGATCTGAGTACTGTGGTCAATCAAGCTCTCTCTTCTGTGCTTTAAGTGTGAGCAGACAAAATACCCAAGCCTCTAGCCTGGATTCTCGAAGTTAGCCTCAACTAGCTCCCTGAAATCGCGAGACAATACAAATCAATTCAATCATATTCTTGAAAAATCCCCCTAGGTATAACAAGATTCAAACTTCAGCAAGTACGCCCCGCAGGTCACGTAAGCTGGAAAATATAGTAGAAACGGCACTGTATCCACTGTCCATACCTGCTCACTATCGTAGAATTCACACAATAGAACACACATCTGATAATGGCTTGACCAAATGACCCCCTACTCGTACTTCAGACCTAGAATAGATTGCAAAACATGACTAATGACCTGAATACAGTAAGACAGACGGCCGTCCGTGGCAACCAAAGTTGCACCAAGCAAAACATAGTAAACTAGCATTTGCCAGATCAATCATAATCAAAAAGACAGGAATTTCCCCCCAAGTCTAACATAACATTTAAATAAGATTCATTTATCACCACTATCTAACATTTCAGTCGTAAATAATCTTACTAGTACCATGCTTTCATGCACGCAAGGCAACATGAGAGCAGGCACTTTAATAAACAGCGAAAGGCAAAAGCTGCCAGAAAACACAAAATCTAATATTTATAACAAATTGTCACGTGATGCTATGAAAATAATTATGTCGGCGAAAAGAAAATTACATTTAAAACACAGCAAATCAAAAATTATTTACAAACAAATTTCCCAACATGGCGCGTGATGCCGGCCCGTCCAAAATTAAATAAATTTAATTATGTACTCATCACTTTCAGCTTTGCCCGGTGCCTGACGACACCCCCGTCATCGTCCAACCGATGACTTAACCCATCATACTATTCATCATGGCAGTTGAAACATTGTTGTCCAGGTCTTCCATCTCGTGGGCGAACATCTTGCTATAGGAAATATTATTATGATTATTAATTAGCCGACTAGCTAGACTGCGAATTAAGCTACTTAATTCACTCATACAGTTCGATGCAGTACCGAAGACTTTCCCTAAAACTGTGGAATTGTTACCACCTAATACACAGTAATTACCACAACACTTGTTGCGCGACACACAACACAATTATACTTCCAAATCCTAAGTGCTGCCATCACACTCGAAGTATGTTTAAGTACCAGAGTGCCTCGTGTTCGGCCAGAGTTTCACCCTATAAACGCCTTCAGACTCATAAAATCAAGTGTATGTCTATTTACAGACCGGAGTATTTATATGTTTTAACACTAAATATGGTGGAAGGGGAACATCGCTCCGTAATAATTCTTAATCATTGTCACACAGACTTCAGACACATCTCAATCAACTCGTAAATATTAGCACTTTCCAATGACACTGGCGTGCAGAAATTCGCATCGTGGCAACACACATTTCTTGATTTCGCGGGCAAAAATCCTTCCCACCGAAAAGTAGCATCATGATGTCATTGGCTGTTCATTCAAATAATTTGAAAAACTTAGTTGATGAACTCCTCCCACTACATGACGTCGGTCATCACTTCTGTCCTTACCTGGACTCTGCTCTCTCTCTTTCGTCTTCAAGACAAGGAAAATCAACTGACCTCTCGTTTGAAATAAGCAACTGACTTTCATCTGGCAACAGCCTTCCCCTTTCTTAGAATTGGTTAAATTTAGCCTGGCCATTGTTCTAACTGGCGACAGTGACAAGGTACTTTAATCACCCAGACAGACTATTATTACAAAATATGACCATCAGTTCCCTCCACTGGGCTATATCAGAGCTGAAGAAATAAAATATTTGAAGACTTAAATATGCGTTTATATTTAAGGGTTCAATACTTATTTTATTAATGCAACCAATGGCCATGAACTTTTCTTTTCAGTACGGGTCAGGGAAGGGATATTGTAAGGAAATCGGCCGTGGACTCATTGAAAGGAACCGTCCCGGCATTTGCCTGGTGGTGAAAATGGGAAACCACGAAAACCATTTTCAGGACGGACGAGGTGGGATTGGAACCCACGCTCTTCCGATGTCAGCGAGGCACGAGTTAGCTCATTAGCCCTCTCGACCACCGCGACCGTTTTTTAACATACTTATAGTACATTGTTTTGAAAGCGTATCTTTCAGGGAGGGTCAGTAATGTTAGGGAGATTAATGGAACAGCTACTGTGCTGCTATTAGTGCCCTCTATGTTTGGAGTACTTTTGTAAGCTCCTTGGTTTTAGAGTGTTCATAACGCTGCGCTGTCGGCAGTCAATTGTCACACAACCATGGAATTGATCACACGATACAAGTCAATATAAACAAGCAATATATAAGTCATTTTATTAAAGAGGACAAATATCATTACACCACCAAACGAGCAGAAAAAGCAAACCCAACTCATTAACATTGGTGCCTAACAGCGGAACACACGACACCTGTGAGTATCAAATAAGTCATAATTGGAGAGACATTCATAGGTTACGAAAATACGTTGCAATCGACAACTGAAACGTAAACACCAATACAAGCAGCGTCATATAAAATTCAAGAGGCATACTACCAAAACAAATAAGAAAACATTGACCAATTCTTATCAAATGTCTTTACTACTCACTCCACTTTCTTGAGTATTTCAAAATAATCCATATTGACTCCTAAAACTTTGAGCTAACGTACTTCAAATCCCTTTGTACAAATTCACATAATTCATTGAAAAACAATAGGCTTTTTTTTATTGCATTGGGCACTCCACAGACCTAAGCAATTGTGTTTTAATCGCAATTCAGGATATTGCAATTCACAAAGCTAATAAAAAGTCGCACACGAGTAAAATGATTCGTGACTTGAACAGCCAACTCGATCTCAAAACACACCACATCAATCGAAGCAACGGTAAAAATTAAAGAAAAAATCTCATTTGGAAAGAAATTGATGACATTCAACTGGCTTCAAAGACCACATACCAGAAGATGGAACTGAAGCGAAAGAGTTTATGGCACAATGTGAGGGTGAACGCGCTGTATTCCAAAAACAATATTTCAACACTCAACTACACACTATCATCGAGGCAGCACAACAAAAATGGACCCTAAATACCCAAAACTTTCAATTTTAAGAACTTCCTCAAACAATTCATAGAAATGTGTGAAAATTGCCAGAAAAAATACTACCAGAATTCGATGGCGATTTCATAAAGAGGCAATGTTTTAAAATTTGCTTTGAATCCACAATTCACAACAACACAAACCTATCAAATGTACAGAGGCACCAGTATCTTGTCGAAATACTAAAGAGACTCAATGTTTCATCGGAGGATTCACCATAGGTGAAGAGAACTATACCAACGCTTAGGATATATTGAAGGCTACATGCGATAACCAAATTATGGTAATACAAACCCTCCTGGATGAGCTATTCAAATCTCCAGAAATCGAGAAAGAGAACAAAGGCGATTCGATGCGAAAATTGAATTGGCACATCCAAACGAATATACCAGCGTTAAAATCATTTAATCATCCTGTAGATCATTGGGTTACCTTAATAATCTGCAGAGGCCGCCAGAAAAATGTGTACGCTCCTTGTCAGACGATATTGGGATATGGACATTGTCAACGGTTTTCATTGTTTTAAAATGTTGTAGTATAGTCTTTCGCTCAACAGATGTCGGTACATTAATCACAATAGTGGGAAAACGAAATGGCTGGAACACACTTGACGTTCGAGCAGAGAAAGTACATTCTGAAGTGATTTATCGGGTTTGGTAATGCCGTTGTAGTGCAACGTCAGTGGAGGAGGGAGTTTGAAACAGAACCCCCAACATGCCTAACAATTAAACGCATTACTGGGAAGTTTGAGACGCATGGAACGATTTGTGATATTGAGAAAGGAAGATCGGGAAGAACGCGTACAGCTACTAGTCCTGCATTGTCGGCTCACGTGTTGGAAAGGTTTGCTAACTCTCGTCAGAGGTCTGCTACGCAATGTGCGTGGTATGTGGGGATTATCAGTACAATGTACGACGGACTTTGAAAACAGCTAAGTGGAAAGTTTACATCCCACGATTACTGCTTGCGCTTAATGAGGATGATCCCGATCGTCGAATGCAATTTGGCGAATGGTATCAGCAAATGGTCACCCAAGATGAACAATTTCTGACGACGTTAGTGTGGTCTGATGAAGCCCAGTTTAAACTTAATGGAACAGTGAAACGACATAACTGTGTCTACTGGGCTCCGGAAAATCCGCATGTTCATGTGGACAAGGCGGTCAATCTACCAGGGGTTAATGTCTGGTGTGGGCTGTCGTCGAGGGGGTTACTAGGACCCTTTTTCTTTGATGGTACTGTCACTGGAGCAGTGTACTTGGGAATGTTACGCATATTAATTTTACCAGCGGTATGTGCGCTTTATGGAGCCGATGATGAAGTCTTCTACCAACTGGACGGGGCGCCACCACTCTACCATGTTGCAGTGAGAGCTTTCCTGAATGACAATCTGCCCTGACATTGGATTGGACGAAGAGGGCCCATTGAGTTCCCCCCACGGGCACCAGGTCTTACCCCTATGGACTTTTACTTGTGGGGAACTGTGAAAAATCAAGTCTATCGACGTAAGTCGCACACGCTGGAGGCCCTTCGCTAGGAGATTAGAGCGGCATGTGCAGCGGTCCCCATTCAAACATTGACGGACGTCGTTGCAGCGACCGCTCGTCGTTCTGCTCTGTGTCTGGCAGCCAACGGTGAACATTTTGAACATCTCATGTAACCATATGTTTAACTGAAGACAGTACTACATGTGTAATCAAAATTTAAATGTAAAAGGAACACAAATAAATAGTTTTTGTTCCGTAAAAATTGTATAATTTTTCTGGCGGACTCTGTATTTATTCAAGCAGAAATTGTATTATATAAAAGCGTGACTGGCTTGAAGAATCGCACACCAGAATATATGCCAACTCTATAAGATTTCACAAAGTTTTTAGCTGAAAGATCTCGATCATAGTTGTTGAAACATACCATCAAACCAAAAACAGTAAACAAACTGAGCCCGGGAAGCAAGTATACACAAAGGAAGTATAAACAGGATAGTTATTAGTTAGTTATTGTTATTTTAAGGGGCGGTTCTACGAGGTCATCTGCCCCTATAAACAGGATAAGAAGGTTTTAATGGTAAACACACCTTCATTCAAATGCAACATATGTGAAGGAAACCACTTCATTTTCCAGTGCGAAACATCGCTGAAGCAAACACCTGATGAGAGAAGACAGGTATTAATTAATAAGGAACATTGCCTAAATTGTCTAAATTTGGACATTTAGCAAGAGATTGCCGCGGAACAAGATGCAAGAAATGCAACTCACTGCATAACACATTACTGCACAAATACAGTGTCAGTTTGGAAAACCAAGAAAAAGCCACAACTTCAGAAGCAAATCACACAATTCAGTTGAATGAATCCACAGTAAGCCAAGGGTCAATTTAACAAGAAATCGAACATCACAAATTCTTCTTTTAACTGCGCCTGTGAATGTAGTGGACAATACAGGAAGGAGAATCACCTGCCGAGAATTATTAGACCTTGGTGCACAGTTAAATTTGATGTCAATAAATTTTAGCGAAATGATTAATTCACAATGCTTTCGCCAGAATCAACAATTCAGCGGTGTTAGTGGTGCCCAGGTGTAAGCAAAGGGAATCAATCGTATACAACTTTATTCCATGGATAGTCAATATAGCATAGATTTGGAATGTTACGTTGTTCCTTCCATCACAGGACGAATACCTCAATATAAGGTCAACATAATTTAGATAGCCATGCCAAAATATAGTCAACATGTAGACCCTTCGTTCAACGAGCCAGGAGATGTTGCTCTGCTGCTTACTGGAAAATCGTCGTTGAAAGGCCAAAAAAAACCATAGCTGGTCAACCTGCTTTGCAGGACACAAAATTGTGTTGGATTCTCGTTGGAGAAATACATGGAAATAACGCTGAAGGAAGGACTACGTGTCTCACAATGACTTATGATACATTAACAAAACAACTTGAAAAGTTTTGGCTACAAGAAGAAATCCAGACACGCAGCACTATTCAAAAGTGGAGCAAATTTCCGAATAACTATTCGCTGAAACAACCACGCGAGACCCGTCTGGAAGATTTGTGGTTAGATTGCCAGTACGACCGGAAGTTACTCTTGGGGAGTCCAAAGAACAAGAGAAGAGAAAACTTGTCGGTTTGGAAAGAAAATTCAACAAACAGCAAAATTTGCAGCAGGCATATTGCGATTTTATGGACGAGTATGAAGCGCTTGGCCATATGTCACTCATTGAACATATAGCTGAGGATGAATCAGACAAAGATTACTTTATACCACATCATGTGGTTTTACGTCCAGAGAGCAAAAGCACGTAATTGAGAGTGGTGTTTGATACAGCCGCCAAAATTACACGAGGAACTTCTCTAAATTACAAATTAATTCAAGGTTCCAATTAACAAGCAGATTTATTTCACATCATTCTCAGATTTCGCATGCATCAATATGTAATAACGGCCAACATTGAGAAAATGTTTAGGCAGATAATGATACATCATGAAGATCAACCATTGCAACATATTTAAAGGAGAACGGACACACTGTTACCAATAAAAACATATCAGCCAAATACCTTCACTCACGGAAAAGCGTCAGCACTTTACCACGCAATGGGATGTCTTCGCGAACTTGCTAAATAGCAGCCTAAATTGTGAGACAAGACTTTTACATACATGATTGTATCACCGGCGGCGATACTATAGATGCAGTAATACAAATTCATTGTCAGCTTATGGAATTATTTCAAAAGGGGCAAATGTTGTTGCAGAAGTGGAGGTCCAACCATAAGGAAATCATTCAACACTTGAATATCCAATCGAATGCACGAGACTTGGTGGTCCTGGACAAAGAAGAAGCCAGTAAGACGTTAGGAATTATTTGGGATTCGCAAGAATTACATTGCAGTATCAGGTTATACTCACATCAGCAGAAGTGTATACAAAGCATGGAATTTTGTCAAAAATCTTGCAAGTCTTTGACACTCATGGGCTGGTGAGTCTTGTATTGATAAGAGGAAAACTCGTAATGCTACAACTATGGACGGACGGGTTCGACTGGGACCAGCCTGTTACCACAGATAAGCTCTTCATTTGGAACCAATATTATACTTCATTGCCGAAGCTAAACCAGCACAAAATCATAAGTAACGTCAATCCCGAAAATTTAAATTCAAAATTTGATCTATTCGGATTCAGTGACGCCTCTGAAAAAGCATATGGGGTCTGTGTATACGCAGTTAACAGAAATCAAGATGGAGTATTTACATCTCATCTAATCAGCGCAAAATCTAAAAACTCTCCTCTGAAAACCATATACATGCCAAGACTAGAATGAGAGGAACCACTTTTACTCACAAGTTTAGTGCGAGAAACGAAGGATGCTGCAGCAGACGAAATAAGAAATGGTTTTCCTTGGAGTGACAGCACCATTGTTTTGGGATGTATAAACGCAGAACAGCGATTGCTGAAAACATTTGTGGCTAACAGAGTCACAAAAATACAAGAGGAATGTAAAGTGGGGCCACGTACTGTGACCGTTTGACGAACGTCCTACGACCACACAAGTGCGCATCCGAACAACAGTCGAGCACAAAGACTCAAAAACATCTCGGGGTTAACAGTGAGCCTTCTACAAAGGTGTAGAATAAAGAAAAAGAAAAGCTCTGCTGTTCCCCAGATGCACACTACAGCAAGGATAGAAGGCATATTTCAAGAATCATGAATGACCACAGTATCAGTTAAGATAAAATTTGCATCAATTTAATTGATCCATTCAACCATCCTAATCTTTACAAGGGCATCCTCAGGGAGAAAATTAAACACCACCTGGAAAAAATAACATCCTGCGCTCCCCCTGGGATCCTATACTATTTAATTGCAGGTGTTGAATAACGTTCAAAAAAAAAAAAATGCAACGAAAACGTCAACTTTTAAACATTTCATTGTGTTAGAATACCCATGAAATTAATAGTCCATCATGGTATTCTATTATATTATAAACGATATTTACAGTATTCAAGTTGTGTAGATCACTGATCGTCCTATCACACTTGAATAAAATTTTATTTCTGAAGTTCTACACTTTTCCATATTTCCAAAAATCATGGATAATCCTATGGGATATTCTCTTCCATGAAACGAGAAGAAATTCCAAAACATACTAGAATTGTTAATTATACAACTTGATGCAAGTCAGACCAAGTCGAACAAAGATGGACCCATTAGAAACATAATACCATTTATATTTCATTATTCCCAGACAAGGAATATTCATATTAGAAATTATAAAATTATGGATCTGTGATTTATCCTCGATAATAAAATAAATTATGGGATTAATTATTCAGTGATATTAATTGCACCTCAACCTTATTATTCCAACCAATTTCAAACACTTATGGATGATTCGTAGCTATTTCAAGATTTTCATCGGAACATGAGGCCGCATTTTAAATGCCCCATTTCTTTATGCACTTTATCAATTTGGTTTATTCCTTGATATCACAATATGGCAAAATTATTAGGCATTTTAATCTATCAGCAGGTTTATATCATTCAACCAGAAAATATGTAATTATGGTTAGAGCAAATAAAGTAGAATCTAGAATTCCACTGATGACAAGATCTAGATAGCGGCGTGGGGCTGCAACAGCGGCACCGACCTTCTTTTGAGTAATATTAGGCAACATCCTCCAAATTCCAACATTCCATTATATTCAATAACTATAATTCTTTTACATATTATTTTCACATATTTAACTTCCATCCAGTCATATATACTGTATTTAATGGATTATCATAATTATTAATGGGAAAAATGCATACGCGCATTCCCAATTCAACTCATCACCCTATCAGATTTATCATATGAATGTTATAAGTAACTGTCTCTAATTAACCTGTTCAATTATCCGCTTGTCACCATAACAAAAATCCTCCTAATTGATACACCTTGCTCTAATAACAAAACTACGTTACGATTGCTTTATCAATCCAATGTGCCTTAATTCATGTTAATTTCTCATATCTGTTTTAAAGAAACATCACCTAAATAATCCAAACTCATTCATTTATTATTATTATTAATATGAAATTCTCATGGATAATTACCATGTTCTATTTTTCATAAGATCCATTAAATTGTTATGAATATGCATCCTTAATTCCCCATGTAAATTCTCATACATGATCATTCCGCATTATCATTATAAAGAAAATCCTTAACCACCAGAAAAATCGAATCATTTTACGATAAATGACAATCAGAACTCATCCAAGACGAAATGCATCAAAATGATCAAGAACTACATTTAAATAAACAAATTACCAATAAACTATCTCAAAACGATCGCTAAAATAACAATGTGCCATAAAAATATGCACGGAACTGTACAACAAAAATCAGGATGAAACTCCTGTCTAATTAGAACAGCCGGGTGCCTTCCGAAAATATACTCATTCTACGATATGCCCACCGTGGATATGCCATCTCAAAATAATAAAATAAAATTCGAAGAGTGGACAACATCAAAAAGATCCATGCTTATGTCCCAATATAATGCAGAAAATAAAGATCTATGGCGTGTAAAACGATTCCTACATGGTTGAATGGTATAGTCTAAGGTCTGATATTCACCGGTACTAGATATTAAGAATAGAATAAGGGGCTCACGTTCATTTCAGATGTTCTTGAAGAAGGTCCAAGTTCCTGCGGAATGCCCTTAGTCTGAGCATAAAATCCCACGCGATCCTCCGCACACGGAAATGTGTACGGCTCGACTTCATGGCTCCACTGGTCCAAGTCCCAAGTATCCAGACGTCAGCATCCATCGTACGCCCTATTCATATTTAACGCACCATAATACTGGCTCGACTCATGGTAGATTTCAAAAGTTCATACCGGCGTCTCGCTACCATGACGTCCTGATCGGATTGTCTTAACACCATAGCTTCTGCTATGAAAAAGCACGTGTCTAATACTGTCACTGATTTTACGACAATCACCCGGTGTTTTAACGTCCCGAAATGCTCCGAATAGTCAGAGTAATGTTCCCGGTTACTTGATTTTAATCCTTCTGTAGTTATCGCAGTACGCTTACACACCTGTTTAGCCTTAATTCCAAGTCAATTGCTAGCCAGAAATCTACCCTGGTATGAGGTCTTATATTCACATAACTCAAGTAAGGAGTTATTTCCATCCCATATGCCTTAATATGCTGCGAGCTCGGGCCATACCCAACACAACCTTGCTTTTACAAAAGCTAGTCCCATCTAGTAAAACTATCCTGAGCACATTTGAACAATGCCGCGTTTGTAGGCTACTTTTGGCTTCCAGGTCAGGTACTAGTAACTTAAGATTGATTAAGCCGCCCGCTTATGCACGGATTAACTGCACAAATACGACTGTGTCTGTCCTAACAGCTGCCTGCTTAACCCTGCAGACCGTCAGGTGTTAACGTATTTGCGCGCATCGCCGTCCGCGCATCTCTAACAGACTGCAACCTACGGCAGTGAAACTCAACTCAGTCAGGCGCTCACTTCAAATTCAAAATATAGCCGCAACAAAAAAAATCTCCATAACCAGCAACTGACACTCTTTCACACGGTTACATCCGCCCTACACATGGCCAAAAATAAAAATCCCCATTTTTATTTTATGGTACCTGTTGTTTTTTCGTCCTTCTTATCTGGTTCTTCTAAAATACATCTTGAGATTCGCTGCGCTGAATGTTCCCACGGTGTTACCAGATACAATCTCCACAACACGGTAACTACCATTACCTAAGCTCTGTGCTATCGGAAATGGTCCATTATACAATCTGGCAAACTTGGAATAGACATTGTTGCTAACATCAGATGGAGTAGGCTTCCTGATCAATACCAAAGTTCCCTCTCTCAAAGGATCTCTAAATCTTCTTCCTCTAACCCTTCTGTTCCGTTTTCTGCCTGTCTCCGTAATCTTCCTAAGGCTTCCATTTCACGTCCTCTCCTGTTAGGCTCTATCTCAGGAGGAATAGATACGATTCCGTCCCACGGTCGTATAGGTTTTTCTCCAAGATGTAGTACTGAAGGAATATGCCCCGTGCTTTCATGTACGGTGGAATTAATCGAATTCATCATAATAGGAACCTCATCCATCCATCGCCAATGTTCGTTTGCACAATAAAGACGACAAAACTTAGCTATTTCTGACATGAGTCGTTCTGCCGGGTTACTCTCTGGATGCCGTATTGAACACTATACCTGTGTGATATCCAGCTCCCTCATAGCATTCTTAAACTCCCAGGATGTGAATTGGGACCCATGGTCTGATAACAAAAATTCTGGTTTACCCGCAACGGGAATAACACATTCTTTAATCCTCTCGATTATATATCTGGAGTTCGCCTTATGAATCGGATGGATCATGGTAAACTTACTGAAAACATCAACCGTGACCAAAATGTATCGGTTACCTCGCTCGGACTTAGGTAGAGCTCCGTAGATATCGATAACATACAACTCACATGGCTTCGACGGAATAATAGGCCTAGGTTCCTCCCTCAACAAATGCGTATTGTGTTTGCTGCGTTGACACAAATCACAGGTCCTGATGACCTCTCGGACAGTATTCCTCAAATGATCCCAAGTGAACTTCTCCATTATCAAACATACCACTTAGTCCACTCCAGTGTGACCTGAGCTTCTGTGAGCTAACCATATTATATCTTCCTGTAATCTGGGCGGAATTACTATTCGTAATTTAGTGTGTTCGGAATCAAGGAACTTGTATATGATGCTATTTAACAATACATAATCTCTAGCCATCCTTTCCATCCCTAGGTATTCATCATCTGTAGGATCCATGTACCTGTGTAGAAATCTGTAAATATTCCTCAAACGTCCATATCGCTTCTGGGCTTGGGGTATTCTCTCAAGTCTACGCAAATTATCATCATCTTCTTGCAGGAGGGTTATAGGCAATACTCGAAGAGTAGGTTCCGCAACTCTGCTTAGCAAATCAGCCCCTAAGTTATTCCTTCCTGGTCGATGTTCAACAGTGACGTTAAACTGTTGCACGAATAATGCCCATCTAGTGACCCTGTCACTGGCGAAATTGGTCTTCAGTATAAACTCTAGTGCGTGATGGTCAGTTCTGATTATAATCGAATGTGCGAGAAGCAACTTCTTCCATGTTTCCAATGCATAGATGATCGCTAAAGCTTCTAGTTCAGTAGTATAGTAATTGCGTTCTGATGGTTTCAATTTTCGACTGATAAAGGATAAATAGTGTCGAGTGTGATCTTCATCCTCTTGGAGTAATATGGCACCTATCCCTATATTGGATGCATCCGATTCGTTAATGAAATTCTTCTCAAAATCCGGGTACTCCAACTTGACGCTATTAAGCATTAATTCCTTTGCCTTCTTGAATGATTCCTCACATAGATCGTTCCATTTCCACTTATTCTCTTTTTTTAACAAGTTCTGTAGGGGTGCAACTATCTCCGTGTATTTATGGCAATGTCCCGCAAAAAACTGGCAAGTTCCCAAGAATTGACGTACATGCTTCACCCGAGTAGGTCTTGGAAATTCTTCAATGGCCTGAAGTTTTTGTTCATTTGGTCTATATCCGTTCCCATCCAAGACATGTCCAAGAAATCTAATCTCATTCTTAAAGAATTGGCACTTTTTCAAGTTAACTTTGAAATTTGCTTTCCTCAAGTCCATAAACAAATTCCGTAGATGAACTAAGTGCTGGTCTTCAGTCTCCGATGCTATCAGAATATCATCCACGTAACTTATGACCGTATCCTTGACCGCATTACTTAGGTTCTGATCCAAGGCACGTATCAAAACTGCTCCTGAGATTTTCATCCCAAATGGAAGTTTTCTAAAAACATAAGTCTGTTGTTCGAATAAAAATCCCGTAAACTTCTGAGGATCCTCACTTATCCTTACATGATGGTATGACGATGTCAAATCCACTGTAGAAAACCATTTCTTGTTTTTAAATTTCCTTAGTAGATCTTTTATCACTGGAGGTCTATCATACTCTGGCAAAAGTCTCGAATTCAATGACCTCCCGTCTAGGCATATTCTCAAATTTCCATCCGGTTTCTGCACCACCGCTAACGGATTTACATAGGATGTCACACACTTTTTAAATATCTGATCTTTCTCAAGATCCTGAATGATCTCCTTCACCTTAGTCCTGTGTTTTTCTGGAATTTGGTACAGCTTTGCATGATATGGGCTATCATCACATACTTGAATCTTGTACTCAAAGTTCTGAATCTCTCCTGGTGTCGTATCAAAGACATCAAAGAATTCTTCCAACAGGTTGGCTATAACTGGAACATGCTCAACTACTTCATTGGCGTCTTCACATATCTCTAAACCTTCAAAAACCTTGGCCCCTCTAACTTCTCCCACGGTGAATTTATCTTCCTCTTCGAAATGGACGTCTCCCGCATGATGGAATTTAATCGTATCAGATTCCATATCGATAACAGCTCTATATCTCATGATAAAATCCGTCCCCAGGATCAAATCATGTGCAATGGCCTTCATAACGACAAAGATATGTTCAAAGACACATCCCCCAATCTTTACCTTCAAGTACAGCTGAATTTTACAAGTTGTGATCTTGTCTGGGATGATTCCCTGAATCTTGATTCCGGATACTGGTATTTCCTCTATTTCCTCGGTCAACTTCCATATGGCGTACAACCTCTCGCTCACCAAACAAAGCATCGCTCCTGTGTCAATCAAAGTATACACTGGTTTTCCATACACCTCACACACAATAATGGGTAGCCTAGTTCTTGGTCCATACTCTTTTCCTTCCTGTTCTTCTTGAATCAAGTCTTCAACCTCAACTTCCCATTTCACGATTTTGGAAACATATTGTGTAGTAATTAGTTCTGTTGATTTCCTTGTTCCGAAATCGAAGTTTTTTTTACCTGTCGAATTATTTGTCCCAGAAGTACCAGGTTTATTTCTTGCCTCCTCCATTTCCTTCAAATACAGTTTACTTTCTTCTCCTCTTTGCTCAAGGTTCTGCCTCTGTTGATCTTTGAACCTTTCATTATCCGTTCTATCGTAAGATTTATTGTATCCTGATCTGTCATATGGTCTCGTGTATCCTTGTCTTCTCCACGAATTCCAATTGTTTCCGTATCTTCCTCGCCTCATGTAAGGTCGTCCACTATCTCTTTCTCTTCTATCTTGATAATCCCTCGACGTTTGCTCTTCTCTATTCCGTTCTGGCATGGTTTGGCATTGTCGATCGGCGAAAACAGCATATGCGACCTGGGACTCTTGCTTATTACCCCTCTGCTGGCAAAATTGAGCATTAGAATGATCTAGACGTTGCAACACTTCATCAAATTCTTCCATGTTCTCAACATTCGCAGAAATGAGACTCCGCTGAACTTCCAAAGGAAACTGTCTAATCAAAGCTGGGATTAACTCGTACGTTGGCATTGGTGGATCTAAGCATTGCAATTTGGCAGGTTGATTTGCAAAGTAATTTGAATATTTGGTCGGCTGCGACGTGGAATACCGCTTGACATATAATTCGGCCCTAATGTTCTGTTGCGTCTCCGGCGACCAAAATTTACGTAAGAGTGCCTGTTCAAATTCGTCATAGGTTCTCAAATTACATCGAAAAGCCCTAAACCATACGAGTGCTGGTCCATCTAAGAATCTACTAATCACTCTCATCTCTCTTTCCTTATTCACCTTAGCATTCTTCAGATAATCTCTTAATTCGCGCAGAAATTCAACAGGAGAGACATTTCCAGTCCCTGAAAATTTTATAGGTTTCTCTTCGTAAATTTTAACGAGCGTGATCGGAGTAGAAGTGCGAATGGTAGAAATTTCTTCAGACTTCCCAAACTCTGGCAACCTTTCTCTATTTGAAAAAGCGTTTTCATTTATGCTGTCTTGTTTTGTATCCGCTTTCGATCTATAATCCTCAATTTTCTTCTTTAACTCACAAATGGTCTTCCTGAATTCATACATTTCATCCCTATTCTGCCTTTCAGTTTCTTCCCCTACTTGACTATTTTTCAACTCTTCTGTCATTTTTTTCGGATTCTCTTCGACAACAGTTTCGTGACCTTTCAATTTCTCTATACTTTCTCTAATGGCTTGAATATCTTCAGATACAATTTTAATCTCTGATGAAAAAGCATTCCTGATCTCTTTGACTTCGACCTGAGTTTCTTTTACAACCTGAGCTTGAATTTCATTAAATACAGTTTCTTTTACTTCATTTTTCAAGTCTGCTACAACTCCTTCCTTTAATTGTTCTACAATTATTTCTCTAAATTCAGAAGTAACTCTCTGCACTACCTGTGTGGCATTTAACGTACTTTCCTTCGTTGTGTTAATCTCTAAAGACGCAAGATCATCTGTTATTTTCCTAACATTATCTTCCATTTTATTTTCTAATGATCTAACCATCTTTTGAATCTCGTTCTTATGTTGAGCTAACTCTTCCTTCATCGCTTTTCGAATATCTTGTAAACTATCTTTCATAATGCCATAGTTTGCGAATAAATTATCCTTTAAGTTCGTTCCCGAATCCACGATCCTAGCTTCTAAACTTAGGAAACTCTCCTGAGCTCTCCTAGCGTTGTCTCTTATCTTGGTTTCCAATGACACAACTTTATCCTCAATCTTAGCATCTATTGATTCAGACATTTTATCATCGAATGATTCTATGTTTCTAGACATCCGGCTTTCTATCGCTTCTATCCTTTCTGACATTTCCGCTTTTAATGAGTTCGAATTTTCTGTGATTTTACATTCTAAACCTGAAATTTTATTTTCCAGAGAAGCAGAATTCTCTCTTATTTGACTTTCAATTTTATTTTCCAGAGAAACAGAATTCTCTTTTATTTGTTTTTCCAGAGAAACAGAATTCTCTGTGATTTTCTGTCCCAACTCTTCCATCATTTTGGTAAGTGCTTCCATGACCACTCACAATAATAATTATAGCACTGGGGTACGATGTCAACTGATGATGGGGAAACTTAATCTAAACTACTAGTACAGTGAATATTCAGACACGACCTTAAATTGATACTTCAATACCGATGACTTATTAAATTTAAAATCTACAATAAATGACCAGAAACAACCACTACAAACCAAAAAAATCACTCCAAACTATGAAAACTGCGCATTCATGACCCTGAATTCTACTACAGCAAGAACAAACACAAATCGACCTCGAATCGAAATTCGGAATCGAATCGTATCAGAAACTGAATCGAACTCGTGCCCACACACGTTGGCAGCCAAAACTCTTCTATCTTACTTTATGTGACCGTTTGACGAACGTCCTACGACCACACAAGTGCGCATCCGAACAACAGTCGAGCACAAAGACTCAAAAACATCTCGGGGTTAACAGTGAGCATTCTACAAAGGTGTAGAATAAAGAAAAAGAAAAGCTCTGCTGTTCCCCAGATGCACACTACAGCAAGGATAGAAGGCATATTTCAAGAATCATGAATGACCACAGTATCAGTTAAGATAAAATTTGCATCAATTTAATTGATCCATTCAACCATCCTAATCTTTACAAGGGCATCCTCAGGGAGAAATTTAAACACCACCTGGAAAAAATAACATCCTGCGCTCCCCCTGGGATCCTATACTATTTAATCGCAGGTGTTGAATAACGTTCCAAAAAATATATGCAATGAAAACGTCAACTTTTAAACATTTCATTGTGTTAGAATACCCATGAAATTAATAGTCCATCATGGTATTCTATTATATTATAAACGATATTTACAGTATTCAAGTTGTGTAGATCACTGATCGTCCTATCACACTTGAATAAAATTTTATTTCTGAAGTTCTACACTTTTCCATATTTCCAAAAATCATGGATAATCCTATGGGATATTCTCTTCCATGAAACGAGAAGAAATTCCAAAACATACTAGAATTGTTAATTATACAACTTGATGCAAGTCAGACCAAGTCGAACAAAGATGGACCCATTAGAAACATAATACCATTTATATTTCATTATTCCCACACAAGGAATATTCATATCAGAAATTATAAAATTATGGATCTGTGATTTATCCTCGATAATAATAGTACATTATGCAACGAGCCTATAATGGCTATAATTAAGACACGAGTATTTTTTATAAAACGAGCGTATGCGAGTTTTATAATTTCCATACGAGTGTCTTAATTACCATTATAGGCGAGTTGCATACGACTGTTTATGTTCGACGAGAATTATAACTTTATTATATGTTTTAACATAAATATTCATAAATATCTGTTGAGAGTCAGCTACTGGAATTTTGTGATAGCAGAGCGAGCGTTGGGTGTTATATCTTTGTCTTTCAAGAGCTTTGAACGACCGACGCATGCGCTCTGTGGGCTTGCAATGCCATATGCAGCCATATGTTTACATCAGCCGTCCCTCAGTAATATTGTCACCGCAGTCATTTGAAGACAATGCGCTGTGTAGAAATTAGTGTTGGTGATTTTAAGGTACAGTGCTATTTCTTGTCTCATATTCGCCTGTTTATTTACGCGAACATATGGACGGTGGGTATTCCATGTCGGTAATTTATTATAGTTCGATGTTGTGTTTATGTCCGACATGTTGGATTTTGAGCGCATGCGCGAAGTTATCGTTACCTAATTGGTCAATGAACGAGCTCTGATTGGCTGGAGAAACTGTATCATAATGGAAAACAGTGTTATAATGACCATCATTATGATACAGTTATCTGACACATAATAGTGAGGGTCGAACATAAAATAAATTATGGGATTAATTATTCAGTGATATTAATTGCAACTCAACCTTATTATTCCAACCAATTTCAAACACTTATGGATGATTCGTAGCTATTTCAAGATTTTCATCGGAACATGAGGCCGCATTTTAAATGCCCCATTTCTTTATGCACTTTATCAATTTGGTTTATTCCTTGATATCACAATATGGCAAAATTATTAGGCATTTTAATCTATCTGCAGGTTTATATCATTCAACCAGAAAATATGTAATTATGGTTAGAGCAAATAAAGTAGAATCTAGAATTCCACTGATGACAAGATCTAGATAGCGGCGTGGGGCTGCAACAGCGGCACCGACCTTCTTTTGAGTAATATGAGGCAACATCCTCCAAATTCCAACATTCCATTATATTCAATAACTATAATTCTTTTACATATTATTTTCACATATTTAACTTCCATCCAGTCATATTTACTGTATTTAATGGATTATCATAATTATTAAAGGGACAAATGCCTACGCGCATTCCCAATTCAACTCATCACCCTATCAGATTTATCATATGAATGTTATAAGTAACTGTCTCTAATTAACCTGTTCAATTATCCGCTTGTCACCATATCATTCCATTCTGGCAGTCAAAGTGAAAGTGAAAGGTCGTGTTTTTCCCGAGCTCTCAGGTGTGCTGATATGGGTTGTTCTCTGGAGTGTTATCGGGCGAGGATCGGACTGTGGTATGCGAAGGGTAGTCGGGATTTCCGGTGTTTGTGTGTGCGTACGGGACCTAGCAACTTGTGATTCATAGCCCTAGTGATAGCTGCATTGCTAGTTATTGGTGGAGTGGAAGTGAATCCAGGGCCTGTTACTCCAAATGTGAATCAGGCAAATGATCCAGTGGCAGCTTAAAAGTGTTCGACGTGCAGTAAAACATTGAAGAATGGTGTTGAGTGTGGACTATGTGAGAAATGGTTTCACTTCGGCTGTATTAAGGTCAAGAAAAGAGGATTGTGATGTCGGAAATTGGTTTTGTAAAGTATGTGATACGCCGGACTGTTTGAGGGTGCAAATCAAAGCAAGGGATCAAATAATACAGGAACTTAGAGCAAAGCTTCGTGAATCAGAAGAAACGGTGAAGGATGTGACTGAACGGCTTTCTACTGGGATCAATCTGGAAGAGGGCGTGCAGGAGCAAACTGAGGATGACGTTATCATAATGGGTGATTCAATGATACGGTGGAGTGCTAATATCTCGAGGAAATCAGGTGCGAAAGTGCGGTGTTATCCGGGGATTAAAATTGACCAGCTTGCCCAACAAGTGGAACAATCAAATGTAGAGGACTGTGACAAAGTTCAAGTGTTGTTGCTACATGTTGGGACGAACGATTTGAAGAAGAGGGCTACAGCTGATTACATCATGGGGGAGCTCTACGAACTAGGCAGAAAAGCTAAAAGCAAGTTTAGAAATGCAAAAATTATAATGAGTGGCATTGTTCGGCGGGGAGATGTTCCGTTAAGGCGAGTTAAGACTGTAAATGACCGCATGGACTGGGTATGTGCACAACTGGGATTAGTGTACCTAGAAGCTGACTGCTGGATTGTTGGCCGTGACTTCGCCCGAGACGGGCTGCATCTAAATCGACGGGGCGCTTTTAACCTAGGGAGCCTACATGACAGGGTCATCGGTTCGTGCCGCCTTTTGTGAGATGGAGCAGGTCCAGAGGTTGCCAGCCGATGGGAACAGAAGGAGCTATTTCAAGATATTTGCTGCGGAGGTAAGATTACTGCAGGTTAATTGTCAGAGTATAGGAAATAAATTAATTGAATTTTGGAATCTTGTAGAGACGTATTCTCCGGACATTGTCATTGCAACTGAATCTTGGTTATATGAGGACATAAATAGTAGCGAAATAATACAAGGGACCTACGAAATGTACAGACGGGATCGGGGGAAGCGAGGTGGTGGGCTATTTATTTGTGTGCGCAAAAATATAGCTAGTTTCTTAAAGTGGGCTGATATGGATCATGAAATGTTATGTGTACAAATTTCGGATAAAGGAAATAAATTCCCTCTTCAGGTGATAGGGGCGTATAGAGCACCGAAAGATAACTTTTCTCTCCTCGAAACACTGTATGATAAAACTTGTACGGGTAATGCTATGAAAAAGAGCATAATAATTGCTGGAGATTTAAACCTCCCCAAAGTAGACTGGTCTGGTGAGTCAACTAGCTGTAGTCAAGCTCAGAGCGCTGCAAATAAATTCTTAAGGGAGGGAGGATTTTCCCATGTAGTTGACTTCCCAACTAGAGACAATAATACCTTAGATGTTTATCTCGTAAGGCCTGTAGAGCTATATATTAACTGTCTGAAAGTACCAGGAATTAGTGACCATTCTGGGGTTGAATTAAATATTAGATATGGTGACATTACAAAATTAGACTCTGATGTAGCAAAAAAGATCATATTCCAGTATCGCAGGGCGGATCAGGGCAAGTTTCAGGGGTATTTGAATGAGCTATTCGTAGGATGGTCATCGGAAGGAAATCACATTAATATCCTGTGGACTAACTTTTTGAAAATTTTAAATAGCGCTGTTGATAAATTTGTCCCATTTAAATTGCTGAAACAAAACCCAGATCCTGAGTATTACACCCGAGAAATTAGGAGTCTAAAACGGAAAATTAGGAAATTATACAATAAAAGACATGATAGTGACAAGTATATGTTGAAATTTAATTCCTTATCAAGAGATCTCGTCTTAAAAAAGAGGGCTGCTCATGACAGTTATATGCAAGGTTTACTTGGTTCGGGAGGTGATGGGTGGAAAAAAAAATACAGTTATGTTAGGAGAAGAAAGGGAAGTCCAAATAATTTGTCGATGATAATGTCCGGTGACGGTAAATTAATTACTGGGAAACAGGCCATTGCTAATGAATTAAATGTCTTTTACGGTAGTGTGTTCAATAAATCCAATAGCTGTGTGTTGGACCTTAACGACGAATCAGGGGCTCCCCTGTTCCAAATAAACCAGTCAGCAATTGTAAAGCTAATACAAAAACTACGTTTCAATGTATCAAAGGGTCCTGATAATATTGTTAGTGAAGTACTTAAACTAGGAGGTAGGGCCGTGGCACGATACTTGGAGGTTATGTTTAATGTGTCCATAAACAATGCGCAAATCCCAGATGACTGGAAAAGAGCTACGGTAGTCCCAATATTTAAGGGAGGGAGCAGACTTGAATTGGGCAACTACAGGCCGATTAGCCTTACGTCCATCGTTTGTAAACAGATGGAGCATCTCATTTGCGACTACTTGAGGGAACAGTGGGAAACATTATCATGGTTTAATGATAGGCAACATGGATTTCGGAAAGGTTACTCATGCGAGAGTCAGATGCTATCACTTTTTCAAGACATTAGCGAATCGTTAGACCATGGAGTTTCAGTCGACGCCGTGGTTATAGATTTTGCGAAGGCATTTGATGTCGTGCCGCATGACATGTTACTCCATAAATTAGCTTCGACGAAGATTGATAGAAGAGTAATTATATGGATCCAAGAATTTTTGACGGGTCGTTCACAGAAAGTGAAAGTCGAAGGCATATTCGCGGATGAAATTACCGTAACGTCGGGTATCCCCCAGGGCAGCGTAATCGGAACTTTGTTATTTTTGGCGTTTATAAATGACTTACCAAATGGGATTCGCAGTGACTGTCGATTGTTTGCGGATGATTGTGTAATATATCGAAAGATACATGACTCACAAGACAATGCGACCTGAA
Source organism: Meconema thalassinum (assembly GCA_946902985.2). Lineage (NCBI taxonomy): Eukaryota > Metazoa > Arthropoda > Insecta > Orthoptera > Tettigoniidae > Meconema > Meconema thalassinum. The sequence continues at coordinate 41,142,381 of OX336389.2, forward strand.
CCTGGTCTATAAGTGGGCGATGAAAATAAAATGAAAATAAACACAAGAAAATGTAGTCTCTTAAAAATAGGGAAAGTGCGGAGGCGGGATTTTCAATATAACATTGGCTCGGAAATACTTGTAGAAGAAGATTCTTGCAAATATTTGGGCGTTCACGTAAGAAATGATATGAAATGGAGTAGTCATGTAGGATGTGTAGTTTCAAAAGCTTACAAATCCCTGCACTTTGTAATGAGGGTATTAAAAGGAAGTAGTACCTCTGCTAAAGAATTAAGCTATTTGTCACTTGTAAGACCTATTCTGGAATATGCCTCGGCGGTTTGGGATCCATATCAAGTAGGGCTCATCAATGAGTTGGAAATGGTACAAAGAAAGGCCGCTAGATTTGTGCTCAGTGACTTTAATCCCAGGAGCAGTGTGAGCCGTATGTTAAAGAAACTTGGGTGGGAATCACTGGAGGCTAGGAGGATGAAATCTAGACTCTGCGCTATGTTCAACACGTATACAAATCAACCAGCATGGGGTGAGCTTAGCAAACGATTGGGAAAGCCCACTTACATGGGTAGGAGCGATCATCCTTTCAGAGTTAAGGGCCGACCACAGCGAACAAATTATGGTAAATATTCTTTTGTAAACCGTGCCATTGATAACTGGAACTCTCTACCTGCCGCAGTCTTAGAGCCTTTTCCCAAACATATAGGTGTGTTTAAGAAAAGACTGACTATTTGTGTAAATACTCCAGTTTAATTGTTGTATAATTGTTATTGAATTGTTATGTATAATTATTTATTTGTTATGTATATCCAATTTGCCACCGGGGGACACTCCCCCCATTGCAAATAAATGAATGAATGAATGAATGAATGAATAACAAAAATCCTCCTAATTGATACACCTTGCTCTAATAACAAAACTACGTTACGATTGCTTTATCAATCCAATGTGCATTAATTCATGTTAATTTCTCATATCTGTTTTAAAGAAACATCACCTAAATAATCCAAACTCATTCATTTATTATTATTATTAATATGAAATTCTCATGGATAATTACCATGTTCTATTTTTCATAAGATCCATTAAATTGTTATGAATATGCCTCCTTAATTCCCTATGTAAATTCTCATACATGATCATTCCGCATTATCATTTTAAAGAAAATCCTTAACCACCAGAAAAATAGAATCATTTTACGATAAATGACAATCAGAACTCATCCAAGACGAATTGCATCAAAATGATCAAGAACTACATTTCTTATTCTTTTTCTTCTTCGTATCCCTTGTGCCTTCAAGCGTCGGGGTAGCCTCGTTCTGTCCATCTCTGCCACTCCGATCTATTTTCACACAATCTCTTCATTTCCAGCATTGTTTTCCCTCGCTTCTGTCCGATTTTCTCAATTCTGTCATCCCAAGTGGTACGGGGTCTTCCTCTTCCTACTCTCCCTTCCACTCGCATTTCAAAAACCTGCTTCGCTTTTCTCTCTTGTTCCATCCTCCTGACATGTCCATACCACTTCAACTGACGTTCCTCAATCACCATACTTATCGCCTTCTTTTGTCCTGCTTCTTCTCTGATTCTCTCATTCCGGATCCTATCCCTTCTAGTCCTCCCCACTGCTCGCCTTGTATACTTCATTTCAGTGGCAGTGATCTTACTGAGATGCTTGTCTTGCAGTGCTAAACTTTCTGTGCCATATAGGGTGATCGGGGCCATGACCGTGTTGTAAATCTGCATTTTGGTCTTGATGCTTATCTCATTCTTGCCTAATATTGTATTATTCATCTGATAGTAGGCTGAGATGGCTTTTTTAGTTCTATTGAGTACCTCTTGCTCTATTTTCCCATCACTACTTAATATGGTGCCAAGATATTCAAAAGTTTCTACTTTTTCGAGAGGTCTTCCTCCACAAATTATGTCAAGTTGTTGTTCCTGTCTGTCCAGTTTTGAGACCCACATTACTTTGCTTTTATCTGTATTCACTACCATTCCTTTTCTTTCCAATTCTTCATACCATTCCACCACGGCCTGCTGAAGTCTTTCTGGTGTATCAGCAATCACTATTATATCATCTGCATAGAGGAGTGTTTGCAAGTATACAGGTCTTAGTCTCCACATACCAAGCTTGGTCCTATGGGTTCGCCGCTTACATATTTTTGTTATTTCATCCAGGACGATATTAAACAGTAGAGGGCTGAGGCTATCACCTTGTTTTACTCCTCTCTCCATTTGGAATTCTCCAGACATTTCACCATCTATACGAACTATTCCCACAGGTTGCTGGTATATACCCTTCACAGCATTTAACAGTCTCATTGGTACCTTCTTCGCTGCCAGTGCCTCCCATATGCTCTACCTCGGTACAGAGTCAAAAGCTGCCTTCAGGTCTAGAAACGCAAGGTACAGGTAACGGTTTTTGGCAATGCTTCTCTCTATTACTGTTCTAACTGTGTAGATGTGATCTTGTGTCTGACGTCCTGGCCTAAAAGCTGCCTGCTCCTCTTCAATGTCATTTTCCACCACCTTCCTAAGTCTCCTTTCCAGCACCCGAGTGTAAATCTTGTACGCTACAGATGGTAGACAGACAGCCCTGTAATTATTACAGTCGTAGCTGTTCCCTTTCTTGTGCAACGGGATGATTAGATTTTTCTTCCATTCCTCTGGTATTCTGTTCTCTTCCCACATTCTCCTAAACAGCTTAGTAAGTTGCTTCACTATCTCAACACCTCCATATTTGATTAACTCTGGAGAAATTCCATCAGGACCTGCTGCTTTCCCAATCTTAATTTGTTTAATTGCCATTATGACCTCCATTTCTTCTATTTTCCCTTCTATTTCTGGATTTTGCACATCTTCATGTGGTCCATAAACAATCCCATCCTCTTGCTCTGCCGCATTTCTCTGGAACTTCTCCTCATAGTGTCTTCTCCACACTTGAAGCACTTCTGCCTTCTCTGATACTAGGTTATTCCCATTCTTGATTGTCCTGGTCTGCTTTCCATACTTCCCTCTTATAGACTTTATGGTTTTCCAAAAGCTTCTTGTATTCTTCTCTCTAGCTTTGCTTTGAACCATATTCCCAAACTCTTCCCAAGATTTTCTCTTAGCTTCCTTCACTACTCTTTTCGTTTTATCCCTTCTTTTGATGTATTCTTGCCTGTTTTCTTCCGTAGGACATCCTATGTATCTTTTCCATGCTTCCTTCTTGCTCTTTACCTTCTCCTTCACTTCTTCATTCCACCAACTTGTTCTTTTCTTTCTGGTATCTACCACTGCCTTTCCACACACTTCTTCTGCTGACTTTACCAACACTGATTTTATGTCATTCCACATGTCATTGATTTCTTCACTTCCATTAGTTCTTATTTGCATCTTCTCCTTCACTAATTCTGCATACTGGGACCTTTTCTCTTCTTTTAGAAGTTCCTTCAATCGGATCACCTCAAACCTTTTGGTTCTTGGTTGGATAGGCCTCTTGAATCTGGTGTCCATTACCAGTAATCTGTGATCCGTAGCTAGTTCTGCTTCTCGTATAACCTTCACATCCATGATGTTATTCCGTATGCCTTGAGGGTACATAAAGTAGTATATAACACTCCTAGCATTTCTACCTTCAGACTCAAAAGTTATCTTATGTACTTCTTTATGGGGGAAAAATGAGTTCCCCAGTAACAATTGATTTTCAATCCAGAATTCTATAAGTCGCCTGCCATTTTCATTCAGCGTCCTCTCTCCACCATGATTGCCCATGCTTCCATGTGCTATTCTTTTGTCCTGGCCTGTTCTTGCATTTAGGTCCCCTCCTATCAATACATGGCGTCCATTCGCAACCTCTTTGTCCACGGTCCTTTGGAGTTGAACATAAAACTCCTCTTTATCGAGTAAGTTGGTGTCTTCTGTTGGGGCGTATACTTGTATGAAGGACACTTTCATCTCTATGTCAAGGTTAATAACCATTATTCTCGAGTTTATTGGTTGCCATCCACTCACTTTGGTTTCAGTCTGCTCACTGGTGACTATGCCCACACCTTCCTTTGCCCTACTGTCCATCCTAACCCCAGAATATCTCAAAACATACCCTTCTTGTAATCTCTTCTTTCCACTTCCTTCTTCTTCACCTCACTAAGTCCCAATACTTCCAGTTTATGACTTTTCATTTCCTGTATTAACTCTACATCTTTTCCAGCGATTGTCTTGATATTCCATGTACCAAATGTCATATTCCGTTTCCATTGAGGTCGTTGTCGTCGTGTAGATCCGTCCAATCCGAGGCTACTGTTGTTGCTTTGAATCATTTCCACCCCCATATGGGTGATTAGCCCAATGTGAAGTGGTTTGTTGGGTTGCCTTCCCAGCCTCCTTATTTATGTCCCCAGGAGACAGGGTGGCCCAGTTATACCCCCAGGTACCGGGTACCCATTTTCGTCGCCTCTTACGACAGGCATGGGACAATTCTAAACCCCGGTCACCACACGGGTGAAGAACTACATTTAAATAAACAAATTACCAATAAACTATCTCAAAACGATCGCTAAAATAACAATGTGCCATAAAAATATGCACGAAACTGTACAACAAAAATCAGGATGAAACTCCTGTCTAATTAGAACAGACGGATGCCTTCCGAAAATATACTCATTCTACGATATGCCCACCATGGATATGCCATCTCAAAAGAATAAAATAAAATTCGAAGAGTGGACAACATCAAAAAGATCCATGCTTATGTCCCAATATAATGCAGAAAATAAAGATCTATGGCATGTAAAACGATTCCTACATGGTTGAATGGTATAGTCTAAGGTCTGATATTCACCGGTACTAGATATTAAGAATAGAATAAGGGGCTCACGTCCAGTTCAGATGTTCTTGAAGAAGGTCCAAGTTCCTGCGGAATGCCCTTAGTCTGAGCATAAAATCCCACGCGATCCTCCGCACACGGAAATGTGTACGGCTCGACTTCATGGCTCCACTGGTCCAAGTCCCAAGTATCCAGACGTCAGCATCCATCGTACGCCCTATTCATATTTAACGCACCATAATACTGGCTCGACTCATGGTAGATTTCAAAAGTTCATACCGGCGTCTCGCTACCATGACGTCCTGATCGGATTGTCTTAACACCATAGCTTCTGCTATGAAAAAGCACGTGTCTAATACTGTCACTGATTTTACGACAATCACCCGGTGTTTTAACGTCCCAAAATACTCCGAATAGTCACAGTAATGTTTCCGGTTACTTGATTGTAATCCTTCTGTAGTTATCGCAGTACGCTTACACACCTGTTTAACCTTAATTCCAAGTCAATTGCTAGCCAGAAATCTACCCTGGTATGAGGTCTTATATTCACATAACTCAAGTAAGGAGTTATTTCCATCCCATATGCCTTAATATGCTGCGAGCTCGGGCCATACCCAACACAACCTTGCATTTACAAAAGCTAGTCCCATCTAGTAAAACTATCCCGAGCACATTTGAACAATGCCTCGTTTGTAGGCTAATTTTGGCTTCCAGGTCAGGTACTAGTAACTTAAGATTGATTAAGCCGCCCGCTTATGCACGGATTAACTGCACAAACACGACTGTGTCTGTCCTAACAGCTGCCTGCTTAACCCTGCAGACCGTCAGGTGCTAACATACTTGCGCGCATCGCCGTCCGCGCATCTCTACCAGACTGCAACCTACGGCAGTGAAACTCAACTCAGTCAGGCGCTCACTTCAAATTCAAAATATAGCCGCAACAAAAAACAACATCTCCATAACCAGCAACTGACACTCTTTCACACGGTTAGAGTACCCTCTCAGAAAGGCCTTGCTGACCTCATGTCGCGAGGGAATCCAACCATAGAAATTATTAACCATCATATTTGCTGCTTGGACTTCATTGGTTAGTCAAGGAAAATTCACAACCTCCTTCCACATCGCAACCTGACAACAGTCTGCCAGAGATGAAGAGTTCAAAGGTTATGTTGACCATCGCAAGTACTTCCCGAATATTGCCCAAATTCTCTTCATTTTCGAAGTTACGTCGAGTCATTGCTTATTGTCATAGATTTGTCAATAATACCATACACAAGGTACAGCGCAAGGAATGGGGAAACGTATCCAAAGACCCAAATGCAATCCACATCACTCCTGAAGGAATACAACGAGCAGAAACTACTGTATCAAGGTGGATGAAAATTAAAGCCTTTTCATCATCACGCATATGTTTGTCCAAAAAGGAAACTCCACCTTGCGGAAGTCCTATGAGATGCCTTAATCCATTCATTGAAGATGGGTTAATACGAGTTGGTGGAAGATTGAGACATTCAGCTGCAGTGGCGGCCGACAGACTCTTAGGCTGGGAGGGCGATCACAGTATTTTTTCCCGCACCTCTTCATAACTTGATGGACAAAAAGAATAAAATCGAGTTACTTTTATATGCAAAACAAGTATCGCGTTACTACTCAATATTCTTGATATCGGATCCTAAAGCTGCCCTCATCAGAGGTTTTTATCATTTGGTATTACAACAATGATTTCATAGGGTAGCAGCACTGAGAACCTGATGTGAAAATTACGTATAGACGAAAACGTAAAACGTGAATTCCAGGGAGCTTGTGTTTGGGTCTTCTTTTTTATCATAACATTATCCTTATGAGCTCAAAACTTGACAAATCCTAGCTTGCATGAATACACGAATTAAACAACGATTTATCCAGTACATAATAACATAGAATATACATTTTTTGATATAACTCTAAACTCAAGCCTAAATCGTTGACTGTTAAAATGTGGACATTGAATTATCACTTGAATTCGGCGTAGAACACGAGTTTTTTTCTTTAATATTCAAATTTGGAAAATTACAAGTGCCAGTAGCAATCAATGTCAGTGTTCGAGCTGACAGATGAATTTTAGGTAAATGTACCTCCCGAGTCACATTATGTTTCATTTTCATTCATTACTAACCTGTTGAATTGCTTTTTATTCTGATACATTACTTAAATTACTAACAGAGAGTGAATTTAACTGCAAATTGAAAACTGTAATAATAATAATAATAATAATAATAATAATAATAACGTGGCAGGAGATTAAGCGTAACATTATTACACATGGACAGAGTTTGAGAATTCTTGCCCAACTCTTTACTTTTACAGTTTTTAGTTTGAATACGGTTATGAATGCAATGACGTAGAACATACTGGTTATTTCAGGAAATAAAAGAAAAAATTGCAACAATGTTTTTCCATAGAATATATCATTGTCGGCAATACACGAACTATAAAAGATAAGAAAATTACCAGGACAGGAGAATGTTTAAGTAAATAGACCTATTTTAATTGACTCTCTTGTAGATGAAGTCTATTCGCAGCTCCTTTTGCTCAGCAAAGTGGTTTATGACAAGCTCATTGAAGTCATTTGTGGCCAACAGGTTCTTCTCAATAGAGCACATAGCTAAAGCGCACAGATGGTCTTCTTTCATTGTATTCCTACTAATGGTTTTTATTCTTTTCCAAGTTGAAAAGCACTTTTCACTCTCTGATGTTGCCATGGGAATTGTGCATATAATTCGCAAAAGTTTTACTATCTCAGGTAACACTGTCGCGAGATTATTTTCACAAATGCAGGAAAGAAGTGTTAGGGCACCAGTTGCATTTTAAAACTCACTTCTGCTGTAAAAAACTGTTAATTCCTGCCTGAGTTCAAGTGCATTTAAAGTGAATAACTTAGCAGCCATTTTACATTCAGAGTCAGGAAATGGCACTCTAAATTTAGGAAATAAGCTGGGCTGGAATAGCTTCGCTGCTGATAGGTGCTCATTAAAACCGAAACGATCGGCAATACCAGTTAAAATTACGTCGCACACCTCTTTTGGCACGACACATTTGCTGCTGTCAAATCGAGCACGCTTTTCACTAGTGCCCGGGATTGAACCACACACGATATGCTCTGTACCGCACTGATCGAGAGAATTTCAAATGTTCTGAATCGAAGACGTGAAGGTAGACACGTTCTTCAGAGCCTTTACACTGTCAATTTCCGTGTGCTCTAGTTCATTGAATAAAATATCAGCATGTGGCATAATTTTACTTAAAAGTTCGAGCCAAAAGAGAAAGTCCCGATCTTTTAAAATGTTTCTCAAACCTGTTGCTTTTCTGGTTGTCGAATAGTCATTACTGTCATCATCCACAATCTTCTCTAGACACTCAATAGGTTCATATTTGTAAAAGAAGACGGTTCTTACGCATCGTGCCCTAAAATTCCATCTAGTGGCGGCATTTTTCGGGATCCGTTTCTTAACGATTTCATCTAGTACGGCTGTCCGTTTGGAAGATTTGGAAAAATAAGAGGAGGAAAGTCCCTCTAAATTACTAAAAATATTTTTGCCTGCTTATTTTTGGTTCCACAACGCTCGATAATCAAGTTCAATTGGTGCGCATAACAATGAACAAAGTGCGCATTTTTGTAGACGACCTTCATTCTTGCCTGTACACCTGTGCGTTGCCCGTTCATAACATTCGAACCATCATAGCTCTGCGCTATTACTTTTTCAGGGGACGTATTCACCTTCAATTTCTCTAATTCGGCGAATAAAGCTTGACTAATTCCATCTGCAGTATGATCTCTGGGCAGCACGAAGCTAACGAACCTTTCGTTAATTTTGCCATTCAGTTCATATCGCACAATAAAAACAAGCTGAGACAATGTGGCACAGTCAGTGGATTCGTCAGTCTCAATCGCTAAGTATTCTGTCCGAGATATTTCGTCACTGATCGACTTAAGTCACACGGAATAGATTAAATTTAGAACCTCGTTCTGTATGGTTTTAGAAAGTCCCAGAAAAACACGACTATTTGTTTTTTCTATGTGCTCTTTCAAAGTAGAGTCTAACTCGGCCATTAAACTAACCAGCCCACGAAATATTCCAGGATTGTCGGATGAAACGGTTTCATCGTGTCCTCGTAGTGCGAGCTCAAATTTTCCACAAAACTTAATGCAGTCGATCGGTTTACTGAGTATGTAACGGTTTTTATATACGTTCTCAATAAACTGCTTAATTTTCAGTCTATACGCACTGTATAACAGGCATCTGATGTCTACCTTACCAAGCATCGCAAACTCAAAGCCATTGTTTATATGCTTTTCACTAGATTTATGTTTTTTAACTTTATCATTCAAGTGTTTCATGTCCGTAATACCAGCTGATGTCTACACGGGATCGCCAGAATTCATAGCCAAGCATGTTAAGCAAAAGAACGCATTCCTTACCTCACATCCGTACAGCCAGTCTGCATGATTGTACAATGTGCGATTGAATTTTATGGAATAACCAGCTTTGCTGAACCTGTGAAATGACTAAATGAGGTTTTGGAGGTCCTAGCCTTTTCAGTTCCAATTTTCTCTCAAACGAAAGTTATCCGCTATTTAAATTAGCGTCCACAGAATTCATTTTGAATCGTAGAAATACTTAAACACACTGAGTTTCAACTCTAGAGCACAGCCGCAACAAGAATTTAAAAGAATTGCGGTACCGTAGTAGGGGGGTGAGGCGGTTTCTAACGCACAGCCTACTTTCCTGGGAACATTGCTGATATCTCTCGAACGCATGGTCCGATTTTGACAAATGACGTGTCATTGGACTCGGGCTGATGTCCTCTTTCCTATGGACCATGTATTATATTTTTCAAATTTTTTAAAATTTTTCGTTTTTGAAAATAGGCTATAGTTTAAAAACCAAACAGGATAGTACGTTGTGCTATGGCTCAAACGAATGGTCTTTATGCCCTTTATTTTCTATAATGAAACTTTTTTACTTTTATGTTTTTTTTGAAAACACTCGAATTTTGAAAATCCTATATTTTGGAAACTAGGAACTCTACAAAAACGTTTATTTGACATAAATGAAAGGTCCTTATGCCCTCTACCCCCAAAATAAATTTCAAGTCGCTAGAGCAAAAATTTGTGTTTTGTAAGTAGTGTGGTAGTGGGAAAGCTGCTTCCCTTTTTATTGAGCCACCCTCGTATTTGCCCCGAACTTGATATCTCGCTAACCAAACATGGGATTAGAACATACAGGGTGTCCTAGCACTCGTAGTGATGTCCCCTACTTTCCTATAGCCTCTTTATTTGATGAAAAGACCAAAACTAAAAGGTCATGTGCTTTTAATATCTCGCGAACCAATCATGCTAGAGGTGTGTTCGACAGGTCCAAAGACTTGGGCTGACGTCCTCTTTGCTATAGACCACTCGTTATAATTTTTAATAAAATTGGAAACTCGATTTTGGGGTTAACACGTGTTTTTGTGATTTTGCCGATATCTCACGAAGCAATAACGCTAGAGGCATGTACGATGGGTCCAAGGATTCGGGCAGACGTCCTCTTTGCTATAGACCACTCGTTGTAATTTTTTAAAATTTTGGAAACGCGATTTTGGGATAAACACGTGTTTTTTGTGATTTTTGCCGATATCTTACGAACCAATAACGCTAGAGACGTGTACGAGGTGTCCTAGGACTCGGGCTAACGCCCCCCTTTCAAATGTGGTAGATATTTTTTTTTCCAAAAAGATAATTCACAAAGGGCCTAACGCCATACATGTTGAGAAAAAAAAATTCTTTACCGTTACCTGTTTATAATGTTTATGAAGCGTGGTGGTTGAGAGAGACGATACGGCTGGGTGTGTGTGTTTCAACGAACCTGTCGCTGACCACGGTGGCTATGTTCAATAGATCAATCGCTATTTCGACGGGCCGGTGTATGACAGAGCGAGCGTGCGTTTTCTGATATTTTACCTTTAACGTGTAAACGGTGATGAGAACTTGGTTCTATGTTGATCGAAGCGAGTACAGAAAACAAACTTGCAAACGAGCAGGAGGTGAAGGTCATTTGAGCTTATTGGAAGGCTCCGATCTGACTTGACAACAGATGCAATGGAAAAAATGACCAAGACGCTTGAAAGTGAAATAATCTGACCATTGTGCTGGCAGGGAAGTGCGAAAGGCGTGCACACATGTGTGAAACCACAGGCACGCTAAACCAGTGACATCCTGTCTTGCTTCGTACGTGACAAAATGCAAGTCCATGTGAAATTTGATCTACCGCAGGTGTTCACTTTGGACGTTATCTGTCCACGTGCATGATAACTGTTAACAAGTCACATCCTGTTTTGCTTTGTACGTGACAAAATGCAAGTTCAGGTGAAATTTGATTCGGCACAGGTGTTCGCCTGGGACGTTAGCTGCCCACGTGCACGATAAGAGAATGTTCAAAGCGTGGGAAAAAAATAAATTATACATGCAATGTGATATATAAAGACACGTCGCTGACATTTCCACTCGCACTTATGTGACTACTTTTGAACACGCTACAGCGTTGTGTGAAACACTTGGCCTTGTTTAACAGTTTTGGTGTTGGTGGAAAATACTTATTCTTGTTGTGAGGTAGGTATATATTTATTCATTTATACATTTATTGATTTATATATAAATACATGCAATTATTTATTGATTAGGTAATTAATGATTTTATTTATTTATTTGTTTGCAGATAACCGGCATACCTTACATGTCTGAGGGAGAAGAAACTATTGCATTTTTGAGCCCACTAGAAGGGAAAAGCAAGAAGTCACTGCAAGTAAAGGTGAGATGATTTTTTTAAACTAACTTGTTTCATTTTTTTTCTTTTATGTTTTATTTTATGAAATGTATGTATTAACCTGAATTTAGGTATTTATAGCGGTTTATTTTATTTATTTTTTAGAAACTTGGAAAGAATAGCCTTACCGCCGTAGCAGTCGCTGAAAAAAACCAGAAACGCACTAAAGCGAAACCACTGCCAAAGAGTGAACTGTTTAAAACTCAGGTAAGTCCAACTTAAAAATGCTATTCCATTTTACCACTACTGAAAACTCGTAGACAAAAAAAATAAATCATTACTTGTACATGACTGGGACAATGATTGCTTTCTTGATTAATGGCTATGTTGTTGTTGTTGACTGGGAAAAGTACAAGGCCATGTTGGATTTTCTAAAAATAAAAATAATAAATTTAATTTATGGGTGGTTCCCTATGGACTCAACGAATATCCACAGGTTTGAACATGATAATGTGAACAAAAATGACATGATATTCATTTTTGTTTATATATTGGTTAAAGGGAGGGTGGGGGAATGTAAATGACTGTAGCTTTATAAAAAAGAAAATAAGTACATGGGTTACTGTTAGTGCCAACATACAGTTTATTTTTAATGGTGTTTTGATATATTAATGCCAATTAACGTTAACGTTTTATTTACAAGTATTGATTGATTGATTGATTGATTGAGTGATGGGTTATTTTGTTTGCTTTTAGGTGTCGTCATGTGCCATTAACGTAATGAACAGACAGTGAACAAGCATGCATTATGCTTTAAAGTACTCTGTGCAATGTTAATAACTTACAATAAGAAAAAGTTTTATTATAACACATGGCGTTAGTACCAAATACAACAAGTGAGCAAGTTGGTTTACCACGTGGGTTAAATTTAAAATCAGAACATGATCGATGGTTAACATTTGAATCCTGGCCTGTAGGCTTTTTATCGACGCATGAACTTGCAAAAGCCGGTTTTTTTACTTGAACCTAGAAGATGTGGTGCGCTGTGTGTTTTGTCGTATTGAACTTTCACACTGGGAAGAAGGGGATGATTCCTTTAGAGACCATTTGCGATGGTCTCCTCACTGTCCTTACATGCTTGGAAAGCAAGTGGGTAACCTACCCGTGCATTCATTTTACCGAACCACAAGGCCTTTGGCCGCTACTTACGTTGCTGAATCACAAATAAATAATAATAATGATGTATTATCAGCCAACGGTAGTGTCGATATATGTGGTCCATATGCCATAGACAGTGTTGAATTGGCGTGTGCTTTTGAAAAATTGGGAGTTTGCAAGACTAAAGCACTAGCACACTCAGAGTACAGCTCTGTTAAAGAACGTTTCGAATCTTATAAAAATGTTTGGCCATTAATATTAAAACACCTTACCAAACAGCTAAGTGAAGCTGGATTTTTTTATACTGGTGAAGGGGATAAAACAATATGTTTTTATTGTGGATTTGCTTTAAAGGATTGGCAAATGACTGATGACCCTTTTGTGCAACACGCTCGTTGGTTACCAAACTGTAAATACATGGTGTTGCTTAAAGGTCAGGAATTTGTGAACACTATTCGTAAAGAAAAAGTGATTGCAGCACAAGACATAACAGTGCCTTTAGAGTTAGAGCACGCGGAGCAAATACATAAGGCTGAAAGAAAAGACTTGTGTTACGAACAGATACAAAAGTGTGACCAACAATTATGTAAAATTTGTTATCAAGATGAACTAGGTGTTGTATTTTTACCCTGTGGACACATGATAGCCTGTGTCAAGTGGGCATTAGAACTTAACACTTGTGCTATATGCAGAAAAGTAGTATCTGCTACAGTTAGGGCATTTCTTGCATAACTAGTATAATTTATTCGCCATGCATAGTGCAAAATCCCTAATTGCACAATATTATTAAAGCTGTTTTAGAGTGTAATAGATATGCTTTTGTTTTGTTTATAGACTACTACAATGAATGTTTTGAATGCTGTGGGACAATCATGTGGCTTAGAGACAAAGAAGCTCAGCGAATTGCCAACGCGTATTCCATTCCGCATTATCAAGATTCGGAAATTGAAAACAGCATATGGTGATCGTGTACTTTGTGTATGTGAAAACTTTGAGACATTTCTGCCTATACGGTTTAATGATATGTCGGAGAGTGTTTTTGATGAAGTCAATAATGCTGTGCAACCTGTACACTTAATTTATGAAGGTTTTAAAAACAATAGGTGCATGATTCGTTTTAATTAAATAAAAAAAAGTCAAATAATAATGGAAGATATAAGTCATGACAATGGACTGAAAGAAAAAATATGTGTATAGAATAATAATGTCTTAGTGTTTAGTATTGTCTTAAAAATATTATCATGAAACCAAAAAAAAATGTACATAAAGTTTGTAAATAAATGAAAATAATGGTACAATGTTGTTTTATTTTCTATAGAAGTCAGAATATTTAACATTGCAGAGTATACATGATTATGACAATAAAAAGCACACTTAATACAAGTCTTTGCCTTTACGATAGTGTGTTATAGTTTTAAAAACAAAGCTTGTTGTAGATCTTTTTTCTTCCACGGTAAACAATAGGCATGAAAACGTTATTGTCCTGTTTTGGATCATTATCACCATCATAATCATAAGCTGCATGATCTATATCATTATTATTATAATCACGATAATTATCCTCAACATTATCCTCAACATTACTAAAACCAGTTAAATATTCCTGGTCCTCTTCCTGTTCCTCTTCCTCTTCCTCTACAGTGTCCTCATGTAGAGTCTGCGTGGCTTTTGATAATGTTAAGGGTTTTTTGAACATTGAATTATTTTCAATAGTAGTATTGTTTTGTAGCACTTGCTTTTTAACATTTTCATGATTTTCTGTTGACAGAAACAGTGTTTCATGCAGTACACTACATTGATGATCACTGACACTTAAAACAACACTATTTTTGCTTTTTAGCTCACTGCGACATTGTTTTGAACGTTGTTTTTTACAACGCCAAATAACAGTTCCATTTTTATTGGTTCGTTTCACAATATATGAATATCCTTTATAGAATGCATGAGGCTTACCATACCTAGTCACAGATACTTCCATATCAACTGTCAAGCTTAGACTAAGCTCTAATAAAGACAACTTGGTAATAAGAACAATAGATTAATGTGCGAGCATATATGGGTGCAAATGTGGGAGCAAAAAAAAGTGGGAGCAAAAAGTGGGAGCAAGAATTGGGAGCAAAAAAGTGGGAGCAAAAAAGTGGGAGAAAAATTGGGAGCAAAAAGTGGGAGCAAAAATTGAGAGCAAAAAGTGGGAGCAAAAGTGAGTGTAAAAGTGAGTGCAAACGTGGGTTCAAAAGTGAGTGCAAAAGTGAATGTAAAAGTGGGTGCAAAAGTGGGTGCAAGAGTGGGTGCAAAAGTGGGTGCAAAAGTGGGTGCAAAAGTGGGTGCAAGAGTGGGTACAAGAGTGGGTGCAAAAGTGGGTGCAAGAGTGGGTGCAAAAGTGGGTGAAAAAGTGGGTGCAAAAGTGGGGCAAAAGTGAGTGCACAAGTGGGCGCAAAAGTATATGCAAAAGTGGGTGCAAAAGTGGGAGCAAAAAGTGGGAGCAAAAAGTGGGAGCAAAAAGTGGGATCTGAAGAAAGTAGGAGCAATTATGAGAGTAAATGTGAAAGGAAAAGTGGGAGCAAGTATGGGAGCAAATGTGAAAGCAAAAGTGGGAGCAAAAAGTGAGAAAAAAAAAGTGAGAGCAAAAAGTGGGAGCAAATATGAGAGCAAAAAAAGTAGGAGCAAGTATGGGAGCAAATGTGAAAGCAAAAGGGGGAGAAAAAAGTGAGAGAAAAAAGTGAGAGAAAAAAGTGGGACCAAAAAGTGTAAGCAAAAGTTGGAGCAAATATGAGAGCAAAAAAATGTGGGAGCAAAAAGTGGGAGCAAAACGTGTAAACAGAAGTGGGAGCAAACAAGTGTGAGCAAATATGGGAGCAGAAAGTGGGAGCAAATGTGAAAGCAAAAGTGGGAGCAAAAAGAGCGAGCAAAAGTGAGTGCACAAAGGGGGAGCAAAATGTATGAGTAAAAAGTGGGGTCAAATGTGGTGTTTTACTAAAACAATCCCCCCTAACCTAACCTAACCTAACTTTACTCAACTTAATTTCACCTAACCTAACTTCACCTAACCTAACCTTCCAACTCTCAGATCAAAAATTAAATTCTGGCCATAGTCGCGTTGGAATCCAAAACCTCTGGGATAACACCCAAGTATACTAGCCACTACACCGCGAAATGGGCAAATTATCATGCAACACAACACAAAAATAAAAAGTTTTCTGTAGTGTAACTCATTGGCTGACAATCATAGTTGAGAATTCAAACCCAAGACCTCAGGACTTTAGTTTTGAACATTATCAGAAATATTATTCCATTTACATTTTGCTGTTGCTTATAGTTATAAGAGTTGGCATTAATATGGGAGCAAAAGTGAAAGCAAAAAGTGGGTGCAAGCATGGCTGGTTGTAGAGACTTTCATATCAACTAATACACATAAATTAAATTTTAGTAAAGTGACTTGGCTAATAATGATAATAATAATATTAACAGTTTAAAAAAAAATCAAGGGGATTGATATTTTTCAGGGTGTAATTTCCAAAGTACTGTCAAGAATAATAATTACATGAACAGATTCCAAGAACTCTAGAGTGCTTTTAAGGTTAATGATTGGCTAGGAGTGAGATAGAGCTAGCTAACCTAAGTTAACCTCAGCTCAGTAAACCTAACCTTGTCACATGGCATGTTCTACAAGTATAGACTTGCTTTGAGACTGGCTATGACGTCACAGATGAATGGCGGTGGGAGGCTGGCAAAAAGGACAATGTTTTTGGGTAATAAAAAGTCGTGTCCAGCCTCCCACCGCCATTCATCTGTGACGTCATAGCCAGTCTCAAAGCAAGTCTATACTTGTAGAACATGCCATGTGACAAGGTTAGGTTTACTGAGCTGAGGTTAACTTAGGTTAGCTAGCTCTATCTCACTCCTAGCCAATCATTAACCTTAAAAGCACTCTAGAGTTCTTGGAATCTGTTCATGTAATTATTATTCTTGACAGTACTTTGGAAATTACACCCTGAAAAATATCAATCCCCTTGAATTTTTTTTAAACTGTTAATATTATTATTATTATTATTAGCCAAGTCACTTTACTAAAATTTAATTTATGTGTATTAGTTGATATGAAAGTCTCTACAACCAGCCATGCTTGCACCCACTTTTTGCTTTCACTTTTGCTCCCATATTAATGCCAACTCTTATAACTATAAGCAACAGCAAAATGTAAATGGAATAATATTTCTGATAATGTTCAAAACTAAAGTCCTGAGGTCTTGGGTTTGAATTCTCAACTATGATTGTCAGCCAATGAGTTACACTACAGAAAACTTTTTATTTTTGTGTTGTGTTGCATGATAATTTGCCCATTTCGCGGTGTAGTGGCTAGTATACTTGGGTGTTATCCCAGAGGTTTTGGATTCCAACGCGACTATGGCCAGAATTTAATTTTTGATCTGAGAGTTGGAAGGTTAGGTTAGGTGAAGTTAGGTTAGGTGAAATTAGGTTGAGTAAAGTTAGGTTAGGTTAGGTTAGGGGGGATTGTTTTAGTAAAACACCACATTTGACCCCACTTTTTACTCATACATTTTGCTCCCCCTTTGTGCACTCACTTTTGCTCGCTCTTTTTGCTCCCACTTTTGCTTTCACATTTGCTCCCACTTTC
Organism: Meconema thalassinum; assembly: GCA_946902985.2. Taxonomy (NCBI): domain Eukaryota; kingdom Metazoa; phylum Arthropoda; class Insecta; order Orthoptera; family Tettigoniidae; genus Meconema; species Meconema thalassinum. The sequence goes on from OX336389.2 coordinate 41,159,761, forward strand.
TGCTCCCATATTTGCTCACACTTGTTTGCTCCCACTTCTGTTTACACGTTTTGCTCCCACTTTTTGCTCCCACATTTTTTTGCTCTCATATTTGCTCCCACTTTTGCTTACACTTCTTGGTCCCACTTTTTTCTCTCACTTTTTTCTCCCCCTTTTGCTTTCACATTTGCTCCCATACTTGCTCCTACTTTTTTTGCTCTCATATTTGCTCCCACTTTTTGCTCTCACTTTTTTTTCTCACTTTTTGCTCCCACTTTTGCTTTCACATTTGCTCCCATACTTGCTCCCACTTTTCCTTTCACATTTACTCTCATAATTGCTCCTACTTTCTTCAGATCCCACTTTTTGCTCCCACTTTTTGCTCCCACTTTTTGCTCCCACTTTTGCACCCACTTTTGCATATACTTTTGCGCCCACTTGTGCACTCACTTTTGCCCCACTTTTGCACCCACTTTTTCACCCACTTTTGCACCCACTCTTGCACCCACTTTTGCACCCACTCTTGTACCCACTCTTGCACCCACTTTTGCACCCACTTTTGCACCCACTTTTGCACCCACTCTTGCACCCACTTTTGCACCCACTTTTACATTCACTTTTGCACTCACTTTTGAACCCACGTTTGCACTCACTTTTACACTCACTTTTGCTCCCACTTTTTGCTCTCAATTTTTGCTCCCACTTTTTGCTCCCAATTTTTCTCCCACTTTTTTGCTCCCACTTTTTTGCTCCCAATTCTTGCTCCCACTTTTTGCTCCCACTTTTTTTTGCTCCCACATTTGCACCCATATATGCTCGCACATTAATCTATTGTTCTTATTACCAAGTTGTCTTTACTAGAGCTTAGTCTAAGCTTGACAGTTGATATGGAAGTATCTGTGACTAGGTATGGTAAGCCTCATGCATTCTATAAAGGATATTCATATATTGTGAAACGAACCAATAAAAATGGAACTGTTATTTGGCGTTGTACAAAACAACGTTCAAAACAATGTCGCAGTGAGCTAAAAAGCAAAAATAGTGTTGTTTTAAGTGTCAGTGATCATCAATGTAGTGTACTGCATGAAACACTGTTTCTGTCAACAGAAAATCATGAAAATGTTAAAAAGCAAGTGCTACAAAACAATACTACTATTGAAAATAATTCAATGTTCAAAAAACCCTTAACATTATCAAAAGCCACGCAGACTCTACATGAGGACACTGTAGAGGAAGAGGAAGAGGAACAGGAAGAGGACCAGGAATATTTAACTGGTTTTAGTAATGTTGAGGATAATGTTGAGGATAATTATCGTGATTATAATAATAATGATATAGATCATGCAGCTTATGATTATGATAGTGATAATGATCCAAAACAGGACAATAACGTTTTCATGCCTATTGTTTACCGTGGAAGAAAAAAGATCTACAACAAGCTTTGTTTTTAAAACTATAACACACTATCGTAAAGGCAAAGACTTGTATTAAGTGTGCTTTTTATTGTCATAATCATGTATACTCTGCAATGTTAAATATTCTGACTTCTATAGAAAATAAAACAACATTGTACCATTATTTTCATTTATTTACAAACTTTATGTACATTTTTTTTGGTTTCATGATAATATTTTTAAGACAATACTAAACACTAAGACATTATTATTCTATACACATATTTTTTCTTTCAGTCCATTGTCATGACTTATATCTTCCATTATTATTTGACTTTTTTTATTTAATTAAAACGAATCATGCACCTATTGTTTTTAAAACCTTCATAAATTAAGTGTACAGGTTGCACAGCATTATTGACTTCATCAAAAACACTCTCCGACATATCATTAAACCGTATAGGCAGAAATGTCTCAAAGTTTTCACATACACAAAGTACACGATCACCATATGCTGTTTTCAATTTCCGAATCTTGATAATGCGGAATGGAATACGCGTTGGCAATTCGCTGAGCTTCTTTGTCTCTAAGCCACATGATTGTCCCACAGCATTCAAAACATTCATTGTAGTAGTCTATAAACAAAACAAAAGCATATCTATTACACTCTAAAACAGCTTTAATAATATTGTGCAATTAGGGATTTTGCACTATGCATGGCGAATAAATTATACTAGTTATGCAAGAAATGCCCTAACTGTAGCAGATACTACTTTTCTGCATATAGCACAAGTGTTAAGTTCTAATGCCCACTTGACACAGGCTATCATGTGTCCACAGGGTAAAAATACAACACCTAGTTCATCTTGATAACAAATTTTACATAATTGTTGGTCACACTTTTGTATCTGTTCGTAACACAAGTCTTTTCTTTCAGCCTTATGTATTTGCTCCGCGTGCTCTAACTCTAAAGGCACTGTTATGTCTTGTGCTGCAATCACTTTTTCTTTACGAATAGTGTTCACAAATTCCTGACCTTTAAGCAACACCATGTATTTACAGTTTGGTAACCAACGAGCGTATTGCACAAAAGGGTCATCAGTCATTTGCCAATCCTTTAAAGCAAATCCACAATAAAAACATATTGTTTTATCCCCTTCACCAGTATAAAAAAATCCAGCTTCACTTAGCTGTTTGGTAAGGTGTTTTAATATTAATGGCCAAACATTTTTATAAGATTCGAAACGTTCTTTAACAGAGCTGTACTCTGAGTGTGCTAGTGCTTTAGTCTTGCAAACTCCCAATTTTTCAAAAGCACACGCCAATTCAACACTGTCTATGGCATATGGACCACATATATCGACACTACCGTTGGCTGATAATACATCATTATTATTATTTATTTGTGATTCAGCAACGTAAGTAGCGGCCAAAGGCCTTGTGGTTCGGTAAAATGAATGCACGGGTAGGTTACCCACTTGCTTTCCAAGCATGTAAGGACAGTGAGGAGACCATCGCAAATGGTCTCTAAAGGAATCATCCCCTTCTTCCCAGTGTGAAAGTTCAATACGACAAAACACACAGCGCACCACATCTTCTAGGTTCAAGTAAAAAAACCGGCTTTTGCAAGTTCATGCGTCGATAAAAAGCCTACAGGCCAGGATTCAAATGTTAACCATCGATCATGTTCTGATTTTAAATTTAACCCACGTGGTAAACCAACTTGCTCACTTGTTGTATTTGGTACTAACGCCATGTGTTATAATAAAACTTTTTCTTATTGTAAGTTATTAACATTGCACAGAGTACTTTAAAGCATAATGCATGCTTGTTCACTGTCTGTTCATTACGTTAATGGCACATGACGACACCTAAAAGCAAACAAAATAACCCATCACTCAATCAATCAATCAATCAATCAATACTTGTAAATAAAACGTTAACGTTAATTGGCATTAATATATCAAAACACCATTAAAAATAAACTGTATGTTGGCACTAACAGTAACCCATGTACTTATTTTCTTTTTTATAAAGCTACAGTCATTTACATTCCCCCACCCTCCCTTTAACCAATATATAAACAAAAATGAATATCATGTCATTTTTGTTCACATTATCATGTTCAAACCTGTGGATATTCGTTGAGTCCATAGGGAACCACCCATAAATTAAATTTATTATTTTTATTTTTAGAAAATCCAACATGGCCTTGTACTTTTCCCAGTCAACAACAACAACATAGCCATTAATCAAGAAAGCAATCATTGTCCCAGTCATGTACAAGTAATGATTTTTTTTTGTCTACGAGTTTTCAGTAGTGGTAAAATGGAATAGCATTTTTAAGTTGGACTTACCTGAGTTTTAAACAGTTCACTCTTTGGCAGTGGTTTCGCTTTAGTGCGTTTCTGGTTTTTTTCAGCGACTGCTACGGCGGTAAGGCTATTCTTTCCAAGTTTCTAAAAAATAAATAAAATAAACCGCTATAAATACCTAAATTCAGGTTAATACATACATTTCATAAAATAAAACATAAAAGAAAAAAATGAAACAAGTTAGTTTAAAAAAATCATCTCACCTTTACTTGCAGTGACTTCTTGCTTTTCCCTTCTAGTGGGCTCAAAAATGCAATAGTTTCTTCTCCCTCAGACATGTAAGGTATGCCGGTTATCTGCAAACAAATAAATAAATAAAATCATTAATTACCTAATCAATAAATAATTGCATGTATTTATATATAAATCAATAAATGTATAAATGAATAAATATATACCTACCTCACAACAAGAATAAGTATTTTCCACCAACACCAAAACTGTTAAACAAGGCCAAGTGTTTCACACAACGCTGTAGCGTGTTCAAAAGTAGTCACATAAGTGCGAGTGGAAATGTCAGCGACGTGTCTTTATATATCACATTGCATGTATAATTTATTTTTTTCCCACGCTTTGAACATTCTCTTATCGTGCACGTGGGCAGCTAACGTCCCAGGCGAACACCTGTGCCGAATCAAATTTCACCTGAACTTGCATTTTGTCACGTACAAAGCAAAACAGGATGTGACTTGTTAACAGTTATCATGCACGTGGACAGATAACGTCCAAAGTGAACACCTGCGGTAGATCAAATTTCACATGGACTTGCATTTTGTCACGTACGAAGCAAGACAGGATGTCACTGGTTTAGCGTGCCTGTGGTTTCACACATGTGTGCACGCCTTTCGCACTTCCCTGCCAGCACAATGGTCAGATTATTTCACTTTCAAGCGTCTTGGTCATTTTTTCCATTGCATCTGTTGTCAAGTCAGATCGGAGCCTTCCAATAAGCTCAAATGACCTTCACCTCCTGCTCGTTTGCAAGTTTGTTTTCTGTACTCGCTTCGATCAACATAGAACCAAGTTCTCATCACCGTTTACACGTTAAAGGTAAAATATCAGAAAACGCACGCTCGCTCTGTCATACACCGGCCCGTCGAAATAGCGATTGATCTATTGAACATAGCCACCGTGGTCAGCGACAGGTTCGTTGAAACACACACACCCAGCCGTATCGTCTCTCTCAACCACCACGCTTCATAAACATTATAAACAGGTAACGGTAAAGAATTTTTTTTTCTCAACATGTATGGCGTTAGGCCCTTTGTGAATTATCTTTTTGGAAAAAAAATATCTACCACATTTGAAAGGGGGGCGTTAGCCCGAGTCCTAGGACACCTCGTACACGTCTCTAGCGTTATTGGTTCGTGAGATATCGGCAAAAATCACAAAAAACACGTGTTTATCCCAAAATCGCGTTTCCAAAATTTTAAAAAATTACAACGAGTGGTCTATAGCAAAGAGGACGTCTGCCCGAATCCTTGGACCCATCGTACATGCCTCTAGCGTTATTGCTTCGTGAGATATCGGCAAAATCACAAAAACACGTTTTAACCCCAAAATCGAGTTTCCAATTTTATTAAAAATTATAACGAGTGGTCTATAGCAAAGAGGACGTCAGCCCAAGTCTTTGGACCTGTCGAACACACCTCTAGCATGATTGGTTCGCGAGATATTAAAAGCACATGACCTTTTAGTTTTGGTCTTTTCATCAAATAAAGAGGCTATAGGAAAGTAGGGGACATCACTACGAGTGCTAGGACACCCTGTATGTTCTAATCCCATGTTTGGTTAGCGAGATATCAAGTTCGGGGCAAATACGAGGGTGGCTCAATAAAAAGGGAAGCAGCTTTCCCACTACCACACTACTTACAAAACACAAATTTTTGCTCTAGCGACTTGAAATTTATTTTGGGGGTAGAGGGCATAAGGACCTTTCATTTATGTCAAATAAACGTTTTTGTAGAGTTCCTAGTTTCCAAAATATAGGATTTTCAAAATTCGAGTGTTTTCAAAAAAAACATAAAAGTAAAAAAGTTTCATTATAGAAAATAAAGGGCATAAAGACCATTCGTTTGAGCAATGGCAGAACGTACTATCCTGTTTGGTTTTTAAACTATAGCCTATTTTCAAAAACGAAAAATTTTAAAAAATTTGAAAAATATAATACATGGTCCATAGGAAAGAGGACATCAGCCCGAGTCCAATGACACGTCATTTGTCAAAATCGGACCATGCGTTCGAGAGATATCAGCAATGTTCCCAGGAAAGTAGGCTGTGCGTTAGAAACCGCCTCACCCCCCTACTTACCGTATTATTACTATTATTATTATTATTATTATTATTATTATTATTATTATTATTAGGCACCGATAGAGACATCACGAGAGTATCACTTTCGCCACAAGCACTTCCAAACCACAGTCGCACCGGTAAATTTAAACAAAGACACCACTTACAAAGCTTAATAACTTAAAGATTAATCATCACCAACATAGAGATTACTACTGTTGAATATTACCACCGCTCTCGACTTTCCAGCACGAAAACGAAATAGCTCACTGGTGCCAACCTCCACTAACCGCAGGATGCTAACCAGAGGCCAGTGTTACTTCACCCTTGCAATATGAATCGCGATTCCTGGTCTCAGATGCTACAATTTGATATAATTATAATATATTTTTGTGTTCAAATATAAATATAAAGATACTAGGTCATGGATTATTGTTGTTTCATATTAATGTTTATTATATGCAACCATGGCTAGTTGTGTATTCATTCATTTACTTCATTTGATACTGGGGTGATTCCCCGGCTGAGCGCATGCTCATAGAGGGGTTTGTGAGGAGATGCTGCTGTTGTTCACTGTTGTCAAACCTATAATTATTGTGACACAGCGGGTTGGGATCAGGCCACTGTGCTTGCCTAATGGATGTTCACTGTGCGGCAGCCGACAGCCGAATGACAACAATGAAACATCTGACAACCTTGAACGATCTACATCTTATTGGCTTCTGATGCTAGTCACAAGTTTCGCACTAGCCAATAGTAGTAGATCCTTATGCATGACAACAAGAGGAGCAAGGGGAGATGAAATATTTTCCTGTGCTACAGCGCTGTAAGGACTCCGCCCGCCTTAAAGACAACTGCCCGCACACTTCGCCCACAGATTACCCCTCTGGCAGCCATCAAGAGCGCCAGTCTCCAAACTCCCCGTACGTCTCACCCCCTCTCGCCCTGGCACTATCTTCGATTGGAAAGCTGAGAGTCCGTAACTCCATACTGACCAGTGAGCTGCGCGCTGAGCGTGATACCACCAGTAGGGGAGTGATGCCGATTCTGCCCCACTCCAGAATATACGTGCCCTTACTACTAAGCCTCAGCCATGGAATATTTGTCAATGTCTCTCGAACGCATGGTCCGATCTTGACAAATGAGTTGTCATTGGACTCGGGCTGACGCCCTCTTTCCAATGGACCACTCATTTCAACCCCTAAATAAAACCTACCCCTACTAGGGGTGAAATTGTAATTTTTTAGTGAAAGTCTCTTTTCAAATGCGACATGTATAAGGTGCGCTGCTAAAACGAACTTAAACGTTGTTGCTTATATAGCGCATGCGTTTTGCTGGATGCCGCTATGAATCAACTTTTTTTTTTTGCATGCGCACTTGGGATTTTTGTAAGAGGGCGAGCTCTTTGAAAAATGAATTATAAGAAGGGGTTTTGGTGGTGAGGAGAGAGCCAGATAGTCGCCTACTTTCCTACGGAGTTTGCCGATATCTCCCAAACGCAAGGTCGGATTTGGACGTGTGACGTGTCAAATCACTTGTCTCGAAGCCCTATATATGTTATTAATAAGTTAAAGTTTTGAGAATGCTGGAAACATGTTTTTTTTGGGGGGTAAAAACGTGATTTTAGACTTTTTCCGATATCTCACGAATGCATGGTCGGATTTGGTCCTATGACGTGTCAAATGGCTTGTCTCGAACCCCTCTTTATTTTGGTAATAGGTTAAAGTTTTTGAGAATGAGGGAAACAGAATTTTTTGATTTTAGTCTTTCTGTTAAATCTCACAAACCAATAACGCCAGAGACGTATACGAGGGGTCGTAGGACTCGGGGTGACGTCCCCCCACCCCCACCCCACCTACCACACTACTCCCCCTTTCGAATATAGTATTTATGTTTTAAAAAAATTGCGAAAGGGTCTAACGACACTTTTGTTGAAAACATTTGATTTTTAAAACTTTTTTTTAAATCTGTCCAAAATGTTCATGAAAAGTGGTTGTAGATAGAAAGAGACGATACCATTGGGCACGTGTTTCAACGAGGCTATTACTGGCCACGGTGGTGATAGACCAATACAGTATTCGCTATTTCGATGAGACGGCGGGTCGAGGGTTCGTTTTCCGATTTTTCCTATGATGGTATTCCTAATTCCTAAACCCCCTGAAGGGGGTCTTTAACGTGTAAACGATTATGAGTGACATGACAAATGATAATTCCTTGATCAGATGAAGCTGGATTTAGATAGAACAAACAGAACTTGGTTATATGTTGCTTGAAGTGAGTATAGAAAACAAACTTGCTGGGGCAGACTGACAGGATGTGGATGTTATTTGAGCTTATTGGAATGCTTTGACCTGACTTGACAAGAGGCAATGAAAAAAAGCACAGAAATGCTGAGGACACTTGAAGGTCAAACGATATGGCAACCATGGTGGGAGGGGGAAGCGAGGATGATGTCGCCGATCATGTTCAATGTCCAATGGATGAATTTATATTTTGCGAAGCATTGTTCGGAGAGGGTCATATGACGACTTGTTTTAAGGGTATTTATTTTTCTGATCTCTCCTGTGGTGGACTCATTGATTGAAATAATCCAAAACTGCTAGGGCATGGCCTTGAGATTTTATAAACTGATAGTGGGATTTTGACATACAAGGTCCCCCCAGAACTTGACATGATGTCATTCTTTTTATGGCTTATAAAGTTCCCCAAAAAAGGCCCAAAACAACAAGATCATGGACTTTTGCTTTTCTTAATATATTGCAAACCCATAATGTAAGATGTTTACTGTGAGTGACGAAACCTAGCTAGGTAAAGAAAGAATTATTGTAGGCTACATGTATGGTAACTGACACGTCTTTGACCATTGGAACTTGTTTTCAGATCTGACTGTAGTACATAGGGAGTATAGGTTGTTGGCATGGCTTGACAAACGGTGTACACTAAATTCAATTTATCGATTCAAGAATTAAGAGTAGACTATCAATAATTAATTGGTTAAAGAGTGTAGCTAAAAATTAAAAAATGGTGACTACATTAAACTAAACTGAACCAAGTCGAATCAAACCCAACTGAACCAAACCAAGCCTTAAGCAAACCAAACATAATCAAGAACAAGCCAAGGGCTTAAGTATAAAACTTGTGGGGGAATGCAGTCATTGGCAATGTCCAAAAGAAGGGATAACGCTCTACCACTAGAGGGTAAGGTAAAGCTAGCGCATGGTGCTAATGCATATTCCCAAGTACATGAACCACACACAAACACAACTATCCTATGCTGTTTTTATGAGTTGACTGTTAAAACTTACTCAGTGTTTACTGAGCAAGATGGTCGCTACACACAACAAGCTTTAAATGCTTGAGGCTAATAATCTATACACACACACACACACACTCGCTTGTTCTAAACTAAACTGTCTTGCTGGCAGTGCTCACACAGTAGGCAAATGACAGAAATGCTTGGCTAACAGAAATACAATCATTTTCGGTTGTCTAATGTTATCAGCTAACCATTACATGCTATAGTGGTGAGCACATGTGTCTCCTGCACTGGAGATCGTAACTCGATTTCTAGCTCTAAGGCCTAGAACGAATCAAACTAAGAAAGAAGGGTATGGTGACGCAGTGGTTAAACTGTTAGCCTTTCACTAAGGTAGACTAGGGTTTGATTTTAGGTTAATATACATGTCATAAACAAACAAACAAACAAACAAACAAACAAACAAACAAACAAACCAAAAAGCAGAGATAATGTTTAAAACTGATTACACTTGTCTATTTTCAAATTATTACTTAGATTACAAATACAAAGGTGGACTGGGTTTGATATACAGTTAATGCTGCCTATCGCATACTAGCCTGTAAGAAAGCCAAACAAGCAAAAGGCGTAGGTAGAGCAGTGGTAAAATCGCTATGTGTAGAGAACTACCTAACGGTTTTATGAACTGGCAATGGTATGTCGCATAAACAGTGCAGGATACAATCCAGCAACCATAATTTTTATCTTGTGGAACAGAGAAAACATATATATAGAGAGAGAGATATAGAAAGCTTGTGTATGTATGGGTAGTATTGATTGTTTGACCAGAGAAAATACGGTGAGGTAGGGCGGGGAGAGGGAGAATTAACACTTATATATGAATGGTAAATAGTATTTTTGTTTTTTCAATAGTTTTGTTTTCAAATACAGTGGTAGATAGCCGTTATTTTGTAAAACATTCTTACTTGCAGTAGTAATAAGCCTCTACGGTTCCGCTAACACACATAGGCAGACTGTACTATTGCCATGGTCAAGCACTCACATTAAGATCATTTACAAAAACATAAAATGAAAAATAAAAAATCTTGTTTTGGAAATATCGTTTTTCAACAGACACAAAATAAATAAAAAATGTGTAAACAGCAAAATGGAAAATCCATGTTTCCATATAGACAAAATTTAAAAACCTTAAACGAACATTTAAAAATATATATATAAATGGGAAATTGACAAATGTGTAAATATGAAAAAGGAAAATCCATGTTTCCATATCATGAAATTGAAAAAAAACATCAAACTGTCATTTTAAAACATGCAAATGGAAAATTGACAAATTGCAATGTGTGAAATGTGAAATTGAACAAATGGCTATCATTATTTAAAAAAAAACACAGTGCCTTATGGTTGAGGTGTGAATCAAACCCTCTCTACTTAATTTGGACCACCCGAGACTGAGTATACTTGTTTTAATCCTCATACCACTTTTAAAATTTTGTGTTAAAGCTAGGAATTGAACCCAAGAGCTTGTAGGGGGAGACCAAGGTTAGAATATGTTAAACAGATAGTCTTAATTGTAGGATGTGGTAGCTATATAGAGATGAAACGATTAGCTCGGGACAGGGGCATTGAGATCTGCAGCAAACCAGTCAAACGACTAAAGACTCAAACAACAACATGTAAGCTCACCAAAATAATGTTGTGTAACGGTAAACTATAATAATTATGATGATAATATTTATAATGATAATGATGATAATGAAAAAGAAGAATATGAGGGTTTAATGTCTATAAAACCATTGCGGCTTCCCCAGTATTTAAGAACAAGAGTACCTGGAGAATGTGATAAAAGGATCTACAACAAGCGTTGTGTTTAAAATCTATATCAAACAATGATAAAAAGATAAAAAGTTGTATTCAGTGTGTAACTATTGTAAAGAAACTAAATGAATAAAAATATTGTATGGGTATTGGCTGTTTATCTTAATTGCTATCCCCATGTCCCACTATTAATGCAATTGTTAACCATCAACAGTCTCTGACTATGTTCTTAAAGAGAGTGCCTTAAACAATACACTCTGTCTATGGTTTGTGTAGCAAGTATCATAATAATTCTGTGTGGACAAGCCATGTTAAGGCAATAGTTATGTCAGGTAAGGGATTCGAACCCTTGCTTCCTTGTACAGGAAATCTGATTTTAAGTCAAACACCTTAACCACTCGGCCAACCTGACAGTTACTAATGTAATTAGTCTTGTGGACTTGAGTGTTTACAAAACTTTTCCCAGTATACATTGACTAAACCACTTGCTTGTTTTGAAATATAGATTTTGTTTTGTTTTACCATAACATTGCAGTTATGAATATTGTGAACTGGGTGTTTCATATAGGGTTAAAGGCATTTTAAAATAACTTTAGAAAAGCTCTTAGGTATCGTGTCATGGGTTTTAGTAATGCATTACTGTTCGTTGACTAACATTTACCGTTACACAACATTATTTTGGTGAGCTTACATGCTGTTGTTTGAGTCTTTAGTCGTTTGACTGGTTTGCTGCAGATCTCAATGCCCCTGTCCCGAGCTAATCGTTTCATCTCTATATAGCTACCACATCCTACAATTAAGACTATCTGTTTAACATATTCTAACCTTGGTCTCCCCCTACTAGCTCTTGGGTTCAATTCCTAGCTTTAACACAAAATTTTAAAAGTGGTATCAGGATTAAAACAAGTATACTCAGTCTCGGGTGGTCCAAATTAAGTAGAGAGGGTTTGATTAACACCTCAACCATAAGGCACTGTGGTTTTTTTAAAAATAATGATAGCCATTTGTTCAATTTCACATTTCACACATTGCAATTTGTCAATTTTCCATTTGCATGTTTTAAAATGACAGTTTGATGTTTTTTTCAATTTCATGATATGGAAACATGGATTTTCCTTTTTCATATTTACACATTTGTCAATTTCCCATTTATATATATATTTTTTAAATGTTCGTTTAAGGTTTTTAAATTTTGTCTATATGGAAACATGGATTTTCCATTTTGCTGTTTACACATTTTTTATTTATTTTGTGTCTGTTGAAAAACGATATTTCCAAAACAAGATTTTTTATTTTTCATTTTATGTTTTTGTAAATGATCTTAATGTGAGTGCTTGACCATGGCAATAGTACAGTCTGTCTATGTGTGTTAGCGGAACCGTAGAGGCTTATTACTACTGCAAGTAAGAATGTTTTACAAAATAACGGCTATCTACCACTGTATTTGAAAACAAAACTATTGAAAAAACAAAAATACTATTTACCATTCATATATAAGTGTTAATTCTCCCTCTCCCCGCCCTACCTCACCGTATTTTCTCTGGTCAAACAATCAATGCTACCCATACATACACAAGCTTTCTATCTCTCTCTCTATATATTGAACCCTTATTGATCTTCGATAAATAAGTATTCATATTTATTATTATTATTACTACGGCCCAGGCAGCGCATAAGGAAGTCGACTTGGATATTAGGGAGGCCAGCATTTCGTAATGATTGCAACAGAAGCTGAGTTGGTAGCTATTCCTGGGGGACGGCCAGAATTAGTCGAGTTCAAGGCCAAATTGTGCAACTACTGTACCAAAATTGGAGACATAAAGGAAGAATCACGAGGTCCTCTCAACGAACATACGATTGAATCAGCCAATCGCAGGAGACCAAGCTGTGACCACGAGGTGGACGGCGTCAGTAGTAAAAAGCGCGCGGAAGTGTGTATCTAAGGAACCGCCGAACGGATTAATCTCCGCTCGAGTAATTTGAGACGTTGGATTTATGTGGAGAAGAATGACACTAGCCCCATCTTTGTGAGACAAAAACTCTGGAAGTTTTTATCCGACTACGCCCCACTCCGCCGCCCTTGTCAGTTTCTCATAAATAGTCTGGCCTGACGCCAATCGGAGTACTTATTGTGTGGAGCCTTCAGAGGCATACTCCACGCCAGTTTGAAGTGTGATTTTTGACGCTCGAATTTATCGAAGACTTATTGTGTGGAGCCTTCAGAGGCATACTCCACGCCAGTTTGAAGTGTGATTTTGACGCTCGAATTTATCGGAGTACTTAACTTGTGGAGCCTTCAGAGGCATACTCCACGCCAGTTCGAAATGTGATTTTTACGCTCTAAAATCAGTGAAGCTAATTTATTTTCTGAGCTCTGGGGAGCTAAAGTCGCAGCGTTTGCAGTATCGAATTTTTAAAAGCTATAATACATTTTGTTCTAAAATCAACTAAATTGTGTAATCTAAATATTTCACGCCAGCGCGTGATAAACTGTAACATTCTTTTAAAGACGACGAGTTCAACTTTAAGGGGGAAGTATCGTATCACCCTAATTAGCGCTTACCAGAACCGAAGTCCAAGACGGGACGGAAATACCGGACGAGATGGCGACTGCTGGTGCGGCCGGGATTTTGAACTTGTTAGCGAGCCGGTGGCGCGCACTCGAGATGTATATTTTGTGTATGGATTGTGTGTGTTGTGTGTGTGTTTTTGTAGTGCGTATGTGCGATGTAGTTGGGGCCGGTCTTCGCTATTAATCGCAGTGGGACGGTTGTGGGTGAGCTGAGTGGCCTGCAGGCGATTATGGATGGGCGAATGTTTAACATTGAACTTTTCTGCCGGGGAGTCGAGACCAGGATGATCGGCACGTGGTTTGAGGTTGGGATGGGCTTCAAGAGGTCAGCGCGGACGACTGCTGTGGAGTGCTAGATTGTCCATGGGGCGGTGGGTTGAGGAGGGTGTCCTTGGTCCTGCATGCGGAGGCGGTGATGTACTGGAATTGGATTGTTTCAGTTGTGTAGTTGGATTTGGCCGGGGAGCTTTGTGAATGGTCATGTTTTTCTTTCTTGTTTTATAGCTGTTTTTCTTGTACCGACGCTATATGTTTGAATGTCCGTTGGCGCGTGGCCAATGTGTTTGTTGATATTTTGATTTTTTTTTCTTGAGTCATGTGTAATGTACGCGGCGTGCGTGCGTGATTTTTATCCTTGCAATTGCGGAACCCGTTACATTCGATAAATGGTGCTTTATTAACGTTAATATTTGAAATAGGAATGGGAGGAAATGATTGTAAAACATTTTGCTGAACAGGTTATTATTCATGTTAGGGTAGCCGAGTGCACCAACTTAAAAGTAATTGTAGAACACCTTCGTTCTAATTTGATAGATTTTTCTTGAGTCCTTTTCGGGTGACTGGTCACGGCGTGGAGCGATGGCGCCGGCATGTGGATGTTATTTGTGTCTTTTATTTCGGGGTCTGTCACAACCCATACGTGTGATTGGGTGTGTGTTGATGTGTCTAGTGTGTGTTGGTTCTGCGTGAGGAGGGGGTGGTTGTCCTGCCGCCCTTGTCTATTTTTGCTGCTGTTGTATTTTGGATGGAGGGACGGAGTGCTCTTGGGAGACTGCTGATTCTTGTCCATATGTTTTTCTGACACACACGTGTTGTTGTGCTTTGGGGCACATTTCTTCGAGGTTCGACCCCATGCCCTGGGAGGTCGAGGTTGTTGACGCGTGGGTTGACAGACATGCAGAGTTCCACGGGCCGCCCGTTTTGCCTGTGACTTATTTTGATGGGCAGTCCTGTTTGTCCGACTGAGCCCTGTGGGCTTTCATGCAGCAGACCTGTTCATTGTGATGGCTGGTTTTGAGCCATAATTAGTTGGGGAGTTCGCCGTGTGTGTGACGGATTGTTGTGCCTTGTATGGATGGGAATATTGTGATTGGCGTGAGTGTTGGCTGTTTGCCTGTTGCTTTGTTGATGACTCGATTTCATGTAATTTTGTTTGTCGCACCCGTGTGGTGTGGTGGTGGAGTGTTTGTGAATTTTGACAGCGGTCATTTGAGTGTTTTTCTGTTGGTCACGTGTTGATGTGCTTGTGTTGATTTGTGTGAGAGGTCCTAAGTTTTTGGGCGGTGGGTGTTGCTACGGCAATTCAAGTCCAATTTCACGCGGAGGTTTTGTGTTTGTTTATAGTGGATTTTGGGAAGTGTCGGTTTGATTTGGGTATTGTAGTTGTGTTCCCTTGTGTCGGTCTAGCTCTAGGAAATGCGGATTCGTTGTCTGAAGGGTCATTCTGGATGATAACGAATCACGCATTCAAAGTACACATCGTGATGCATGTAGAACGGCATACGCACTTATATGGTCACTTTTGTATCTTTATTTAAGGACACTTGGTCCAGGTAATTAATCTCTCCAGAGATACCGCCCAATTTTTGTTTGGCATTTTTATTAAGCGGGAGTCAGTTGGGAGTTTTGTTGTTAATTGTTTATGTGTAAATATGGTGATTTGTTATTAAATTCAGTTGTTTTAACCCTGGCTTCACTCTTTCCTGCATGTTATTTTGTTATATGTTACCCTGCAAGTTAATGAAGCGCCCTGACAGCAACTTACGAATATGACCTGTTACGCCCCGAATCTGAGTCTCATATGCTTCTTTGCAAGGGTTCATAAAACAAAAATGGCTGCCCAAGTGGGGATTGTTGTTGTTGTTGCTTCGCTGATCTCATATTTATTTCATTGAGAAATGATGCCAGGTCAAGCGGACATGTAAATTCAGTAAATGGAGGCGATGTTGTACCGCCATGTGCATTAGTAAAATCACTGAGTTCCTAAAGTTAGAAATATTGAACAAGGTTAGAATTTGATTTGGTATTTGTTATAAACTTGTTCTGGCGCCCACATTAAAATTAGAAATTTGCATTATTAATGAACTCAGTCAAAGCAGGAAGATGTTGCCTTATATTTGACATTTAATTGACTTCGGTTAATTGGTGTTTCGTAAATTCTGTTGGTTAGGAATTTAAAAGCAGATCACTAGGGGTTATTTTGTTGTTTGGGAATAAGTGTCATGGTATTCAGTAAATTTTGTTACTGAAATTTTCATTAAATTAGAGCCAGTAATATTTAAATGTGTGACATGTATGTGCGTATAGGGCTGAAACCTTAGCCCATAACCCTGTTTTTCTCTGAATATATTTTGTGTGTGATATGGCGAGTGTTGATGAGATAAAGGCATTGTTAGAACAGATGTCGATCCAAATGTCCGCGAAAACGGAAGAACAATTAGTGCAGATGTCCGTAAAGACGGAAGAACAATTAAAAGAACAATTAGAAGCTCAGCGTGAGCATAGTGAAAAACAATTAGAACAAATGTCCGTAAAGACGGAAGAACAATTAAAAGAACAATTAGAAGCTCAGCGTGAGCATAGTGAAAAACAATTACTTGATATGAGCGGTAACATTTCGGTCCAGTTAGAAGTCCAGAAATTAGACACTGACAAACAATTCAATGAACTAAACCACAAATTGTCACAACAGGCGGTAACACAAACCGAACAGTTAGGAAAAATCACAAATGATATTAATCAGAGCGTTCAAAAAGTAGAGAAACTGGCAGGCGAGGTTGCGGAAAACAACATCAAACAGTTAGGCGAAATGAAGAAATTGGAGGCGAAATTTGATAACAAATTAGTACAATTTGACGAGATGGTGGCAGATAAACTCAAGCAGATAGAGGCAGCATGTGTCAGTAACACCGCGGGAGTGAAGAAAACCCAAGAGAAACTACAGCAGCAAATTAATTCGGTAGATAACAACGTGCTGGAATTAATAAAGGAAATAGATAAAGTCGAAGTTAAGGCTGAAACCGAGCGGATACACTTGCGGGAAAATTTAGAGGAGCAATTAGGCAGAACACAAGAGATCATAAGAAAAGAGATGGAAGGCCAGCTAATAAACACGCAAGAGGTCATAAGACAAGAAGTAGGGGAGCAGCTCGTCAAAACTCAGGATAATTTGGAAGGTCAGCTAATAAAAACGCAAGAGGTTATAAGAGAAGAGGTGGGGGAACAACTAGTAAAAACGCAGGAACGGATACGTGAAGAGCTAGAGAAAAATCAGGAGAGGAACGAGGAGAAAATAAATAGCTTAAAAAGTAGGATCCGGCGAGATTGGGACCAGCAGGCTCATGCGAATAAGGAAGACAGGCTGGCAGTTTTAAAGCGAATGCAGGCACTGGAGGAAAATATGAAGTCGAAATTACAGGAACACTCAGAATTAATCATAAAAAACGAGATTAGATCGTTAGAGAATGCGACATTATTTTCAAACGAAAATATTCCGGAAAAGCAAACAAGTATTGGAAGTCCGGCAGGTTCGAAGTTGGCTGAGGACACGAGTCGGGGTCAAAGTCCCAGACTAACGACTAATGCATTCCAGCAGTACAGGGGGGAGACTTCAACTCCGCAACCGAACTTGGCACCAGCCCAAGTCATCCAAGTCATTCGGGGTAATGATTTTAAGCCCGATAAGTTTAAAGAACATTCAGGAACCACTCCCAAAGCATTTCTACGGCAATTAACTGACTACTTTAATGACCAACACATCGGCCCGGAGAAACAATTAAGACTGGTGGAGAAATTTTTAGAAGGACCTAGCCTGACCTGGTTTTTAAGTTTCAAGTACACGTTTACAGACATGGCTCAATTCCGCGAGGCGTTTTTGAAGAAGTTTTGGAGTCCTTCGTTACAACAGGGGTTAAGAATGGACCTGTACACGCGCAAATACCACAGTACACATCCAACCCGTTTTTCAGAATTCTTCAGTCAGCAATTGGTAAAATTCAGGGATTTTGATGACCCGCCTAGCGAGCCGAATATGGTTCTAACCATCGGAAAACAACTCCCAATGCATATCCAACAATTATTAGTCGCAGGAAATATTCAGACCGCAGTCCAAGCCGAAGAATTACTCAGACACTTAGATGAGACGAGTATGGTAAGCCCACAGACAGGAAGAAGGAATTTGGAATGTGTCAACACGGCAGAGGTAGTTCAGGGACTCCAAAATAACCACGGCCAGGGGAACCAAAGTAAGACACAGTCCACAGGGACACAGTTCACGCCAAGAAGACAAGATTTTGACGACCGAAACCAGTTCCATAACAACAATCAGAATTATCAGAATAACCGCGGGAGATATCATCAGAATAACCAAGATCAAAATAATCAGTGGACGTACCAGCGGGAATACACGAATTGGAGGGGAAACCAGAGACAAGGTAGACCTTACCAAAGAAATGGAGATGGTAGATGGAGTAACGGCAGGGACTATCGCCAAGAAAACAGAGGAGATTATAGGAATAACTGGGACGAACGATATATTGAATCCCGTAAATACTTGGATCAATTAAGTAATGAAGAAGCGGAGAAGGAGAAGTGGGGGCGTGCCATGGCGAACAGACAGAGCCCAGACAACCATCAAGGAGAAGGAGCAGAGAGTTTACTGAGGCAACAGGAGCGACAGAATGATAACCGGCGAAACACATCTAATGGGGCCCGGGATATAAAAAAAACAAAAAACCCCAAATGAACTGAAAGGAGACAGGCTAAAAACGGAGATCGCCAGGGAGCAAGAAGAGATGATAGTGGCCAATATAGAAGAGTGGGTAGCATTCCCAGACGACTGCCTGGAGGAAGTGGTGAAGAACCGTGAAAATGTTATCAGACAGCTACCAATTATTTACGCGCATACTGGAGGTATGAGGGTGAGATGTTTGATTGATACAGGTAGCCAGGTGAGCTTAGTCACTGAAATTTTGATAAAAGAAATAGCAAGAAAACAGACTGTTCCTATTATGCCGGTACCGCTAATGAAAGTCAGAGGTGTCATTCCTGACAAAACCATGAATTGTAAACAGCAAGCATTTCTAGATCTGGAAATATTGAACCATACTTTTTCACAAACATTCATTGTTATTCCAAAGATGAACTACAATATAATTTTAGGAGCCAACTTCATCTGCGACTTTCAGGCTGTAATTGATTTACATAACAACACTGTAAGCTTCAAACAAGTAGAAGGATTGGATCATGTGGGTTTAAATATGGAAGAGAATCCGCCGGAGAGAGAGGCCAATACTTGGGTTATTGAGGAATGCACTAATGAGGCCGGAGATAAGATCTTGAGGGGAGAGCAAGTCAACCAGACAGCAGTGCTAGAAATGGACAGCCGAGATATTTCGCAGGAACTTTGGGTGCATTTGGCGGAAGAAGAAATGGGCGGAACCAAATTCGAAATTCTACTTCAGGAGCGACTTAAGGAAGCCATCGTAGGGGAATCTGATAGAAGAAGATTGGAAGAAATTTTAAGATTACATAAAGGAGCGTTTGACACCGTACCTGGGAAAGTTTTAAATTGTCAATATGCGATGCAGGTAACAGATTGGACCCCATTCAAAAGTAAATTGTACCCGATCCCAGAGAAGCATTTTTCTCAGGTGAAGGACATTATTACTAACTTATTAGATTCTGGCATGATAAGGAAAGCTGCAACTCCTTATCTGAACGCAATATTGGCTGTGACCAAGCCAAACGGATCAATTAGGCTATGCCTAGACGCGCGAGTTTTAAATAGCAAACTGCTAGTTGAGCACGACCAAGCACCGAGGATCAAAGATGTTTTGAAAGGCTTCCGCGGGAAGAAGATATACTCAAGTGTTGATTTGACGAATAGTTTCCACCATCTTGAACTTGAAGAAAAATCCCAACTGTTGACGGGATTTTTATTCGATAATCAAAGTTATATCTGGTGTCGAATGCCCTTTGGCGTGAAAACTGCGGGATGTGCACTCATTAGAGCACTCGATAGAAATCTGACTGAGGAGGTCAAGAACTTCACCACGAGATATGTTGATGACATATTAATCGCTTCTGAGACAATGGAAGAACACTTGATGAATATAAATAAACTGCTGGACAACCTGAGAACCATGAACTTCAAGATCAACTTAAAAAAGTCACATTTTTGCCAGAGCGAAATTTTATATTTGGGACATATAATTGATGTCGAGGGCGTGCGGCCTAATCCAGCCAAGATTGATGCTATTAAGAAATTTCCCACACCTACCAAAGTCAAACATGTTAGAGCATTTTTGGGAGTGACAGGTTTCTTCAAAGAAAATTGCCCTGGTTACACAGAAACAGTAGCGCCTATGCAGGAGATGTTGAAGAAAGCGAATCGATGGTCGTGGAACGAGGAGTGCGACAGGTCTTTTAAAGCAACGAAGGATTTATTGGAAAACTGTGTGAAACTTGGATATCCGGATTTTGAGAAACAATTTATCATTCAAGCAGATGCTTCGTTAATTGGGATTGGTGCTATGCTGTACCAAGAGGACGATGAAGAACCCAAGAAGAAATCCTATTTGGCATTTACGAGTCGTAAATTACGGAAACATGAGAGGAACTACACAGTTACGGAACTTGAGCTACTAGCAATTCTATATTCTCTCCAACAGTGGCGCAAGATGATCTATGGTTATTCCATCATTGTTAGAACCGACCACCATGCACTGACATTTTTATTTAAGACAACAATAGCAAGTGAGAGAGTTACGCGCTGGTCCATCTACATACAGCAGTTTGACATTACAATAGAGCATTGTCCTGGGAAATTGAACGTCATACCAGATGCCTTGAGTAGAAACCCTGAGGACGGAAACGAAGTAACAGCGGAAGTTCACAATATTACCTTGACACCTAAGGCTCGTGAGTTTTTGGCAAGATTGAAGGATATTCGGAAGGAGCAAGAAGCTGACCCATGGATGATGATGATGATAAAATTCTATAGGAAGGAGTTACAACCAAATTCACCGGAGTACCGGGAAGCCAGTGCTAAACAAGCGAGATTTCACTACTTGAATAACTTGTTACATAAGTACGTGGATGAGCATCATACTAAACTGCGGATCTTAGTTCCAGCATCACTACAGAGGGGATTAACTTGGCATGTTCACGAGAGCCTAGCACATATCGGCACGGATAAGACTGAAGCTACGATAGGGGAGACCTTTACTTGGCCCAAGATGAGATTCACCATTGTTGAAGTAATTAGAACGTGTGACGCTTGTCAGCGCACAAAGCCGAACAACTTTATTCTGAAACAACCTCCAAGACCACTATTACCGCAGAAACCATGCGAGATGCTCGCGATTGATTGCTTTGGTCCTTTAGTAAAAGGAAAGCGTGGATGCCGACACCTCTTGGTATGTGTCGATGTATTTTCGAAGATGGTCGTGCTATGTCCTATTCAGAAGACGACATCAAGACAAGTCCTTAGTCGAATTAAGAACAAAGTCATTCCGATGCTTGGGAAGCCGGAATCCATTCTATCAGATCACGGTACCTATTTCACAAGCAATGTTTTTAGGCAAGGTTTGGAGAGCCTAGGAATAAAACACATATTTTCAAGTATTCGTCATCCTTGTGGAAATCCGAGCGAAAGAACAATTCGCTGTGTCGCTAAATACTACAGAGTAATGATTCCTAACGAACACAATAAATGGGTAGACAAAGTAGGGGAAATTGAGATGTGCATGAACACTACTAAGCACGAGTCGACGGGTCAAGTCCCACTGATTGTACACCACAACAGATTGCCGGAAAGAACTTGGGACAAGATCATTCCTTGCCCAAGGGATCCATTATTAGCGCATGATTTGCGAATCCAGCGAACGAGAGAGCACATGAGGAACCAAGCGGACCGAAGGCTGAGACGGTACCGAGGAAAGAAGTTTCACCGAGAGTTACAAGAACAAGAATTAGTGCTGGTTCGTAGACCACCAATCTCCGACCCTAAGAACAAAGTCTTCGCCAAGTTCTGTCCAAAATTCATTGGCCCGTTCCGGGTAATTAAGAATCTGGGTAACAATGCCTACAGATTAGAAGAAGTGAGCACTGGTGCAAAATCTGTTTTTAATAGCGCCAATTTGAAACCGTACTATAGAAGGGAACCATTTGATGATTAGGAAAGATGATATGTGCAGAATCTGTATTGCCAAAAATTTTTTTTTTTAAAGCAAACACTCAAATCCACGGGGAGCGCGTGAGTACGCACTTTGTTTGTAAACAACGAGCAGCTGAGACGACGGGAGTGGCAACTACGTGAGGAGAAGGGGGAGACCTAGAGAAAATATGAATGACATTCCAGCGAGAAGGGAGCACACTAATTGAGTCAGAGGGGCATACACTCGAGCAGCTGAGTGAGATTTAAAGAGATGTGTTGTTACTACAGTGGATTTTGTTTTTGAAATCCAAATCAATAAATTGTTTCGAATTTCAAAACCTTGCTGAGGATAAATGAACCCTTATTGATCTTCGATAAATAAGTATTCATATTTATTATTATTATTACTACGGCCCAGGCAGCGCATAAGGAAGTCGACTTGGATATTAGGGAGGCCAGCATTTCGTAATGATTGCAACAGAAGCTGAGTTGGTAGCTATTCCTGGGGGACGGCCAGAATTAGTCGAGTTCAAGGCCAAATTGTGCAACTACTGTACCAAAATTGGAGACATAAAGGAAGAATCACGAGGTCCTCTCAACGAACATACGATTGAATCAGCCAATCGCAGGAGACCAAGCTGTGACCACGAGGTGGACGGCGTCAGTAGTAAAAAGCGCGCGGAAGTGTGTATCTAAGGAACCGCCGAACGGATTAATCTCCGCTCGAGTAATTTGAGACGTTGGATTTATGTGGAGAAGAATGACACTAGCCCCATCTTTGTGAGACAAAAACTCTGGAAGTTTTTATCCGACTACGCCCCACTCCGCCGCCCTTGTCAGTTTCTCATAAATAGTCTGGCCTGACGCCAATCGGAGTACTTATTGTGTGGAGCCTTCAGAGGCATACTCCACGCCAGTTTGAAGTGTGATTTTTGACGCTCGAATTTATCGAAGACTTATTGTGTGGAGCCTTCAGAGGCATACTCCACGCCAGTTTGAAGTGTGATTTTGACGCTCGAATTTATCGGAGTACTTAACTTGTGGAGCCTTCAGAGGCATACTCCACGCCAGTTCGAAATGTGATTTTTACGCTCTAAAATCAGTGAAGCTAATTTATTTTCTGAGCTCTGGGGAGCTAAAGTCGCAGCGTTTGCAGTATCGAATTTTTAAAAGCTATAATACATTTTGTTCTAAAATCAACTAAATTGTGTGATCTAAATATTTCACGCCAGCGCGTGATAAACTGTAACATTCTTTTAAAGACGACGAGTTCAACTTTAAGGGGGAAGTATCGTATCACCCTAATTAGCGCTTACCAGAACCGAAGTCCAAGACGGGACGGAAATACCGGACGAGATGGCGACTGCTGGTGCGGCCGGGATTTTGAACTTGTTAGCGAGCCGGTGGCGCGGACTCGAGATGTATATTTTGTGTATGGATTGTGTGTGTTGTGTGTGTGTTTTTGTAGTGCGTATGTGCGATGTAGTTGGGGCCGGTCTTCGCTATTAATCGCAGTGGGACGGTTGTGGGTGAGCTGAGTGGCCTGCAGGCGATTATGGATGGGCGAATGTTTAACATTGAACTTTTCTGCCGGGGAGTCGAGACCAGGATGATCGGCACGTGGTTTGAGGTTGGGATGGGCTTCAAGAGGTCAGCGCGGACGACTGCTGTGGAGTGCTAGATTGTCCATGGGGCGGTGGGTTGAGGAGGGTGTCCTTGGTCCTGCATGCGGAGGCGGTGATGTACTGGAATTGGATTGTTTCAGTTGTGTAGTTGGATTTGGCCGGGGAGCTTTGTGAATGGTCATGTTTTTCTTTCTTGTTTTATAGCTGTTTTTCTTGTACCGACGCTATATGTTTGAATGTCCGTTGGCGCGTGGCCAATGTGTTTGTTGATATTTTGATTTTTTTTTCTTGAGTCATGTGTAATGTACGCGGCGTGCGTGCGTGATTTTTATCCTTGCAATTGCGGAACCCGTTACATTCGATAAATGGTGCTTTATTAACGTTAATATTTGAAATAGGAATGGGAGGAAATGATTGTAAAACATTTTGCTGAACAGGTTATTATTCATGTTAGGGTAGCCGAGTGCACCAACTTAAAAGTAATTGTAGAACACCTTCGTTCTAATTTGATAGATTTTTCTTGAGTCCTTTTCGGGTGACTGGTCACGGCGTGGAGCGATGGCGCCGGCATGTGGATGTTATTTGTGTCTTTTATTTCGGGGTCTGTCACAACCCATACGTGTGATTGGGTGTGTGTTGATGTGTCTAGTGTGTGTTGGTTCTGCGTGAGGAGGGGGTGGTTGTCCTGCCGCCCTTGTCTATTTTTGCTGCTGTTGTATTTTGGATGGAGGGACGGAGTGCTCTTGGGAGACTGCTGATTCTTGTCCATATGTTTTTCTGACACACACGTGTTGTTGTGCTTTGGGGCACATTTCTTCGAGGTTCGACCCCATGCCCTGGGAGGTCGAGGTTGTTGACGCGTGGGTTGACAGACATGCAGAGTTCCACGGGCCGCCCGTTTTGCCTGTGACTTATTTTGATGGGCAGTCCTGTTTGTCCGACTGAGCCCTGTGGGCTTTCATGCAGCAGACCTGTTCATTGTGATGGCTGGTTTTGAGCCATAATTAGTTGGGGAGTTCGCCGTGTGTGTGACGGATTGTTGTGCCTTGTATGGATGGGAATATTGTGATTGGCGTGAGTGTTGGCTGTTTGCCTGTTGCTTTGTTGATGACTCGATTTCATGTAATTTTGTTTGTCGCACCCGTGTGGTGTGGTGGTGGAGTGTTTGTGAATTTTGACAGCGGTCATTTGAGTGTTTTTCTGTTGGTCACGTGTTGATGTGCTTGTGTTGATTTGTGTGAGAGGTCTTAAGTTTTTGGGCGGTGGGTGTTGCTACGGCAATTCAAGTCCAATTTCACGCGGAGGTTTTGTGTTTGTTTATAGTGGATTTTGGGAAGTGTCGGTTTGATTTGGGTATTGTAGTTGTGTTCCCTTGTGTCGGTCTAGCTCTAGGAAATGCGGATTCGTTGTCTGAAGGGTCATTCTGGATGATAACGAATCACGCATTCAAAGTACACATCGTGATGCATGTAGAACGGCATACGCACTTATATGGTCACTTTTGTATCTTTATTTAAGGACACTTGGTCCAGGTAATTAATCTCTCCAGAGATACCGCCCAATTTTTGTTTGGCATTTTTATTAAGCGGGAGTCAGTTGGGAGTTTTGTTGTTAATTGTTTATGTGTAAATATGGTGATTTGTTATTAAATTCAGTTGTTTTAACCCTGGCTTCACTCTTTCCTGCATGTTATTTTGTTATATGTTACCCTGCAAGTTAATGAAGCGCCCTGACAGCAACTTACGAATATGACCTGTTACGCCCCGAATCTGAGTCTCATATGCTTCTTTGCAAGGGTTCAATATATATGTTTTCTCTGTTCCACAAGATAAAAATTATGGTTGCTGGATTGTATCCTGCACTGTTTATGCGACATACCATTGCCAGTTCATAAAACCGTTAGGTAGTTCTCTACACATAGCGATTTTACCACTGCTCTACCTACGCCATTTGCTTGTTTGGCTTTCTTACAGGCTAGTATGCGATAGGCAGCATTAACTGTATATCAAACCCAGTCCACCTTTGTATTTGTAATCTAAGTAATAATTTGAAAATAGACAAGTGTAATCAGTTTTAAACATTATCTCTGCTTTTTGGTTTGTTTGTTTGTTTATGACATGTATATTAATCTAAAATCAAACCCTAGTCTACCTTAGTGAAAGGCTAACAGTTTAACCACTGCGTCACCATACCCTTCTTTCTTAGTTTGATTCGTTCTAGGCCTTAGAGCTAGAAATCGAGTTACGATCTCCAGTGCAAGAGGCACATGTGCTCACCACTATAGCATGTAATGGTTAGCTGATAACATTAGACAACCGAAAATGATTGTATTTCTGTTAGCCAAGCATTTCTGTCATTTGCCTACTGTGTGAGCACTGCCAGCAAGACAGTTTAGTTTAGAACAAGCGAGTGTGTGTGTGTGTGTGTGTGTGTGTGTGTGTGTGTATAGATTATTAGCCTCAAGCATTTAAAGCTTGTTGTGTGTAGCGACCATCTTGCTCAGTAACCACTGAGTACGTTTTAACAGTCAACTCATAAAAACAGCATAGGATAGTTGTGTGTGTGTGTGGTTCATGTACTTGGGAATATGCATTAGCACCATGCGCTAGCTTTACCTTACCCTCTAGTGGTAGAGCGTTATCCCTTCTTTTGGACATTGCCAATGACTGCATTCCCCCTCAAGTTTTACACGTAAGCCCTTGGCTTGTTCTTGATTATGTTTGGTTTGCTTAAGGCTTGGTTTGGTTCAGTTGGGTTTGATTCGACTTGGTTCAGTTTAGTTTAATGTAGTCACCATTTTATTAATTTTTAGCTACACTCTTTAACCAATTAATTAATGATAGTCTACTCTTAATTCTTGAATCGATAAATTGAATTTTGTGTACACCGTTTGTCAAGCCATGCCAACAACCTATACTCCCTATGTACTACAGTCAGATCTGAAAACATGTTCCAATGGTCAAAGACGTGTCAGTCACCATACATGTAGCCTACAATAATTCTTTCTTTACCTAGCTAGGTTTCGTCGCTCACAGTAAACATCTTACATTATGGGTTTGCAATATATTAAGAAAAGCAAAAGTCCATGATCTTGTTGTTTTGGGTCTTTTTTGGGGAACTTCATAAGCCATAAAAAGAATGACATCATGTCAAGTTCTGGGGGGACCTTGTATGTCAAAATCCCACTATCAGTTTATAAAATCTCAAGGCCATGCCCTAGCAGTTTTGGATTATTTCAATCAATGAGTCCACCATAGGAGAGATCAGAAAAATAAATACCCTTA
Source organism: Meconema thalassinum (assembly GCA_946902985.2). Taxonomy (NCBI): domain Eukaryota; kingdom Metazoa; phylum Arthropoda; class Insecta; order Orthoptera; family Tettigoniidae; genus Meconema; species Meconema thalassinum. The sequence continues at coordinate 41,186,793 of OX336389.2, forward strand.
AAACAAGTCGTCACATGACCCTCTCCGAACAATGCTTCGCAAAATATAAATTCATACATTGAACATTGAACATAATCGGCGACATCATCCTCGCTTCCCCCTCCCACCATGGTTGCCATATCATTTGACCTTCAAGTGTCCTCAGCATCTCTGTGCTTTTTTCCATTGCCTGTTGTGAAGTCAGGTCAAAGCATTCCAATAAGCTCAAATAACATCCACATCCTGTCAGTCTGCCCCAGCAAGTTTGTTTTCTATACTCACTTCAAGCAACATATAACCAAGTTCTGTTTGTTCTATCTAAAGCCAGCTTCATCTGATCAAGGAATTATCATTTGTCATGTCACTCATAATCGTTTACACGTTAAAGACCCCCTTCAGGGGGTTTAGGAGTTAGGAATTCCATCATAGGAAAAATCGGAAAACGAACCCTCGACCAGTGGCGGTTTTAGAACAAGGGCACACGGTCACGTGCCCCACCATTAAACATTCTCCTTGGGTCGTAGTCGTCTTGATAGTCCTTCCGTCGTAATGGCGCTTATGTCGCGACCAAGCAGTTCAATCGCCTTGCTGTTCACTTTCCCAACAGTAGGAGTCTGTCACAACAAGGTGCTGGGCACATGTCTTATGAGACCAACACAGTGTTGCCACATGCTTCCTATTCCTGGCTCTGTAACTTCATCCCTTCCTATTCAGCGGGGCGAGGTGGAGAGAGGAGCTATGGGAATTTCTTCGACTTGGGGCACAAGAATCTTGTGACGAGACGGTCAAATGGCCGTGAAAGTAGCAAGTGGGTGAGGGAAGGGGAGGGGCGGAGAGGGGTGTTTAAGTGCACCGTAAGAGGGCAGACAAGTTCATAGATGGCGTATTTACATTCCCTCGGCAATTTTCCAACAAATTAATGTACGATACATCCCTCTGAATACTGCGCTCTTTATTAATATGTAAGAAGAAAAATCAACATATGTAATATGCATTGAGACAGAAACGTAACATTTTGAACGTAGGCTATGTTCCGTAAGTGAATTTGTGTTATGTTATAACGTGAAGTTTGAGAATTCTCTTCATCTCTTAATCTAGGCCTAGGGGAATACACACCTGCGTGGCGACAGTCCTGCCTCAACACTTGGCTTCGAAAGTTTTGGCGCCTGCGATATTGAGTTATAAATGTGTATGAGAGAGGTGGTCTTTTGTAGTGATCAGTAATATTAATCTTACATAATATTTGTTATTGGAAGCGTGATTTGCGAGGTGCGAATAGCGCGTACCCGTGTTTAACATAATAAAAATATACACTGAGCGCGTATTTCGTCGTAAAAGTTTTTTTTTTTTTATTATTATTTAGTCCATTTACCCTCTAGTTTGGTGGTTCCCACGGACTCAGCGAGGGAACTCACCACTACCGCCTCTATGGGCAGTGTCCTGGAGCTTGGAACATCTGGTCGGAGGGGATACAACTGGTGAGGTGTGATCAGCACCTCGCCCAGGCGGCCTCACCTGCAAAGCGAACAGGGGCCTCATGAGGGAAGGGAGGAGGGGAAGATTAGGATGGATAGGCAAGGAAGGGGGAAGGACGCGGCCGTGGCCTTGAAGTAGGAACCATCCCGGCATTTGCCCGAAGACGAAGTGGGAAACCACGGAAAACCACTTCGAGGATGGCTGAGGTGGGAATCGAACCCCCTCTACTCATTTGGGCCACCCGAGGCTGAGTAGACCCCGTTCCAGTCCTCATACCACTTTTCAAATTTCGTGGCAGAGCCGGGAATCGAACCCAGGACCTCCGGGACGGCAGCTAACTATGCTGACCGCTACGCTACGGAGGCGACGTCGTAAAAGGTAAGCGGTTAATTCCTAATTGTCGCTTATCTATTATGTGCCATTCTGATTTTAGACCGTAACTGAATGCTGCGACAAATTATTTACCATAGTAATTTTCACTGCATTTTCACGCGTTGGAGGTGTTCATGTCGTTAACGATGATGATGATGATGATGATGATGATGATAATTGTTGTTTTAAGGGGCCTAACATGTAGGTTATCGGCCCCTAATGGTTTGGGTGATAGTGAAAGATGAGATGAGAATGAAAACTATAACTAATACTAACTACAGACTTACATACTAGAAGAAGAAATGATAAACAAATCAACGATAAGGCAAATAAAGGACAGTAAGAAAAGAAATGCCTCCTACCCTCAAAGAATGAGGATTGAGGGACTTGGAAGGAAGGAGAGCCATGAAAGGCACATAGGAAAGCCAAAGAGGAGAGGGCCTAACCCAAAGTGACAAGGTGACAAAACGGACCCAGCTCAGGAATCCCTCGGGGTCGTCAATTCCCGAGCTCACCAGCCGTGAGCACTTGAGAGTATAGGCACCGTGCAGGCAGCTCGAAATGCTAATACTAGCGCTACGTAGTGGCCCGTTCTGAAACAAGAGGTGAGGCGTATTGCGAGAGTCTCAGTACAGCATATATGACGTTCGAACAAGTTGCGGGTTTAGAGAGATTCAATTCGGGGATCTAAGTGAATTATCATGGAAGAAAGGAAAAAACCTAGTTGTCAGTGGCCACGTGAACGACGTGGAAGAGTTAATTTCGAATTCTCTCGGATATATCACAGGAAAAGTCACCCGGCAAACGTCTGTGACTTTGCCGCCTTATATCGTGAAACTTGAGGTATGCATGGTGTGGTTAGGTCACAATTTATAAAGTTTATTTAGGAAGAATTACTTACTTTATCTCAATACGCAGACTTTCACGACCACTAAATGACATCGTAATATTTTAATTGGGGATATTAGGTCGCCTATAATATAGTGTATATACAGCTGACGCGTTTGCATGTTTGCTATGTATTAATAACTTGTAACCATTTTTATTTTGTGTTTAGGTTGACCGGAATCGTAATGTGTCGAACAGTGAATGTTCCTGTCCTGCAGGCGCCAGAGGAACTTGCAAACACGTAGCTGCGGTAGTGTATTTTGTAAATAATGAAAGCGTTGTTTCGAAACAGACCATCCGCAACAATGGGGAAAACCAAGTCCGAAAACAGTGTCAAAAGAAAAATACAGGAAAGGCAAACGCGTAGAAGCACTGTTCGGCAAAAATACTTTAGAGACATCTCTTCCTCCCTTTGAATTAAAAGAGGATATTTTAAAACACATCCCTTGCAGTCTTCGTGCAATACTTCGAGCAGAAGCAAGAACTGAAATCGAACAATCGTGCAGGGCCGTAGTCAGCTCGTTGATGGACAGGGTAGTGAATGATGTGGAGAGAGAAGAATGTGAGGAAATTGTGACAAAGCTAGTACATTTACAAGTCTCTAACGCCGTGCGCTCACCGGTCAAATACACCTTTCACACTGTGAGTGACGAAATGTTTTTTACCAGCAAAGTTCAGGTTGATACAGATCAGATAATTAAAATCTCCCTGGAAATCTGTACCTCAATCACGAAGCCCTCGATGGTTTCAAGAAAGAAAGAAAGAAAGAAAGAAAGAAAGAAAGAAAGAAAGAAAGATACGAATATCTGCTAGCACGAAAGCACATCGGATCAAAACTAGGAGACATAACTTTGATACTTTAGCTCTCGCATTTGTAACTGATTCACCAATTGGGGGAGCTGCTTTGAACAATCTTTCTTACGGAAGTGAAATGGAAAGTGAGGCAATAGAATGTTATGCAAGTTCATTCAGTGTTCGTGTTATTCGGTGTGGGTTAATAATCCACCAAAAACAACCTTGGATTTGTGGCTCTCCAGATGGCATAGTTCTCAAGGGGAATTTAGCTGGCAGAGTGTTAGAAGTTAAGTGTCCATCTTCCTGTAAAGATAAACAAATAGTTGATGAGGCAGGAAATGTGAGAGTTCGTTATCTATACGCTGACGGGCAAAAAAACGTACATTTAAAGACAAGCTATATGTATTACACACAAATACAAATACTGATGTACATAACTGGCTTAGAAAAATGTGATCTATATGTAAATAGCAAAGCACAACAGTTGACAATACCTGTTTATAAGGACAATAAGTAGCCTATGTCGAGGAATGTCTCACCAAAATTTCAAAGTTCTATTTCAGTAATTACTTGCCAAAAATTAGCGGTATTCCTAATGATAATTAAGTAATCATTTGTGCTTGGTAAACACTGAACAGTTCAATAGAAAATGAAAACAAAGAATATATAAAACAAACTGATGGTAGAAAAATTCTCGAACTATTCTTTAATTATTGGAGTTTGCAAATTTACTAAAACGCAACACACATGCACAATGTCATCTATGTACGGAAACAGTTCTGTTGGCAATTTCTGTAATATATTGTATATTTTGATTCTTTGAATATACCATTCTACATGAATTCTAACACTCGCAATATTATAAGTACTGTGCACCTCCTCAACTGTTAATCTCCCGTCATGTAAGAACGGTGGCGTCACTATTAAAAACAAGTAGTTCCGTGAAGAACTATACAGCCTATTATCATATATCCTACTTATGTTAACTGACACTATCAACATACAACATTTCAGTTTGATTGGTGTAATAGATTCGTAGATATTGAGAACCGACTAAATATTTCGGAAGGTCGCCATATTGGATTTTATATACGTAGGTCCTAGAGTTATGTACTGTTACATGAAGATCTTTGTGTACGTGTAGCATTCAAACTTCAATCGCATGATTAGGGCACAAGAAGTAACAAGAAGATTTTAAAATTTCGCACAGCTGCCATCTTGTGGTCATGGAAACAATTGAAATAAATTAGATGCCAGTGGATTAACATTCGTATAAGGATTTACGGTACCAAGTTTCACAGCACTCAGATGGTTAAATTGCGAGAAACGTCCATGTGAATATTTATACTTCGCGTCGCCGCCATGTTGTATTTGTGATCACCAGGTTATATAAAGTCCTATAGGTGAACTTAAGTTCATAGACCCTATGAACATTAAAAAATTCAGTTTGATTGCTATAATAGATTCGTAGATATTCAGAGCCGTCTAAATATTTCGGATGGTCGCCATGTTGGATTGTTAAATGTATAGGCCATAGAGTCATGTACCATTAAAGGAAAATTATTGCATAGGTTCATTATTCAAACTTTCACTTCGATCGCATGATTACGACACAAGAAATAAAAACTTAATTTTGTAATTCGCACAGCGTCCATCTTGAGGTTATGTAAACAATTGAAGTAAATTAGATACCAGTGCATTATAATGTGTATCAACATTTCCTGTACCAAGTTTCATTGCGTTTGGATCATTAAATCGCGAGAAAGGTCTATTTAAAATGTTCAATTCGCCTGCCCGCCATATTCGTTTTGTAGTCAAACGGTTTTTGAAAGTCTAATAGATAAAATTCCAGTAGTGCCCTTTATTTCCACACAAAATTTCAGGGTCATACCGCTAATACTTTCAGAGATATAGAATGCCGGTGAAATATTTCGCACAGCCGCCATCTTGAGGTTATGTGAACAATTGAACGAAGTTGGATGTCGGTGTATTACAATGTGTATAATCGTATACTGTACCAAGTTTTATTGCGTTTGGTTGGTTAAATCGCGATAAACGTCTAATTAAAAGTCGCAAATTCGCGTGGCCGCCATGTTGGTTTTGTAGTTACTAGTTTTTGAAAAGTCACATAGGTGAACTTCTAGTAGTTCACTTTATCACCGTAATACATTCCAGGGTGATATCTGGAATAGTTTCAGAGATATTGAATGTTGGTGAAATATTTCACACAGCCGCCATGTTGGATTGGTGAGACGTAACAAAATTTGAAGGGCACGGTCGGGGTCGCCCGGAATAGTTCTATGAACTTACCGAGTTTCATTGAAATCGCTCCAGTCGTTTAGAATTTATTAGGGGGGGGGGGGCGCACACACACCTCACACACACACACACACACACACATGTACACACACACGGACAAAAGGTGATCTCATAAGCCTATTTTTTCAAAATTGAAAATAGGCTAAAAATTACACACGCACACACACACGGACAAAAGGTGATCTCATAAGCCTATTTTTTCAAAATTGAAAATAGGCTAATAATTACGACACCGCGGCCAGATAAGTTAGTTCTGATGCCAGGAAATCCTTTATCAGCCATGACCTCATCGCCAGGTTGAAGTAAAGTTAATAAACCACTGTCAGTTGTTATGAATGAGTCACTAGCTCTTCCACCATAACATTTCGATTTAAAGGCGATCATACCACTAGGCGTGATAGCAATTAAAAGTTTTGCAATGTAGCAACCCTTGTATTGAGAATAGAAATACACTCTCTGATCTACCTGGGGAGGCTGTTCAACCCTGAATTCCGTGCAGTCAATAATGGCTCGACAATTATTGTAATTTCTCTTAAATGCTGGAGGCATTGTTTCTTGAACACTTTCCTTACTAGGCCAGAATATGAATTTTTTCGCTCGCCTGGCGAGTTGCATAAGAACGGTCGTAAAAATACGAAAAATTGTAGTCCTGTGAACACCGAAGAGCACTCTCAAAGCAGAATAGGACAGTCCAGTTTTCATTTTCATTAGGAAAATTAATAATCTGGTTTCTTTACATACTTTGGAAACGTTACAATTTGGTAATAACGCAATGAGTAAGGCAAAGACGTGGAAGTTTACACCTGTTAAATCACGCATTTGTGTATTGTTCCTTATGGAACTGTAACATTGGAAACCTGGGCTCGTGACGTCTGCATGATCGTCTTACGTTCCACACATTTGATCACGTTTCGAAATGTTCCTTCCCAGACCGAAATTAAGCGGAATACATGCTTGTGTATTTACGTCGTTTACATTTACAGAACAAGTAAACATTAAGTCTGAACAATGAAAATCAGATGCGTCTGTTCCCGCGGATGCATCCTTGGTTATGTTACTTGCGCAAACTGTAGCTGAAACTTTTCCACCTGATTCTTCCTTTTTTAATCGTTTGAGTTGTCTGTGAAAGCGCTGGAAGCTAGGACCCGGCGAAGCATTTCTCTTCTTGTATTCATCAGGAAATATTGTCGGAACATAGGCTGGTCTTAGTGGGTGTCCAGATCTTCTGTTTCCGATGAAATGTGCACTGCGTATTCTTGAGTAAGTCGTAGGTCGCCAAAGTGATCCATCAATGCTAAAAATTAACACCAAAATGAAATTAAATCGAGTCTGCCTCAACTTATTGCAAATTTTTGCAGTATGTACGTGTACTTAATTCCTTCGGTTAACTGCTTGTATCCATCGCCTCCTTCGGTTCACTTCTATCGCTCGTTTTGGAACACAAAATTGTATTTCACTTCCTGTATTTGCATAAGTATTGGAACAACCGACAACACAACAATTGCGTTTACTTGATCTTCGTTTCTCTGCCATTATCGTCGGAGTGACTACACGCTCATAACACAACAGAGACTGCGAGCGTAAGGTAATGTGTGCTGCGAGCCTGGAGTCTGCCTCACCTATAGTTCTCCACCCGGCCGCTAGAGTGACACGCACGGTGCCTATAGCAAATGCAGGGTGCACCAGAAGTGGTGGGGGCTACGTACACCCTGCCTCCTCGAGGGCCTTGTTCAGAAGGCAGGCGATAACATGAAAAGAAAAAGAAGGCTGAACCCTCGAAGAAGGAGAGTATCAGGAACGATGAGATAAAGGCTAATTAAGGCGGGAAAGTGAAAGACTCCCTTGGCCTCGGATACCCTAATACCGTCGGGGTCAGAAGAGAACAAGAGTTGACCAAGGGAGGTCGACATGAAAGACGACGGAGAGGTGCCCGGCACAAGTAAGTGGAAGCAAAGCCATACTCAGCTGGAGTCCCATGGTCGCCAACCCACGTTCCACTAGAATTGAGCCTCTGGCGGGTGTCGTTAACGAAACCATGAAATAAACGAGGTAAAAACAAAATTACAAAATAAGATCTTAACTTATGAGGACAGACTATTAACAAATGAATTAGGCCCTCCAAAATCAGGGCTGTGCATTAATCAAGTCTCTAAAGATAAACACAGAACATATAACATGACTTTCAATAAATCTGTGTATGAAAAATGGGATTGGATATGTGGGTGTCGGGTAGTAAACACTTTTTTTGTTTTGTTTCCCGTGCCTGTTATTTGGTGGCGATGACACATGGACCATGACTGACATCAATGATTTAAAAAATTTACCTGAAAAAGATAAGAAACATTGTTTAAAGTCAAAATGTCATACGAACAATGAAATGAGCTTAGCAGTGTTGGTGAATATAGTATAGGGCAGCAACTGGATGATGGCCGTTCGTAAACACAACGAACTTGTGGACAAGAATAGGTATATTATGTCGCTCATTCGATTAAGGTCTTAATAATATTCACTGGATTTTTAGGGATTTGTAGTGTTCGTGTTAATGGCTTTAATGAAAATGAAAATCCACAGCCTGCTTCCAGTCTCCGACCGGGTCAAGAATGGAATGAATGGAGCCCCTATCTAGCGGCGAGGATATGAACTGTGCCGGCTGCCGAGGCCTGACGCACTCCTCTGGTGCAATGATTAAATGAATGACAGATGAAATGAAATGATAGTGGAGAGTGTTGCTGGAATGAAATGTTGACAGGGAAAACCGGAGTTTCCGGAGAAAAACCTGTCTGCCTCCGTTTTGTGACCGGGATTTGAACCACGGACCCAGCGGTGAGTGGCCGGCGTGCTGCCGCCTCAGCCACGGAGGCATGGTAGTAGGATATAAAGGGCGGTTCTGGGGCAGGGGCTAATGGGCAAGATGGCTGCCGCGCGCAACCGCCCTATGTTATTCTTATGGAGGGGTCAGTCATAGCTGGGGCAGGGGCTAATGGGCAAGATGGCCGCCACGCCCTGAGACCGTTAATGACGTTACAGAGAGAGGTCGGCCGTGTAGTTGCTAAATGGAATATTTATTATTATTATTATTATTATTATTTTTAGGTAATTATTGATTGATCGTGTACAATCAAGACCAGCCTTATATTGTCCACTTCTTGGTGTAGTGGCTAGCATTCTTGGCGGTCATTCCTGAGGTTCGAATCCCGGCTCTGCCAAGAAATTTAATTTCTGGTCTCATGAGTGGAACGGGGTACACTCAGCCTTGTGAGGCAAAACTGACAGGATCTGGCTTTTGATTCATACCTCAACCATTCTGCCTAACCCAACTTCACCTAACCTAACCTAACCTAACCTAACCTAACCTAACTTCAAAGTCAGAGCAAATATGAGAGTAAATGTCAGAGCACACATAATAACCTAAGTTATAACCTAACCTAACTTCACCTAACCTAACCTCACCTAACCTATCCTAACCTAACCTAACGTAACCTACCTAATTTAAAATTGCAAGCGAAAAAAAATTAGCAAAAAGTGAGAGCAAATGTGAGAGCACAAATAATAAACTTAGTTATAACCTAACCACACCTAACCTAACCTAAACTAACCTAAACTAACTTAACCTAACCTAACCTAACCCAACTTAACCTAACCTAACCTAACCTAACTTCAAAGTGCAAGCAAAAAAAGTGAGAGCAAAAATTGTAATGAAAAAATTAAGAGCAAATGTAAGAACACAAATAATAAACTTAGTTATAACCTACCCTAACCTAACCTAACCTAACCTAACCAAGCATTTCCTCACCTAATTTCACCTAACCTAACTTCAAAGTAAGTGCAAATATAAGAGCAAAAAGTGACAGCAAAAAGTGATATCAAATAGTGTATGCAAGAAAGTAAGAACAAATGAGAGAGCACAAATAATAAACTTAGTTATAACCTAACCTAACCTAACCTAACCCCCAGAAACCTCATTTTAAGATTTTAGATTTTACATTTTAACATTTTACATTTTAACATTATAGATTTTTAATTTTTTCATTTTACTTTTTTAGATTTCACTTTTTTTGATTTTTTGTATTTCAGTTTTTTATTTTTTTATTTTACATTTTAAATTTAATATTTTTTGATTTTAGATTTTACAATTTCCATTTTCCGAAAAAAGTCACTTACCTAACCTCACTAAACCTAACTTTACCAAACCTAACTTAAGCTAATCCAAAGGGCTAATGCACATACACAAAGTATATAAGGACACATGCAACTCTCCTTATGCTAGTCTTATTGGCTACTGTACAACATGATCACTACCCAACCGTTTTTTTTTCATTTTGTTGTTTACTCATTTGTCAATTTTCCAATTTCCCATTTTCAGTTTTATTAAATGTCAGTTTTAAGTTTTTTTAAAATTTCATAATATGGAAACATGGATTTTGCATTTTGTTGTTTACACATTTGTCAATTTTCCAATTTCCCATTTTTTTTTAATGTCAATTTAAAGTTTTTCAATTTCATGATATGGAAACATGGATTTTGCATTTTGTTGTTTACACATTTGTCAATTTACCAAATTCCCATTTACAGTTTTTAAAATTTTAGTTCAATGTTTTTTCTATTTTGTCAATATGGAAACATGGATTTTCCATTTCGTGTTTTACATGTTCATTTTGCATTAGGAGTGGAGAGAGGTGGGTAGTAATTAAAAATGTACAAGCAGTGTCCATACAATATTTTTTATTTGAAATAAATGTACACTATTTACACTTAAATACATTTTTATATATAGTCTATTTTTTGTTATAAATTGTACAGTTGTTTTTATTTTGTTTTCTATTTTATTTATTTTTGATTATGAATACTATTTTTTTATTTTTGTAGTGCTATTGTTTTATTTCCTAAATTGTTTTGTTTTATGTATTTGCTAGTTGCAGGCAGAAGATTTTGATATTCATAACTTAACTCTTTAAGCATGGTCAATGATTGAGTAATGACCATAGGCATGTGTACCTATACCATTAGCATCAATCACTCTTTTATCATCACCAGGACACAAAGCAATTTTGTTTAGCCTTATAGATGATATGTCATGTTGTTTAGAAGCGATAATGTTCATGGGTATTCTTTTTACATTGTTTTTCATGACACAATCCTTATAATCTTGAAAGCTTATACAATTTTTGACAACACCTCTGCTAATACCTTTAATCTTTTTGATTTCTTTACCATTTATGTCTAAAGCATACATTTTAGCTCTAAGTCCAACAAATGCTTTTATAATTTGTCCACAAGCCTCGTCTTTAAATTTCCCCAACGTTTTCTTGTTTGATGTAGAGTAACATATGTGATTAGTAGGATAATCTGATGTGTCCAGGTGTTGTAGGAAATCCAACTTGTCTTGATATACATCTGGGGTGTTAACCAAATATATGAACGAGTCAGTATCCATATACATGAGTTTAAGATTGTCCATGCCATAATAAGGTAGCAGGACATCATAGTGGTGGGAATACATGAGAGTTTTTGAAATATCCAGTATACACATTCCAATATATATAGGCTTATTGAATACAATGTTACGTTTAGCCATGTGGAAAGCAGCTAGGTTAGGGCCATAAATTGTTCTGTCGATAAATGTCGGCTTTGCTATTAGCTTTTCTGCCTTTTTGCTGTCAGTCACAAGACGTATGTCTATTCTTTTACGGATATTTTCCATTGTTTTCCCAAAAATGGCATTGTTGAATAATTTGTACAGATTTTTCTCAAAATCATTTTTGGCTTGTTTTCGAAGGTTGTTATTAAAATCAACGTATGCCTTTAACCAAGGTCTTTGTTTAAACTTTAACACACGATGAATTTTTATCAATTTTATTCCATGATCTAAAGCCTGTTTTAATGCCATGTAGTGAACAACATATCGCCTTCGATTTCCAAGATGAGGAATTAGTTTTTTCAGAGACGAATCCTTAGGTTGTGTACACTCTGGTAGGAAAGGTAAATCGTTGTGTAGATCATGAAGGTCAGATGGGTAATCAACATCAACGTCTAGAATGTATCCCACAGGATCGTCTTTCTTTAGTTTTTCTAGATCAACAGTATCTGGAGAAACCCACTGAAATCCACCATAAGGAAGGGAGTGGCACATAGCCCACCCGTATTGGTTGTTGGCATCATCATAGGTAATAAACTGCGATGGTTTCTCAGAATCATAGGTTTCCATGTATTTATTGTTAGCTTCAGCATACCGATGAGACACCTGGCATATGCCTCCACGTATTCCAGACTCGATTAAAAGAATCTGATCGTAATCCTGTAGCAATTCCAGTTCAATGCCTGTGTAAAGGAGCATTGCCTCGAAACTTAAACCAGGCGAAGTAAAGAAGTGTGCAGCATCCACTCGGTGTGTTTCTAGTGTTTTGTTTCTAAACGTTTCAAAGCTGTCTGCAAGAAGGAGTACATCTGATGTTAGGTAGAGGTCACTATATTCCCCTAGAGTTTTAATGTTGAAATGATTCCAGACATTTTTGGCATGTTCATAGTCTTCTTGACTAACATTTTCTTGACTTAATTTGTTAAAGAATGCCTCTTTTGGAGGTAAACACGTTTCACTTAACTTTTCCCATGAGTCAATGTAGTCATAACAAAATACCCCTTTACGAGTCATGAGCATTGCATTTTCTTTTCCAAAGTACTTGTCTGTTTCAGGGTATAATGTTAAGTTGGAAACTAAGTTTTCCAAACTACTCGGCATTAACCGAAACGTATCCACCAATCTAAGCTTAACATTTCCTACATATTTCGTAAAGGAAATGTACTTTTCTTTGGAGTTAGCGATAACATCCACTCTCTCAGTAGTACACCCCAATTGCTTTACAATGAAATTTGCGTCGTAGCCACTCATATTATGTAGAAACACAGGAACGGGGTTTCGTGTTTTACACCTCAAATTACAGTTATTGTGAGCACTTCCACGGTATTCCCCTGTAATATGGCAGTGGTCTCGAACTTTCCAGTCCTGTTGGGTAAATGGTTTTTGACACAAATAACAGGTTTCAGAACATTGGAACTCTGCTTCTTGAGCCTGAGTTAAGGCCTTTGGAACATTTAAGCTGTAAAGGCGATCAATTTCATTAGCTATTGAGATCAAACAGTCCATAAACTTTTCTGCAGCGTCAGGCCCACGATAAATAACAGGTTGGCTTGAAAGATTTGTCTTTATGTGTTCCACAGCAGGTGAGGGTTTAACGTATATACCAAAGCTCATAGGAACATGACTCTGGTATGGCACTGTATAACTTGCCTCAGGATTAGGTAGACATGTTTGATAGGGTAAGAGTATACTTTCAAAATCTGCATAGATAACGTAAGGTATTCTCAGCATTTTTTCAACATTTAAGAATTTGACAATGGGGTTTTTAATAGGCATTTCAACCCTAGCAATGTCATGCTGGACACACAAAGCTCTATGTTCTTTCATTTTTTCCATTCCTTGTTGTCCATATCGATTATCAAAGTGTGTAAAACACCGTTTACACGTATATATTTTATGTTCATGGCGGGTAATCTGATGTCTTACTAGTTTATCAAAATCTTTGATAAAGACGTAGTGGTTCTGGCCGGATGATGAACTTAGCAAAAGGAGGTCGCGATGGTCTTGCAGCTCTTGATCCACAACCTTTAGAGGGAACAATTTGTTGTCTTGTTCCAATCCAAATACATTAATGGATATATCGTTGGCTTTTTCAAATTTGGGAATGTCAGCTAGCGATGTAGGAAATGATATTACTGAAAAATCATACTTGTTTTCCAGATCCTTGTATTTACTAACGCGTTTAGCATCAGTTTTAACCAGTTTTGCTAAAATGGCATACATAAAACACCTCTCATCCTTAAAGTTTTGAGGATTAATGCAGGCTTTTCTTGCTTGTATAACTGCTGGTAATGGAATATATGTGCTGCCACGCAAGGGATTGTACTTATTTATTTTCAATCGTACTCCTTCCACTGCTAACAAAGCCCAATTACTGCCTTTTAGCTCAGATTCCTCCATTTCCGTAGTTAACTTTGTAAATTGTGTTTCCAAGAAACTACTTAAGTCAGTTTCCAAAAATAGGGCCTGATTTCGTGTTTTAAAAGCACGATCTGTAATTTCATTGGTAGATGTATGAATGAATCTACATTCAGCCACAAGATTAACTTTGATCGACTTGTGCATTGCTAGTTCTTTCTGCATAGCTTGCATTATTTGCTGTTTGGACTCTTTAAGGTATGAATTTAAATCCTTGCACGTATCGCAACGAATGAAATAGGATTTAAGTCGACCTTCAAAAGATGTCTCATATTCAATAAGTCCATTTTTGTCAGGGACCAATGACAGTAGGTAATGTTTTGTAGGCTCTGCTTTTTGTCTTTTAGCTGCCGACACAACATTACAACATTCTTCATGACGACGTCCATTGTAGGCATTGTTGAATGTACTACCACAGGTCTTGCACTCATGAAATTCACCACACGATACTTCATGTCGCTTCCTATGATAGTCTCGAAGAAAAGTCTTTCCACACTCTTTACACATATAGCTAGGAATGGCTTCTTCCATTATGAATGTTGATTTCTGCAAACAGCTGCTTACTGCGTATCACAGGGCTAGAGGTTGGTCGGTGAGACGGTCTTTCACGATGTGAACACCGTGAGAGGTAGTAGTCAACTGGTGATATTCTTGTTAAGGGTCCACTAATATACCCCTAGTCTAGACCAACAGCTCTTTACAGCGTATGACAAGGCTGTAGACTGGACAGTGAGACGGTCTTTCATGATGTGAACACTGTAACAAGTAGTAGTCAACTGATTATATACTTGCTAAGGGTTCTCTAATATACAATAGTCAAGACCAACAGCTACTTACTGTGTAGTACAAGGCTGTACAATAGTTGTTTTGACAGTCTTTCACGATGTGGTCACTGTGAATGGTGGTAGTCAACTGATGATATTCTTGATAAGGGTCCTCTAATGTACCCCTGGTTAAGGGTAACAGCTGTTCACTGCTTATGACAAGGCTAAAGACTGGTTGCTTCAACGGTCTTTCACAATGTAAACACTGTGACAGGTAGTAGTCAACTGAAAATATTCTTATGGCCTACTCAAGGTTATCAGGTACTTACTGCATATCAAAAGGCTGTACACTCATGTGTGTTAGGCACTCTTTCTTGCTAAGGACCCCAATATTCCCTACACAAGGCTATACATGTTAGTTCTAAACACTTAGTGGTTAATTGTATATTCAATTTTTGTACAAAGCTTACACAAGCACGTTTTTTATGAGGTAAAACTTTGTTAAATAGCTGCAAGCGACACGCAAAGTATGTTGCCGCTATCTAGCGGTGACTATGAGAACTACTTGACCGACCAGCATGCTACCTAGCGCTCCATTTCAATACTCGCTCACTGAACGAACAGCATACTATCTAGCGGTCGATATCAATACTCACTCAACTACCAGCCTGCTACCTATCGGTCAATATAACAACTCACTCAACTACCAACATGCTACATGGCTTTTTTGGTCAGTTTTTTGATGGCTTTTTTTGGTCAGTTTCTGTTGGCTTATGTTGGCTTTTATTGGCTTTTGTTGGCTTTTGTTGGCTTTTTGTTGGCTTTTTGTTGGCTTTTGTTGGCTTTTGTATTAGCTCTTTTATATTTGCTCTTGCTTGTGGGGGGGGGGGCTTATTTGGTCTTGGAAAGTATGTCAGTTCTTTTTTTATGGCTGTAAAATGCTTACAGCCATGTTTGTAAGCAGCAACAACAACAACAACACACAAAATTCCAAAAAAAATCGAAAGTACTCTAAGTTTTATCAATGACTCTCAACTCTTACACTTACCTCTATCCCATGCCTAGTCAAAAATAGTGTATTTTTCAAATTTTTCAAAAAATATTTGGAAAGTAGGCTATATCATTAAACTAAAAATCCTGAAAAGACATATGTTAACTCCAACACCTACCTCTATACCATTCTTAGTCCAAAAATAGTGTATTTTTCAAATTTTCCAAAAACAAATTTCCAAAAAGGGTTATATTTCCGAAATTAAAAAGTTAACAAAAATGTTTGTTTGACATAAATGAATGGCCTTTGCCTCCTCTACCACTGTACCAAGTCCCAGGTCTCCAGGACAAAAAAATAAAATTTTTAAAAAGGGTTTTATTTCCAAAATTAGGAATTTTACAAACACATTTGTCTGACGTAAATCAATGGCCTTTACCCCCTCTACCCCCCCACACTAAGTCACATGTCTCTAGGACAACAAAAATAAAATTTTGAAAATGGGCTTATATTTCCAAAATTAGGAATTTTACAAAAACGTTTGTCTGACGCAAATCAGTGGTCATTACCCCCTCTATCCCCATACCAAGTCTCAGGTCTCTAGGTCAACAAAAATAAAATTTTGAAAATGGGCTATATTTCCAAAATTAGGAATTCTACAAAAAAGTTTGTCTAACGTAAATCAATTGTCTTTACCCCCTCTATTCCCATACCAAGTCTCAGGTCTCTAGGTCAACAAAAATAAAATTTTGAAAAAATGGTCACTATTTTGGAAACTAGGAATTCTACGAAAAAGTTTGTTTAACATAAATGAAAGGTCTCTATCCCCTCTACCTGTAAACCAAGTCCCAGGTCTGTAGAACAAAAATGAAAAAAGTTCAACTGGGAAAGTAGGCGATTTTTCATAAAACCAAAAATTCTAAAAAGTGTTCTATGGGCTGAAAAGAATGGCCTCAATGTCTTTTATTTTTATAATAAAACTTTTTTATTTTTTACATTTTTTTGAAAAAAGTTCAATTTTGAAATTTTTATATTTTGGAAACTAACGAGTTAACAAAAAATTTTGTTTGACATAAATGACTGGCCCTGACCCCATCTACCACCAAAATAAATTTCAAGTCGCTATGACAAAAAATAACAGTAGTGGAGTAGTGGTGCTTCTAACTCCCCCCACCACCTCTCCCTCTGACGTCACATTTCGGGGTGGGGCCAGAAGCACCACTACTCCACTACTGTTATTTTTTGTCCCAGCGACTTGAAATTTATTTTGGTGGTAGATGGGGTCAGGGCCAGTCATTTATGTCAAACAAAATTTTTTGTTAACTCGTTAGTTTCCAAAATATAAAAATTTCAAAATTGAACTTTTTTCAAAAAAATGTAAAAAATAAAAAAGTTTTATTATAAAAATAAAAGACATTGAGGCCATTCTTTTCAGCCCATAGAACACTTTTTAGAATTTTTGGTTTTATGAAAAATCGCCTACTTTCCCAGTTGAACTTTTTTCATTTTTGTTCTACAGACCTGG
Source organism: Meconema thalassinum (assembly GCA_946902985.2). Taxonomy (NCBI): domain Eukaryota; kingdom Metazoa; phylum Arthropoda; class Insecta; order Orthoptera; family Tettigoniidae; genus Meconema; species Meconema thalassinum. The sequence continues at coordinate 41,203,952 of OX336389.2, forward strand.
GACTTGGTTAACAGGTAGAGGGGATAGAGACCTTTCATTTATGTTAAACAAACTTTTTCGTAGAATTCCTAGTTTCCAAAATAGTGACCATTTTTTCAAAATTTTATTTTTGTTGACCTAGAGACCTGAGACTTGGTATGGGAATAGAGGGGGTAAAGACAATTGATTTACGTTAGACAAACTTTTTTGTAGAATTCCTAATTTTGGAAATATAGCCCATTTTCAAAATTTTATTTTTGTTGACCTAGAGACCTGAGACTTGGTATGGGGATAGAGGGGGTAATGACCACTGATTTGCGTCAGACAAACGTTTTTGTAAAATTCCTAATTTTGGAAATATAAGCCCATTTTCAAAATTTTATTTTTGTTGTCCTAGAGACATGTGACTTAGTGTGGGGGGGTAGAGGGGGTAAAGGCCATTGATTTACGTCAGACAAATGTGTTTGTAAAATTCCTAATTTTGGAAATAAAACCCTTTTTAAAAATTTTATTTTTTTTGTCCTGGAGATCTGGGACTTGGTACAGTGGTAGAGGAGGCAAAGGCCATTCATTTATGTCAAACAAACATTTTTGTTAACTTTTTAATTTCGGAAATATAACCCTTTTTGGAAATTTGTTTTTGGAAAATTTGAAAAATACACTATTTTTGGACTAAGAATGGTATAGAGGTAGGTGTTGGAGTTAACATATGTCTTTTCAGGATTTTTAGTTTAATGATATAGCCTACTTTCCAAATATTTTTTGAAAAATTTGAAAAATACACTATTTTTGACTAGGCATGGGATAGAGGTAAGTGTAAGAGTTGAGAGTCATTGATAAAACTTAGAGTACTTTCGTTTTTTTTTGGAATTTTGTGTGTTGTTGTTGTTGTTGCTGCTTACAAACATGGCTGTAAGCATTTTACAGCCATAAAAAAAGAACTGACATACTTTCCAAGACCAAATAAGCCCCCCCCCCACAAGCAAGAGCAAATATAAAAGAGCTAATACAAAAGCCAACAAAAGCCAACAAAAAGCCAACAAAAAGCCAACAAAAGCCAACAAAAGCCAATAAAAGCCAACATAAGCCAACAGAAACTGACCAAAAAAAGCCATCAAAAAACTGACCAAAAAAGCCATGTAGCATGTTGGTAGTTGAGTGAGTTGTTATATTGACCGATAGGTAGCAGGCTGGTAGTTGAGTGAGTATTGATATCGACCGCTAGATAGTATGCTGTTCGTTCAGTGAGCGAGTATTGAAATGGAGCGCTAGGTAGCATGCTGGTCGGTCAAGTAGTTCTCATAGTCACCGCTAGATAGCGGCAACATACTTTGCGTGTCGCTTGCAGCTATTTAACAAAGTTTTACCTCATAAAAAACGTGCTTGTGTAAGCTTTGTACAAAAATTGAATATACAATTAACCACTAAGTGTTTAGAACTAACATGTATAGCCTTGTGTAGGGAATATTGGGGTCCTTAGCAAGAAAGAGTGCCTAACACACATGAGTGTACAGCCTTTTGATATGCAGTAAGTACCTGATAACCTTGAGTAGGCCATAAGAATATTTTCAGTTGACTACTACCTGTCACAGTGTTTACATTGTGAAAGACCGTTGAAGCAACCAGTCTTTAGCCTTGTCATAAGCAGTGAACAGCTGTTACCCTTAACCAGGGGTACATTAGAGGACCCTTATCAAGAATATCATCAGTTGACTACCACCATTCACAGTGACCACATCGTGAAAGACTGTCAAAACAACTATTGTACAGCCTTGTACTACACAGTAAGTAGCTGTTGGTCTTGACTATTGTATATTAGAGAACCCTTAGCAAGTATATAATCAGTTGACTACTACTTGTTACAGTGTTCACATCATGAAAGACCGTCTCACTGTCCAGTCTACAGCCTTGTCATACGCTGTAAAGAGCTGTTGGTCTAGACTAGGGGTATATTAGTGGACCCTTAACAAGAATATCACCAGTTGACTACTACCTCTCACGGTGTTCACATCGTGAAAGACCGTCTCACCGACCAACCTCTAGCCCTGTGATACGCAGTAAGCAGCTGTTTGCAGAAATCAACATTCATAATGGAAGAAGCCATTCCTAGCTATATGTGTAAAGAGTGTGGAAAGACTTTTCTTCGAGACTATCATAGGAAGCGACATGAAGTATCGTGTGGTGAATTTCATGAGTGCAAGACCTGTGGTAGTACATTCAACAATGCCTACAATGGACGTCGTCATGAAGAATGTTGTAATGTTGTGTCGGCAGCTAAAAGACAAAAAGCAGAGCCTACAAAACATTACCTACTGTCATTGGTCCCTGACAAAAATGGACTTATTGAATATGAGACATCTTTTGAAGGTCGACTTAAATCCTATTTCATTCGTTGCGATACGTGCAAGGATTTAAATTCATACCTTAAAGAGTCCAAACAGCAAATAATGCAAGCTATGCAGAAAGAACTAGCAATGCACAAGTCGATCAAAGTTAATCTTGTGGCTGAATGTAGATTCATTCATACATCTACCAATGAAATTACAGATCGTGCTTTTAAAACACGAAATCAGGCCCTATTTTTGGAAACTGACTTAAGTAGTTTCTTGGAAACACAATTTACAAAGTTAACTACGGAAATGGAGGAATCTGAGCTAAAAGGCAGTAATTGGGCTTTGTTAGCAGTGGAAGGAGTACGATTGAAAATAAATAAGTACAATCCCTTGCGTGGCAGCACATATATTCCATTACCAGCAGTTATACAAGCAAGAAAAGCCTGCATTAATCCTCAAAACTTTAAGGATGAGAGGTGTTTTATGTATGCCATTTTAGCAAAACTGGTTAAAACTGATGCTAAACGCGTTAGTAAATACAAGGATCTGGAAAACAAGTATGATTTTTCAGTAATATCATTTCCTACATCGCTAGCTGACATTCCCAAATTTGAAAAAGCCAACGATATATCCATTAATGTATTTGGATTGGAACAAGACAACAAATTGTTCCCTCTAAAGGTTGTGGATCAAGAGCTGCAAGACCATCGCGACCTCCTTTTGCTAAGTTCATCATCCGGCCAGAACCACTACGTCTTTATCAAAGATTTTGATAAACTAGTAAGACATCAGATTACCCGCCATGAACATAAAATATATACGTGTAAACGGTGTTTTACACACTTTGATAATCGATATGGACAACAAGGAATGGAAAAAATGAAAGAACATAGAGCTTTGTGTGTCCAGCATGACATTGCTAGGGTTGAAATGCCTATTAAAAACCCCATTGTCAAATTCTTAAATGTTGAAAAAATGCTGAGAATACCTTACGTTATCTATGCAGATTTTGAAAGTATACTCTTACCCTATCAAACATGTCTACCTAATCCTGAGGCAAGTTATACAGTGCCATACCAGAGTCATGTTCCTATGAGCTTTGGTATATACGTTAAACCCTCACCTGCTGTGGAACACATAAAGACAAATCTTTCAAGCCAACCTGTTATTTATCGTGGGCCTGACGCTGCAGAAAAGTTTATGGACTGTTTGATCTCAATAGCTAATGAAATTGATCGCCTTTACAGCTTAAATGTTCCAAAGGCCTTAACTCAGGCTCAAGAAGCAGAGTTCCAATGTTCTGAAACCTGTTATTTGTGTCAAAAACCATTTACCCAACAGGACTGGAAAGTTCGAGACCACTGCCATATTACAGGGGAATACCGTGGAAGTGCTCACAATAACTGTAATTTGAGGTGTAAAACACGAAACCCCGTTCCTGTGTTTCTACATAATATGAGTGGCTACGACGCAAATTTCATTGTAAAGCAATTGGGGTGTACTACTGAGAGAGTGGATGTTATCGCTAACTCCAAAGAAAAGTACATTTCCTTTACGAAATATGTAGGAAATGTTAAGCTTAGATTGGTGGATACGTTTCGGTTAATGCCGAGTAGTTTGGAAAACTTAGTTTCCAACTTAACATTATACCCTGAAACAGACAAGTACTTTGGAAAAGAAAATGCAATGCTCATGACTCGTAAAGGGGTATTTTGTTATGACTACATTGACTCATGGGAAAAGTTAAGTGAAACGTGTTTACCTCCAAAAGAGGCATTCTTTAACAAATTAAGTCAAGAAAATGTTAGTCAAGAAGACTATGAACATGCCAAAAATGTCTGGAATCATTTCAACATTAAAACTCTAGGGGAATATAGTGACCTCTACCTAACATCAGATGTACTCCTTCTTGCAGACAGCTTTGAAACGTTTAGAAACAAAACACTAGAAACACACCGAGTGGATGCTGCACACTTCTTTACTTCGCCTGGTTTAAGTTTCGAGGCAATGCTCCTTTACACAGGCATTGAACTGGAATTGCTACAGGATTACGATCAGATTCTTTTAATCGAGTCTGGAATACGTGGAGGCATATGCCAGGTGTCTCATCGGTATGCTGAAGCTAACAATAAATACATGGAAACCTATGATTCTGAGAAACCATCGCAGTTTATTACCTATGATGATGCCAACAACCAATACGGGTGGGCTATGTGCCACTCCCTTCCTTATGGTGGATTTCAGTGGGTTTCTCCAGATACTGTTGATCTAGAAAAACTAAAGAAAGACGATCCTGTGGGATACATTCTAGACGTTGATGTTGATTACCCATCTGACCTTCATGATCTACACAACGATTTACCTTTCCTACCAGAGTGTACACAACCTAACGATTCGTCTCTGAAAAAACTAATTCCTCATCTTGGAAATCGAAGGCGATATGTTGTTCACTACATGGCATTAAAACAGGCTTTAGATCATGGAATAAAATTGATAAAAATTCATCGTGTGTTAAAGTTTAAACAAAGACCTTGGTTAAAGGCATACGTTGATTTTAATAACAACCTTCGAAAACAAGCCAAAAATGATTTTGAGAAAAATCTGTACAAATTATTCAACAATGCCATTTTTGGGAAAACAATGGAAAATATCCGTAAAAGAATAGACATACGTCTTGTGACTGACAGCAAAAAGGCAGAAAAGCTAATAGCAAAGCCGACATTTATCGACAGAACAATTTATGGCCCTAACCTAGCTGCTTTCCACATGGCTAAACGTAACATTGTATTCAATAAGCCTATATATATTGGAATGTGTATACTGGATATTTCAAAAACTCTCATGTATTCCCACCACTATGATGTCCTGCTACCTTATTATGGCATGGACAATCTTAAACTCATGTATATGGATACTGACTCGTTCATATATTTGGTTAACACCCCAGATGTATATCAAGACAAGTTGGATTTCCTACAACACCTGGACACATCAGATTATCCTACTAATCACATATGTTACTCTACATCAAACAAGAAAACGTTGGGGAAATTTAAAGACGAGGCTTGTGGACAAATTATAAAAGCATTTGTTGGACTTAGAGCTAAAATGTATGCTTTAGACATAAATGGTAAAGAAATCAAAAAGATTAAAGGTATTAGCAGAGGTGTTGTCAAAAATTGTATAAGCTTTCAAGATTATAAGGATTGTGTCATGAAAAACAATGTAAAAAGAATACCCATGAACATTATCGCTTCTAAACAACATGACATATCATCTATAAGGCTAAACAAAATTGCTTTGTGTCCTGGTGATGATAAAAGAGTGATTGATGCTAATGGTATAGGTACACATGCCTATGGTCATTACTCAATCATTGACCATGCTTAAAGAGTTAAGTTATGAATATCAAAATCTTCTGCCTGCAACTAGCAAATACATAAAACAAAACAATTTAGGAAATAAAACAATAGCACTACAAAAATAAAAAAATTGTATTCATAATCAAAAATAAATAAAATAGAAAACAAAATAAAAACAACTGTACAATTTATAACAAAAAATAGACTATATATAAAAATGTATTTAAGTGTAAATAGTGTACATTTATTTCAAATAAAAAATATTGTATGGACACTGCTTGTACATTTTTAATTACTACCCACCTCTCTCCACTCCTAATGCAAAATGAACATGTAAAACACGAATTGGAAAATCCATGTTTCCATATTGACAAAATAGAAAAAACATTGAACTAAAATTTTAAAAACTGTAAATGGGAATTTGGTAAATTGACAAATGTGTAAACAACAAAATGCAAAATCCATGTTTCCATATCATGAAATTGAAAAACTTTAAATTGACATTAAAAAAAAAAATGGGAAATTGGAAAATTGACAAATGTGTAAACAACAAAATGCAAAATCCATGTTTCCATATTATGAAATTTAAAAAAAACTTAAAACTGACATTTAAAAAAACTGAAAATGGGAAATTGGAAAATTGACAAATGAGTAAACAACAAAATGAAAAAAAAAACGGTTGGGTAGTGATCATGTTGTACAGTAGCCAATAAGACTAGCATAAGGAGAGTTGCATGTGTCCTTATATACTTTGTGTATGTGCATTAGCCCTTTGGATTAGCTTAAGTTAGGTTTGGTAAAGTTAGGTTTAGTGAGGTTAGGTAAGTGACTTTTTTCGGAAAATGGAAATTGTAAAATCTAAAATCAAAAAATATTAAATTTAAAATGTAAAATAAAAAAATAAAAAACTGAAATACAAAAAATCAAAAAAAGTGAAATCTAAAAAAGTAAAATGAAAAAATCAAAAATCTATAATGTTAAAATGTAAAATGTTAAAATGTAAAATCTAAAATCTTAAAATGAGGTTTCTGGGGGTTAGGTTAGGTTAGGTTAGGTTAGGTTATAACTAAGTTTATTATTTGTGCTCTCTCATTTGTTCTTACTTTCTTGCATACACTATTTGATATCACTTTTTGCTGTCACTTTTTGCTCTTATATTTGCACTTACTTTGAAGTTAGGTTAGGTGAAATTAGGTGAGGAAATGCTTGGTTAGGTTAGGTTAGGTTAGGTTAGGGTAGGTTATAACTAAGTTTATTATTTGTGTTCTTACATTTGCTCTTAATTTTTTCATTACAATTTTTGCTCTCACTTTTTTTGCTTGCACTTTGAAGTTAGGTTAGGTTAGGTTAGGTTAAGTTGGGTTAGGTTAGGTTAGGTTAAGTTAGTTTAGGTTAGGTTAGGTTAGGTTAGGTGTGGTTAGGTTATAACTAAGTTTATTATTTGTGCTCTCACATTTGCTCTCACTTTTTGCTAATTTTTTTTCGCTTGCAATTTTAAATTAGGTAGGTTACGTTAGGTTAGGTTAGGATAGGTTAGGTGAGGTTAGGTTAGGTGAAGTTAGGTTAGGTTATAACTTAGGTTATTATGTGTGCTCTGACATTTACTCTCATATTTGCTCTGACTTTGAAGTTAGGTTAGGTTAGGTTAGGTTAGGTTAGGTGAAGTTGGGTTAGGCAGAATGGTTGAGGTATGAATCAAAAGCCAGATCCTGTCAGTTTTGCCTCACAAGGCTGAGTGTACCCCGTTCCACTCATGAGACCAGAAATTAAATTTCTTGGCAGAGCCGGGATTCGAACCTCAGGAATGACCGCCAAGAATGCTAGCCACTACACCAAGAAGTGGACAATATAAGGCTGGTCTTGATTGTACACGATCAATCAATAATTACCTAAAAATAATAATAATAATAATAATAATAAATATTCCATTTAGCAACTACACGGCCGACCTCTCTCTGTAACGTCATTAACGGTCTCAGGGCGTGGCGGCCATCTTGCCCATTAGCCCCTGCCCCAGCTATGACTGACCCCTCCATAAGAATAACATAGGGCGGTTGCGCGCGGCAGCCATCTTGCCCATTAGCCCCTGCCCCAGAACCGCCCTTTATATCCTACTCATGGTAATGGCTTTAATGGATCCGTGAAATTATTGAGTTTATGTAATCTACTTTAGGGATATCGGAAGGAATAGTAGGAGTGCTTGTACTAATACGTGACCATTTAACTTCTCGATCATAAACCACGGGACATGCTTTTTACGAGGAATCCAAGCCACCAGACGTGTCATTTCACCTCGGAATTCCCATAAGCATTAACCGGGAATCGAACCGGACCATCCTTGGTGCGAGGCAAGCAGCTTGACCGCTGCGCCATCACAGCCCGATAAAACCGCAGAGATACGATTACTAAATGGCCGCCACAATTTAACCAATTGAGTGACATCGGTTTTCTTGTATACTCATGGTACGGCCAACATGTACCATTATGGGCGTATGTTCTCTCAAAAATGTACTGTGCCCCACCCTTGTTTCAGAGTGCGAACTGCCACTGCCCTCGACCCGCCGTCTCATCGAAATAGCGAATACTGTATTGGTCTATCACCACCGTGGCCAGTAATAGCCTCGTTGAAACACGTGCCCAATGGTATCGTCTCTTTCTATCTACAACCAATCTTCATGAACATTTTAGACAGATTTAAAAAAAGTTTTAAAAACTAAAATGTTTTCAACAAAAGTGTCGTTAGACCCTTTCGCATTTTTTTAAACATAAATACTATATTCGAAAGGGGGAGTAGTGTGGTAGGGGTGGGGGTGGGGGGGACGTCACCCCGAGTCCTACGACCCCTCGTATACGTCTCTGGCGTTATTAGTTTGTGAGATATAACAGAAAGTCTAAAATCACAGTTTTACGCCAAAAAATTCTGTTTCCCTCATTCTCAAAAACTTTAACCTATTACCAAAATAAAGAGGGGTTCGAGACAAGCCATTTGACACGTCATAGCACCAAATCCGACCATACATTCGTGAGATATCGGAAAAAGTCTAAAATCACGTTTTTACCCCAAAAACATGATTCCAGCATTCTCAAAAATTTAACATATTAATAACATATATAGGGCTTCGAGACAAGCGATTTGACACGTCACACGCCAAATACGACCTTGCGTTTGAGAGATATCGGCAAACTCCGTAGGAAAGTAGGCAACTATCTGGCTCTCTCCTCACCACCAAAACCCCTTCTTATAAATCATTTTTTCAAAGAGCTCGCCCTCTTACAAAAATCCCAAGTGCGCGTGCGTACAAAACAAAAACAAAAATGTTGATTCATAGCGACATCCAGCAAAACGCATGCGCTATATAAGCAACAACGTTTAAGTTCATTTTAGCAGCGCACCTTATACATGTCGCATTTGAAAAGAGACTTTCACTAAAAAATTACAATTTCACCCCCTAGTAGGGGTAGGTTTTATTTAGGGGTTGAAATGAGTGATCCATTGGAAAGAGGGTGTCAGCCCGAGTCCAATGACACCTCATTTGTCAAAATCGGACCATGCGTTCGAGAGATATTGACAAATATTACGTGGCTGAGGCTTAGTAGTAAGGGCATGTATGTTCTGGAGTGGGGCAGAATTGGCATCACTCTCCTACTACCACCTAACACAGTCTTCCTAATTGATAGAGCTACAGTTTTACAATGACATGCAATTTTTTAACGTTATTAGAGTTCAATTTTTAACTTAAAATATGAAGAGAAATTGAAAATCCCTTTTCGCTCTCTGGGATGGACACCATCCTGGAGTCCTAATGGGCAAGGCGCCACTGTTCTGCTCTCTCTGAAGAGCAAAGTCTTCTACCGGCAAATCATCACATAACAACAGCTATTTTGAGATACGAGATGTAAGACCGAAACAGATTGATTGTTATATTAAGATCTCCCTAATAACGTCATTATTTAAGTTCTCATAACATTTCCTTAAATTAGATGTCAATATATCAAGGCTCGTATATAGATATACCGTGCAAAGCTTCACAGCACTCAGATCAAAAGTCGCGAGAAAAATCGATTTAAATATATTTAAATTTCGCGTCGCAACCATGCTGGTTCTGTGCTCACCAGATTATTGAAAGTACTACATGTGATTTTATGGTAATAGCCTCTATCAATATACACAATTTCAGTTTGGTTGCTGTAATAGATTCGTAGATATTCAGAACCGTCTAAATTATTCGGATGGTTGCCAGGTTGGATTGTTATGTATGTAGACCATATAGTTATTTACCATTAGATGAAGATTATTGCGTGGTTTCATTATTCAAACGTACACTTCGTTCGCATGATTAGGACACAAAAAATGAAAATTAATTTTAAAATTTCGCACAGCCACCATCTTGAGATTATGAAAACAATTTTATATAATTCGATGCCAGTAGATTGAAATTTATATAAACACTTACCGTACTAAGTTGCACTGCACTCGGATGATCAAATTGCGAGTAAAGTCCATTTAAATATTTTATTTTCGCTTGGCCGCCATGTTGATTTTGTAGTTGATATTTTTTGAAAGTCACATAGGTGAACGTTTAGTAGTACCATTCATCTTCGTACAAAATTTCTGGGTATAGCTGTTATGGTTGTGGAGACATCAAATGCTAGTAAATTATTTCGCGTGGCTGCCATGTTGGATTTGTGAAAAGTATTAAAATTTTAAAGGTACGGTCGAGGTTGGACAAGGTTGAAGTATGCGCTTACTGTGCCCGTTTACCCGAAGATAAACGGCCACATATGCGAGCGCCTTGATCACAGTTGAACACAAGACTCGGAAAATCTCAGGCGTTAACGGGTAAGGGCTAGGAGGTTCAGAACTGTGTCCAAGACTCGCGCCTCAATATAGCAAGGATAAAATACACACAAAATTTTCATAAAACACTCACCACTTTTATTGAATAAAATCAAAGAAATCATGTCAGCAGTAGAAAACACTTCCTACCCAAATCTACAGTGTATAATATTATCAGTCTCTCGCCCTGAGATCCCTGATGAAAAAGAAATAAATCAATCTAAACGCACTTCCTATCAAATGTCTGACTATTTAGGCATGTCCACATTTATGAAAATATCTACACTTTTTACCACTTTTTATTTTCCACACGAGGCACTATTTCATTTCACTAGAAAATACTTGAATAATGGCTCATTATCCACAAAAATATCATGGTTTATCTATTAATAAATGATTAGCTATTTATCAAAAATCTTGTTGCAAAAATTATTTATACAAAAATCACCAGCATGTTGAAAATTAAGGATTCGATCAGATCCTAATGTAATAATTTATCCTCGTAATTTTCAGATTAACAGCGAGACGTGTTCTGAATTTGACTACGTCAGATGCCATTTGATTATACAAGAAATAAATTAATCCCTTTGTATTTCCGATCTATTGTGACCTCCACATACTTAAGTATTCAGAAAAAAAATGAATCTTCACTGTGTGTCCCACATATTCATTATTACAAAAACCACTACTCCACAAATTATGGTGCATTCAAACTCCACTGGCTGATGCCCAAATATCACATTATTTATCGGTGCAATGTCCACGACATGCCCATTATAAAACTGAATGCTAAATTCAAAAATTACTCATTTGTCACGATGTGATTTGTCATTCCATTCCGACATCAACTGAGATCTTAACTTTCATTTGTAAAAAGAAAAAAACATCTATAATCAATTCAGACCTCAACTCTCTTTAGGTGTTGCAAAAGTATTATCTCCTATTCAACTCGGAATTGTTATTATCTGGTCTGAGCTATTCATCAGTAAATAAATAAAATCTACGACTGATTCAATCAACAATTATCGTGATCACACTTAATGATTTCTCCTAATTTATTATTATTATCATTAACTCTATTTGCAGTAATAATTTATAACTGAGAGTCATTTACCATTTTTATTATTATCATTCTTTGCATCCAACTGCCTGATATTTATTCACTCACAAAACATCCACATGTGGAATATCCACTCAGGAATAACCAAAATTTTCCTATCACTATAACGAATCAAAGAAGCTCCACACAAAGTTTCAAAAGTGAAATATGAAAAACTGTTTACTGGCAAACCCTGCCTGTCCTAACTCATGCAAACCATGAAGAAAAATAATACTAGCATACACTGACCTAAGAATTTCGGATAATACACATGACTAGAATACAGCATGACTACAAAAATATGTAGAGATCTTACTTCATATCTTCCACGATGTGATTTTGTATTGGCCGCCAGATAGTGAAAATCGCAGTAAAATAGCTCCCCCATGCGGCGGAAGTATGTCCACACCGGTCTCTCGCCTTAGACTGCACGTCGGCGACTTCGGGTAAAGCTCCATCTTCCTGATGCTCCATCGTGATGTTCGGGAACCCTCCTCCGGCTTTCCACATGGGCTGGTATCGATGATGTCCTTTCCACATTTCCTTGGATCTAACCCATCCTTGTTTTTTTAGTGCATGGTCATTGTATCACAAAGTCCCAATATGCAACTCTAAAAATGACCACGATGTTCCGCACACATGTTTTTAGAGTGTCCTTCACTGTCTTTGCACCATTTGGTTACTCGTTCCATTTGATACTTATATTTCCCACACTTCATTAAGCACGCTATGCTTATAGTGGCACACACAATTTCCATGTCCTTCACTCACGGCTAATGGTTGCATGACCAGTTAACACTTGTGCAAAGCCCTCTCATATATGACCAAAGTTTACTGAAGAGCATTTCGACTTTTATCTGCTTGATTACCGGGTGGCTAAATTTAAAGTGTTGGGGCCTGATATCCCCAACCTCACAATTCATATACAACTATGCGGCAATACGTTGAATTTATTTCTTCACTGAATAGCTGCACGCACATTCCTCTCACTATCTCCACATACAAACGTGATGCATTGTTCCAAAACGAAGTCCCTGGCCCATTTCTAGTGGCTATCACTTCTGACATAACAGTTCACCAAAAATAATAAAGTTTGTTAAACTCACTTTGGTTTGAAGTATCTCTAAGTCCATCACTCCACCAGCAATACGGTTGTAGTTTAACACTTAGAAAAGTTTTCCCTGCCAACCAGAACTTTCCTGATCCGTGCACCTCGGCAACCCGCAATGTTCGCGGCGATGACGTTTCACTCGCATAGAGACTGCTGTCTATAATCACTGTCGTGCACTTTCATACCCTCGCTTTACACTTGTCGCTGCTGTGGTCTGCTCCCTGCATCTTATACTGTATACTGCTCAGGCACGTCACGTGAACCGGCAGTGATGTCATGCTATAAACTTCCTTCGTTCATATCTCCTGAATGCGAAATGCTATTATCCTAATTCTTGCAATAATATCAGTGTAAATTCAGAGGCTACTCCGTGATATAACATATTTCTTTCTTGCTTAAAGAAAAAGGTAGCTCACAACGTTCCAGCACCTTCGGCTACTTCTCATTCGCCACGCCAGCGCGTGTGCTCCTCGCATTGGCTCTCCTTCCGTGAGCGCTATTTCAAACCTTATTTCCAACTCGGATGACGACATGAGGCCTCTGGACCACAGGTAAATTACCAAGTTTCATTAAAATCGCATCGGGAGTTCAGACTTTATTAGTGGGATACCCATACGCGGACAAATGGTGATCTCATAAGACTATTTTTTCATACGGTAAATGAAAAAAGGCTAAAAGTAACGCGCGGAACTTTTGGACTTGCGGTCTTCCCAGCAAGAAATAGAGACACTGATCAGATCTGGAGAGTATAATGCTAATAGTACCGGTTCTTTTATCTGTCACTTCTAACGGACTTACTCATATCAAACATAGTTTTATTGATGTCTTGTTAGAAGCTACATGACATATTGTCATCATCATCATCAATCATAAAAATTTATGGAAGACAGTTTTCGTTTGTGTTACAATTTGGATAACGTTTTAAAATTTCGCACAGCCGCCGTCTTGAGATTATGAAAATAATGAATTGAATTGAATTTCAACAGGAAATAAAACCCGAGTTGATATTTCAATACATTTTCCGTTGAAGAATGAGCTACGTGCCGATATTATGTTACTGCATTGTAATTTCTATGTTGTTAATTTATTTTAGAGACTTGGGACATCTGATCACCAGCCCTGTGCTGTGCTCCTGTGGTGATGAGAGATACGACTGCCTTGTTGACAGCCACAACGGTGGTCCCCTTTTTCCGCATACCATCCACTTCGTTACGTAGTGGCTAGCACTCTTGGCTGTCACCGCGGAGGACCGGCTTTACCAAGGAATTTAATTCTGTTTAGAGGGCTGGAACAGAGCACACTCAGACCCGAGAGGCGGGTACGATTCCCACCTCAGTCAGCCTGGAAAATGGTTTTGCGTGGTTTCCTACATCTACTGGAGACGAATGCTGGGATGGTTCCTAAATTAAGACCACGGCTGCCTCCTTCCCAATCCTCATCTGAATTACCAATACACACACAAATACGGCAGTAACACAGGTTATCAGACAAATTCCTCACACACCCAAGTACTCGGGGATACAGGCCACGATGTCGCAAAGCCTCTAAACTTTTGATCGCGGAGTAACTTTGGGTAGCTCGTAGCCACACACTGGAATGGCAAGTTGGCAACCCTGAGTTGCGTGCGGTTACCGGCAGTGGCAGAGTGAGGTTACGTCTGTGTTGTGTGTGTTCAGTTCATGCGTGCACGTTGTTTAGGCTCTTTCCTTGTGTGTTGTTAGAATGGCTAGTTAGTAGGGGGGCAAGGCGGGTTCTGCTTCACCAATTTTATTTGTAGCCGCCTGTACATGTTAAATAATTAATATCTGGTGAACCCATGGTCGGATGTTGACAAATGAGGTGTCGTTGTACTCGAGCTGACGTCCTCTTTCCTATGGATCACTCGTCAAATTTTGAAGAAAGAAAAAAAAATATAGAAAATTTTTGTGATAGAAAGTAGGCGATAGTTTGAAAACCAAACATGATAGAACGTTGTGCCATAGTTGAAACGAATGGTCTCTATGACCTTTATTTTTTTTATAATAAAACTTTTTTATTTTATGAGATTTTTTGAAAACACTTAAATTTTGAAATTTTTAAATTTTGGAAACTAAAGAGTTTACAAAAAAATTTGTTTGACGTAAATAAATGGCCCTGACCCCCTCTACCCCCAAAATAAATTTCAAGTCTCTAGGACTAAAACTGTGCAATAGTGCTAGAATGGGGGTTCTGAGTCGCCCCCTACTTTCATATAAACTTTGGCCGATATCTCTCGAACGCGTGGTCGGATTTTAACGAATGAGGTATTGTTGGCGTTGGGATGACGTTCTCTTGGCTAAGCATGTGTGCTTGTATTTTTTTTTAAAATTGAAAATTTTTGTATTTTTGGATTGGCGCTATTTTGGAAACGGTGAATTTTGAAAAAAAAAACGTTTGTTTGACGTTAATGAAAGGTGGGTATGCCCTCTAGGCGGGCAGCAAGTTTCAAGGGTGTAGGAGGAAAAAGAAAATGATAGCCTACTTTCTCGCAAATATTGGAGATCATTGGCGAACGGATGGTTGGATTTTAACAAATGAGGTGTCGTTGGAGTCGAGCTGTCGTCCTCTTTCCTGTGGACCACACGTTATATTTTTCAATTTTTTTTTTGAAAAATTTTGTTTTTAAAGTAGGCGATAGTTTGAAAACCAAACATGATAGAATGTTGTGCCATAGTTCAAACCAATGGCCTCTATGACCTTTATTTTTTGTAATAAAAGTTTTTTATATTTTGAGATTTTTTGAAAATCCTTAAATTTTGAATTTTTACTATTTTGGAAACTAACACGTCGAAAAAAAATTTTGTTTGACATAAATGAAAGGTCCCTACCCCCTCTACCACGAAAATAAATGTCAAGTCTCTAGAACAAAAAAAACTATGCATTTTAACTATTTTTTAAATTATTTTTTAAATTAAAGCGTGTTTGTAGACAGAGAGCCGGTAGCGCTTGACGTATGTTACAACGAGGCTATGATTGGCAATGGTGGATATGGGAAATGACTATTTCGACGGGGGAGATGTATGGAAAAACGAGGAGTCGCTTTTCGATATTTATATTTTTCCTATGACGAACGACTGAAGGCGAATATTTCGAAAATCCCTCATGACGATCTTTAAACATGTTGGTAAACACTGACAAGTAACCAGACAAAATTCATAATGGTATGAGGGGAAGTTGTTAACAACAGAACTTGTTTTTTTCTATGTCTGACTGGCAGCCAGAACGGGAAAACAGAATATCTGCTCGAGAGGCCAGCTTGGAGCCTGGCTAGTTGGCTAAGAGAATGGAATGTGGGTGAGAGCTGACAACATTGGTGTAAAATGATAACAGGTTGGTACCATGTGGCAACTCTGTAAAAAGGTGATAATGGCTAGCCAGGCGAGCAGCAGCAGCAGCAGGTAGGGGCCCCGCAGAGAGGATAGGGGAAAGAGGGAAGTGTGAAAACAAAGAGAGAACAGGAAATCACGTGACCACAGTAGAGTGGTGAGGGAGCGGGGGCCAGAGAGCCGGAGGAGAGGTGAGGGGAGGAGTGGGAGAACCCATGACAGCCAATAGCTGAACGAGTTGTATGTCATTATGGAGTGAAGGAGTGAGACGCGGGTGTAGAGAGAGAAAGAGAAACATGTATGGACATGCATGAAGCGTGGAGCGCCGTACACAGAGCTCTCGTACAACACGATTCCATAAAAAAGTGCACAGGTTCATACAACATGTAATTTATTGATCCAAGAATTAAACGTTAAGTTAAATCCTAACCATTCGATATATAGTTTATTTCCTTTTTGTTTCAACACTTTTTCCACGAGGTAATGTTTCGGAAACGCTGTTTTTTTTAAGTTTGGAGATAAAATCTACCTTTTATGGGTTGATGGTTGAGGTCTTGGAGTAAATAGGTGACTGGACTGTCCAAGTTGACTTGACGAATTCGAAATAGTTCAGTCCCCCACTGAGGCGTGTAGCCCTTATTGAAGGCAGACTTAAATTTGTTCACACGAACAAAATCCCCAATTTTCAGTCGGTGACGTTTAGGATCTGCTGTTTTATGGGGTTAAACAGTTTATCCAGTCGCTGAACATTTTTGGTTACGAGACGTCGCTTGGTTCCAGTGGTTCTATGTTTGCTGTCGTTGTAACGTGACACTAGCTCATGTAACATGTCCAACCAGCGATACGTGCCCTGAGCGGTAAACGCTTTCCACATATGGGTTTTCAATGTTCGGTTAAACCGTTCGACCACACTGGCTTTGAGATTGCTGTATGTGGTGTAATGGTGAATATCCTTAGATTTGAGAAAACTGGAGAAATCCTTGTTGAAAAAATCTTTCCCCTGGTCGGTTTGTAGCAACGGAGGTTGACGTTTGGAGTGTTGAATAATATGTTGAAAGGCCTTGGTGACCAGTGGACCAGACTTGCGACGCACAGGTTCAATAAAGGCAATTTTGGAATAGACATCAATGACGGTCAACATATAGCGTACACCATCGTTAAGGCCAGCATAGGGTATCATTTCAACCAAGTCAGCCTGCCAAAGTTCATCCACACCCCGTGAAATCACCTTGAGTCGCGGGTAGTGACGCCTAGCTGGGCGATGCAACTCGTGAGCAATACCCATTTTAATGGGTGAGGGCTTAAACAATAATTTTGGCATTTCGAAGTTCTTGTTCAATTTCTTGAATTTCCCAATCGTAGCCGGTATGGCCGGCTTGACGTGAAGCATGCAACAACTGTAGCCGCTGGACGAGCTTATTGGGATTGTGCCAGTAGGTAACATCCACAAGGGGTTTTAATGGTTTAAATGTCACTCCCGAAGCGGACACTTTACGACGATTACTTTGACTGGTGGGAAACATTTTTGCAATGATGGTTTTATATTTTTGAGATATATTGGCATTCACTTGTTGAGCTGGATCATACTGTCTTTTGTGGGCATGGGTTTCCAATAAAATGGATTTATATTTGCCAAGGTCCTCTGACGTATAATCATGGAATGAGGGTGTTCGAGAAAAGAGCAGCTTTAACAGTCCTGGCGTCAATTTATAGTTGATGTTCTTAATGACAGCTTTAGTACGAGCAAATTTAATGGATGAATCCCCAATTTTAAAACTATCATCCTCATAGCGAACACCATACGTGGTATCTGTGTTTCCAATAAATAGATCAGTGAGATAGGGTTATAGTGTTGATCCATAATACTTTATTAAAATGTTTTTCAGTTGAGCTTTAATTTGAGGAGTGGCCAAGACTTGTGAAAACGGAGACGATCTGGAAGGGCAAGGTGTTTCGACCATGGCCAAGGATTACTTTTTTCTCAAAAACTCTGCAAGGGGTGCGGTCATTTTTTGAGGCGTAAACACTTGTTCTTCGTCATCCTCAACTTCGCTAACACTAGTCAAATCTTCCTGTTCATGTTCCCCTTCCTCTTCCTCAGAGTTCTCGTGCAGCGTCTGCGTGGATTGTGAAACGGTGGGTAGCGTTTCAGATGGCTTGAATGAGGGTTTCAACATGGCTTTTAGCGGAGGTGCTAAATGATGTTGAATAAACAAAGCATGATCTGCACGTGATTGTTTCAATTGACGAAACTTCTGGCGAATAGCATTTTTTGCTCTAATAATATGCTTTTTCAGTTGACTCTCTGCTAACGACATGGTGTCTTGACAAATGACATGAGAGGGAATGAGACAGGGTCTTAAATAGCAATAAAATGATCAAGCCCTAAGCGATATCGTCCTTGGTTGAGTTCACTTTGTTTATCAATCACTAAACAGGCATGACGTTGAGTGTTCCAGCACTTGCCACACAATTCAGTGAACATTTGAAAGGTCATATACGGATTCACATGTTCATTATAAATGTGACGACTGTTCCTCTCGTCCTGGCGAAATAAAACAATGACATTGGCATTGTCACGAATCAACTGTTTGGACATTTTAGAATACGTTTGTCCAAGATAAAGGCAATCAATATGTTTGTGTCGACCCATGCTGAAATAGCTTTGAATAATGCCTTGACGTTCAGTGGATACATCATCGAAAATCATGAGTGAATCAGGCTTTACCTCATCCGGTGAAATAACATTTTCTTGAGTGGAAAATGTGAAATAACCCATATTTTCTTTTTGTAATCCAGACATGACTTGATCCAGAAACACGTAGAGGGGTTGGTAGAGAGATTTTGCAAAAATATAAATATTTTGAAAACGCAGACCATTGGGTGCTGTGATGAGCGTTAATAAAAGATTGGTCTTTCCACGGCCGGAAGGTCCCACAATGATGCAGCGAATGGAAGATGGAAACAGTGAACCATGGCGTTGTTCACGTGATGTGGGACAGAGATGGGAAACCATGTCCCCCACGGGGAATGACACTTGCTGCTTAATAATCTTCATATCAACTAAGGCTTAGACAGGCTAGCAGGCTGTCTATATACAGGACACCGAGCCTTGTCATAGAAACAGTAGACTGGTACTTCAGGTTGGCGATGGATGTCTTTGGCCGTGCGTTGATGGCCAAAGCTAGGTCTCTCCCCATACATGATCCTAAACAAGAAACAGATCCTAATAAACACTATGTGGATAGGTCAGTAGTGCCGCGCACTAAACAGGGAGATTATGACTTTAAGGGAAAGCGGTTAACCCATGTAAAACATCCTCAAATGTCTACAGACGTTACTACAAAAAAGTATGTGGATAACAAAGTATATGAGTTTTATGACAAAGTGCCTCAGCTTACGGTGAATGGCTATAGCGCTAATCACCATCGGATTATTCACGTGGAAGACCCGCAAGACGAAGACGATGTCTGTACCAAGCGTAACGTGACCTATGAAATGAAAAGGCTTTATAAATTTATCCCATCTGTTTTTAGTGTATCTGACAAATGAAAAACCTGTGAATGACAGAAACCATTTACCGCTAGTCCATGATCAATACTTGACCTATGTGCTTGCTTCGGGTTTAAGCCATTATCGATTACACTATGATGGAACCATTCACATCAAATACGCCATACCTGATGAGAACCATTTAAAAATACAGATAAACGATCATAGGATGTTGGTCCATAACCATGAAATGGTCAATGCAGGAGACGAATTATCCTTTCATCTCATGTTGACATGGGATGAAAAGCAAGCGGGAAAAACCATAAACGATTTCCCACTTTATGTGGAATTGGAATATACAGCCATGGAATAACAATCTGACGTTAGTTGTGATTTAAACTTTCTTGTGAAAGGTTGTTGGTCATTATCATCATGGTGAAACAAAGGTACGTGGTGAGAAAGACCAAAAAAAGGACTTTGTCTTTCGCAAAGCCTGGGCTTAAGACATTCATGGACAAATTCTTGCGAAAGAAAAAAAATGTGTTGACCATAAGGAAAGTCCTTCGAGCAGCACAGAGACGTGTTATTCCAAAACGTCAGCGACAGGGTTCAAACCAAGGGCGAGTGATTCCCGTCCCCGAACGAGCTGGATTTTTACCTGCTTTATTTGCTGGTCTGGCTGCTCTGGATTCACTTTTGGGCGGTGCCAGTGCAGTGGCGAAAACCATTAAAGCCGCGCTGCAGGGCAAGCAACAACCAAAAGAAAGTCAGCGACATAATGAAACGATGGAAGCGATTGCTATGGGGGCTAGAAATGCCAATTTAAAGCCATCTTTTTATCAACAAGGATTTGGGATTTCACCGTTTCGAAATATAAAAAAAATAACCTCAGCCATAGCAAGACATGCCCCGACGCATCAACAAGTGGAAAGCTATACTAAACAACTAAATCTTTCTAATTTTCGAGGTGTGTTTATGCGAAACCAATTACCCCCACGACCCTGGAAAGAGGAATGTGCTGTTGTCAATTTGGATGATCACCGAGGACCAGGAACGCATAATGTAGCCTATGTCAAAGAGGGATCCACCGTATGGTACTTTGACAGTTTTGGGAATTTGCCCCCGCCCATGGAACTAGTGACCTATTTTGGAAACAGGATCAAGATATATTATAATGTGAAACGTGAGCAAACGTTTAACAGCCAACAGTGTGGACGTTTGTGTTTATTTTTTTAATATAAGACGCAGCATAAGCAAAAACGTCAACAGTATGTCGGCAGAAAGTAAAACGTAAAGTAAAAAGTAAAAAGTAAAACTGCATGGACGTGGACCTGAAGTCAGCCTAGACTTTTACCCGCCAATCGAATTGAGTGAAAACCTCTATGGTTTGGGACTTGTTTCTCTTGAAACGTACAATCGAATATACAACATACGTGAAAATGTGAACAACAAGTTTTACTATGATAATTCTCTGCTCATCCTGAACTCTGGTGGATACACGATCGATGACATTTATGAACACATTTATGTGGTGTTGATCAATGAATATGGTTTAAAGTCATTTATCGATGGAACGCGCAAGTTTGAACTTGTAGGAAATACCAACACTCATCGCTGCAGTATTTTCTCCACATTCAAAATTGACTTTAAAACACGTCCCGATTCCATTGGTCCATTACTAGGATTTAAACCACGTGTGTTGGAGCCCAACAAAAACATGAATCGGACCATGAAGTGAAATTCATTGAGGACCATCATGTGTCGGTGACGTGTAATATTATTAGCCAAGTGTACACCAATCAAGAACAATCGCATTCGCTTTATGACTTTATAGTGACATCGACCAATGGCTATATTATTCGCGAAAACCCTCCAGTGGTGTTTTTTCATTCTGTGGCTCTCGATAGTATTAGTAATATAACATTAAGACTGATCAATAGAGAGCAACAACTCATTGATCTAGATTCTACCACACCAGTGACTTACAAGTTGGTGCTAAAGCCACTATGAAGTTTGCGTATAAAGCAACAACACCGTCTAGGAATGGTGTTAGTTGTTTGCCACGTGAATACACGTTAAAATCTCAGGTCAAACAGATTTTACAGCATTTGGGTTACCACGTCAACCCCCATGATGAATTCTATCCTAGAGGTAGCGAACCACATCGAGGAGCAACCAGGAGTGGTAGGAATTGACCTCGATTCCTATCAAACTCAAACACCTGGACTCAATAACAATGATGAAATTCAATTTGTTATCAACAACCAAGATATTTACACCCTACCGCATGAAAGTGTCATTCAGATCGAAGGTCGGCTCACCAAAGCCGATGGCTCTACACCCACCACATCCAAGTTGGACAACCATGATTTGGCCTTTCTCTTTTCTGAGGTGCGGTATGTCATTAACGATATCGTGGTGGATAGCACTCGAAATGTGGGCATTTCCAGTGTCATGAAACTCTACCCCTCTTATAGTGAGGAAGAAGGTAAAACACTTTGCATGGCAGGTTGGTGTCCTGACTCGACCAATGACTGGATGGTACACACCGATGGGACCTTTACTGGATATTTACCTCTTAAACTGATTTTAGGCTTTGCCGAAGACCACCAGCACATTGTGGTCAATGCAAGGCAAGTGCTTTATCTGGTGAGAGACAGGAGTGATAATAATGCACTCAAGGGAGCTGACAATGCCCCCATAGATTCAAAAATTCAACTACAACGCTTGCTCTGGAAAGTGCCCATGTGACCCTTGGCGATAGCAAAAAACTGGACATACTCAAGATGGTAAAGAGAGATATGCCTCTACCCATGGAATTTAGAAGCTGGGCACTCCATGAGTACCCGCTATTGCCTACCACCAACACACACAGTTGGTCTGTAAAAACAGCTCGCTATACAGAGAGACGTCTCTACATTATCGTGAGTTTTCAAACGAATCGCAAGTATCAACAAACCAAAGATGCCACGCAATTTGATCACCTGCAATTGAGAAATGCACGTCTTTTCCTCAACGGAGCTGTGTTTCCCTATGAAGGACTGGATTTGGATCTTTCAAAAAATAAGTTCGGCCCCCTGTACGACTTGTTTTCTAAATTTCGATGGTCGTATTATCAAAAAGAGAACGGCCCAATGCTGCTACCACGAGCGTTTAAGGCAAGGGCGCCACTGATTGTTTTTGACTGTTCTTACCTGGAAGAGTCTGTCAAGCCATCCAATATTGACATTCGACTAGATTTTGAACGCATGACAAGGTACCAGCCAATACGACAGCCTACTGTTTGATTGTTCATCACAGACAAGTCAACTATTATCCACTGTCCAACCAAGTGACGAGTGTATAAATAACAGGTCAACCCACGTCAAGCCGCTCAGTCATGTCTTGCTTTAAAGCATCAAGAGAAGTCACATCCATGAATTTAAACTGTGAGGAACAACGTTTCAAGACCTTTGCAACATGGCCAGTGCCTTTCATATACCCTCAAGCCTTGGCGGCCGCTGGATTCTACTATATAAAAACAAGAGATGAAGTGAAATGTGCCTTTTGTCCCATCATCATAGACCAATGGCAGGAGGGCGATGAACCCATGCAGGAACATCAGCGCTGGTCAACTGCCTGCCCCTACCTATGCAGAATGGAGGTGGGAAATATACCCTGTCATTCAAGCTATCCCTCACTCGTGTCCCTGAGTGATGAAAAAACAAGTTACGATACGTGTGGACCGTATGGTGTCCATGGTGCTTCAGTTAGCAGCTCACCATCGAAAACGCCTAGTTTAGAGACATTGGGACATCATCGGTGTTATGGACGTTACAAACACAAGAGACTATATTGTTGTATTAGTTGGTATCGTCCTTATCCCAAAATGACAAAAGCCTGTAAGACGTGTTATGATAATAACATGATGTAATTCTTAAATTCTTATTTTTTTTCATGTCCCCCTGTCCTACCCTAACCTCAATTTGTTTTCAAACTAGCATGGCAGGTAAGTCCATGTCATGACCACACCTTAGTGGCCAATGGTTAGTCAGTCGTCAGTTGAACTTGGTCCAGGCAAGCGTCAACATGTTGAGCACACTCATTGTGGATTGCCAAGGGTTTAAAATTGGTGACAAAAAATTTATATTTAAACAAGTGGCCATTATCGATTGTACCACGTTTTGGATATCACAAGCTACGCATTTGCTATTTAAACCGCCCCATGCTTTTGATTTGTTGTGTGAAAAAGACCGCAAACAAACCCAGTGAATTGAAAATCATAGGCAACTAGACTGGAATAAAGGAACCATTACCTATAAATATTTGGACGTGGTCATGAAAGCACACTTTTCCTCGGCCAATGTGGTATTTGTGAAAGGTAATGAAAAACGTCAATGGTTGCAACCATTTTTGGCGTCTTACTGTCAATGTATCGACCTCATGGAGTTGGGTTGCCCCTCCCTGCAAACGCTCTTGGATACTTGTTCCTGTGGCAACGTTACCCATACAGCCCTAGCGCATGCGTGGCATCTCTTTCATTGGTTATCCACCCATGCCTGCTGGGAGTTGTTGAACAAAATTATAACTAATGATTTACCTGTGAATGACGCCAGTGAGATTTCTACAAGCGACGGGTAAACATCTACAACACGTGATACCATGGAGGAAGGCAATGCTACCGACAAAGCCATCGGGAAATTCTTTGTGTGCAAAAAGAAACTAGACGGTTTTACCAAAGAGGAACTCTTAGCGCTGCCCAAGTCGTTCATTTATTATGTGGCCACCAACGCGGTGAAAGAAATCTGGCAACATGTACCAAAATCATGGACTCAAGACCCTGTGTTGAGTGAATTGCAACCCTGTACGGATTACGATCACCATAAGCAAGTGGCCATGGCAAAAATACCCTCTAAGCGTCAGTGCGCGACTTGTCAGCTAGTGAAACTGTATAACGGTCATAAAAGTCCGTGTAAAGACTTTGTTGAATCATTCCACGGGTGTCATGGCGAGAAAAAGCAACAACAACAAACACAAACATCGTCCACAGAGGAAGAGGAAGACCAAACCTTTTCACCATCAATGGAAAAGGATATGCCAGACCTGTGCAGGCAGTGGCGTCATTGACAAAGTGATTCAATACTTACCTTTCGAAATCCATCTTCCAGGTTATCGTTTTTGTGGCCCTGGAACTCATCTTGAAAAACGTTTGCAGCGTGGTGATGCACCCATTAATCTTTTGGATCAAGCATGCAATGAACATGACCTATCTTATCGCCATAGTCATCCTGGTTTAAGACATGTGGCAGATAAACTGTTATTGAAAAAAGCTAAACAACGTTTCATATCCTGCGATGCCTCAGTGGGAGAAAGAATGGCAGCCCTGATTGTGATGAGTGCGATGAAAGGAAAGTTGATGATGCATGGACATGAACATTAAGGAATTGAGGAGTGAGGAATTGGGATGTGTTTGTATTCTATTTTTTCTTTTGTCAATCCCTATGTTTATGAAATAAAAAACAAAGGTTTACCAGAACACAATGTTTCATTTTAATTTAAAAGAAAACATGATGTTGCTGGGCTGATTTTTAGATTTTCACATTTTCACACATTGTCATTTGCCAATTTGCAATTTACAGTTTTTTAAAGTGTCTGTTTCAAGTTTTGCCTTTTTGATGATATGGATTCTCTATTTTGTTGATGACACTTTTAAAAATGTCTGTTTTATGTTTTTGAATTTTTATGTTTCACACATGAGCATTTCCAGTTTTAAAAATGTGTTTTAAGTTTTGCGTTTTTGGTGATATCGAAGCATGGATTTCCCATTTTGTTGTTTTGTCATTTTTCCATTTGGTGTATGTCGAAAGTTGAGATTTGTCAATGATGTCAATGCGAGTGCTTGACCATGATGATGATGATGATGCAGTGAGTTTACGTGTGTTTTGAGAAACATTGTGGTCTACGACTACTACAGGTAAGACTGTTTTTTTACAAAAATAATGTGTATTCACCACTGCATTTCATAGAAAAAAACTATCGACAAAACAAAATGAGTATATAAGTGAAAATTTCCTCCTCCCCGCCCACCCTACCTCACCATGTTTGCTCTGGTCATACATACACACCAGCTTTCTCTCTACCCATACAACCCTACCTGACTTTTAGGGAACAAACACAACCACTTTATTTATTCCCAAAAGCACATTCTCGACATGCTCACTCATCCCAAAATAACTTTTTTTTTGTTTTCCATTTACGATTTACATTTAAAAAAAACAATATAACTACTAGTCATTAAAGTTACTATAAAAATTCTATTACTCATTTCATATTTACAAACACTACAACTTTGTACAGCTTTAAAAGAATCACACTATATACCCAATTCCCAACTCGGTTAAAATTAAAAATTAAAATAAAAATAAGGTTGCATAGAACTTTTTTTAAAGAGCAAAAGGTTCAAGTGGGTTGCCACTATTTGCAAAAAATACTATTTACAATGACAAAAACCAATATTTACAACACACAAAATACTATATCTACAATATACAAAAAAAAAGCCATGTCCCTAAACGTACAAACAGTGAAATCACACCTCCTCCTCCTTGCGGTCATAACCCCAGGGCAGACTCGTGAGCAAGTTATTAGCCCACACACGTTTGTTATCCATGGAGGTGAGGGTGCGTTTTCTCTGTTCTACAAGATACAAATGATGGTTGCTGGATTGTATCCTGCACTGTGTATGGGACATAGCTTTGCCAGTGCGTAAAACCGCTAAGTAATCGTCTTCACTGCCCTACCTACACCTTTTGCTCTTTTGGCTTCCTTACAGTCTAGTGTGCGATAAGCATACATTTTCGAAGCCAAACCTACGAATTCCGTCATAATGGAATCACCGCATTCATCTTTTAAAACACCCATTTCCTTCTTGTTTTTTATGGGCAGCTGAAACATGTTGTCAGCACTATACGAAGAGGTGTCGAACCAGTCACTATGCTGCCTCATGACGTCATAGGGGTTGCAGTGGCGAATGTGGTAAATGAATGAGTCCGTATCCATATACAAAAGAGAGACGTCCTCATAATGGCGTTTGGCAAACTCATAGTGGAATCGATACATGACCGATTTAGAAAAGTCTAAAATGACTTGGACCAAGTAAATGGGTTTATCCATGGTCACGCTGGTCTTACTCAATTCAATAGTGGCCAAATCCTCATCGATAATGTTCATCGATTTGAAATTTGCCTTGGCAATGTACCGCCGGGCACCGTAACGTCCTTCCCAGACATTCACCAATTTAATGTCACGGTATTTGCGGACATTATCCATGGACATGCCATAGATGCAGTTGTTCATTAATTTGAAAAAAATTATTTCAAACTGCTGTGTTGCCATTTGTCGGTGCTCTGTGTTGAGTTGCATGCATGGCATGAGCCATGTTTTTTTTTTGAGCAAAAGAAATACCCCTATGGATTTTCTTCAACACCAAGCTTTGGGCGAGGCATTGCACCAACATTTGGATATGTAACACATACCGATTTTTGTTGTAAAGTGTGCCCATGAGTTTTTCAATTTTCACTTTACTGTCAGGGGGAAACATTTGCTCTAGGCAGAATGGGAAATCGGCATGTTCATCATACAAGGATGAGGGATATTCAATATCCACTTCTAAGATATATCCACGGCCTGTTTATTGGCTAGCCATGTTCACATCAAATTCTGACACTTGTTTGTCTGTCAGCCAAGCAAACTTCGCTTAGGGCAAAGGCTGACTCATGGCGTAACCATACAAATTATTCACGTCATAGTACATTAAGTATGATTCCGGTTTGTGTAGTGAATAATCAGGCATGCAGACATTGTTCGCTTCGGCATGGCGTTGGTTAAGCGACACAAAGCCGCCACGAATGCCCTTTTCAAAAAATAGAACCATGTCTACATCAGTGAGTAAATCCAAGTCCACATGAGTGTATTTCAAAGCGGCATCGAAGAGATCCCAGGACTGGTATAATAGTGAGGAGGGTCAAGAACATAAATGTGCTGACACAACCCACGGAATTTTTGAAAAACATCGGTGAGTAGCAATACATCCAGTTTTAGGTAATGCATAGCATATTCACTTAGCGTCTTCATGTCAAACACTCGCCAAACTTGACATGCATGTGCATAGTCTTCTTCGGAAACGGTACTGCGTGTTAGTTTCGAGTAAAATTTCTCTTGTGGTGGGCGTTTTGATGCTTTAACACGTCCCAGCTCTTGCAGAAATCATACGGGAATATACCTTTCCGAATGCACAATTGAAATTGCTTAGGATCATTAAAATGCATTCTGGTATTTTTTAATTCCTCTTCATTCATGCCATTCACAAGACTGTCTAGCGAGAATGCCATAAACTTAAAGGAATCCAAAATCGAATGCTAAAGTTGCTCAACCGCCATGTCAGGGCTGTAAAACGTCCATGGTTTAGGGGGATAATGGTAAACGAGCCCTTGTTTACATGAGCCAATTCACGAATCAAAAACTGAATGTCATAATTTGCCAGATTGTGGAAAAAGACACTGAAGAAACGAGGAGCTGGAAAGTGAGCTGGAAAGTTCAAATTGCATTTACTATGCGCAGCTCCACGAAACTCTCCCGTAATGTGCGAGTGATCACGAACGGTGTCTTCAGCACTGATCAGTGGCTTTTCGCAAATATGGCATGTCGTGGCATGCTCATACTGCGGCTGCTGTTGTGGCGTTAGGCTCATGGGTACTGGGTGGGCCAGTAATCCCTGTATATATTCGGTCAACTTTACAAGTTCATCCAAAAACCATCTGGCACAATCTGGCCCCTCACGGTATTTGTAAACGGATTGTGTGGGGTCATAGGCACACACCACATTAAATCCTATGGCAAAAGGTTCATGTTTTTGAATGGGTGTGGTCGAGCTCATGGTGGGATCTGGTTCACATCCCGCCATGGGTGTGGTGAGAGCTTCGAAATCTGCACACACCACATAGGGAACAGTGTCACGCTTATGGATATCCTTAAACTTTAACACAGCCTTGTCCCCTTGTGACAATATCAGTCTCACCGCTTCCTGAGAAACACAATCTACCCAATGACGTTCTAAAAGCGTAGGGGTTTTAAAATATTGCAAGCAACGATCACAAATATGTTTTGAACGCTTGTCCTTAGACATTTGACTGCTTAGCAATCTACTTAAGCTTTTAATCAAGCAGTAGTGATTCACCCCTCCCTCAGATAAATATAAAAGATGAATGTGGTGTCGCTTCG
The DNA here is from genome assembly GCA_946902985.2 of Meconema thalassinum. Classification (NCBI taxonomy): domain Eukaryota; kingdom Metazoa; phylum Arthropoda; class Insecta; order Orthoptera; family Tettigoniidae; genus Meconema; species Meconema thalassinum. The sequence goes on from OX336389.2 coordinate 41,232,767, forward strand.
GTTCTTTTGTGGCATAAAGAGGACCCACAATCTCATCACCATCAAGGCCATACACAATGAACGAAATGTCCTGGTTATCTTGTTCAAACCAATGGATCTCGGTTAAGTCCATAGGGAACGACACTCGAGTTAAATTTAATGTTTGTTTTAATTCATCAAACTTGGCCTTGTACTTTACTGGTCTGTTAACATTACGATCTTGAGCTGGCTGCAAATAGGCAGCCACAGCCCACAGAAAGCAATCATTGTCCTGGTTCTCAATATTCAACACCGCCTTTTTCGAAGCTATTGCTGGTGGTATGTCAATAAAGCTAGACCCAGCATTCAACGGGTTGAAATGACAAATGTTGATTTGTAGGTAATTGATTTTGTCTAACGCCAAACCACTTGGTCCTTGTTGCAGATTATCAAATTTTGATAGCAAAGCAATCACCACATGGCTTTGATACCACTCGTTCAGATTATCGGCTATCAAAAGCTCTTGCATTTTACTGGCAATATAAAATGGTTTTTTATGCTCACCGTCCTTGTTTTTATATATGAAATCGCACACGAGTTGTGTATTGACCTTTAAAGCCGTATGCAACCTTTGCGCTGTACAAATTTGTTATTTAAAAATTTCAAAACAAGATTCGACAAAGTCTTTTGGGATCAAACTCTCTCTAACATTCACTATGCGGTCAGAGCACACATGTGACTTGAAACAGGACTCGAGCGGCTCCCTACTTAATGTATCTGTAGCAGTGGCAAAAGACATGATTTTTATAAAAAGAACAATCTCACCAGAGTTTTCAGCCGCAGACTGCCTGGTAAGCAATAGCCCCAAACACACACGTTGCGGGTTTTCAGCAGTAGTTGTAGTGGACAAGCCTTTTTCCAACACACACTAAAAAAAAGAAATAAAATAAATAAATCACCCTGAGTATATCTATTTCAAATAGCACCTTTCATAAACAAAAATAAATAAATAAATAAAATAAAAAACAGGTTTTTTATATATAACAAAAAAATATTACCTTGCTTTGTAAAAAGCCCTGCGTTTGCCTTTCCCTAGGTTCGAGTGGAATGGGGTTTCTGTCTCCCAACACCAGGTATGCCAATTATCTAAAACAAAAAAAAAACAATACATCACTCAAATGTTAAACCAATAATCATTTAATCATTGATTAGCAAAAAATTAACTAAACAATGTTATTCCAACACTTACCTCAAATATATAATGTATCCAATATAGTAACCAACAGGGGATGAGCACACGAATGCAATTAATTTTATACACATAAGACACAGCCTATGTTTACACTGCAACGCTTAAAACAGTAATGACTGACTGTGTGTCATAACATGATCAACACTCTAATATCCCCATGCCCTCCTCTCCTCGCCCAGCCCCTCGCCCAGCCCCTCGCCCAGCCCCTCGCCCTGTGTTCCTCTTACCACAGCTGTTAACATCGCTCTTGCCCTGCAATTGGCTATGGCAATGGTAGGGGGAGGAGTTATACTCGCTTACTGCATTATTTCTCTGACGTCGTTGCGATATTGTTCGACTTCCAAGTGACCTCTACGTCACGGTAATTTTCCATTGGCCTGTTGTATGCTCTGGCCACATTCCTGAAACGCGATAACATGTCACATCCTGTCACCCAGCCAGCCAAGCTTCTAGCAGGGCTCTCGAGCATATATTCTGTTTTTTCCATTCTGGCTGCTAGTCTCATTCGTCTCATAGCATTATGAATTTTATTTGGTTACTGGTCAAGTTTTTACTAACCTATTTTAAAGATCATCATAAGAGATTTTCGAAAATATTCGCCTTCATTCATCTGTCATAGGAAAAAAATAATATCTAAAAGCGACCCCTCGTTTTGCCATACATCGCCCCCGTCGAAATAGTCATTTCCCATATCCACCATGACCAATCATAGCCTCGTTGTAACATACGTCAAGCGCTACCGGCTCTCTGTCAACAAACACGCTTTTATTTTTAAAAAATGCATAGGTTTTTTTTGTCCTAGAGACTTGACATTTATTTTCATGGTAGAGGGGGTAGGGACCTTTCATTTATGTCAAACAAAATTTTTTGTCGACGTGTTAGTTTCCAAAATAGTAAAAATTCAAAATTTAAGGGTTTTCAAAAAATCTCAAAATATAAAAAAAAAATATAAAAAAATAAAGGTCATAGAGACCATTGGTTTGAACTATGGCACAACATTCTATCATGTTTGGTTTTCAAACTATCGCCTACCTTTAAAAACAAAATTTTTCAAACAAAAATGAAAAATATAACGAGTGGTCCATAGGAAAGATTCATGATGATGATGATGATAATTGTTGTTTTAAGGGGCCTAACATCTAGGTTATCGGCCCGTACCATAGGAAAAAGGACGTCAGCTCCAGTCCAACGACACCTCATTTGTTAAAATCCGACCATCCGTTCGCCAATGATCATCAATGTTCGCGAGAAAGTAGGCTATCATTTTGTTTTTCCTCCTGCACCCTTGAAACTTGCTGCCCGCCTAGAGGGCATACCCACCTTTCATTAACGTCAAACAAACGTTTTTTCAAAACTCACCGTTTTCAAAATAGCGCCAATCCAAAAAACAAAAATTTTCATTTTTTTTATACAAACACACATGCTTAGCCTCGAGAACGTCATCCCAACGCCAACAATACCTCATTCGTTAAAATCCGACCTCGCGTTCGAGAGATATCGGCCAAAGTTTATATGAAAGTAGGGGGCGACTCAGAACCCCCATTCTAGCACTATTGCACAGTTTTAGTCCTAGAGACTTGAAATTTATTTTGGGGGTAGAGGGGGTCAGGGCCATTCATTTACGTCAAACAAAATTTTTTGTAAACTCTTTAGTCTCCAAAATATAAAAATTTCACAATTTAAGTGTTTTCAAAAAATCTCAAAAAATTAAAAAGTTTTATTATAAAAAATAAAGGTCATAGAGACCATTCGTTTCAACTATGGCACAACGTTCTATCATGTTTGGTTTTCAAACTATCGCCTACTTTCAAAAACAAAAATTTTCACAATTTTTTCCAAAAATATGACGAATGGTCCATAGGAAAGAGGACGTCAGCTCGAGTCCAACAACACCTCATTTGTCAACATCCGACCATGGGTTCACCAGATATTAATTATTTAACATGTACAGTCGGGTACAAACAAAATGGGTGAAGCAGAACCCGCCTCGCCCCCCTACTCTAGTTCAAGCAAAATGCCGAAATTATATCAGTTTCATGCAGAATGGGAGACCGATTACTTTTTTAGCAAGTGAAAGATAAATGCGTGTGTTTACTTCGTAATGGGAGTGTCTCAGTCGGGAAGAAAGGAAATGTTGATTGTCATTTCAAGACCGTTCACATTGGAATTGAAAAAGACTATCCACCGAATTCAACGCTGAGAGGAGAAAAGGTTATGCTGCGGAAATCTCAACTAAATGCGCAACAATCTACTTTCTTTAAGACACTGGACAAGAACAAGGCAGCCACAGAAGCGTCACTCCGGGTGTCCAAGGTTATTGCCCAACATAAGAAACCGTTCGAAGATGGTGAGTTAATTAAAGCTGCATTTTTGGAAGCTGCAGATACATTATTTGACAACTTCAAAAACAAAGCTGAGATTATGTCTGCTATTACATCTGTTCGGCTTTCTGCTAATACGGTGATGCGAAGAGTTGAAGCTATGAGCTCTGATGTAGTTTCACAACTGAAAACTGACCTTGATCGTTGCAGTTATTTTTCCTTACAACTTGACGAATCAACTGATATAGTTGATACAGCTCAGTTGGTCGTTATTGTAAGAATGGTCTTTGAAAAGTTTAAAACAAAAGAAGAGCTGGTAAAGGTTGAGCCGCTTATTGGGCACACTACAGGAAAGGATATATTTTTGGCATTTAAAAAGCTTATTGAGTCCTGAAAATATTCCTTTGAAGAAGTTGGTGGGCCTAGCTACGGTTGGAGCTCCTGCAATGATAGGCGTGGAAAATTGATTTATTGCCTTGTATCAAAAAGACAGCGATATACCCAAGTCTGTGTCTTATCATTGCATAATACACCAGCAATCATTATGTGGAAAGTTCTTAATGTCATGAAAACAGTTGTCAAAGTAGTAAATAAAATAAAAGCGCATGCACTTCTAAGACGACTGTTCAGAGAACTGACAGAAGAGTTAGAATGTCAGTATGGTGATCTGTTGCTTCACACAGAAGTTTGTTGGCTTAGCAGAGGCAGAGTTTTGCAACGTTTAAAAGAGTTACTTCCTGCAATAGTAACATTCATCAAAGAACGGGGTGAGCCTTTCACTGAACTCGAAGATCACACATGGATACAAGATTTTGCCTTTCTCACTGATATAACTGAAAAGTTGAATGGTTTGAACTTGCAGCTTCAAGGCACAGATAAGGACATTGGTTGAATGATTTCAGATGTGACGTCATTTTCATAAAAGCTCGAGCTGTGGGAAAAGAATTGTAACCAGTTTGAATACAAGCACTTTCCCAGTCTGAATCAGATCGTTGAAAACGAATGCCTCCACAACACCCCCAGGAAAAACCAAAGATACGTGGATATTCTTTCAGACCTCAGAGAACAATTTGAACAACGATTCCAAGATTTTAAAAACATATTGATTGTGGCACAGTTCGTCAACTCCCCTTTTGTTGAGATCGATGCAGAAGATTTTTCAACTTGTATTGTAAAAAAAATCGGAGGAGATCAGGCTGCAGTGGAAATGGAATTTGTTGATTTTCAAAATGATCTGTCTCTTAGGAGCCTTTCTACCACTGGAAATATTTGGCCTCTAGTTCCCAAACAAAAATATCCATTTCTTGTTCAAGTTGGATTGAGATTGAAAGCGATGTTCAGCTCTACATCCTTATGTGAATCATCATTTTCCACTATGAAGTTCATTAAAAATAAATATAGAAACAGACTGACCAATGAACACTTGGATAACTGCATCAGAATGGCGGCTCTCAACATACTCTCCAAACTACAAGAAGATACTTGATGGCCAAAAACAGTTCCACTCCTCTCATTAAAATATAAGTTTAGAATCTTTTTGTAATAGTTGCCATCTTCATTGTCATTTGATTAATACTAGAAACGTATGTTTTTAGGCAATAAACAGAACATTTTAATTTTAATTCAATGTTGCGTACTTTCTTTGGCCCAGTATTCCTTGGTAGCTCATAGAAGATTTATGAAGGCTATGGTGGCTCACTGGCTCAAAGTATTGGCGACCACTGCTCTAAACTAATCAACAACAACTTTCCCCGCTAGCCTTCAAGCATAACTGAAGTGAATCCTTGCTCAGGTGCAAGTGTAACTGTAATTAATAGGTATGTTTACCGGTGGCCACTGATCACCAGACTGACTGCAGCTCTCCTTCGGCCACGACACGAGGTGTTAGTTAATGCTCCAACTAGGAGCAGAGATTGAGTATATTGGTATAGTTATGCACATTAGGCTATGAGTTTTAAATTGCAGTATTTAAGTGTGCAATCGAGCTATCAGTGCTTGTATTGATAAGAACAGTTAGCCAGAGACTAGTCTGATCAAAATTAAATTAATGTTTTCTTGTTTTTCAGGACCCAAAGTGCGATGCACGCCTCCACAAAGCAGAATAATGTCTGCTGTGAACTCCTCCGATGTGGGATTGCTGCTGGAGCTCCTGAGGAACGGGATCGATACAAACTTTGTAAATGAAGAAGGGGTCACACCCTTGATGCGGGCAGTTGAAGTAGGATTCTCTCAGGGCGTCGGTATGCTTCTAGACCATGGTAGTAACCCAGGTACCATATGCCGGAGGAGATATATGGCAGAAGGTCCATATTGTAACACTCTAGTAAACTGGACTCCACTGGAGAGTGCGGTTGTACATAATCACCCACAGTGTATAATCTTATTACTCGAACATAGAGCTAATATGAACTACGTGGATATATTAGGTAAATCTGCCCTAAGTGTTGCACGTATGTATCAAAGACAAGAGTGTATAGCGCTCTTGGAGAGACGTGGGGCATTTGAATATATGTGTAACAGAAACCTGCAGCGAAATCACAATCCTCGCCAGAACACAGTAAACAGAGAAGCTCTTTCGGGTTCAAACAGAAACAACTCTTCACTCGAAACTATTCACGGCGGGCGAGCATCAGTACTCACATCAACGTTAAATCCCAATGCTCGACCTTTCCCTTATAATGATCCGAGTTCTTATCAGTTCGTGAAATCAACCACCCCTCTTGGAGATGAGCCACTTGAAATGCCAAATATAGTACACCAAACGATGGACAAAGAATAAGAACAGAAGGAAGAAGAAGAAGAAGAAAAAGATCAAAAACAAGGACAAGAAAGAAAGAAAGTAGAAAAAATAGAAGAGGAAAATGAAAGAGAACAAGTAGGAAAAGAAAGAAAGGAAGTTGATATAGAGGAACAGAAAAATTAAGGCAAACAAGAAGGAAAAGGAAGAAACGAAGTAGAAGAAGAGAAAAAGGAGGAAAAAGAAGAGGATGAGAAATTATAATTAGAAGAAAGAGATGTTAGAAAGAATAATGAATAATTTCTCAAAATTTCTCAAAACAATTGCACATATCAATTTTCTTAGAAATACGAGAGTAAATGTCCGCAATAATTCTTAGAGTAAATTTTTAAATGTTTGTTTCATTGCGAGTTTCAAGTATAATTTGTTAAATTATGGTGACTATTTAGCATTTTAAGACTAATATGTTACATGTGTGTTTCATTGCGAGTTTCAAGTATAATTTGTTAAATTATGATGACTATTCAGCATATTCATTGAGAACAGTACTAGTGCAGTTATGATATAAATTAATGTTGAGAAGTACAAGAAAAAGGCGTAACCTGAGTCAACTTTTGACCAGTATTCTTGCTGCGAAATAAAATAAAGCTCACATTGAAAGCTAAGTAAATAACTATGCTTGATAAATATCTGGCCTACCCATCTGGCACCGATCGGCGCATAGCATAATGGCCCAGAACATACAGCTGCCTCAAATACTGTCCTTCATCGATATCCTGATTTTCAGAAACATATGCACCATTCTGAGCCATTTCTAGAATTTCTAGAACATCCTTGGAAACGGATTTTTCTCCTGATGCACCTAGCTTCCGCTTCTTCGTGGGAGGATCAACCGAATTTTCCACCACTTCAGCACTAGACATACGTCAAAATGAACTTGTGATCTGCGTATTTGCTTGCTGCAATGCAGAGAAATTCTTCTATCAAGTTGAGGGTTTCTATATTCCGTGAAAATCGTTGTCCTGAAAGTTCAGGCTAATGAAAATGTTCTGGAAACTTGCATATAATCTGGGACGTTATAATGTGCAGTTCCTTGAGAAACTTGTGGAATACTGCACTGTATTTGTTGAACTATTTTTAACTGTAAGCTATGAATCAGCGCTTTTTTCCTGATGTTACAGTGTTAATCTTCAGTTATGTAAAACACTGAAGACGAATCTGACTCCTTACAAGTAGATTGATCATGCAATATCAAAGATTTCACACCACTTAAAATCACATTTTTTAGCAATTTCTAATCCTAGCCCCCAAAACCAGAGTGGAAGCCAATTGGCTCATAGCGTCATGGCCCAGAACATACAGCAGCCTCGAATACAGTCCTTCATCGATATCATGATTTGCAGCAACATATGCGCCATTCTGAGCCATTTCTAGAACACCCATGGAAACGGATTTCGCTCCAGGTGCACCTAGCTTCCACTTCTTCGTGGGAGGATCAACTGAATTGTCCACCATTTCTGCACTAGACAACGGTCTAAAGGGCCTTGTGATCTGCGTATTTGCTTGCTGCAATGCAGATAAATTTTTCTATCAAGTTGAGGGTTTCTATATTCCGTGAAAATCCTTGTCCTGAAAGTTCAGGCTAATGAAAATGTTCTGGAAACTTGCATATAATCTGGGACGTTATAATGAGCAGTTCCTTGTGAAACTTGTGGAATACTGCACTGTATTTGTTGAACTATTTTTAACTGTAAGCTATGAATCAGCGCTTTTTTCCTGACGTTACAGTGTTAATCTTCATCTGAATGCCTTCTTGTTATGGGAACATGAAATTAATGTTTTCTAATCAATAATATAATAAATATCTGGGCTAGTGATTTACTTTACTTTTAATGTGAGCTTTATTTTATTTCGCAGCAAGAAGACTGGTCAAATGTTGACTCAGGGTACATATTTTTCTTGTATTTCTCAATACTAATTTATATCGTAACTGTACTAGTATTGTTATCAATGAATCCTTGTGCTGGATGTTCATAAAAATTGTCGAATACTGTACTGTATTTGTTCAACTAGTTGTATTTTAACGTTCACTGATATAACGGTTTATTAGTACAGTAATCATTTACAACTGTTTATTCTCATTTGCTATGTAATAGTGTGTAAGCTATGAATTCGCGCTTTCATCCTGATGTTAGATTGTTAATCTTCATCTGAATGCCTTCTTGTGATGGGAACATGAAATTAATGTTTTCTAATCAATAATATGATAAATATCTGGGCTAGTGATTTACTTTCCTTTTAATGTGAGCTTTATTTTATTTCGCAGCAAGAAGACTGGTCAAATGTTGACTCAGGGTACATATTTTTCTTGTATTTCTCAATACTAATTTATATCGTAACTGTACTAGTATTGTTATCAATGAATCCTTGTGCTGGATGTTCATAAAAATTGTCGAATACTGTACTGTATTTGTTCAACTAGTTGTATTTTAACGTTCACTGAAATAAAGGTTTATTAGTACAGTAATAATTTACAACTGTTTATTCTCATTTGCTATGTAATAGTGTGTAAGCTATGAATTCGCGCTTTCATCCTGATGTTAGAATGTTAATCTTCATCTGAATGCCTTCTTGTGATGGGAACATGAAATTAATGTTTTCTAATCAATAATATGATAAATATCTGGGCTAGTGATTTACTTTACTTTTAATATGAGCTTTATTTTATTTCGCAGCAAGAAGACTGGTCAAATGTTGACTCAGGGTACATATTTTTCTTGTATTTCTCAATACTAATTTATATCGTAACTGTACTAGTATTGTTATCAATGAATCCTTGTGCTGGATGTTCAGAAAAATTGTCGAATACTGTACTGTATTTGTTCAACTAGTTGTATTTTAACGTTCACTGAAATAAAGGTTTATTAGTACAGTAATCATTTACAACTGTTTATTCTCATTTGCTATGTAATAGTGTGTAAGCTATGAATTCGCGCTTTCATCCTGATGTTAGATTGTTAATCTTCATCTGAATGCCTTCTTGTGATGGGAACATGAAATTAATGTTTTCTAATCAATAATATGATAAATATCTGGGCTAGTGATTTACTTTACTTTTAATGTGAGCTTTATTTTATTTCGCAGCAAGAAGACTGGTCAAATGTTGACTCAGGGTACATATTTTTCTTGTATTTCTCAATACTAATTTTTATCGTAACTGTACTAGTATTGTTATAAATGAATCCTTGTGCTGGATGTTCAGAAAAATTGTCGAATACTGTACTGTATTTGTTCAACTAGTTGTATTTTAACGTTCACTGAAATAAAGGTTTATTAGTACAGTAATAATTTACAACTGTTTATTCTCATTTGCTATGTAATAGTGTGTAAGCTATGAATTCGCGCTTTCATCCTGATGTTAGAATGTTAATCTTCATCTGAATGCCTTCTTGTGATGGGAACATGAAATTAATGTTTTCTAATCAATAATATGATAAATATCTGGGCTAGTGATTTACTTTACTTTTAATGTGAGCTTTATTTTATTTCGCAGCAAGAAGACTGGTCAAATGTTGACTCAGGGTACATATTTTTCTTGTATTTCTCAATACTAATTTATATCGTAACTGTACTAGTATTGTTATCAATGAATCCTTGTGCTGGATGTTCATAAAAATTGTCGAATACTGTACTGTATTTGTTCAACTAGTTGTATTTTAACGTTCACTGAAATAAAGGTTTATTAGTACAGTAATCATTTACAACTGTTTATTCTCATTTGCTATGTAATAGTGTGTGAGCTATGAATTCGCGCTTTCATCCTGATGTTAGATTGTTAATCTTCATCTGAATGCCTTCTTGTGATGGGAACATGAAATTAATGTTTTCTAATCAATAATATGATAAATATCTGGGCTAGTGATTTACTTTACTTTTAATGTGAGCTTTATTTTATTTCGCAGCAAGAAGACTGGTCAAATGTTGACTCAGGGTACATATTTTTCTTGTATTTCTCAATACTAATTTATATCGTAACTGTACTAGTATTGTTATCAATGAATCCTTGTGCTGGATGTTCAGAAAAATTGTCGAATACTGTACTGTATTTGTTCAACTAGTTGTATTTTAACGTTCACTGAAATAAAGGTTTATTAGTACAGTAATAATTTACAACTGTTTATTCTCATTTGCTATGTAATAGTGTGTAAGCTATGAAGTCGCGCTTTCATCCTGATGTTAGAATGTTAATCTTCATCTGAATGCCTTCTTGTGATGGGAACATGAAATTAATGTTTTCTAATCAATAATATGATAAATATCTGGGCTAGTGATTTACTTTACTTTTAATGTGAGCTTTATTTTATTTCGCAGCAAGAAGACTGGTCAAATGTTGACTCAGGGTACATATTTTTCTTGTATTTCTCAATACTAATTTTTATCGTAACTGTACTAGTATTGTTATCAATGAATCCTTGTGCTGGATGTTCAGAAAAATTGTCGAATACTGTACTGTATTTGTTCAACTAGTTGTATTTTAACGTTCACTGAAATAAAGGTTTATTAGTACAGTAATAATTTACAACTGTTTATTCTCATTTGCTATGTAATAGTGTGTAAGCTATGAATTCGCGCTTTCATCCTGATGTTAGAATGTTAATCTTCATCTGAATGCCTTCTTGTGATGGGAACATGAAATTAATGTTTTCTAATCAATAATATGATAAATATCTGGGCTAGTGATTTACTTTACTTTTAATGTGAGCTTTATTTTATTTCGCAGCAAGAAGACTGGTCAAATGTTGACTCAGGGTACATATTTTTCTTGTATTTCTCAATACTAATTTATATCGTAACTGTACTAGTATTGTTATCAATGAATCCTTGTGCTGGATGTTCATAAAAATTGTCGAATACTGTACTGTATTTGTTCAACTAGTTGTATTTTAACGTTCACTGAAATAAAGGTTTATTAGTACAGTAATCATTTACAACTGTTTATTCTCATTTGCTATGTAATAGTGTGTGAGCTATGAATTCGCGCTTTCATCCTGATGTTAGATTGTTAATCTTCATCTGAATGCCTTCTTGTGATGGGAACATGAAATTAATGTTTTCTAATCAATAATATGATAAATATCTGGGCTAGTGATTTACTTTACTTTTAATGTGAGCTTTATTTTATTTCGCAGCAAGAAGACTGGTCAAATGTTGACTCAGGGTACATATTTTTCTTGTATTTCTCAATACTAATTTATATCGTAACTGTACTAGTATTGTTATCAATGAATCCTTGTGCTGGATGTTCAGAAAAATTGTCGAATACTGTACTGTATTTGTTCAACTAGTTGTATTTTAACGTTCACTGAAATAAAGGTTTATTAGTACAGTAATCATTTACAACTGTTTATTCTCATTTGCTATGTAATAGTGTGTAAGCTATGAATTCGCGCTTTCATCCTGATGTTAGATTGTTAATCTTCATCTGAATGCCTTCTTGTGATAGGAACATGAAACAAGGGCGTATATAGAGTTTTATTTAGGGGGGTGCCCAACTGGGGGTTCTCCCCGGGAAACTTTTGTAATTTGGAGCAAAATGACGAGTTTTAAGGCTATCTGTCATCACTTTTTCAACCAATTTGTTGTGATGTTTTATGTTTGGTTAATGTCAAACAAAACTAAGACCTTTTAAGATACTTTTTATTAATACAATCATCTTGCTCACTTGATAGTGTTTACATGGAAAGAATTCAACTCACACTATAATATAAAGTGAAGGCTTCTTGAAGCATTGCCAAATCGGTTCATAACTTCATCGTCAGTGAGTTGTATGTCTCTGTGAATAGATGACAATACTAGACCGTTGAGTCTGTTTTCAGTAGTATAATTTCTTAAGTATGTTTTCAACCAACTCAAACTCCGTTCGGCAGTACCAGTAGCTACAGAGAGAGGTAAATTTGCCAAAAGTTTGATAAGTGTATAAAAGTTAGGGAAAAAACTTTTGTCACACGCTTCAAGGGCACTTGTTGCTGTTCTAGGTTCGTTCATAAGAGCTAAGGCACCGGAGAGTGCAAAATAAGATCAGAGCAAACTGAGTGTTACACTGTTTACATCGCTCTACCTTCGCCTAGCTTTGCAACGTTGCCATACGTCACTTACTAACAATAGTACATGACTATATTGGTTTTTAATTCATAAACAAATAATATATGTGACAAAAAATTCGGAGGGGCGGGCTCTCCGCCCCCCCCCCCCCTCCCCCTATATACGCCCCTGACATGAAATGAATGTTTTCTAATCAAAAATAGGGAACATATGATAAATATCTTGGGTAGGCCTGATAATTATCAAGTAGTCATAGCATACCGTAGTTATTATTTGCTTTTAATGTGAGCTTTATTTTATTTGGCACAGAGTTTGCAAAATATCTTAATAGAGTTGGTACTTCTTGATATTGCAAACTATCAGTACTTCTTATTGGTAATTCAGTGCTGATCGATTTAGCCCTTCACTTCGTGGGGTGTGTAAAGGAAGGCATGGGGACTCGGAATATTGGCCAAAATGTTGGGAAAGAGATGAGAGTGCAGCCGGACAGGTGAGCATGTCATTTGTCATATCATGACGTCCTTTTCTGTCTCAATACAAGAATTCACTTGTTGGTAAAGTCACGTGGTGTGATGGATAGTCTCGTCATTAGACCACGTATTTTGGTCCCCGCATGAGTGATGTGGGCATGTGTGGTTACCATGACAACCAGTTTGTTTATTACAGCGTTGGCCAAGTCGAAAATAATTTCATAGTTCACAAGTTGCTGTTCCCACCATGAGTCTCCATGACCACTCAATAATTTTTTCCTTGGATCATTTAACGCTAAATTCAAATCGATTAAAATTTCATGTCTCGCATGTTGGGATCCCCTTTACCCACCACTGAGCCTCCATGATAACTCGTTTTGTTAATTCCAAGCTCATTAATGGACCTTACGCGATAGGTGCCAACGAAGTGGAACATAGAGCGTTCAGATGACCTGGACTGAAGTTAGGCGAGCCCTTCAAAAGATTAAAAGTGGTAAGTAATCCGGAGACGACGAAATTATGTCAGGTATGAATAAAGCTGCTGGTATACCAGCCTTACAGTGATTATACCGAGTACTCCCAGCAATATAGAATGATAATCAAGTGCCAGAAGTTTGCATAGAAGGGTTGATAGTTCCTATTTTCAAGGAAGGAAACAGAAGGAACTGTGGGAACTATAGAGGATTTACCTTTCTCACTCATGGTCTTAAGATTATGGAAAAGATCATCAAAGCTAGAGTGCGAACAATACTTGGGCCAATCTTAGAAGAAGAACATTATGGGTTTAGGGCTGGCAGATGTACAACTCATTTAATAATTGCATTGCAGATTTTGTTAGAAAAATATTGGGGAAAAGGAAGAGACGTTTTTATTGAGTTTGTGGACCTTGCATATGATAATGCCCTAAGAGAAGTTATCTGAATGAGTCCCAGGAAACTTGCCACATCGGCAAGATTCAAATGTTGTACACCTAACTGTGAAAGCTGTGCCCATATTGGAGACGGCCACTCTGAATGGTTTGACACAACCGAGAAAGTACAACAGAGAAATGCCCTATCACCTCATTTATTCATCACAGCTATGGATAAAGTATTGAAAAATCTAAAGGTTGTAGATAATACGGAAATACAGGCCTTGGTATGTGTTGCAATCGGAGAAGAAATGAAGGAGGGAATACAAAGTAGATATGTGGAAATATAAATTCAAAGAGTTTTGGAATGAAAGTGAACCCAATGAAAACTTAATTAATGAAAATTAGAAGGGATAATGTAGGGTGAAACATACAACTGCATCGCAACTGCAACATACATCGTCAGGTAGAAATTGTTCACCAATTCAGATGTCCGGATATAATGACAAGGTTCAGTCTGAAGTAATGAACAGAAGAGCCAACGTATGTACACAGTACTGCCATAAGTTCTGTCAGTAAAATCTAAACGCGTTGTAGTGGGGTACAGTTTACGCCACGGTTTTTGGCCGGTGGCCGTGATAGCACGCGCATTGAAGCGAGTTTAGTAGGCTAGCAGTTGTCAGGCGGCTGACAGGAGGTGATGAGAGCATGGGCTCCTCTGGTGGTAGGAGTACCGCCGGCTGGTTAGAATTTTTATCTTCAGCCCATCATTTCGTCCACTACTAAAAATAAAATGGTCACCATACCCAGCAAACGATATGAGAGTACGGTAATTCACTTGACCTGCGTAATAAACCCTCAAAATGAACCTATTATTTCACAACGTAGGCCGGAGTTTGACAGGCGGAGCAATCAGTCTCTGAGGTAACCGAACAGATGACGTGTCAGGCATCTCGTGTTGCTCAATGTTTTGTAACGAAGCAGTTCATAAATTATAGGCCTGCCCTCTTCCCTATATTCATCTATTGCATTATGGTGTTTGAAGCCATTTTTCAGTGTTGCCTTAGTAAACAAAAGTTTAATGCTTTTCAGTCGGTCAACACGATTGTACCCAAATGAGATGGGTTGTTCCCTAATCGTGAAAAACTTACATGAGATTAATAAATACACTTGGATGACCAGTTGCGATTGTCAAGCGATCATCATCAGATCCATTACACTTAGGCTATAAAATCTATGTCTGAAAGTATGCGGGAAAATATTTACAATATATACACTTATTTAGTTGCAGTATTAGTTGAGATAATGCAACTCGTCAATATTTGTTAGTTGCGATCTATGTGACGTTTTGTTGAGATACTGGAAGTGGAGATTGACCTCCGGAATTTGCTTGTTTGGAGTGAATATGTGGTTGATGTAAATGGTCAATTCAGATTGTATTGCACAGGCTACGTATCTGGTTGAGTCTTGCGTGGTCCTGTTGAGAGCAATTAACGTGATCACTGTCGGCACTTGACTGAGGGGAAATTCCTGTGTGTGAGGGTCCCTTATCTAGTTGGGCTATTCCCCCACTTACATGTGTTCCTCGTACAAATGTACCTGTAAGTTGCCAAGCCCGGTCTCTCTAATGTGGTGTATGTTACTGTATTCAGAATACTCTTCAATTATTAAGACCTGGTTTGAAACTATCCATGCATAAGCTAAAAAGCCCTCTTTAAGCGCAACCGGACTAATAAGAATGTCCCGGCACATTTTATACTGCCGTTAATTCCGGCCTAGGTTTATTGAAGAAAAAGGTACATCGTACATCCTCATCATTTCAACAAAACAAGCCAAGGCGTTAAGGATAAGGTTCTCGTACATTAGAAAACAAAAATCAACCAACACTTGTACGGTATTCAATTGCAATTAAGTAATTACTGGCATGCATCCCAGTGGATCAGCTTCAATGAGCATATACATGACACTGTCAAGATAAGAGCAACGAGGAAGCACGAATCGCTAGAAATTGAATAAAGAAGACTAGGAGAAACACAAAACAATCAACCTAATGAACAACACACGAATAACAATGACTTCAACTTCCACAACAGAGTTTATAACAGAACGAACGTAACGTTTTCCACACAAGCAATGAAAATGTAGGCAAAGGATTGAGATACAATTGCACGGACTCACACACGGCCCACAATATTTAACAATTAATCAAAGACATTGAGATAGCCAGTTACAAGCTTCCAGCAGAAGATGGGGAAATAACCGAAAAACTGGCCACCAACGAAGCCAAAAAATTCCTCAAACGAGAGAGTGAAAAACAACACTCACGGCAACAAGCAACTCAAAAAGATAAAGTAATTGAAACAACACAAAAAAGAACAAGACTTAGTCATCACGAGAGCAGATATGGGGAACACTACAGTAATTCTGAACAAAACAGAACACATCGATAAAACAGTCGAATATCTGAACACAAATTAAATCAAGGAACTTGGAAAGGACCCCACAAACAAATTCCAAAAACAAATAAATAGTGCGTTAAAAGAAACAGAATACATATTGACCATAGCCGAAAAATCAAAATTCATAAATATGAACCCGAAAGTACCGTCATTGAGGGGACTACCAAAAAATCACAAAAAGGAGTGCCCAATGAGACAATAGTCAGTTGCAGGAACGCGCCAAATTAAAAAATCAGAAAGAATTACTACAAATTTTAAAACACTGCCTTTCCAATGACAAAAAAAATTATGTGAAGAAGACAACGGAATTGGTAACTGCATTAAACATGTTACAAATTAAACCTAGGTTGCGGCTACTATCCTTCCATATAACTAACATGTACACAAACATTCCAATTAATGAAGCAATCAATATTATCGAAGACAACAACTCGGCAAAAGAAACTGAAGAGTTTGTGAGATTACTGAGGGTCGTACTCAGCCAAAACGTGTTTCAATTCGATAATAAAATATACACACAAACAGAGGGCCTAGCCATGGGGTCACCACTAAGCGGGCTAATCGCCGATATCTTCATTAACGGACTGGAAAATGCGTTCCTAGAAATGACCTCGACAAAGGGAATAGTAATGTGGAAGAGATACGTGGATGATGTAATTTGCATCTACGACACTGAACTAACAAGCGAAGAAACAATTCTCCAAACCATTAATAGCCTACACCACTCAATCAAATTCACCAAGGAATCAGAAACCGATCGTAAAATAAATTATCTCGGCATAACTAGCAAACGTAAAGATAATGAGCTTTCATATTCCATATTCCGAAAAGCCACACAAACTCCGCATGCAATTGACAATCAATCCAATCTCCCCCAGCACGCATAAATTAGTGGGTTTCAATTCAATGGTGCACAGGGCTTTAAACATTCCCATGTCAAAAGACAATTACAATAAGGAAATCCGAATAATCAAACAAATAGCAAAATAAAACAATTTTCCGTCCAGCATAATAGATAAAATTGTAGCCAGACATAAAAATAAAACGATTCAGAAGCCGGACAATAATGAGAAAAAAAATCGCTCGTTTCAATTATGTGAACGCGAATGCATATAAAATCACTAATCTGTTCAAAAAACAAGGCATAAAAACTGTATATACTACGAATAACATAACTGGAAAGCATCTGCACAATAGTATAAAGCATCTGCAAAAAATTAATCTAAATCAACAAATTCAGGGGGTATATTCCATTACGTGCAAAGATACAGGGTGTCAAGCAAATTACATCGGGCAGAGTGGGAGAAGATTGGATACACGATACAATGAACACAAAACATGCGATAAAAAACGGGACACACTCGGTCGTATGCGAACACATGTATGACGCGGGACACAGTTTCACTAACATTGAAACCGACTTAAAAAATAATGCATTATGAACCGAAAAGCAGAGCTCTTAAAATCAAGGGAGCAAACGAGATACACTTAGCTAA
Source organism: Meconema thalassinum (assembly GCA_946902985.2). NCBI lineage: Eukaryota > Metazoa > Arthropoda > Insecta > Orthoptera > Tettigoniidae > Meconema > Meconema thalassinum. The sequence goes on from OX336389.2 coordinate 41,250,412, forward strand.
AAGAAACAACCCCAATAATTTAAACGAACACACTTTCATGGAGAGTTCAACCCCCTTCTCTCTACTAGAAATCACACCCCGTCGGAAAAAACACGACATAACGATGTAGCCAAGCTAGATAAGGGATTAATAAGGGAAACATGTTATTGGATCAGGATGCACGATGTATCTTTTTCTTCAATAAACCTATTCCCTTATTAATGGCAGTATTAAAGGTGCCTGGGCATTGTAATTAGTCCGGTTGCGCTTAAAGGGGGCTTTTTAGCCCATGAGTGGTGAGTTTGAAACCAGGTCTTTAATAGTTGAAGATTAACCTGAATACAGTAACTTACACCATATTAGAGACTAGATTTGGAAACTTGCGGGTACATTTGTACGAGGAACACATGCCACTTAGGAATGCGTGAGGGGGATTAGCCCAACGAGATAAGGGACCCTTACACACAGGAATTTCCCCTCAGTCGAGTGAAGACAGTGACCAAGTTAACTGCTCTCAACAGGACCTCGTAGAACTCAACCAGATATGTAGCCTGTACAATACAATCTGAATTGACCATTTACCACAACCACATATTCACTCCAAACAAGCAAAATCCGGAAATCAATCTCCACTTCCAGTATCTAAACACAACGTCACGTAGACTACAACTAACAAATATTTACTAGTTGCATTATCTCACTAATAAATAAGTGTATATATTGTAAATATTTCCACCCACAATTTCAGACATAGATTTTATAGCCTAAGTGTAATGGATCTGATTATGATCTCTTGACGATCGAAATTGGTCATCCAAGTGTATTTATTAATCTCATTTTTTTCAGGACTAGGGAATAGCCCATCTCATTGGGGTACAATCGTGTAGACCGACTGACAAGCATTAAACTTTTGACATATATTGCATGTAAATATTGCGTCAGGATCGAATATCCTTTCTATCTATAATAACGACTCTTTTATTCCTTGTTTTCATTTTAACCCCACATCGTGTAATATACGTCTTGAACTTGAAATACCGCCTTTAATATGAATTTTGTCTCTAAGTTTTAAGAGCAGCTTGAACACAGTTAGCTCAGTCATTTCCTGAATACAAAAATTATTACCAGTTCGCCGAATAACACATTTACCAACATCGTCGATATCAGTAATGCGATTGGGTACCTAATGGGGCCTACCTGGTGTTGCAGCCCTGTTCTCACACTTAGAGTACTTCCTTCTTTAGCAATCCTTCCAACTTTCCTCCCTATCACTTTCGTTGCAACTACCGCTATATTCTGTACTTTTGCAGAGGCATTAAGATTTTACCCGACTCTTCGTTCACTTTTCATAAACAAATGCACATTTCTAACGAAGTTTTCATTGAACACGTGGCATTTCTCTCAACCCAAGTGGCGTAACTACGGGGGTTACCAGGGGTATCAACCCTCCCCTAGAGTCAAATAATAATAATATGACATTTTTTGAAGTTTTTAGCAAAACAAATCATCGTAAAAAAGTAAAAGTAAAACCAATCATATACGTTTATACTTGCTATTGAAAGCATTTATTTCCACTCATGTAAAAAAATTGCGTTCGCCTCATTGAATGAGCAAAATGGCCAGCAGTTCTGTTAGCCAGTGGTGGCAGTAAGAAGGGTGTGGCATTATCTTACCTCATCCTATTCCAAAATGGCAGTTTCAACTAATCAAGCAAGGTGAACAGACGTGTAGTGAAGTGAAGTGTAGGGAAATAATGGGAATCACTATTTAGCTGTACGGGCGGTCATCGGCCGCTGGCAGGCAAGAGTGAAGTGCGATTTCGGTGTCGGGAAAGTGATAGTGGCAATGTCACTGAGTAGATGGCGGTTTTGGCGATGGGGATGTTAGCGCCGGTTGCTAGGTTATTACTGTTTGTTAACAGTATCTAAGGGAATATGATGAGAGATAAAAGGAGGTGGGTTTAGGAATGGAAACAATTTTTAGGCTGAGAGGAAGAGAATCCAACACAAACCATTAATAAACACCGATACAAACCGGAATTTCGCAGTGCAAAACTTATGAAGCACCTAACTTGAGCGGGGCCTTGCACAAGGCAAGCGGAGAGCGCGGCATGAATTGAGGTTACTGGCAAGCTTTCGCCAAGTGCTCTTCCCCTCCCGACCAAGTATTCGGGTACTATGGGGTAGGGTGATACTCTAGCAAGCCAAGGTATGTCAAAAGGAAAGGATCTAGGCACTTTCCCTTCAAAAGGGTAAGATTTTGGAAAGCCTTCTGGAATACTAGAACGATTTGAATTTGTAGTAATATTTTTATTACTAGACACTGTTGGATCCCCGACAGAACAGTCGAATGCCCCCAAAGTGGGAAAAGATAAAGCAACTCTAGTGCCTTTAGCAATATTTTTTACTGTTATTAGTGAGAATCTTTTAAGAATACCAGTTGTTGCACTTAAAGCAGGCTAAGCTTTTACCCATCAGGGTGCTGACTAAAAGCTTAGAAAGGAGGAAACCCTCCGACCTAACTTAAACAAGACTATAATGTTGAAGAGTAAAACACAAGTTAGAGAGGAAGTCTCTACAAATAGGAAGCTGGCGGAGCGAGCTGTACTTGCCTTAATGATTTACTAGTATTAGCTGTGACAGCTAAGAGAAACTTTGCAAATGTTGTTATTTGAAGTTTCGTTTTAAACGCAACAAGTGTTAAAGTTTTTTAATGATTCAGTGATTGCCCTCTTTATTTTGAAGTAGGAAATAATTTTGGGAGAAGAATCAGGGAAGAGAAGGTCCTGCCTAACCTTTGTTCTAGTAATAGAGATAGCAACAAAAGATCAAATTATTTATTTAACACTTGATAGAATTTGGAATATTTAACAATTATTAGATTTAGAATCTTATTTTGAGTTAAGAACAACTTTTTTTGTTTACAAATTTCGATGGCTAAGACCTAATATTTGGACATTAACAATATTGACAAATAATTTTAAACAATTTAAATGGTTTCGAACCTATTACAAGCACTAAACCTGTACAAAGGTTTTAAGATGTGCTTAAAATTAAGAAATTTAAAGTTTGTAATGACAATTGTAAAGTAATTATAACTTTGATAAATTAGTTAGGCAGGATACAAGCACTATTAGAATGCCTTTATGGCAAGCGAAAAGGCTATAAACAAGTAGATTAAATTCCTGATCGTAGCAGGAGGATAACGTAGAATTATACGCGGAGGTTACCGCTATTATACAAACAGAGGTTAATAATTTTTATATTCAAAAGGGTCAAGTCGTATTAACGAAGCCTGGAGCAAAACAAATCAGGTACAAAAGTTTAACAATTAGAAGATTACCAATTCATGAACCAGCAGCATAAGAAAATAGAAGATTAACAAATGGTTACTATAGCCATTTCTATTTAAACAGAATTAAATTCAAATTGGGCAGGTCATCTTTTGTGAACCAGGATTAAACAAATTAGGCAAACATTTAACAGTTAGAAAAATAGAGTTTCCTGATAACAACAGGAAAAATTACGTTCTAAAACGTGGACTCTAGTCACGGTTATTTTTACTGAGTGAATAAGTGGTACATGGAGAAAAAATGGGAGGGCGCATAAATTTAGATTAACTTAAATTTGTTAGTTAAAGGTATTTGGGGAAAAGTAAATAGGGATTTATAGTTCTGGCCAATTTTTATTGCTCTCAATCATACGCGGCGTGGCAGATAGTTGAACGGACACTGTTTTGCACTAAAGTTTGTTGATAGATTAGAGCACTGAAAGTTCATGGAACAAGGAAAAAGTTATTGCAGTTTATGGAGAACACTTAGTTGAATTTTACTTGAATAAGTTTGTTACGTTGGAAAGTTTGTGGGTTGCAGTTAATAGTTCTAGTTAACTTGAGGTTCCAGCAATTTGACGGTATTGAGCATAGTTCTTTGCGGTTTGGAGTATATTTTGAATGGAAAATTCCAGAATTGTAGTGGCAGTTGAATAGGGCGTTAGAAATTCCACGGTGGAAATGTTAAGTTTATAGACAGATATGAGTATTAGCAGAAATCCCACGGTGTATGGAAGGTATCCCCTTTATTTCGTACAGGAAGTACTAAATTTCATGTTTTAAAGCAAGCTTGGTTAGCTAAATGCATTACATATTATACAAATCTGTTAAATACTAAAGATAATTGGAGAAAGAGAGATTAGTTTGGCGTCCCAAGGGGGCTGGATATCTCTCTGCCTATGCTGGATCAAATCATATCAATAGATGAAGTTAGGGAAGTAATGTCAAAAAGTAAATGAGGAAAGTCAGGTGCTATTTTGGGGATAACAAACGAATTTAGGCATGAGTTGGGTAAAAATAGTTTTATGTTGGAAAGCTTAGTAAAACTCTTTAACAAGATTTTTGAAGAAGGTAGATTTCCTAGGGCGTGGCAGGAGGGGATAATTTGTCCAATATATAAGAAACGTGGAGACAAATTATAACCAGGCAATTACAGAGGCATCACCTTGCTTGACAATCTGAGCACAATGTACACCGGGGTCTTAACCAAGCGTTTAATGGTGTGGGCAGAGTGCTGTTCGGTGTTGTCGAGACTTCAGACAGTGTTTAGAAAGGCGATGAGAACCAGTGACGATATAATGGTGGTGAAAACGTTGATGTACAAATACGTACGGAGGAAAAGAGGTAAGCTGTATATCACAGCTATTGATTTGGAGAAGGCGTTTGATTCAGCGAGCAGGGGAGCTGTCATTGCTAAACTGGGAAAGATCGGAGTGTCACATAAGATGATAAGAGCAATTGAGTATGTGTATTCCGAAGTGAAATGTGCAATTAAAATTAAATAGGATGTAATTGTAGGAGATATAAAGTCTAATTTAGGATTGAAACAGGGATGCAAATTATCACCGGTGCTCTATTTGCTATTTATTAACGATGTTTTCAAATCAAAGGGCTTTGAGCAACGTCCAACCCTTGTTTGGACAATCATGATATCCCAGGCCTAGCTTTTGCTGATGTCATCCTTCTGCTCGCTCTAACACCTCCTAATATGCAACATAGTATTGATAAGATTGTAAAATACTGTGAGGACTGGAATTTGAAAATTAATCCGTGGAAGACCAAAGTTAAGGTGTGCAAAAATGGAGTTAAAGTGGCTAAGAATGAAAAGTGGTTCATGTATGGGTCAAAGCTAGAGACAGTGAGAATATGTGAGTATCTAGGGACGATACTGGCGAGTAATGGAAAATGGACTGAACAAATTAAAAGGGCAAAATCGAAAGGGCTAGCGACATTGGGGAGTGTTAAAGTGTTAGAACGTAAGTTACCGAATCTTGACTTCAAAGTTCATAAAAATGTGTATCAGGAGTATTATATGGAGTGGAAGTATGGAATTTAGAAGAAGGAACTGCAACCCTGGACAGTATTGTAAGTGAGTTTGCTAATATAATTTTGGTTCTACCTAGTTGCACGGCGAATTGTGGAGTAAGAAAGTTGTGTGAGGATGTAAGTATTCGAAAACATATTATAAAAAGGATCATAAAGTCTTGGATTCGTCTGCAAGTAGGTGGAGGGGGTGAATTTTAAAGGTAGCCTACCTGCAACAAATGAAGCTGGAAAGATTAGGAATGGGTCATTTATGGGATAATGATTACGAAGAGAGGAAGGTAGGGTGTGTAAAAAGTGTGCAGAAGGGTTAATGACATAGAGTTGTAGGTACTGAGAGACGAGTGTACCAAGAGGAGAACCTTAACGGAGTTCTGCAAAATAAGAAACTTTATGAGCATAAGGCCTGAATGTCTAATGAAAAGAGAAATGAGGGGGATAATTTGGTGGTTAATGGGTGTGTATAAGAACAAAGCACTGAGAGATGTAGGAAAAGAAGGGTTAATGACATAGAGTTGTAGGTACTGAGAGAAGAGTGTACCAAGAGGAGAACCTTAACGGAGTTCTGCGAAATAAGAAACTTTATGAATGTCTAATGTGTGATTCAACATCTCGCTGGTAGCTATTAATAAGGAACTCCATATATGATTATTTACGTAGTTTAATATCTTAACTCTAACCAAATCTTTCTTGTAACAAGGGAAACATTTTACAATGATATATGTCAAAAAATCTATGAATGCAAAGATATTGTTGTACCCCTAGGGTACGCCACCATCATCCCCTAACACTAATACCCCCGACAAAACCAAATACCACACACCTACTTCAAAAACCTACGAATACATTTACATAATTATACATCCAATAAATTACCACTTCCATGAACTCAGGTAGCCTCGTGTCCCATCCCAACGACCCCAGAGAGGGCTATGACATGGGAGAAATGTGCGAATTCCGCAAACGCAGCGCGACGCTTCTATAAAAACTCCGGGAGGTCATGCCTCCGGATCAGTCTGCCTCAGTGTTACCTACGTGCCGAATCGCTGCTGGTAGCCGAAGGGTAAGTGTCTTATGCGATCACTACACACACATTCAACTACACTCCCATCCCCCTATGCTTGGATTGTAATAATTATTTATTTTTATTAACTGCACTGCTATTTACCAGAGTACTTCAAATTCGAAATACTCATTAAATTCAAACATAATAGAAGTCACTGGTCTTTTCCTTTATTTAATTAGCTGGTAAGATCCTACCCTCTTAGCTTCCCCGACAGGTAGGATCTAGTATTAGCACTATTATTTAATTGTTTCGTGGCGTCAGCAGAGCGTCACAGCACAGCGCTGACACTAGCAGGCTCGCTCCTAGCTCGCCTGCTTACGACTTACCTCAGACCGCTTGGTACCGTTATCGCGAATAGAGTACTAATTAAACCACCCTTCCTTCCACACTCACACCCTGAACTACCCCGCCAAGCAGTACATTAGGGAGTTCTCCTTGCAGGTCGTACTAACGATCTCAAGCCACTAACTAATCACCACCTCTTACACGCAATTGCCAAGCTTTTCCCCTAAACACACTTATTTCATCCCTTAGGTTAATTCTTTGTAGAGGCTACCCTCACAGGTACCTTACAAATGGTGGAGCCACTAGGTACCGCGACGTTGTCATAAGACAACGCCTAAAGGAGTACATACAACATATTCCGCTGAAAAGATCCCTAAAACTTAACCTCTTACTAGCCAAGCGAACGCCACCCAAAATTGGGAATTTTTTTTGAGGTAAGGGTCCAATAATATTTTTGTACCCAACCCAAGCCCGCCCTGATAGATAGTACATTTTTAAACGCCGCCCTTACCTAGCCATACGCAATTTAGATCCCCATAGATACGCCCTTACAGTAGGACGTACAGTAGAGATCCATGCTCAAATACCAACATATTGGTAAGGTCAAGCGTGCATTTAGAGATACAGCACGCCACCTCGCCGTTACCAACAAACCACTACGCCCTAAGATCCTAGTTAAAAAAACCGACTTAATAACAGAACACAACGCAGGCCAATTACTTGCCGAACTTGAGGACGCAGTTATAGATCTCAAGCTCAAATACCCAAACGCAATCAGACAAAAACGTCCCCTCACACGAGCACAGACACAGAACGCTCAACAGTTGTCCTCAGATAGCGTTGATAGTGAGGAATTAACCCCAACATTACCGTACGCTATATTACAACACATCAGTGACACGCAACAAACCTACAACGGGTTGCATGTCCTGTTACAACAGTTAGACGAAATTCCACTCAATTCTTCGTACGGGGGACTAATCGCAGATATACATGCCATCGCCTTAACTCTCGGCGACCATATTAACAAGGCGCTTTCCACACTACAGGCGGTTAACATTGAACATAACTTGTCGCTGGATAATATCCAGGGTACTGAGCAATTCAACCCTCAGGACGCTCCACACTCTACCCCTAACCACCCGGGCACCTCCCAAAGCGGAAACACCTATATAACACCAGTCCAGGTTCACCAGCAACCCCTAAGCCACGCACACTCTAGCGTTGCATTAAATAACAGCGACCTAGATTCCCCAGTTGAGCGCACCCCCTTAATTACCCCCAACATTTCCCACAGCGCGGACATGGCCATGCCTACAAAGTATCCTATGATACAACCTGCTAAATACCCAGGTGACAAGCAGGACCCCGAGGAATATGTGAGAGCCTTCAATCGAACGGCTAAAATTAACGGCTGGTCAGCTGAGGATAAGAAACGTCTCTTACCGGCATACCTCACTAAATCGGCCCTCACGTGGTACGAACTCCATGAAGCCACCTTGGCCGATGCCACATGGGAACAGTTTTCAGCCGCCCTCGTCAATACATTTCAACTCACCCCTGATGAGGATGACTTGTATGACAAAATCCGCGCTCGCACACAAGGTCCCACGGATGGCACACAGGCATACTTTAATGCCAAATTATGAATGTGTGAGAGGTATAATAGGGAGATGCCAGGCAGGCAGAAAGTACGTCTCCTTATGCAGGGAATGCGCCCTACCTTGGTGGGCAAGCTCTGCACCTTGCAAAGCAACACCGTACTAGAGTTACAGGCAAACATTAAATTTATCGAAGAGGGCAATAAAATGACAAAAAAGCCGTGGACCAGCACATCCTCACGGATAACGGGGATCTGCATCAGCAAATCCGCGATCTGACCAAACAGATGCAGGAGATGCAAATTACGGCCTTCCACGCTAGCCCTAAAACCCGCCCTCGTAGAGATGATCCTCGGGACACATGGCGATCACCAAGGGGCAATCAACAGGAGCATGGTAGACCTAACCACCCCCATTGGCGCAATTCACCCCCAGTAAGAGAGGCGAACTATTATTCGCAATACCAGGAGGAAGTGCCACGCCGCAACGAATCACATCCCTTCCGGCAGACACGGTATCTGGCAGATACTCGCCCACGCGGCAATCCACCCCCAGATCAAACACCAAACCGTCATCCCCAATATAGGGACGACCGAATATGGCATCGTGACCAAAACACCAGATACACACGCCCAGTCAATACCCCTCCAAATCGTCGGCCGAACACTCCCCCGCAGCGGGAACGATATGAGCCTCAATACGAAAGGCCTCCCCCAGCATACCCTCAATACGCCCCTGTCCAACGAGAAAGAGGACCGGAGGACTATCCACTGCCCGATCACACTCCACGGGATTCACGAAGGCATTCACCCCCACGAGATAGACGGGTATTACACCCCAACCCCCAATATCAGCCCCGGCCAAACAATTGGCGAGACAAGGCGCCCAGGGACAGCCTCGCTACACAGACAACCGAGGTTATGCCCAGCCAAAAAACTATTAGCTAGGGAATGGCCAGCACCCACTCAATCGGATAATCCTTCCCCGGTAACCATTAAGCGTTCCACTCAATCCCCACAGGACAACTGCCCTATCCGATCCAGCAAGCCGCAAATCCCCCCAACTTCCGCCCGCCAGAATACAGCGCAAGAAATACCTCCCCGATCCCAGCTCCAGCCACATACGGTCAAAGGGGATGGCAATTGCCTCTTTCGAGCACTCAGTTTCCTGCTCCATAGAGATGAGGACCAGCATAAAGAATTCAGAACACAACTGGTCATGTATATCATGGCACACTGGGACGAGTATAAATATTTCCTCGTCGACGGGAACGATGCCTTATTCCCCAATAAATATGCATATGGGGATTACATGCATCGAAATGGCACATACGCTGGAGCGACGGAGGTTACCGCTCTAGGCCATGTCCTTAAGACTAATATCCATGTCTATACACTGGACAAGATGGCACCCACTTTTTCTACACTAGGTTACGACAAACATCTGTACCTTTTGTTCACGGGCAATCCGAATGCGGGTCATTACAGCCCTCTCACTATCAAATCGCCTCACACACCTCAACCCTCCGCCCCTCAGGTTGAAAAAGAGGACACTATAGGCACATTAACAACTGGCAACAATATTACAACCCCTAAGGACGTTTCCACTACGAGCGTAGTTAGACTACCCGTGATACGCCCACCCACATTGATTCCACCCGCGGATTCAAGCGGCCCGACCACTAAACCAGGCGCGGCGAAGCCGGTAACATGTATCGCTACTGTCGTGAATAAGTTACTTCCACAGAAAGCCGGCTACAAACCCACAACCACTCACACACACCGGCCCTTTAGAACACCCCTACCGAGGCCAGGATTCACATCCCGGGACAGCAAACATCATTCTAAATATTTATCCATTCACCGACAGCTCAAGAGAAAGCTTAGGACACTACACATGGCAGACGAGAATGACACAGCTGAATTGCGACTCCCAGTTTCACGGGACTCAGCAAAGCGAGTCAGGTTCAGCGATCAGACCGCAACTCCGAGTTTGCTCAACACAAATAACAGACCGGCAGAACACACAGTCTCGCAGGCCGCGATACATAACGATAAACATAATTCACCGTCCCAAGATCCCACAGCACCGATCATTACGTATACCCTTAACAACATGTATACTGCACAGGACGTACACAATATTACAGCCCTCTCTATCCCGGCCAAAATTAACGGGTATAAAATTCAGATCTTATTAGACACGGGATCAGCTATTTGCTGCGTCAGCAGGAAGTACATTAACGACGAGCGCATACACAGGATGCCTCTCAACACTCGCCTTATGGCTGCTAATTCCCAAACCATTTCATGGTTGGGCACTACTGACATACATCTCCAAATAGGTTCTTTTGAAACTAGCTATCCCATGTTTGTAATTAAGGACCTTTCCGTTCCTGATATCATCGGCACAAACTTTCTTGCCAAGTTCGAAACGAACATTAGCTTTGTCACTAACGAAATACGATTAGTAAACGGAGACCTTATCACTTATATTCCGCGACCGAAAGAGAGATGCTCGCCTTCTCTTGGGCCGTAAATTACATCCGGACATACCTCTATGGTATCCACTTTACGGTAGTTACGGATCACGCCAGCCTTCTTTACTGGGATAAATTCAAAAACCCCAATTCTCGGCTTAATAGGTTCATATTTAAATTATATGACTACACATTTGAAGTTAAGCACAAGAAAGGTAAGGCACACCTTGATGCAGACGGTCTCTCGAGACAACCTGTCCTCGAACCACCTGACGAGGATGTCAATCATGCCTGGGATTCCTTACCCACATTTGCAGTCACATTGATCTAAAACAGGAGCAATTAAACGATCCCCAGTTGGGACAAATTAGAATTGCCTTACATAATCGCGACCAGGTAGATAGTAAAACTGCCCGCTTATCACGCAGATTTTTTATTGATAAGGACGATCTCCTTAGGTACAAATACACGGCCACGTATGACGTCACACCCGTTGCCCTTCCCACTACACTCCGAAACCACGTGATGACGGAATATCACTTCCCACCCCTTAATGGCGCACACTTTGGAGTCCATAAAACATATTTGCGCATTCGCAATAAATACTATTGGGAAAACATGAAAAATGACATCACAGAGTTCATTAAAACTTGTCACACATGCTAGAGGTACAAACACCGACCTGGTAAACCCCATGGCTTACTCCACCCCATCCCCGTAGGTGAACTTTTCCACCGCATAGGCATTGACGTAAAGGGTCCAATTATAACCTCAGACAAAGGTAACAAATACATACTGGTAGCAACCAAGTACCTTACCCGATACAATATCACCAAAGCGGTCCCAAAAGCTAGCGCGCAACAAATCGCAGAGTTCCTCATGGAAATCATTACCAAATATGTTATTTTACACACGTTGTTATCCGACAGACGAACAGTTTTCACATCTAATGTCATTACACAGCTCCTTACATTGCTTCACATAAAAGCGTACACAACCACTAGTTTCAGCCCTCAGACGAATGGATTAACTGAAGCTATGAACAAAATCCTTGGCGGCGCTCTAGCTCGTTTTACTAACGTCAAGGGCACCGACTGGGATAATTACCTCCCAGCAGTAAAGTTTAGTTAAAATACATCCGTGTCGCAGGCGACCAAACACACCCCGCACTTTCTTTTACACGGCGACCATCCGCGCAGTCCGATCGACAACATTTACATCCCACGGGATACACTCCCTAGCAACGCTGAAAGGTTGCAATATTTGTGCACAGCCCGTGACACCGCGCGACGTAATATCCGCACTTCACAAAACAGACAGAAAGTCACGTATGATAAAACCCACAAACACCAGGAATACAAAAACGGACAGCTCATTATGATCTGGTCGCCCACTCGCATTAAAAACGTGTCAGAATTCCTCATCCCGAAATGGACAGGTCCGTTCAGAATCCAGAGGAAAATTTGGGACCTAAGCTACCTCGTTAACATTCGGTACAACCATAAAATTATTAAGGACACGGTTCATGTACGGCGTATGAAACCCTACCATTCCCGGAAAACCACCCCCACACCTCGACCCTCCGTGGCTAAGAAACGAAAGCGTTAGGTCACCAGCATAAGGCATTCAAATATATTCCTACCACACATATCTCAAACCCAGGACCGTACAAATCAAACAAGCGCCCTATGCACTATGGCCTATGGTAGCCATGCTCACAACTATCGGTCACCGACAGTTCCCCACAGGGCATAGATACGAATCCTAATTATAAGACTGCAAGGTTAGTTGTAACCAATATAATAATGTATACCAGATTATATTTATTATGTCTCATATCTTTCTAGGATAATGAAGTCTGTTCGCACACATTAGTTTAAGGAAGGTCGAGGCTAGATATACGTTTAGCAGTTACATATGCCTCATATTCCCCTTAAGTCCCCATGAACACGATACGCCAGATAAGTATTGGCAATAGCACCGATTGCACTATGGCATCTGGTAGCCACAGTCTGAAATAGATGTCAACACCAATCCAGGTTAGGCCCCACACTATAGGTAGTCTTAAGTTGCAGGATACCAAATAGGAAATGCCGATTTAACGTTATTTATAATAGTTCCATACTTATAATATGTACAGTGCATATATGTCTTTACAGGTAATATATTGTAGACACGGCCTTGCATATGTTACACACATTAATCAGCAAGCGAGGTCAATCCTCTGCTGCGACACGCGGAAGTAACGAGAGCCGTCACGCCTAGTCAGCAATACACGATTCCTCCATAGTAACAACTCTTTGCGACAAGTCACGTAGATAGCCACGCGCCTACATGGCCATGCGTAAGACGGGTCATTCACACAACTGGAGTGCACATAGCAAACCACGGAAAGATTCCTTTACCATAGGAGGCTATCTAAACATTTCATATTCATACAATCTCAATCAGACCGCACATTTTAACCACCTTAATCGCACGCAGGTTTCAATACACGGTCACGACCATTAGGCGACCGACTAAAGATCAAATCACCTTTCACAAGGGACGATACATTCACATACCCTTCCCATACAACTGTACTCACGGCACACAGTTGATAACAACCAACACATAACTTAATTATTTATATATTGTACCCTTCCAAAGGTCCTCTAGGAAGCTGAATCTTATCTCGGGCGTGGCTCGTTCGGTGGCTAATTAACACTTTACATCCTAGCAATTTCGAAATTTGGATCATGGGAACTTTAAACTATAAATCATATGTCAGGGGAACAAGGAAACAAAATTTATTCTCAGAAGTACTACAAGACGATAAAAAACCAATCCCCTAATAAACAACCCAAAACCAACGTAGAACCACAACAAAATAAACTGCGTCATCTCTATCCTTCTCTGCCATAAAGTCCACAGAGATGGTGCGACCAGGGTACCTTAATCTAATTAATTCGGGCAAAGCCTCAGCTTCCCCTGACCAAACACTGCAGGATCATGGAACTCCAAATAAAACACAAATCCAAATAAAATAAAATCAAAATCAAAGTGGCGCGCTCTCACCCCAGGTGAGTTAAAAATGCAACATCAAAAGATTAAATTAATGCCACAAGAATTGAATCATTACGTTAATCAGATCAGAACACTATACACTCCAACGGAGCATCAAATCAATTAAATTTTACAAGCTGGAATCTCATTTTAACGCTCACTATTTGGAAAAAGTGAATCGTACAGACGAGATCATTCCGTTTGGCAAACAGACCTCCCTTCACGACCCCCGCTAGGGTCGTGTATGATCAGCATGCAGTGCGGCCACACAAACACTACATTAAGATACAACGTGCCTACCTCATTCACATACAACTGTTCCCGTGTGAAAGATTTATCAAGACATCAATTATAACCGTCTAGCGGCCACCCAGAGGGTACAAAATCTGATCCACTAGTATCCACAATAAAATCAAAAGCACAACAAACCGGAATCCCAGAATCAATAACAACAAAATATATAAACAAATCAGCCATTTAACTTTTACCAAATAACCTCGGACAGACTCAAGGCCAAGCAAAAGCACCCCACGGCGAGGAGTGGCTACCTGCTTTCACTACAACCACAGCTGACGTGTACTGACTGAAGCACGTGCTCAATATGGCACAATTCAACAAGCCTCGCAGAATCATCACTTAGCACACTGCCTGCGGCCGCAGACCGACCCCAGCATCACGGCCGTGATTTTTACCTCGTGGGAATTACCTCGTCCACGGAATTATCAAAATACTTACGTGGTTTTGAACATCCACAACTTACCAATATGGGTGGGCACCATCCTCCACCAACTCAACCAAATACACGTGGGCACAGCATCCACGACTTACCGATATGCATTAGTACACCCAGTCAGACTTCAATTTATACACCTCAAATCGCCGGGTTTGCCTGCCTTGTCCGTTACCGATCGAAGATTGCAAAAAAACATTACCTGGTAGAACTTACCACAGGCGATCCACGAACCTTATTTACCACAGAAAATATTCAATATACTCTGGTTTGCTTACGACCACAGTACAAACTCTCCCCCACCTTCTCAACTGAAAATGTATTTACAGTGACAGAAGCTGATGGCCAGATATCCCCTGAATGTTACTCTCCCCAAACTACACTGAAACCCATGACCACACGATACATATTTACCCGCACGTTGTATCAACAAACACAACAACCACAACAACGAAAACACAACTAACATTAGGAAATGAATATGTACACTGCCATTGCACTCATGTTGACCCAAACACCCCTAACTAAATTATGCAAGATAATTTGCAGTACTTATCACTATTCCTGGGTCCCAGATCCTCTCCATCATTGCAGCGTGCCCCACGGTTTTGGTTTACGCCATCATTTCACACATGACGAATTCCACGTTTGAAGATCCTCCCATTGTTCCAATTGCAGCATCAGATTCTTCTTGCTTCGGGTACCTCGTGGTAATTATGAACACAGAATACACAGTTACTTAATGCGGCATACAAGAAGGTATCACGCACTATCTGTTCAGAGCCGATAAACCTATAATTCTCCTAAATAGCTACCACCTGAACTACTCAATTCATCCAGATTGCCCACCGTAGCTCCTATGGACACAACTTATATGTTTACCTAGCGCAGTGGCTAGCCTATTTCTCAGCCGAACTTGCACTCGCGAACTAGCGCGCATATCAATATCTTATCTCGACACTGACAAGAACTCGCTCTCGTATGCTATAGTATATAGACATGATCTCAAAAGCAGCGCCACACTGTCTCAATTTTTACCACTGGACATGTAAAACAACAGAGTCCAAATCACGAACTCGACTGACGTGAAGCGTCCGTAACAGAATCACAAAATCGACTGACTTCACTCTCCCAGATGGAGCTATTTAAGTGTTTGAAGCATAACTGGTCGTAGGAAGGGGAAATATGAGATTTATTTCCAAAATAATAGCTCTGTCCCGAATTGACTTACATCACTGAACTCGTTGTAATCCCAATGTCTCATTGGTGATGTCCTTTCCAAGAATCGATCGTGGGCTTCTTATCAAATGAACTCAGTAATCATCCCTCATTGTCTGCCAATTTACGCGCAAAACACGGCTTGGTGACGCTTATCCTCTCATTGGCTGACGCTAAAACGCCCCCACATCAGGCATTTTATACTGAATTAAATCAGCCTTACATCCAAATTGCACCAAATTACATTTCTGGGAGGTAGAGAGTCTTCCGCTTCCATATATGCAACTCGCATTGCTCTCCGGTCATTAATTCCTAAGTAGGTCGCATCTGGGCGGTACCAAAACTTGAAGCTGTGTCCTTGCCAAACTGCAATTTTCTCACACAAATTCTTGCGTTCGACGACCTGCCGTCCAAGCCCTCGCTCGTCTTCTCACGGTACACGTACACCCTCGGCACTCCCTGGAATCCTGCTAAGTGCATTTATGACCACTCATCCCTCCTTCTATTCTTCGTTCATGTTTCTGCACATCTCCAATAAAAGTATTTGCCGCCTCTGTACTCTGCATCTGCTGTGCCAGTCTGCGTATAGATTTAATGTTGGAAACATAAACTTGAGACTAGATGGATATGCAATATGCCTTAAGGTCTCAATATATACCTTCGGTAACGGCCGATGACAAATTCAAACACAATAACCAGATGTAATAAGTAATAGGCGAACACATACATCTCCCATAACACTAGAGGGATTAACATTCCCATGGTTAATGCCCACATTAGGAAATCAATACACAAAATTTTTACTTGCACGAATTTAGAAAGTGCACGGATTCCAACAGTCACCCCATATTAAGGTGGGATGACAGCCCGGTCCGATACATTATCACCGAGTAGGCCACTAAGTTTACACATATGGCCAAGCATAATACATTACTGGACGTACAATACAATTTATATAGCGAACGCCATTACTCCAGCAGTAGCGGAAGCAAATACAGGGTCACAGACACCACAATAACACAGGTCTTTGGACCTCAGCACGTCCTTTAAACTGCCTAACACGAATACACTCTTCTGTTATTACTTTTATCGTCCATAAACTATGCACACTATATTCTAGGCCACTGATAGCAGCCTAGTACCATCACTATCGCCGAACATTCCAGGATGAAAGATCTTTATATCTTACCATATTTCAGCAACGATATAGGCGCGTGCATACAACACGATAACACAGGTTAGCAGCATTGCATACATACAATGGCCTAGCATCTACAATAACACAGGTTAGCGGCCTTTCACCAATGCAACGAAATATTCGTACACTAACGCCGATTAGCGACCTTTCGCAGAATCACAGACATAGTCATACAGTAACACAGGTTAGCGGCTCCCGCAAATGCAAAAATGCATGTGTACAATAACACAGGTTAGCGGCCTTCCCTACAGGCCAAAGCGGATTAACACTAATGACATAGTGTAGCGACATTCGATATGATTCCGCACACAATCTCACTATCACACAGATTGATTACTACCACTACGGCCAGCAGAATTTGATACAATTACACAGGTTATCATACCGTCCCAGCATCAGGCTCTGTGGGTCAGCTGAACAAACAATTAGGAGACACTTGGAATAAGGATAACTTATACTTACGTAAATTACATATCCCATACACAGTAATCCAGGCTATATTCTTTAATACATATCAATCACTTCTCACACTCAGAACTGCAAACTGCTCATAGACAGTGAGTCGCGCTCCGTACACAATGTCGGAAGCGAGGATTGCCCACACAGCATCTCGACTTACGAGACGCAGGGACTCCAAGACTCACACGTAATGTGCGGCACTCATGCCGTTATCACATACTCCTTCTTATATATTTTTTTCCTTCTCACAGGGGATCTTTAACTTCTATTTCTAGTTAACAGTGGCATTGCCCACCCAATACCGTCATAAAGACAGACAGAATAAACAGTTTTCCCACGAGGCGACTTTCACATTAGCCGACGGAGTAGGAAATCCATTCAAATTATAATTATAATTATAATCATGTCATCCAAGCCGACGACTGACTGGACTCCTAGAATCAGCTAGGGGATTGGGGCTATACCTCTAACAGTCAACGTAGGGAACCATTTATCATCCTTCCGCTAAGTACAAACTGTTCATAATGCTCTGCTATATGCCGACATGATATTCGATAATGAATTCACGAAATTACTTTATAAATGCCACAAGGCTCCAATGGGACCATAATTCCTTATATAGATCCCCTTTAATTCACAACTACACAGTAGATACACACTTATCGTTAAAGTCATAAGTTGGCCACATTGAAATAACGTATTTTCGTTTTGAGGCAACGTAACACGACGTGGCACATATCAATATATGTCCATTAGTATCACATTAACGCCATGGCCCATAAATATCTCAAGTGTTCCTAGGCAAAATAAGCCAAGAGCAGATTAAGTCCTACCCTCCTAGGCCAACACTCTAGGATGCGTATCAGCCATGAGCGCATATATATAGATATATTCGGCACCCAATACATCGATGGTCCATAGCTGTCCTACGAGTACCTAGGCGTAATAAGCCAAGAGCAGGTTAATTCCTACCCTCCTAGGTTCACGATAAAGGATAAGTATCGACCATGAACATAGGAATGCCGAGTTTTGTAGATAACGATTAATAAGACATAGGGACATGATGAATAGGAATAAAGTAACGCGAAGGTATAGGAAGTAATGATTAAGGAATAAATAGACACAAAGTTATATGCAATAATGAATAAAGAATGACGTAGCACAAAGTCATAGGAACAGGATGAATAGGAATAAAGTAACGCGAATGTATAGGAAGTAATGATTAAGGAATAAAGAAACACAAAGGTATACGCAATAATGAATAAAGGATGAAGTAGCACAAAGATATAGGACTATGATGAATAAGAATAAAGAAAAGCGAAGGTATAGGAAATAAGGATTAATGAATAAACAAAC
Organism: Meconema thalassinum; assembly: GCA_946902985.2. NCBI lineage: Eukaryota > Metazoa > Arthropoda > Insecta > Orthoptera > Tettigoniidae > Meconema > Meconema thalassinum. The sequence goes on from OX336389.2 coordinate 41,269,201, forward strand.
ATGAAGGTATATGAAATCATAAAGTAACGAATGGCCAGAATTAATTTTAAGTCTATATTTTATATATATATATATATGTGTCTTAATTTTTCAGCGCAGGTTGCAAACCTGAGGCGCCAACTCCCGACACAGCGCACATAGGGGTGCATATTTTGCGCATATGCATCGGGAGTAGCTCCATTTTGGGCACTCGCCGAGGTACCCGAATACAGTGAATTCACATGGTATATTTTCATGATAACATGTTTTTTTGTGATATACGTTTCCAGGTGTACATCCGAACCACGGTGGAGATATTCCTGTGGGATATCCCCCCACTGAAAGTCGGATCAACGATGACAACTTGCCACCTGCAATGAGAGGTGCACTACGGCCACACAACTCGCGCCTATTTTTGTGAAGGACGAGTTGTGCTGCCAAGATGACTTCGCTTTCCCACAGGGAGCGAGTCATAACATAGACATATTGTTAAATAGCCTGCAGGTCCTAAATAGTAGTTCAGATATATATATTAATCAAGAGTCCACTCACGATAGTATTGTAGTTGAGAGAGTATGGTATTGTTGATGAGAGATTATGATATTATAGTTGAGAAAATTTGGTATTGTTAGGATATTGTTATAGTTAAGAGAGCATGATAGTGTTGCAATTGAGTAAATATGATATTGTTATAGTAATGTTATTGTTGCGAAAGTATGATATTGTTATAATTGAATGTATACACATTGTTTTCCCTTTCTGTTCTTTTAAACTCCCAGTTGTACAAATGTCGCATTTCTTCCCCACAAATAAACCATTTATAAATATATTCCCTTAAATTACACCCAGCGACATTTCGCTGTTTCTTTCTCTCCACCCTATCTCTTTTATAGACGTGCAGGGCACACGAGGGCAGTTTTTCATCCGCACCAGAGGTATGATAATTTTATATCCTCCCCCCACCCCTAGGATTTTTTTCCTCTCGTTGTGTTCCTGCACCCATTCAGATGAATTGGCGATGTTGAATGTATTTAATGTTTTGAATGTTTTAATGTTTTGAATGTTTTTAATGTTTTAATTATGTATGTATTTTATATTTTGTTCTACGTTGCAATAGGGATACATGTTGTAACTCGAGAATATACTCATATTATCGTCAGGATGACTGTTGACAGTGTATATATGTTAAGCTTCACACCCTAATGTTCGCATTTTTTGACACCACATTGTAAGGAAATATTGTTCCCCTCACCTTATACACCTACACATGATCGCTGGACACTACCGGGAGGCACACAATATACAAGGCACTTCTACGCAGCCACAACCTTCGACGATCACTTCCATAATGCACATTCTATATCTGCCCCTTTACTCAACCCTATACACGTTATCAGCCACGAGGCTACCCACACACCCCGACGACGCCACCAACACATTTCCGGACGGAAATCACAGAAGAGAAGAAAAGAAGAAAGAAGACACGCAAGTAAGAAGAAGATGCCCTCTTTTTCAAGAACCACCCCCACGTCTTCGTCCATTTATCGAGGACGATAACTAACCCAACAAAGGGGGTTGTTGTACCCCTAGGGTACGCCACCATCATCCCCTAACACTAATACCCCCGACAAAACCAAATACCACACACCTACTTCACAAACCTACGAATACATTTACATAATTATACATCCAATAAATTACCACTTCCATGAACTCAGGTAGCCTCGTGTCCCAGCCCAACGACCCCAGAGAGGGCTATGACATGGGAGAAATGTGCGAATTCCGCAAACGCAGCGCGACGCTTCTATAAAAACTCCGGGAGGTCATGCCTCCGGATCAGTCTGTCTCAGTGTTACCTACGTGCCAAATCGCTGCTGGAAACCGAAGGGTAAGTATCTTAAGTGATCACTACACACACATTCAACAACACTCCCATCCCCCTGTGCTTGGATTGTAATAATTATTTATTTTTATTAACTGCACTGCTATTTACCAGAGTACTTCAAATGCGAAATACTCATTAAATTCAAACATAATAGAAGTCACTGGTCTTTTCCTTTATTTAATTAGATGGTAAGATCCTACCCTCTTAGCTTCCCCGACAGGTAGGATCTAGTATTAGCACTATTATTTAATTGTTTCGTGATGGCAGCAGACCGTCACAGCACAGCGCTGACACTAGCAGGCTCGCTCCTAGCTCGCCTGCTTACGACTTACCTCAGACCACTTGGTACCGTTATCGCGCATAGAGTACTAATTAAACCACCCTTCCTTCCACACTCACACCCTGAACTACCCCGCCAAGCAGTACATTGGGGAGTTCTCCTTGCAGGTCGTACTAACGATCTCAAGCCACTAACTAATCACCACCTCTTACACGCAATTGCCAAGCTTTCCCCCTAAACACACTTATTTCATCCCTTAGGTTAATTCTTTGTAGAGGCTGCCCTCACAGGTACCTTACAATATCACATTCACACAGAATGTTCAAGATCCCGACTGTGCTGCGGGCGCTGACGTTCGTGGGCACTGGGTGAACTACCTTTAGTATAGGGAGCAGCACCGTACTTGCCGCCCACCTAATTTGTCAATCAAATTACAAGAATGGTAGAAATTCATTGACATACTGTACATCTCCAACACAAGTCTCTACCAAAATCACAACAGAAAATGTACACAAACAGATATGAGAAAACAAAGGTGAAACACACTACACTGGTAGTCCTTTACATAAGCTCGTCAGGAAAAGGACTGATCCTTGTCACTGGCCGTTTGTATTACCCTTTGCTCGTCCGCACAGTTACTAAACGCACCGGACCATCAGTCCCAGGATGAAGCTCATCAATTATTCCGGTTGGCCATGTGAGGGAGGGGGGGGGGGGGGGGAACATTTTCTTCTTGCAGAAGTTCCAGCTTTCCTGCTTTGAGGTTGGGTTGATTCTGGAGCCACTTGGAACGCTGCTGGAGCTGGCCCAAGTAGTCAATTGACAAGCATTTCCAGATGAGTCGTCGGCACCGCTGGACCAGTTGCCATCTTGACTGCCAAGGAGACAATCTGGTTCAGGGAAAGAGACTAAGGGTTCGCCAGTCAAGAAATGGCCAGGGGTGAGGAAAGCATATTCATCAGGACTGTTGGGTATCGCGACGATTGTTCTCGAATTTAAACATGCTTCAATTTGTGTGAGCAGTGTGGTTAATTCTTCAAAGGTTAGCACAGTGTTACCAGCAACCTGCTTGAGGTGGGTCTTCACTGATTTTATACCTGCTTCCCACAGTCCGCAGAAGTGAGGGGACTGAGGAGGTATGTGATGCCAACGAACTCCTTCTTCAGCTGTGAAGTTCAGTACTTTTGTTTGATTGTCTTCTGTCCGGATGAAGCGTGACAATTCATCTAATTTCCTTCTTGCTCCGGTAAAGCACGTGCCATTGTCACTGTACATGTGACTGCAGCAGCCACGTCTTGAAATTAATCTTCTTAAGGCAACAATAAAAGCCTCCGTGCATAGATCGCTGACGGCCTCAATGTGTACTGTCTTGGTCGCCATGCCTACAAACAATGACATGTAGCATTTCTTCTGTATTTTACTTCGTGGGTTTCCATATTTTACATGCAGCGGACCTCCATAGTACAAACCACAATGAGAGAATGGCTTGCTAGGGGTCACTCTAGGCTTAGGAAATTGTCCCATGAGTTGATTGGAGTCATTGGTCTTCGCTCTGAAGCATGTTACACAACTGCAGATCACCTGCCTGATAGCAGATCGGCCATTGGTTATCCACCACCGTTGCCGCAACGAAGCTAAGATAAGTTGGCTTGCTGCGTGCAAAAGTCGTATATGTTCACTCCAAATAAGCAATTTCATGACAGGATGCTTAGGTGGCAGTATCAAAGGATGTTTTTGTTCAAATGATGCCTCAGCATTCTCTAGCCTACCGCCCACCCTCAATAGGTTGTCACTATCTAGGAAAGGGTGCAGAGTGAGAATTTGCTCTGAAGGGTCACTGCGTTTTTTTTCATGTAAATTATGTATCTCCTGACTGTACGTGGAACGCTGAACGATGCGGATGATTGCTGTCAGACTATCGCGAAGTTCGGCAGTTGTCAAAGGTCCATGCCGTCTTGCTGCTGCATCCTGCTTTAGATTGTGAGAAAATCTGAGAATGTATGCAAATACTCTGTGTACTTTAGTCCAGCTGGAAAACCGGATGAAGAGGTTATCTGCATTGTGATTACTCGCTACGAAACACAACCTTACTCCTCGCTGCTCAGGAATTTCGATTGTTCCAACTGTGGTAAGTTCAGGCCAGGTTGAAGGATCCATAGATAGCCAAACGGGCCCCGCCCACCATAATCGTTTGCTGTGACGTCGATGTGGCTCAGTGGATATAGCATCTGCTGGATTGTCCTGTGATGAGACATGGTTCCAATCTTGTTGAGAAGTCAGTTGGTGAATGTCCGACACCCTGTTGGCCACATATGTTTTCCAGGCTGAGGAACTGCCTGCAATCCAGGCTAGAACAACAATGGAGTCTGTCCAGTAATATCGTCGACATGAATGTAAATTAAGGGCCTCAATCACCCTTTCCATTAGTTTGCTGAGAAGTAGTGCGCCATTCAACTCCAGTCTTGGGAGCGACATATTCTTCAAAGGGGCTACTCTAGATTTTGAGCAACGTAAATGAACGGAGATAATTCCATTGGAGTTGATGCAACGTAGATAAACGCAGGTACCGTAAGCTCTTTCTGATGCATCAGCAAACCCGTGAAGTTCAACATTGGCATTCATGCCGTATGCTGTCACCTTCCGTGTTACATGAATTTCATTTAGTTTAGGGAGCAGCTGTTGTATCTGCTTCCATTGTGTCTCAAGTTCTGAGGGCAGTTTACCATCCCAATCCAGGTGTTGTTGCCAAAGAACTTGTTTAAACCACTTCCACAGAACAATTACAGGCCCTATGAGTCCCAATGGATCATAAATGGACACTACATTGGCCAACACTGATATCTTTGTGCAAGTCACATTATTGTGGTTGAGGGTTCCCACTGTGAATTGAAATGAGTCACGACTCGAATGCCATAACAAACCAAGAGTTTTTATGGCGCCATCTTCAAGAGGAAGACTGCATGACACCTGGGATGGCCTCCAAAATATCAGGATTGTTGGATCGCCATTTACGGATGGGGAATCCTCCGGTTTTCAGGAGCGATGTGAGGTCTTTGTATAAATGGATGGCTTCTTCAATGGTATCAGTCCCTGTCAAAATATCATCAACGTAGAAGTCCCTCTTGGTAAATTTGGCTGCTGTAGGGTATATGTCTTGACCATCGAGTGCCACCGGTAGTAAGCAACGGGTAGCTAGATAAGGAGCCGCTGAAGTACCATAGGTTACCGTAGTCAATCGGTACATGTCCAGTTGTTGATTCTGAGAACTGCGTCACAAGATTCCCTGGAAGTCTCGATCTGATTCATGAATCTGGATCTGTCGGTACATCTTCTCGATATCTGCTGTTAGCGCACACTTGTGTGTGCGGAAGCGAAGAACGATCGAGAACAGATCCTGTTGAACAGTTGGCCCAACCAACATCACGTCATTCAGGGAGATCGACGAAGTAGTTTTAGCCGACGTATTGTAGACAACTCTGACCTTGGTAGTGCTGCTCGTATCCTTGATTACCGCGTGATGAGGCGTGTAATAAGCAGGTTTCTGCTGGTCACTAGTATCGACAAGTTCCTTGTGTCCTAGTTGTAAATATTCGTTCATGAATTTGATATACTCATTTTTCAGGTCAGGTTGTCGATGCAATTTCCTCTCTATAAAGCCAAAGCTCCTCCTGGCATTGACAAAGGAGTCACCAAGTTCTCCTACTCCTTGCCTTAGTGGTAGTCGTAGTCTCACCATGAACCTGCCCGACTCATCGCGCGTGAAGGATTTCCGAAAATGCTCCTCGCACTGACTTTCTTCCTTGGAATGGCTTCGAGTCGTAAGCTCTTCCTGTTCCCAAAAGCGTTCCACCTGTGTTTGCAAGGTTTTAGCCGTGAACAGCAATGATGTTCCATTCTTTCGTTGTTGAACTGAGTGAGAGGATAGACGTCCAGATAGCACCCAACCAAGTCGTGTATTTTGAAGAGTAGGGTAACCATCCCTAGATTGTTGTTCGGGTCTTAAGACTTCAAATAATACTGTAGCACCTAACAACAGATCTATCTCCTTAGGCTGGTTGAAATTAGGGTCAGCTAGTGGAATGTTGACGGGCAGTTGCCAGTCCTCGTAATCTATTCTTGATGAAGGCAGCGGGCCAGTAATCTGACGCAGGACAGAACATAATATATGCCGACTATAAGTCCCAACTCTCGACTCTATCTGAAGTTGACAGAAGTAGGAGGATTCAGTCGCCCGAGTATTGCTAATACCATTGATAGGTATCGAATGACGATTCAGTTTGATACCCAAACGATCCACTAAGTCTCGAGACATGAAGTTCATCTGTGATGCACTGTCTAACAGTGCTCGATATTGATGCATTCGACCTTCGCTTCCCTAATGTTAACATTGACAGTTGATAACAATACTTCATTGTGCGAACATGCGCTTCTGACAGAACAATATGCTCGGTGTAGGGATGTACTGTGTAACGGAGTAGCAGTACGGTTGGTATTCTGGTCTATATGTAACAATGTGTGGTGACGTCTATTGTATCTTCTGCAGTTACCTGAGTTGAAATTATTGGCTACATGGTCATTTCTCAAGGAATTGAAACAGAGATTATGTTCCCTCACAACACCTACACGGCTATTTACGTTCATGTACTTGAATTTTGGGCATTTATGCGGACTGTGAGATGTCTTAAATAACACACAATAAGGTGACGTGGTGACGAAAGTTCGGTGTGGTCCCCTTGAACTTGTACCATGCTTGACCTCATCATGGGTTACAGAAGCTGACTTCTCGGACGTGACTATTTCTGAAGTTTGGCAATTGTTTTCCAAGAATTGAATTAAGTCCTTCAAGTTCGCGTGCATTTCATTTGACCTATCGTTCTCCCATTGCTTCCTGAGATTGAGACTGATTCTTTCCAAGACCAAGTGCGAAAGCATAATGTCATATAAGGGCGTTTCAATTTTTAAAGCTTCTATGGCATAAGTTGCTGCAAAATTGATTTATTAGCAAACGCAGCTCTTTAGGAGAATCATGCTTTGCGTTCGGGAGATACAATTGTTCCTTGACGTGAAGGTCTGATATAAGTTTGGGATTGTGATACCGACTACGAATCAAGTTCCAGGCGACCTTAAAGTTATCCTGTGAAATGAGTAAGTACTCAATGAGGTGATGAGGTTCACCAGACAAGCATGATAGGAGGTAATAATATCTTTGAATGTCTGTGATTGTTTCATTGTTGATTATCAACGCTACAAATGTGTCATAAAAGTGCATGAAATCTTGTAGAGAGCCACTGAACTTGGATAGTGAAATAGTTGGAAGCTTTAGTGCGCAACTATTGCTCATGTTCTCACTATTTGCTAGCGGAGGTAAGTGCATATGTTCAGGACACAATAGAGTTTCCATTTTTGACTTAATGTCCAAACTTATGTCTTCAAAGGCCGCTCTATCTACATCATGAGATTCGTTTTCAGGATCATCGATTTCTAATTGTGTTTGAATGTCATTATATTTACCAATTAAGCTCCCCAACGACTGTCTCCTAACCTTAATGTCATTGAGATTACCACCTACTGCGAATGCATTCACGAATGTACTTAAGCGAGTCACGCGAGATTTGATGAATGCACTTTTCTTTATTAAAACACGTTTCTGAACGACATCCATAATGACTCAAGACACAAGGAATGACATATGTGCTGAACCAGATCGTACTTACTGGTGCAGTTCTGTGCTCTCTAACTCAACCAAGTTAGCTATTTTCATAGATGTTTTCGTAGTTCACTTATATCCGGCAATCGGAAGGACCAAAAATGTTGCGTGATTCAGCATCTCTCTGGTAGTTATTAATAGGGAACTCCATATATGATTATTTACGTAGTTTAATATCTTAACTCTAACCAAATCTTACTTGTAACAAGGGAAACATTCTACAATAATATATGTCAAAGAACTCGATGAATGCAAGGATATTACATTCACACAGAATGCTCAAGATTCACAACTGTGCTACGGACGCTGCCGTCTGTGGGCACTGGGTGAACTACCTTTAGTATAGGGAGCAGCACCGCACAAGGATCTTTGCCTCTTTTATGGGAAGGTTATGGGTGCAGCACGCCTGATCAAGGAATGCAATGAGGTTAAAACGATCAGAGCAAAGTTTGTAGACAAGTCAGATTAAAACAGAATAGAAAATGAAAATTAGTATCACACTTTAATAAAATTACTTAAAAAAAAGGAATGGAGGAAGGCAGGTCAATTAGCGAAATGTTTTAATATCATCTGGGCAATGTGGAATAGGAAAGCGACTGATGAGAACCAGAACATAGATGCATGTGAATTAACTATACAGATACAGGAGATGGTTTCCTAAACTATAAAACTTAGTTAAAGTCTAGGAGAGCCTCTCTGCATCAACTAGGATAAGATTAAGTTAGTGTCATTGTTAGTGTCTTGTTAATTATTGTCAATGTAAATTAGTTGTAAGTTTGTGACTTATTTTTAAATTTTATGTAAACATTGTAATAATCGCATGTATCAGGTGATGGTTGGAATACATAATACTCTCGTCCCAATCTCTGGTTATCCGAGATTTGGAGCAGAGGGTATCTAATCTCTAATCTCTATTCAAAAATGGGGTAACGCTGAAAGTTTACGCTAGTGAAAATAGATGCTTTCCAATTTGTCAGTTGTCGTTCTGTTAGTACCGAGTGTGCGTGTCAGTTTGGAAAGTGAGTACAGTAATATATTGCTGCTTCAAGTTAAACTTTAGTGGGAAACTCTGGTCTATTATTAATATTCATACAATGTCGGGAATGATAGGTTCGCGAACACAACTGGACTTTATAATTTAACTAGCAGTAGTGCCTGGCTTCGCCCGGTAGATTTACTTGTTTTATGGATGATAATGAATACTACTACAGAACTGGCACATGATACTTAAACTAAAAGAAAAAAATATTTTAAAAATATAACATTTGTGGTGGTGGTAGTGGGGGTGAAAAGTAGTACAGTATAATGGACATACCATTCAGATCATCTTCCCGTAATGATAATGATAATAATGAATAGGGAAACGGCTATTTAATAACTACAGTACTGACACATGTAATTTACAAACGAATTGAAAAATATGATTAGAATGAGGATTATGTGAAACAGCAAACACCGCCTAGGGACTATATCTCATTGGCTGTTAGAAAAGTAGAGATCAATAGTGTCGTCCTTTGTCGCATAGTGCCTTAGAAAAATTCTCTATAAGACTACGGAAACATTTTCTTAGATTTGTCACCTTCAATCATTGGGAAACGGCAACATCGCTGGGGTAGAAAAGGACGAAGCTAATTGCAGGACATAGGATTGCGAGTGAGAGGCAAATACTACATTTAATTCCATACTGTATTTTAAGGCAGAGACGCACTATAGTGAAAGAGCTTATAACGTACTGCTCGGGTCCCAACTGCATGGACCTGAGAGCATCGTACCGGTGAATCACTCACTCTTTCGTAACACCACAGTGGTTTGAGCAACGGCCCTGTAGGAACATCAGCATAGTCAGCAATACCAGATAAGACGGCGGGCTCTGGACAGTCTTCTCATGTCACCTCGCGATGAATCAGCAGCTGCCCCCCCCCCCGGGTTTCGCAACTTGTGGGACGTGGGTTAGTGAGCACGGGACCCAGCTCAGTCCGACATTGCTTCTACTTACAGGTGCCGGGCTCCTATCAGTTCTCATTCCTGTCGGCCTCCCTTGGTCAACTCTTGTTCTCTTCCGACCCCAACGGTATTAGGGTATCCGAGGCCTAGGGATTCTTTCACTTTCCCGCCTTAATTGGCCCTTGCCTCATTTTTCCTGATACTCTCATTCTTCGAGGGGTCAGCTTTCTTTTTCTTTTCATAATATATCCTGTCTTCTGTTCAAGGCTCTCGAGGAGGCAGGGTGTGTGTAGCCCCACCACTTCTGGTGCACCCTAGATAGTACTACACCCTCAAGGGCTCATGGCTGGTGAGTTCGGGAGCTGGCAACCCCGAGGGATTCCTGAGCTGGGTCCGGTTTAACCCCTTTTTTCCATTGCCTTTGTGGCGGACCCTCTCCTCTTTCCTCTTCCTATCTGACTTTCGTGGCTCTCCTTCCTTCCAAGTCCCTCAATTCTCATTTATCCAGGGTTGAGGGCATTTCCTTTCCTGCTGTCTTTTATTTCCCTTATAACTTTTTTCTTCTAGCTCGTAAGTTTTGTAGTTAGTTTTAGTTGTAGTTTCAATTTCACGATCCGCCAAACCATTAGGGGTCGCTAACCTCGATGTTAGGTCCCTTAAAACAACAACAATTATCATCATGCTGGTATTTAAAATTTCCTGTTAAGCCACTCACTCCCGTGGCTTATGATCTCGAGATTAACAGTCACGTTAAACTACAATCTTCCTTCTTTTAAGCCTCTCACCCTTTTGTGTTACAGAAATTATTAGTTGCTAGAAACCTTCCCTGGAATCCACGGCATTGTGCAATTGGGTTACTATGGTATTTAAAACTTCCTGTTGTGCCCGATACCTAGTTGAGGCTATCGGCTACGCCAGTTGTGATAGAGCCGTAGTTGAGTTTTGTGGTCAAGAAGAAAAGATAGCGCTCAGATCGAGTCAGAGGAATTGCGGGAAATGACGTATGAGACTGAGGGATAAGCAGCCACTACCTCTCAAACGCAAGGAATCACGGGAGAAATAATGGATGTTTGTGAAGATTAATTGGAAATAACATGGAATATTATTAATAATGACTTGAAAAAAGGTGGATAACTCCTTAAGTTAATGTAATGGCTTTATAACAGAACATAGGGGCCGAGGTTAGATCTGTGACGTCAGAGGAAGACAGCGGAAGGGATCAGAAGTCACGTGCTAGGTCAAGGTGGTGTGGCCGCACGCAGTGACAAGGAATCAGTTCATCAGTTGTTCTCTTGCATTATGTGCAAGCAACAAGTCGGGAGCGCGACAATTCATAACGCAGTGCAGTACGGTGACTTACACATGCAGGGAAGAATCGCTAAGCGAAGCCAGTAGTGTGATTTTATGAGCTCGGTATTGTAGCATAGGCTGACCGAAGATCGAATCGAGGTGGCCGTGAGCTTTAGGCAGGGAGCCGGCAATAGGAAACGTGCTAGTTTCAACATTGGAAATGCATTCACATACATGTTAAACAGCAACGCTTTTACAAGCTTATAACTTACCGTAGTAACGCGCAGTATTCCACTGGGAATGAGGAACATTATCTCGACTACATTCACTATGAATAACCGCGTATTGAAGCAGTACAATGAGGCCAGTGCTTAACTTCATGTTACACATAGACAGTGAAGCAGAACTTGTCGTGCTTTGGGCGACATTTTCTTACAGTTTGGTAGTCAACGAGTTGAACATTATACTCTAACATTTTTCAAGTTTGAGATGGTTGGACTTGGATTTCAGCAGTCCAGTCGTTCAGTACAGTTACAATTACACACTTTTCTACGGATAGTCAGATGGACTTAAAATTATTTCAACGATGTTACAGCATACTTTATAATGTGTTTGAACAGGGCATGTTTAAAGCGACCATGGGGCCGTTCAAACATTGCTGCATTTTGCCAATTAGGACGTATGATCGTATGCACTTTATGAATAGTGGCATGTGCATTATAACAGTTATACGTCATGAACATTTATGAAATTTATTCACAACGAACGCAGATACAGGGTGTCTGATAAATAAGTACACTTTTTGAAGTTACATTTTTCTACCAGTGTAATTCGATCATAGTGAAGACGAACATTATTACGGATGTCGATCGAACATTTTACTAAACAGTGGCGTAACACATCCGAAGAGAGAATGGGGTACTCAGTTTATTCGAACTTTAGTGGAGAATATTGGACAATATCCGTGATGGATATCCTTCATTTCATCATGTCGTGCTAGGCGTATGAGGAGACGTGATGGCAGCTCAGAGCGATGGATTCGGTTCCTAACGAAGAGGATTACTACAACATCATGTTCACTTGGATGGAGTCAGGTGTTAGTTCAGTGATTGATACAGCGTTTTTCGTCGATCTTTCGAGAAATCTGGATTACCGATGATCTTTGAATATTTTATTAACATCTGGAATATGAAGGTATTGTGAGAGCTATGGCATTACTGATATGATTTTTACATGAACACTGGGCACGCTTGTATTTTGGATAGGAGTGTTATTTTTCGACATGGCTTGAATGTTTTACTACTTCGCTTGCTAAAATATGGTCTTACCATATGACATGGCAGGCACATTTATCCAACGTTTTCACTATTGATTGACTTTATTAAGCAGGATTTTGATCTTTATATTTTTCTGTGATGATAGTACTTTTGATTATGGATAGTTTTAGCGAGTGTTTCGAAACTCGTGATCTGCAATTGGATAGTTTGGATTTTCGTCAGTTCATTGCATACTAGCGAGTATGTGGAGTCCATCAGCAGGGAGTTTTTTCCTTTTATTGGATTGTTTGGTGATGTTAAATTTTATTCGCTCAAGCGAATATATATTGCTTTTATGTGACAAGTAGAATATTTTTCATTGTTGATTCCGATCATGTACACTCATTCACCAGTCTACGGAGACGGAGCCTGTTACCTTGCGTAGCCGAGTGGTGGTACACACCTTACCTGTCGTGTTAGGGATTTTTCATCTGTGTCTACGGAGGCAGGGCCTGTTACCTAGCGTAGCTGTTTGGTGGTATGCACCTTACCCGCCGCTTTAGGGTCTCATATTATCATCCGAGTGTAATTATGATCGTAAGAGGATTAAACAATAAACTACCAGTCACATATTAGTTGATCTTTGTTAAATAATTTAAAAATAAATGTCAGCAGGGTTACACTTTGTAATTCTTGTCTTGCCAATCCAATAGTTTGTTGCAGTACTCTTTTGAGAGTATATTCATTTAACAGTTAATATTTTTGATACTCTTTGTGAGTGATTTCATACCTTTGAGAAGGATTTCAAGTAATTGAGTCTTGTAAGACGAGTTATTTATTATCAGAATTTATTTACAGGCAGATAATGATCAGATATTTTTGATGTGAGTTAATATAACACATTGGTGTTCTTTTTAAGTAAATTTTGAGGATCTTAACAGAGATTTTATACTCTGAATTAAACCAAATCTTGAATTGGATTACGATTACTATGGTAATTTTTCTTTTGGTTAAGAAATTGTCTGGACATGACAATATTAATTACAGTTCTTGTAGGTTATATTCGTTAACCGTCTGAAGCCAGTTATATTTTTTGTGGATCATGCTACATGAGGAGTTGAAGTATTTTTGATCGGAGTTTGTGAGGTTGCCAGGAGAAGGTTTATAATATTGCCAATGAAAGTTTTGAAGCAGACATGAGGTCGTCGAACCCAGTCTAGCGTATTTTTGAAATTCATGCTGTGTGCTGAATAATTGTGGTGTTATGTGAAATAATAATGGTGTTCAAATGTGATATTTGACAAAGTGAATTTAAATAGTGAAGTTTTGAATGGTGAGATCCAACGTGATTTTGTAGAGGCAACGTATTATTTTGGCATGATAATTAAGTATGAGTTATAGCTTGGAACTGGTAGATTTTTAGGACAACGTTCTATAACCAATATTAAACATTTTGAGGAAATTAAATAAATATTTTTTTTTATAATCCAAGATTTTCTAATAATAATAATAATAATAATAATAATTTATGAAATTATTATCTGAAGTTTAAACATATTAATGATCTCACCCGATAAATTAAATAAATAAATAGTTGATTAAACAGCTGATAAATAGATTAATTAAATAATGATAATTAATTAAAGGAGCCGATAAAATAAATTTTAATACATTTAAATTAATTAAAATAAGTTATATGATTTAAGACAAGAGTTTATTGCTTTTCAGTCGGTCAACTGAAAAGCAATAAACTCTTGTTTACTAAGGCAACACTGAAAATATGGCTTCAAACACCACAATGTTATATGATTTAAATTAGCTGATGAATTGCAACTTAAATTGATGAATTAAATAATTTAAATGGATTGATTGAGATAATTTAATTTAAATGAGATGATGAAATAAGAGTGTGTGGGTGATTTACAAATGATTTAATGAGTTGATGAATATAATAATTATTTAAATGATCTGATGATAATGAATTAATCATTCCGATTTGAGTATAACAAATAACTGGATGATAGCTGATGTGAGAAGCATTTAATTATTTTGAAATGATAATGATGATGATAACAGAAGATTAGTGAAGATTTTTCGATTCACAACCGAGTAATGGTTAGAGGTGATGAAAATATTGTGTATAAATTTGTTATTAATTTTTAGGCGTGATTGTTGGGATTTCCAACATATTGATCAATGCCATTTGAGCCATAAATGATTGAATATTTGAATATTAGTGTTATTATGATATATTGTGTGCTAGACAGATTAACATTTCATTACATCCACATTCCTGATGTTACATTAACAAAAGTTAGGTCTCAGGGATCACGAAATGTCAGTGACGAAGAGACATAGTGCTACGGTGGCCCTGAGAACTCAAGCGAACTCTAGTTATTTTTGTTTTTCATGTGGATGAAAATATCTTATATAGTGCGGAGATGTTCGATTTGTGAGGACTATAACATCATAACTGTTATATTCGACCATACTCTTAGGCAGGTTTATGTTTGTTTCTGTCTGTCCGTTCAAGTTCAAATAAATTTTGTTTTTATCTTAGTTGTGATCTGATGATGATGTTGTTTTCCCAATCCTTTCCTTTGTCACGATTAAGGCTTAACCAGAAAGGATGTGGTTTGTTAGGGATTCAGTTGATGGCGCCCATTTCTATTTGCTATTATGACTAAATTTAAGCCCGTAACGACCCTAGAGATACTTTATCTCGTGTTACCCTCTGCTTTTGTGATATTTCAACTGAATTTCCGACACATTCCTTATTTTATTTCATGTTCATTTAACTCCAATCTGGCCTGGGATGCCAGGTATGCGATGTAATGGCAGATGGGTCATCGCATACCTCGGATGAACGGGTGCACTGTTAAGTCCCTCACCCCTTTGTGTTACATAAATAATTTGTAGGCAGAAACCTTCCCTGCAATCCACACAAACTCTCACCCAAGTTTCTTCGCAATCGGATTAATGGTATATGAACGCATAGGGGACATACATACACTATCACTATTGAGCAAGACTTTATGTGATGAGATGACTACTACTACAGAACTGGTTCATCAAACCTAGAAACTAATAGAAAGACATATTTTTAAATCACAGGCGGGGAAGAATGTGGTGTTGCTTAACTTCTGACACGATTGGTTCAAAGGCCTTAAAACGTGATTTCTGGTCCCGCACAGTTTCACCGAAGTACTCCTTGGGTTCCATGGGGAAAGTATACAAAGTTTGGTAGAGATAGGTGAAACGGTGTAGATTTGTGCCAAAGGGCATAAATGCAGGGATTGGAGTGGTCTGTCCGAAATTTAAAGTGGGCAGTGCAACCCGCAGGGTTCCAAGGGATAGGTATACAAATTTTTGTTCAGATCGGTGTAACTGTGTAGATTTGTGCCAAAGGGCCTAAATGCAAGGAATGGAGTGGTCTGTCCGAAATTTCAAGTAGTGAGTGTTATTCGTTGGGTTCCAATGGGTAAGTATGCTCAATTTGGTTCAGATCGCTGAAACGGTGTAGATTTTTGTCAAAGGCCTGAATGCAGGGAATAGAGTGGTCTGTCCGAAATTCCAAGCAGACAGTGTTACTCTTCGGGTTCCAAAGGGTACGTATGTAAAATTTGGTTCAGATCGGTGAAAAGGTGCAGATTTGTGCCAAAGGGCCTAAATACAGGGAAGGGGGTGGTCTGTCCGAAATTTAAAGCAGACAGTGTTACTCGTCGGGTTCCAAAGGGTAAGTAGGTAAAATATGGTGCAGATGGATGAAACGGTGTAGATTTTTGCCAAAGGGCTAAAACGCAGGGAATGGGGTTGGTTTGTCCAATTTGAAGTGGACCTCGTTTCCCGCAGGGTTCCAAAGGGAAAGAATACAAATTTTGGTTCAGATCGGTGAAAAGGTGTAGATTATTGCCAAAGGGCCTAAATGCAGGGAATGGGGTAGTCTGTTCGAAATTTAAAGTAGACAGTGTTACTCGTCGGGTTCTAAAGTGTAAGTATACAAATTTTGGTTCAGATCGGCGAAACGGTGTAGATTTTTGCCAAAGGGCCTAAATGCAGGGAATGGTGGGATCTGTTCGAAATTTAAAGTAGACAGTGTTACTCGTCGGGTTCTAAAGTGTAAGTATACACATTTTGGTTCAGATCGGTGAAACGGTGTAGATTTTTGACAAAGGGCCTAAATGCAGGGAATGGATTGGTGTGTCCGAAATTTAACGTTGACAGGGTTACCCGCAGGGTTCTAAAGTGTAAGTATACAAATTTTGGTTCAGATCGGCGAAACGGTGGAGATATTTGACAAAGGGCCTAAATGCAGGGAATGGAGTGGTCTGTCCGAAATTTAACATTCATAGGGTTACCCGCAGGGTTCCAAAGTGTAAGTATACAAATTTTGGTTAAGATCGGTGAAACGGTGTAGATTTTTGACAAAGGGCCTAAATGCAGGGAATGGAGTGGTCAGTCCGAAATTTAATGTAGACGGGGAGTAGGGGAGTGAGGCCGATTCTAAACCACTCATTTTATTTGTACCCGACTGTACATGTTAAAATAATTAATATCTCTCGAACGCATGGCTCGATTTTAACCAATGAGGTGTTGTTGGCCTCGAGCTGACGTCCTCTTTCCTATGGACCACTCGTTATATTTTTGAAAAAGAAAATGAAAATTTTTGTTTTCGAAAGTAGGTGATAGTTTGAAAGCCAAACATGATAGAATGTTGTGCCATGGCTCAAACGAACGGTCTCTATGACCTATATTTTTTATAATATATTTTTTATGTTTTTTGAAAACAGTCCAATTTTGAAATTCCTATATTTTGGAAATTAGAAATTTTACAAACAAGTTTGTTTAACGTAAATGAATGGCCCCTACCCCCTTTACCCCCAAAATAAATTTCAAGTTTCTAGGATATAAACTGTGCAGTAGTGTGGTACGGCGGGTTCTGCTCCACAGCCTACTTTCCTAACAACTTTGGCGATATCTTCCGAACGCGTGGTCGGATTTTAACGAACGAGGTATTGTTGGCGTTGGGATGACGTTCTCTTGGCCAAGAATGCGTGCTGGTATTTTCTTGAAGAAAACTTCAAAATTTGTGTTTTTTGGATTGGCGCTATTTAGAAAGCGGTGAATTTTGGAAAAAAGTTTGTTTGACGTTAATGAAAGGGGGGCATGCCCACTAGGGCGTCAGCAAGTTTCAAGGGTATAGAAGGAAAAAAATAAATGATAGCCTACATTCTCGCGAACATTGGCGATAATTGACGAACGGATGGTCGGATTTAAAAAAATGAGGTGTCGTTGGACTTGAGCAGACGT
Source organism: Meconema thalassinum (assembly GCA_946902985.2). Classification (NCBI taxonomy): domain Eukaryota; kingdom Metazoa; phylum Arthropoda; class Insecta; order Orthoptera; family Tettigoniidae; genus Meconema; species Meconema thalassinum. The sequence continues at coordinate 41,286,852 of OX336389.2, forward strand.
GCTCTTTCTTATAGACCACTCGTTATATTTTTTTTTTGGAGTTTTTTTGTTTTTAAAAGTAGGCGACAGTTTGAAAACCAAACATGACAGAACATTGTGCCATGGTTGAAACGAATGGTCTTTTTGACCTTTATTTTTTATAATATTTTATTTTCATTTTTTGAGATTTTTGAAAACACATAAAATTTGAATTTTTACTATTTTGAAAACTAACAAGTTAACAAATAAGTTTGTTTGACATAAATTAAAGGTCTCTACCACCTCTACCACGAAAATAAATGTCAAGTCTCTAGGACAAGAACTATGCATTTTTTTTTTTTTAATATTTTATTTTTAATAAAAGAGTGTTTGTAGACAGAGAGCCGGTAGCGCTTGACACATGTTACAACGAGGCTATGACAGACCATGGTGGATACTGGAAATGGCTATTTCGACGGGGCGATGTATGGCAAAACGAGGGGTCGCTTTTCGATATTTTCCTATGACTAACGAATGAAGGCGAATATTTCGAAAATCCCTCATGACGATATTTAAACATGTTGGTAAACGGATTGTGGGTAACATGACAAATGGTAATAATTGTATGAGTTGAATGAAAGCGGAAAACTTTTGATAGTTGTTATTAAGAACTTGCTGGAAGCCTCAACGACAAAGAGAAAAAAATTGTTGAGGCTGGCTGGCTGCCCGGCCGACTGAGAGAGCCGGGCTAGCAGAATGTATCCTTTTATCATGTTTCAGAAATGTGAGCCAGAGCTGACAACAGGCCAATGAAAAATTACAGTGACGTAGAGGTCACTTGGAGGTCGAACAATATCGCAACGACGTCAGAGAAATAATACAGTGAGCGAGTATAACTCCTCCCCCTACCATTGCCATAGCCAATTGCAGAACAAGAGCGATGTTAACAGCTGTGGTAAGAGGGACACAGGGCGAGGGGCTGGGCGAGGAGAGGAGGGCAGGGGGTATTAGAGTGTTGATCATGATATGACACACAGTCAGTCATTACTGTTTTAAACGCTGCAGTGTAAACATAGGCTGTGTCGTATGTGTATAAAAGTGATTGCATTCGTGTGCTCAACCCCAGTTGGTTACTATATTGGATATATTATATATTTGAGGTAAGTGTTGGAATAACACTGTTTAGTTTATTTTATGCTAATCAATGATTAAATGATTATTGGTTTACCATTTGATTGATGGAATGTTATTTTGTTTTTGTTTTAGATAATTGGCATACCTGGTGTTGGGAGACAGAAACCCCATTCCACTCGAACCTAGGGAAAGGCAAACGCAGCGCTTTTTACAAAGCAGTGTAATATTTTTTTGTTATATATAAAAAACCTGTTTTATTTTTATTTTATTTATTTGTTTTTTTGTTTATGAAAGGTGCTATTTGAAATAGATATACTCATGGTGGTTTATTTTATTTCTTTTTAGTGTGTGTTGGAAAAGGCTTGTCCACTACAGCCACTGCTGAAAACCCGCAACGTGTGTGTTTGGGGCTATTGCTTACCAGGCAGTCTACGGCTGAAAACTCTGGTGAGATTGTTCTTTTTATAAAAATCATGTCTTTTTCCACTGCTACAGATACACTAACTTTGGAGCCTCTCGAGTCCTGTTTCAAGTCACGTGTGTGCTCTGGCCGCATAGTGAATGTTAGAGAGAGTTTGATCCCAAAACACGTTATGGAATCATGTTTTAAAATTTTTAAAGAACAAATTTGTACAGCGCAAAGGTTGCATACGGCTTTAAAGGTTAATACACAACTCGTGTGGGATTTCATATATAAAAACAAGAACGGTGAGCATAAAAAAAACATTTTATATTGGCAGTAAAATGCTAGAGCTTTTGATAGCCAATAATCTCAACGAGTGGTATCAAAGCCATGTGGTGAATGCCTTGTATCAACATTTGATAAACTGCAACAAGGACCCCGTGGTTTAGCGTTAAACAAAATTGATCATTAGCAAATCAACATTTGTCAATTCAACCCGTTGAAAGATGGGTCTAGCTTTATTGAAACACCACCAGCAATAGCTTCGAAAACGGCAGTGGTGAATATCGAGAACCATGCCAATGATTGGTTTTCTGTGGGCTGTGGCTGCCTATTTGCAGCCAGTACAACAACATTGTTACAGACCAGGAAAGTACAAGGCCAAGTTTGTCGAATTGAAACAAAAATTAAAATTAACTCGAGTGTCGTTCCCTATGGACTTAACCGAGATCCATAGGTTTGAACAAGACAACCAAGACCTTTCATTCATGGTGTATGGCCTTGATGGTAATGAGATTGTGGGTCCTCTTTATGCCACAAAAGAACCGAAACGAAACCACATTCATCTTTTATATATGTCTTATGGAGAAGTGAATCACTATTGCCTAATTAAAAGCCTGAGTTGATTGCTAAGCAGTCAAGCGTCCAAAGATCAGCATAAGAAACATATTTGACAGCCTTGCCAGCAATATATTAAACCCCTACGATTTTGGAACGCCATAGGGTAGATTGCGTTTCTCAGGAAGCGGTGAGACTGATATTGCCACAAGGGGACAAGGCTGTGTAAAAGTTTAAGGACATTCATAAGCATGACACTGTTCCCTATGTGGTGTATGCAGATTTCGAAGCCCTCACCCCACCCATGGCGGGATGTGAACCTGATCCCACCATGAGCTCAACCACACCCATTCAAAAACATGAACCCTTTGCCATAGGATTTAATGTGGTGTGTGCCTATGACCCAACACAATCCGTTTACAAATACCGTGAGGGGCCAGATTGTGCCAGATGGTTTTTGGATGAACTTGTTAAGTTGGCTGACCATGTACAGGGATTACTGGACCACCCAGTACCATGAACCTATCTCCAGAACAGCAGCAGCAGTATGAGCATGCCACGACATGTCATATTTGCGAAAAGCCACTGATCAGTGTTGAAGACACGGTTCGTGATCACTCGCGCTTTACGGGAGAGTTTCGTGGAACTGCGCATAGTAAATGCAATTTGAACTTTTCAGCTCCTCGTTCCATCGGTGTCTTTTTCCACAATCTGGCGAATTATGACTTTCAGTTTTTGATCCGTGAATTGGGTCATGTCAACAAGGGCTCGTTTACCATTATCCCCCCAAACCATGAGCGTTTTACAGCCCTGACATGGCGGTTGAGCAACTTCAGCATTCTATTTTTGGATTCCTTTAAGGTTATGGCATCCTCGCTAGACAGTCTTGTGAATGGCTTGGATGAAGGGGAATTAAAAAATACCAGAATGCATTTTAATGATCCTAAGCAATTTCAATTGTGCATTCGGAAAGGTATATTCCCGTATGATTTCTGCAACAGCTGGGACGTGTTAAAGCAAAGAAAACTCCCACCACAAGAGAAATTTTACTCGAAACTAACACGCAGTACCGTTTCCGATGACACATGCGTGTCAAGTTCGGCAAGTGTTTGACATGAAGACGCTAAGTGAATATGCTATGCATTACCTAACACTGGATGTATTGCTGCTCGCCGATGTGTTTGAAAAATTACGTAACTTGTGTCAACACATTTATGGTCTTGACCCGGCTCACTATTATACGAGTCCTGGGCTTTCTTTTGATGCCGCTTTGAAATACACTCAAGTGGAATTGGATTTACTCACTGCTGTAGACATAGTTCTATTTTTTGAAAAGGGCATTCGTGGCGGCTTTGTGTCGCTTAACCAGCGCCATGCTGAAGCGAACAATGTCTACATGCCTGATTATCCACCAGATAAACCAGAATCGTACTTAATGTACTATGACGTCAACAATTTGTATGGTTACGCCATGAGTCAACATTTGCCTTATGGGAAGTTTGCTAGACTGACAGAGAAACAAGTCTCAGATTTTGATGTGAACATGACTAGTCAAGAAACAGGCCGTGGATATGTGCTAAAATAGGATATTGACTATCCCTCATCCTTGTATGATGAACATGTTGATTTCCCATTCTGCCTTGAGCAAATGGTTCCCCCTAACAGTAAAGTGAAAATTGAAAAACTCATGGCAGACTTTACAGCAAAAATCAGTATGTGCTACATATCCAAATACTGGTGAAATGCCTCGCCCAAGGCTTGGTGTTAAAGAAAATCAATAGGGGTATTTCCTTTGCCCAAAAACCAAGGCTCAAGCCATACATGCAACTCAATCCAGAGCACCGACAAATGGCAACACAGCAGTGTGAAATTATTTTTTTAAAATTAATGAACAACTGCATCTATGGCAAGTCCATGGAGAATGTCCGCAAATACCGTGACATTAAATTGGTGAATGTCTGGGAGGGGCAGTGGGGTGCTCGGCGGTACATTGCCAAGCCAAATTTCAAATCGATCAAAATTACCCATGAGGATTTGGCCACTATTGAAATGAGTAGGACCAGCGTGACCTTGGATAAGCCCATTTACTTGGGCCAAGTCATTTTAGACTTTTCTAAATCGGTCATGTATCGATTCCACTATGAGTTTGTCAAACGCCATTTTGAGGACGTCTCTCTTTTTTATATGGATACAGACTCATTCATTTACCACATTCGCCACTGCAACCCCTATTACGTCATGAGGCAGCATAGTGACTGGTTCGACACCTCTTCCTATAGCGCTGACAACGTGTTTCAGCTGCCCATAAAAAACAAGAAGGAAATGGGTGTTTTAAAAGATGAATGCGGTGATTCCATTATGACGCAATTCGTAGGTTTGGCTTCGAAATTGTATGCTTACCGCACACTAGACTGTATGAAAGCCAAAAGAGCAAAAGGTGTAGGTAGGGCAGTGGTAAAATCGCTACGTGTAGGTGACTATCTAGCGGTTTTACGCACTGGCAAAGCTATGTCTCATACACAGTGCAGGATACAATCCAGCAACCATCATTTGTACCTTGTAGAACAGAGAAAACGCACACTCGCCTCCATGGATAACAAACGTGTGTGGGCTGATGACTTACTCACGATCCTGCCCTGGGGTTATGACCGCAAGAGGAGAAGGTGTGATTTTTCTGTTTGTTCGTTTAGGGACATGGCTTTTTTTGTAACTCGTTGATTTAGTATTTTGTAATTTGTAAATATTGGTTTTTTGTCATTGTAAATAGTAGATTTTGTAAATAGTGGCAACCCACTTGGAACTTTTGCTCTTAAAAAGAGTTCTATGCAACCTTACTTTTATTTTAATTTTAAATTTTACAGAGTTGGGAATTGGAAAATGGAATATAGTTTAATTCTTTAAAGCTGTACAAAGTTGTAGTTTTTGTAAATTTAAAATAAGTAATATATTTTTAGTAACTTTAATTTTTTTGTAATGTAAATCGTAAATGGTAAACTAAAAAAAAGTTCTTTTGGGATGAGTGTGCATGTCGAGAATGTGCTTTTGGGGATAAAAAAAAGTGGTTGTGTTTGTTCCCAAAGACAGGTATGGTTGTGTGAGTAGAGAGAAAGCTGGTGTGTATGTATGACCAGAGCAAACACGGTGAGGTAGGGTGGGTGGGGAGGGGGTAATTTTCACTTATATACTCATTTTGTTTATTCGATTGTTTTTTTTTCTTTGAGATGTAGCGGTGATTATACATTATTTTTGTAAAAAACAGTCTTACCTGCAATAGTCGTAGACCCCGACGTTTCTCAAAACACACACATAAACACATTGCAGCATCATCATGGTCAAGCACTCCTATCAACATCATTGACAAATCTCATCTTTCAACATACACCAAATGGAAAAATGTGTAAACAGCAAAATGGAAAATCCATGTTTCGATATCACCAAAATTCAAAAACACAAAACTTGAAACGGACAATTTTAAAAACTGGAAATGGCCATGTGTAAAATATAACAATTCAAAAAATTCCAACAGACATTTTTTTAAAGTGTCATCAACAAAATGGAAAATCCATATCATCAAAAACACAAAACTTGAAACAGACATTTTTAAACTGTAAATTGCAAATTGGCAAATGACAATGTTTGAAAATGTGAAAATGAAAAATCAGCCCATCAACATCATGATGTTTTAAAATTAAAATAAACATCGTGTTCTGGTAAACCTTTGTTTTTATTTCATAACCATAGGGATTGACAAAAGGAAAATAGAATACAAACACATCCCAATTCCTCACTCCCCAATTCCTTAATGTTCATGTCCATGTATCATCAACTTTCCTTTCATAGCACTCATCACAATCAGGGCTGCCATCCTCTCACCCACTGAGGCATCACAGGATATGAAACGTTGTTTAGCTTTTTTCAATAACAATTTATCGGCCACATGTCTTAAACCAAAAGATTAATGGGTACATCACCACGCTGCAAACGTTTTTCAAGATGAGTTCCAGGGTCACAAAAACGATAACCTGGAAGATGGATTTCGAAAGGTAAGTATTGAACCACTTTGTCAATGACGCCATTACCAGTACAGGTCTGGCATATCCTTTTCCATTGATGGTAAAAAGGTTTGGTCTTCCTCCTCCTCTGTGGACGATGTTGAGTTTGTTGTTGTTGTTGCTTTTTCTCGCCATGACACCCGTGGAATGATTCAACAAAGTCTTTACACGGACTTGTATGACCGTGATACAGTTTCACTAGCTGACAAGTCTCGCACTAACGCATAGAGGGTATTTTTGCCATGGCCACTTGCTTATGGTGATCGTAATCCGTACAGTGTTGCAATTCACTCAACACAGGGTCTTGACTCCATGATTTTGGTACATGTTGCCAGATTTCTTTCACCGCGTTGGCGGCCACATAATAAATGAACGACTTGGGCAACGCTAAGAGTTCCTGTTTGGTAAAACTATCTAGTTTCTTTTTGCACACAAAGAACTTCCCGATGGCTTTGTCTGTAGCATTGCCTTTCTCCATGGTATCACGTGTTGTAGATTTTTACACGTAGCTTGTAGAAATCTCACTGGCGTCATTCACAGGTAAATCTTGAGTTATTATTTTGTTCAACATGCGCTAGGGCTGTATGGATAATGTTGCCACAGGAACAAGAATCCATCAGCGTTTGTAGGGAGGGGCAGCCCTCGTCCATGAGGTCGATACATTGACAGTAAGAGGCCAAAAATGGTTGCAACCATTCACGTTTTTCATTACCTTTCACAAATACCACATTGGCCGAAGACAAGTGTGCTTTCATGACCACGTCCAAATATTTATAGGAAATGGTTCCTTGATTCCAGTCTATTTGCTTATGATTTTCAATCCACAGGGTTTGTTTGCGGTCTTTTTCACACAACAAATCAAAATCATGGGGCGGTTTAAATAGCAAATGCGTAGCTTGCGATATCCAAAACGTGGTACAATCGATAATGGCCACTTGTTTAAATATAAATTTGTTGTCACCAATTTTAAACCCTTGGCAATCCACAATGAGTTTGCGCAACATGTTGCCGCTTGCCTGGACCATGTTCAACTGACGACTGACTAAACATTGGCCACTGAGGTGTGGTCATGACATGGACTTACCTGCCATGCTAGTTTGAAAAAACAATTGAGGTTAGGGTAGGACAGGGGGACATGAAAAAAAAATAAGAATTTAAGAATTACATCATTTTATTATTATAACACGTCTTGCAGGCTTTTGTCATTTTGGGATAAGGACGATCCCAACTGATACAACAATATAGTCTCTTGTGTGTGTAACGTCCATAACACCGATGATGTCCCAATGTCTTTAAACTAGGCGTTTTTGATGGTGAGCTGCTCACCGAAGCACCATGGACACCATACAGTCCACACGTATCGTAACTTTTTTTTTCATCACTCTGAGGCACGAGTGAGGGATAGCTTGAATGACAGGGTATTTCCCACCTCCATTCTGCACAGGTAGGGGCAGGCGGGTGACCAGCGCTGATGTTCCTGCATGGGTTCATCGCTCTCTTGCCATTGGTCGATGATGATGGGACAAAAGGCACATTTCACTCCTTCTCTTGTTTTTAAATAGTAGAATCCAGCGGCCGCCAAGGCTTGACGGTTTATGAAAGGCACTGGCCATGTTGTAAAAGTCTTGAAACGTTGTTCCTCTGAGTTTAAATTCATGGATGTGACTTCTATTGATGCTTTAAAGCAAGACATGACTGAGCGGATTGACGTGGGTTGACCTGTTATTTATACACTTGTCACTTGGTTGGACAGTGGATAATAGTTGACTTGTTTGTGATGAATAATCAAACAGTAGGCCGCCGTATTGGCTGGTACATTGTCATGCGTTTCAAAATCTAGTCGAATGTCAATATTGGATGGCTTGACAGACTCTTCCAGGCAAGAACAGTCAAAGACAATCAGTGGTGTCCTTGCCTTAAACGCTTGGGGTAGCAGCATGGCGCCGTTCTCTTTTTGATAATACGACCATCGAAATTTAGAAAACAAGTCGTACAGCGGGCCAAACTTATTTTTTGAAAAATCCAAATCCAGTCCTTCGTAGGGAAACACAGCTCCGTTGTGGAAAAGACGTGCATTTCTCAACTGCAGGTGATCAAATTGCGTGGCATCTTTGGTTTTTTGATACTTGCGATTCGTTTGAAAACCCACGATAATGTAGAGAGGTCTCTCTGTATAGCGAGCTGTTTTTACAGACCAACTGTGTGTGTTGGTGGTGGGCAATAGCGGGTACTCATGGAGTGCCCAGCTTCTATATTCCATGGGTAGAGGCATATCTCTCTTTTCCATCTTGAGTATGTCCAGTTTTTTTGCTGTCGTCAAGGGTCACATGGGGCACTTTCCATAGCAAGCGTTGTAGTTGAATTTTTGAATCTATGGGGGCATTGTCAGCTCCCTTGAGTGCATTATTATCACTCGTGTCTCTCACCAGATAAAGCACTTTCCTTGCGTTGACCACAATGCGCTGGTGGTCTTCGGCAAAGCCTAAAATCAGTTTAAGAGGTAAATATCCAGTAAAGGTCCCATCGGTGTGTACCATCCAGTCATTGGTCGAGTCAGGCCACCAACCTGCCATGCAAAGTGTTTTACCTTCTTCCTCACTATAAGAGGGATATAGTTTCATGACTCTGGAAATGCCCACATTTCGAGTGCTATCCACCACGATAACGTTAATGACATACCGCACCTCAGAAAAGAGAAAGGCTAAACCATGGTTGGCCAACTTGGATGTGGTGGGTGTAGAGCCATCGGCTTTGTTGAGCCTTCAATCTGAATGACACTTTCATGCGGTAGGGTGTAAATATCTTGGTTGTTGATAACAAATTGAATTTCATCATTGTTATTGAGTCCAGGTGTTAGAGCTTGATAGGAATGGAGATCAATTCTTACCACCCCTGGTTACTCCTCGATGTGGTTCGCTATCTCTTGGATAGAATTCATCATGAGTGTTGACGTGGTAACCCAAATGCTGTAAAATCTGCTTGTCCTTAGATGTTAACGTGTATTCATGTGGCAAGAAACTAACACCATTCCTAGACGGTGTTGTTGCTTTATACACAAACTTCATAGTGGCTTTAGCACCAACTTGTAAGTCACTGGTGTGGTAGAATCTAGATCAATGAGTTGTTGATCTCTATTGCTCAGTCTTAATTTTATATTACTAATACCATCGACAGCCACAGAATGAAAAAGCACCACTGGAGGGTTTTCACGAATAATATAGCAATTGGGCGATGTTACAATAAAGTCATAAAGCGAATGCGATGGTTCTTGATTACTGTACACTTGGATAATAATATTACACGTTACCGACACATGATGGTCCTCAATGAATTTCACTTCATGGTCCGATTCACGTTTGTTGTTGGGCTCCAACACGCGAGGTTTAAATACTAGTAATGGTCCAATGGAATCAGGGTGTGTTTTGAAGTCAATGTTGAATGTGGAGAAAATACTGCAGCGATGAGTGTTGGTATTTCCTACAAGTTCAAACTTGCGCGATCCACCGAGAAATGACTTTAAACCATATTCATTAATCAACACCACGTAAATGTGATCATAAATATCATCGATCGTATTGTGCCCAACTCTAGGAATGGGTATTCCAAGATTCAGACACCTAGATATCAAGGGAAAGGCTGTAGCCGCTTTTGAAAGTTCAGATATTTGAATATCGCGCTACATTGCTTCTCGAAGCATTTGGAAGGAATTTACCGATAGTTGGATGTCAAGTGACGTAGCGAGTAACAGCAGAGGTGGAGGCTATTTATTGATTAAATAGTTAACTATGGAGTAGAGACTTGAGACTGGGATCAGATTACTGGCACGGCCAAATTAAAGAGAATGCAATTAGTATCAAGTAAATCGGACCAGGGATTCAAGAGATATGAGGATTTCTAGATATCAGGTGATGACGCGTGACCCTGACAGTTTTGAATAAAAGCCAGCTGGCCGAAGCAACTTCAGCTCATTCTAACACAAGCACTTGGCGAGCAAGTTGCATCTACGCTGAGCCAAGGCACATGGTTGCCGAATCTACGCAGAAGTTCTTTTAAAATCGTGATAGTCACGAAAAGTGCTGCGCTACGAGTTGGAACTTAGTAAGTTTCTGGTGAGGAGAATCACTGAGGTGATTGATTTTTCTACAGACATTGGTGGAAATATTTATATTTTCACAAGGACATATGCTAGACTTTGTCTAGAAATAACACTTTGTCACAGTCCAGTAATAACTTAATACTTGGATGTTTAAATCCATTTCAGTCAGTTTTCATTTTTGTAACTAGTTAACCACTTCGATCTGTCAGTACACTGAAGACTAGTCTATAACGGTGGCGTTCATTAGTCTACGCAAGGGAAACTGCAAGTTGCTTAGCGCATGGCAGATGGTGATATTAATAAACCATGCCCAGGGAACGATCTTCAGAACAGCCGTTAATTGCTTAGACTGTCAGTGTTTTTCTTGTACTGATAAGATTACCGTGAGTTATGTTACAACTGACATATTTAAGAAGAGATCACTTAGATCTGACCCTATTTAAACAAACTGTTATGGCTTTGATAGAAGCCCATATTAAAATGGAACCACAGTTTATTCAAACGTCAAAAGATACTACCACTATGTCTGACTAGACGGATTGTGGGTATATGATGGCGGCGGATACAAGGATTGTACATGCTTGTCCGATAGGGCATGTCTATGGATAAATCTGGTACAGACCAGGTTTACTACGCTTCAAGACCATCAAGAAATGTAAGCCACATTTGAATTATATTATGCCTAGCTAATTGGAACAAACTATTTTTCTGCAGATGACCAACACATTTTTTTCGTCGTATTTAAAGCTTGCAATGATTTACGCAAGACTTATTAGAGTTATTCTGAGTATTTTCAGCACTCAGAACAGTTTAGGATCGATGACCGAGCATTTCGAGCATTTATTTGAATTTTTCATATTTTTGGGAAATCACGGTAATCAGCCGATGTAACTGTAAAAGTTAATAATTTATTTTTGTTGAGGAATGGATATTTTTTCCATATTCGAAGGTTCGAACATGTGGATTCTCACATAATGAGATTAAATAATATAACTAATAATAATAATAATAATAATAATCCTCTAATAATAATAATAATAATTTTCATAATTTTTCTAAATAATTCTTGGATATTATATTTTATAATAATCATATGTATTGAGAAAGAGCCTGTGAAGTAGTTTAATCATTTCTAGTCTGGAACAGGAGATTTTCCGAAGGAGAGTGGTTAGCGCAAGCCCGCATTCAACCAACATTTCAGTTCTGGTTGAACAGTTGATATTTGCATTGAGCAAAGTATATTTTTCAGATAACACGGAGAGGCATGAAACGGGAAGCAAATGATATTTGTATCAAATAGGATATTTTTGTATTTATATAAAATCATGACGTAAATACACTCGAAAGTGAAATGAAGATTTTCATAAGTATGGTAAATTCACGGGTTGAACTGAATGGTAAAATAAAATAAACTTGTAAGTTTATTAATCTTCCAGTGTTGATAACAAGCAGAGGCTTGATTTATTGTATAAATTTTGGGAAGATAATTTATGTGTGGAGTAGTTGAAATGCCATTCCCAGGTGCGCATGTTAAGTCGCAGGAATGAAGAGGTTTTTTCGAGCATCAATCAAATAGCAGGTTCGATGGCTCAGGTTTATAGTAGGAGTATTGGAACTACACATTTCGTCGTATGAATGACCCGAAGGTTATTTCTTGAAACCATCAGTTCTTATTTCAACCTTGTTTACGAATTCCATTTAGACTTTGATTTTGCTAGAACCCGGATTTGTCATGATAGTAGTTTATTCTTCTTCAGAGGAAGACCTTTGCCGTTGTTGTTGTAATATTGTGTTCTTACACAAATAATAGAATGGGCCACTGCCAATCAAAAATAATTCTTTAACCACGAATAATTTGAAGGATATTTTCAATCCTAGTGCCATGAACTGAATGAATTTATTATAAAGCTACAATTCTTATTTCCGCATTCTGTCGAAGAATTGCAAGTTGTAAAAGTTACTAGAAATGGCCATAAATATAAATATTTTTTTCATAATGATTCCAAGTGGGAAATTGAATAGTTGAATGGTTCAACAATTTAGTGATCAAGTTGATGATTCAGAAATCATGTATTTTGTTAGGAACTGGAAGTTCATAATCGAGTCACTTCTCGAATGTTTAATGTCAGAAGAACAATTAATTGTTGTTGTGCTTCGCACAGTTCTTCGATGCTATGCTCAATGGTCAAATACTTTTCAGATGTTATTGATATGTGTAAATAATTTGTATTGCTTCAATGATGATAATATTTTTCGACGATATATTTTTGAAACTGGAAAAACAAGTGAAAGTATAAAAATTCTATGAACATTTATTCTACGAGTGTTAATATCATGTAAATATTCAAACAGTGATCTACGATATTTCCAGTATAGACAATTAACTTTGAACTGGAATTAAATATTAATAATTTTGGAACACAGTCCAAAGGACTATTAATCGGACTTGTGTTTCCAAAAAGATTGTCAAATGTGTTTGGAAATTTTCTGTATATTGTGTGTAAATAAGAGTGTGGATCGCCACACGCGGATGATGCAGCTTTGAGCATCCTTGCAGTCAGATTTTAACTTCAAAATAAACTGAGATAATTTTACCAGATGTGTCATACCCAATTAAATCTCCTTCTATCCGTATTGTTGCATTGAGCCAAAAATCAGCAAAGCATTTTTTTAATTTGATGTCGTTTTTGCGATTTGCTTTAACCCATCTGGCGCTCCGGGATATTTTGATTCTCGTGCTGACTGATTATTGGTAAAATGCATATGTGGTCGTGCGGACTCCGGTCTAAACGGGCACAGTATATCCACCAGAGATCAGGGTGAGCACAGACTCATCGTAGTAAAACTTGTTGCTCACATTTTCACGTATGTTGTATATTCGATCGTACGTTTCAAGTGAAACAAGTCCTAAACCATAGAGTTTTTCACTCAATACGATGGGCGGGTAAAAGTCTAGGCTGACTTCAGGTCCACGTCCATGCAGTGTAAACGTTTTACTTTCTGCCGACATACTGTTGACGTTTTTGCTTATGCTGCGTCTTATATAAAAAAAATAAACACAAACGTCCACACTGTTGGCTGATAAACGTTTGCTCACGTTTCACATTATAATATATCTTGATCCTGTTTCCAAAATAGGTCACTAGTTCCATGGGCGGGGGCAGATTCCCAAAACTGGCAAAGTACCATACGGTGGTTCCCTCTTTGACATAGGCTACATTATGCGTTCCTGGTCCTCGGTGATCATCCAAATTGACAACAGCACATTCCTGTTTCCAGGGTCGTGGGGGTAATTGGTTTCGCATAAACACACCTCGAAAATGAGAAAGCTTTAGTTGTTTAGCATAGTTTTCCACTTCTTGATGCGTCAGGGCATGTCTTGCTATGGCAGAGGTAATTTTTTTTATATATTTCGAAATGGTGAAATCCCAAATTCTTGTTGATAAAAAGCTGGCTTTAAATTGGCATTTCTAGCCACCATGGCATTCGCTTCCATCGTTTCATTATGTCGCTGACTTTCTTTTAGTTGTTGCTGGCCCTGCTGCGCGGCTTTAATGGTCTTCGCCACTGCACTGGCACCGTCCAAAAGTGAACCCAGAGCAGCCAGACCGGCAAATAAAGCAGGTAAAAATCCCGCTCGTTTGGGGACGGGAATCAAGCGCCCTTGTTTTGAACCCTGTCGCCGACGTTTTGGAATAACATGTCTCTGTGCTGCTCGAAGGGCTTTCCTTATGGTCAATACATATTTTTTTCATTTTTTTCCTTCGCAAGGGCTTGTCCACGAATGTCGTAAGCCCAGGCTATGCCAAGAACAGGGTCTTATTTTTAGTCTTTTTAGTCCTTCTCACCACATACTTTTGTTTCATCATGATGATAATGACCAACAACCTTTCACAAGAAAGTTTAAATCACAACTAACGTCAGATTGTTATTTCATGGCTGTATATTCCAATTCCACATAAAGTGGCAAATCGTTTATGGTTTTTCCCGCTTGCTTTTCATCTCATATCAACATGAGATTAAAGGATAATTCGTCACCTGTATTAAACATTTCATGGTTATGGGGCAACATCCTATGACCATTTATCTTTATTTGTAAATGGTTCTCATCAGCTACGGCATATTTGATGTGAATGGTTCCATTATAGTGTAATCGATAGTGGCTTAAACCCGAAGCAAGCACATAAGTCAAGTGCTGATCATGGACTAGCGGTAAATGGTTTCTCTCATTCAAAGGTTTTTCATTTGTCAGATAATCTAAAAATACAGATGGGATAAATTTATAAAGCCTTTTTATTTCATAGGTCACGTAACGCTTGGTACAGACATCGTCTTCGTCTTGCGGGTCTTCCACGTGAATAATCCGATGGTGATTAGCGCTATAGCCATTCACCGTAAGCTGAGGCACTTTATCATAAAACTCATACACCTTGTTATCCACATACTTTTTTGTAGTAACGTCTGTAGACATTTGAGGATGTTTTACATGGATTAACCGCTTCCCCTTAAAGTCATAATCTCCCTGTTTTGTGCGTGGCACTACTGACCTATCCACATAGTGTTTATTAGCAGGATCTGTTTCTTGTTTAGGATCATGTATGGGGAAAGACCTATCTTTGGCCATCAACGCACGTCCACAGACATTCATCGTCAACCGGTAGTACGAGTCTACAGTTTCTATGACAAAGCTCGGTGTCCTGTATATAGGCAGCCTGCTAGCCTGTCTAAGCCTTAGTTGAAATGAAGATTATTAAGCAGCAAGAGTCATTCCCCGTGGGGGACATGGTTTCCCATCTCTGTCCCACATCACGTGAACAACGCCATGGTTCACTGTTTCCTTCTTCCATTCGCTGCATCATTGTGGGACCTTCCGGCTGTGGAAAGACCAATCTTTTATTAACGCTCATCACAGCGCCCAATGGTCTGCGTTTTCAAAATATTTATATTTTTTGCAAAATCTCTCTACCAACCCCTCTACGTGTTTCTAGATCAAGTCATGTCTGGATTACAAAAAGAGAATATGGGTTCTTTCACATTTTCCACGCAATAAAATGTTATTTCACCGGATGAGGTAAAGCCTGATTCACTCATGATTTTCGATGATGTATCCACTGAACGTCAAGGCATTATCCAAAGCTATTTCAGCATGGGTCGTCACAAACATATCGATTGCTTTTATCTTGGACAGACGTATTCTAAAATGTCCAAACAGTTGATTCGTGACAATGCCAATGTCATTGTTTTATTTCGCCAGGACGAGAGGAACAGTCGTCACATTTATAATGAACATGTGAATCCGGATATGACCTTTCAAATGTTTACTGAATTGTGTGGCAAGTGCTAGAACACTCAACGTCATGCCTGTTTAGTGATTGACAAACAAAGTGAACTCAACCAAGGACGATATCGCTTAGGGTTTGATCATTTTATTGCTATTTAAGACACTGACTCATTCCCTGTCAAGTCATTTGTCAAGACACCTTGGCGTTAGCACAGAGTCAATTGAAAAGCATATTATTAGAGCAAAAATACTGTTCGCCAAAAGTTTCGTCAATTGAAACGATCACGTGCAGATCATGCTTTGTTTATTCAACATCATTTAGCACCTCCGCTAAAAGCCATGTTGAAACCCTCTTTCAAGCCATCTGAAACGCTACCCACCGTTTCATAATCCACGCAGACGCTGCACGAGGACCCTGAGGAAGAGGAACAGGAACACGAAGATTTGACTAGTGTTAGTGAAGTTGAGGATGACGAGGAACAAGTGTTTACGCCTCAAAAAAAAAAGACCGCACCCCTTGCAGAGTTTTTGAGAAAAAAGAAATCCTTGGCCATGGTCGAAACACCTTGCCCTTCCAAATCGTCTCGGTTTTCACAAGTCTTGGCCACCCCTCAAAATAAAGCTCAACTGAAAAACATTTTAATAAAATATTATGGATCAACACTATAAACAGAGATACCACGTATGGTGTTCGCTATGAGGATGATAGTTTTAAAATTGGGGATTCATCCATTAAATTTGCTCGTACTAAAGCTGCATTAAGAACATCAACTATAGATTGACGCCAGGACTGTTAAAGCTGCTCTTTTCTCGATCACCCTCATTCCATGATTATACGTCAGAGGACCTTGGCAAATATAAATCCATTTTATTGGATACCCATGCCCACAAAAGACAGTATGGTCCAGCTCAACAAGCGAATGCCAATACATCTCAAAAATATAAAACCATCATAGCAAAAATGTTTCCCACCAGTCAAAGTACTCGTCGTAATGTGTCCTCTTCGGGAGTGACATTTAAACCATTAAAACCCCTTGTGGATGTTACCTACTGGCACAATCCCAATAAGCTCGTCCAGTAGCTACAGTTGTTGCATGCTTCACGTCAAGCCGGTCATACCCGTCACGCTTGGGAAATTCAAGAAATTGAACAAGAACTTCGAAATGCCAAAATTATTGTTTAAGCCCTCACCCATTAAAATGGGTATTGCTCACGAGTTGCATCGCCCAGCTATGCGTCACTATCCGCGACTCAAGGTGATTTCACGAGGTGTGGATGAACTTTGGCAGGCTGACTTGGTTGAAATGATACCCTATGCAGGCGTTAACGACGGTGTACGCTATATGTTGACCGTCATTGATGTGTATTTCAAAATGGCCTTTGTTGAACCTGTGCGTCGCAAGTCTGGTCCTCTAGTTACCAAGGCCTTTCAACATATTATTCAACACTCAAAACGTCAACCTCAGTTGCTACAAACCGACCAGGGGGTAAAAATCAACAAGGATTTCTCCAGTTTCCTCAAATTTAATGATATTCACCATTACACCACGTACAGCAATCTCAAAGCCAGCATGGTCGAGCGGTTTAACCGAACATTGAAAACCCATATGTGGAAAGCGTTTACCGCTCAGGGCACTTATCGCTGGTTGGACTTGTTACCTGAGCCAGTGTCACGTTACAATGACACCAAACATAGAACCATTGGGACCAAGCCACTTCTCGTGACCAAAAATATTCAGCGATTGGATAAACTGTGTAACCCCTTAAAAACAGCAGATCCTAAACGTCACCGACTGAAAATTGGGGATTTTGTTCGTGTGAGCAAATTTAAGTCTGCCTTCAATAAGGGCTACACGCCTCAGTGGGGGACTGAACTACTTCGAATTCGTCAAGCCAACTTGAACAGTCCATTCACCTATTTACTCCAAGACCTCAACCAACAACCCATAAAATGTAGATTTTATCTCCATGAACTTCAAAAAACAGCATTTCCTAAACATGATCTTGTGGAAAGAGTGTTGAAACAAATAGGAAATAAACTATATGTCAAATGGTTATGATTTAACTCAACGTTTAATTCTTGGATCAATAAATTACATGTTTTATGAATCTGTGCACTTTTTATTTATTTATTTATTTATTTTATTGAATCGTGTTGTACGAGAGCTCAGTGTACGGCGCTCCACGCTTCATGCATGTGCATACATATTTCTCTTTCTCTCTCCACACACGCGTCTCACTCCTTCACTCCATGATGACATACAACTCGTTCAGCTATAGGCTGTCATGGGTTTTCCCACTCCTCCCCTCATCTCTCCTCCGGCTTTCTGGCCCGCCCCCTCACCACTCTGCAGTGGTCACGTGATTTCCTGTTGTGTAGATGTTTCCCTCCTTTCCCCTCTCTCCCTCTTTCCTCCCTGCGGGGCCACTGCCTGCTGCTGCTGCTCGGCTCGCCTGGCTAGCCGTTATCACCTTTTTACAGAGTTGCCACATGGTTCCAACATGTTATCATATGACAGCAGTGTTGCCAGCTTGACTGACATTCCATTCTGTTATCCGACTAGCCATGCATCAAGAAGATATTCTTTCCGTTCTGGCCGCCAGTCGGACATACATACATACAATGAAAGCAAGTTCTTCTTTTTCTTAAAGTTCTTTATGACAACTACCAAACGTTTCCCGCTTTTTATTCGTCTCATAGCATTATTATCATTTGTCATGTTATCCACGACCCGTTTACCAACATGTTTAAAGATCGTCATGAGGGATTTTCGAAATATTCGCCTTCATTCGTTCGTCATAGGAAAATATCGAAAAGCGACCCCTCGTTTTGCCATACATCGCCCCGTCGAAATAGCCATCTCCAGTATCCACCATGGTCAGTCATAGCCTCGTTGTAACATGTGTCAAGCGCTACCGGCTCTCTGTCTACAAACACTCTTTTATTTATTTAAAAACATATTAAACAAATTTAAAATGCATAGTTCTTGTCCTGGAGACTTGACATTTATTTTCATGGTAGAGGGGGTAGAGACCTTTCATTTATGTCAAACAAACTTATTTGTAAACTTGTTAGTTTCCAAAATAGTAAAAATTAAATATCTATGTGTTTTCAAAAAATCTCAAAAAATATTTTTTTATAAAATTAAAGGTCATAGAGACCATTCGTTTCAACTATGGCACAATGTTCTATCATGTTTGGTTTTCAAACTATCGCCTACTCTTAAAAACCAAAAAAATTCAAAAAACAATTGAAAATATAACAAGTGGTCTATAGGAGAGAGGACGTCAATCGAGTCCAACGATACGTCATTTGTTAAAATCCGACAATCCGTTCGCCAATTATCGCCAATGTTCGCGAGAAAGAAGGCTATCATTTTTTTCCTCCTACACCCTTGAAACTTGCTGCCACACTAGAGGGCATGCCCACCTTTCATTAACCTTGGGTAGATTATTAGCTCGGGAATAACCTAACCCCCAAGGGAAGATGATGAAGAAAAAGAAGTGGGTTTAGGACTGGAGAAATAGGATGGAGAAATAGGACGAGAGTCCAACAGAAGTTATAATTTTAACTTTAAGTATACTCAAAGGCAGCTGCCACTGCAAATCCGCTTTCCGATACCTTAAGTGGGTAGGGACCTGGGCGAAGCTAACAGGAAACGCAGCTGGAACTTGGGCTATTCGCAAGAAAGTTGCTATAGCGTATTCCCTCTCAAGCATAAAGATACCTACTATGGGGAAGGGTGGTGGTCTGGCAAGACAAAGAGTAACAGATTTATTGTGTATCTGTTCAAAGGAGTTTGTTTCTGAACAAGTATTTTGAAGAATACAAATAATTTGAATCAGCCGTGATATTTTAGTTCTTGAAATTGTAGAATTTCTAAAGAGCGACCGAATGCTTCCAGGAAGGATAGGGATAAAGCAATTATACCCTTGGGAATAATTTTGGTAAGAGCACCAATAGTTGCATTTAGAAATGACTACGCTTTTACCCTGCAAGGCGCCGACTAAAAGTTTAGATAATGAGAAACACTTAAATTTTGAAAAAACAAACATAAGTGGTAGAGAGAATCTCCACAAGCAGGAAGCTGGCGTAGCGAGCTATGCTTGCCTTACTGGCCAGTTAGAATTAGCTATTAAAGCTAAGAGAGACTTTACTAAGTTAATAACTAAGAGTTCTTGCTCAAATGCAACAAGTGGTGAAAACCTTATCAATGGATTTATTTTTATTAAAGAGGGCATAAACCTAGGAAGAGTCAGGGAAGACAGGATCTTGCCTAACCGTTATGTTTGAGAAATGATCAATCAAAAGAACAAATCTTAATTTATTTAACAATGTAAAAAGAAGTAATTTATGTAACAAATATATAATTTTGATTTTGTAAACAATTGGGGCCGCAGACCTCCGAAAACATCTAAAGCTTGCGCCAGGCAATTGACAATTTTTGGGTTTTAAACCTTTTATACGTACTAAAATCTTCGTAAGATTTTGAAATGTTGTTAAGATTAACAAATGGGAAATTTAAAGATAATTGGCGTAATTAAGGTTAAACAATAAATCAAGTACAAGATGTGTACTTTAAGGATTTCTAGATAGGTATCTCAGAAATATGAACAAATAACAACTTCGATAGTAACAAAAAAAACAGGAAGAAATGAAATAGACGTTTCTATAACTTCTTGTATTAATACAGAGCTACATTTGGCGATTATACAAATAGGATAGGTCACTTATTTTGAAACCTGAAGAGAAAAATTGAAAGGAAGTGTCTAGAACTCCTATGTGGGTAGTGATCACGAGAAAAATAGGGCAAATTTCCCTTTCGTGAAACCTAGAGATAACTCACTTTTGAGTAAAAAGGATTGGATTCCCTCATTAGAAGGGAGAAACAATATAATTTAAGGCGTGTACTAGACACGAAGTTTTACAAACATTAGTTCGTTATACGTGGAGCAAGTAAGGGAAGGCACTTATTGAGAGTGACACCTCATTGAAAAAAGACTTAAGGTAACAATTTTATTATTTTAGTTTGTTAGTAAAGACGAGCTTTAGTAAAGCTCCGACTGACTAGTTTGACTTCAGACGCACAAGTGAGGCCAGCTCAACGGAGCGCGAAGAGACCAGGGAAGGGAAAAAGGTGGGGATAGGAGACAAAAGGAATACATATAAGAATAGCCAACATAACAGAAATAAATTTTCTTGATGAAATGGTCTTCAAAGAGTTGATAGCAAGCGTCACTAGCGCAGCCTGGTGGGTGAAAAGTAGACGAAGTTCTCTTGATCACGGAGATGTTAGCTAGCGATAGCGACGAGATCTGGTGGCTAGATTGGTAAGGAAGTCCTCTTGTACAGGGAAGATTGAGGAACTTCTGAGATTCGCTGCTAGATGACGCTAGGTGGGTCATGGAAGATATATATCTAGAACAGACTTACAGGTAGTGTAAGAAACATATACCAACAAAGAGAAATCAGGAGATCACTGTTGGTGTTTGCGAAAAAAGGAAGGGATGAACTAAAGCAAAGAGAAGCAAAAGCTTACTCTGTCTTACCGTGTATTCCAAAGAATACACCAAGCTGGCAGGGGCAAACACCAACAGAGAACAAAGACATGAAATAAAAAGCTTAAAGGTAAAGGAGCAATTAAAGAAAGTGGTCTTATCTTCCATCCCTTCCTGGGTAACACTCGGTCACTCTACCAGATATCCAGACCAAGGGAGGAGAAGCATCCCTAACCAGGACCAAGTCCCCCACTTAAATGACGGGATTGGAAAGAAACCACTTCTGTCTCCGTTGCAAGGAAGTTAAGTATTCCAAATTCCACCTCTTCCAGAAAGAATTACGAAGGGCTTCAAGTTTACGCCAAACAATAGTTAAATTAGAATCCCTGTAAGAGTTGGGAAGGGGAGGAGGGACAGAAAGAGAAGTGCCTGTAAGGAAGTGACCAGGTGTGAGTGGAAGCAGGTCATCAGGGTCATTGGAAAGCGGAGTTAAAGGGCGAGAATTAACAACACCTTCAATCAGAACAGACAGCGAATTAAATTCTTCATAAGCCAGAATGCGATTACCTAAAACCTTTCTTAAGTGACGTTAAGTGAGCTGTACGCAGGATTCCCACCTACCACCGTGATGAGGAGCGTAGGGATGTATAAAACGCCATTTGAAACCCTTTGAGTAGGAAAAATTAGAGATCTGTTCCATGGCAGGAGAAGATGTGAGAGCTTTCTTCCACAAGGAAGCTGCGCCTTGAAAAGTGGAAGCGTTATCAGAGAACATATCCGAAGGAACACCACGCCTAGCAGCGAAGCGAGAGACAGCTGATAAAAAGTAAGAAGTAGAGGCATTCGTTACTAGTTTCAAATGGATCACGCCAGTAACCATGCAAATAAAGAGAGAAACATAGAGCTTACCAAACAATTTGCGTTTAGCTTCAGGAGAATTGCGTTGATATTGGAACGGACCCATATAATCCACACCAGTTAGAGCAAATGGACGTATAGGAGAAGAGGGAAAATGGGCAGATCGCTCATTAATTGAGTATTAACTTTAGGTTTAGCTTTGAAGCAAGGAATGCATTTGTGAATTACAGAGGAATCTTCATGAATTCCATTTATAATCCAGTACTTTTCCCTTAAGAGGCAAAGCAGTGTGCGTGTACCAACATGCAGATTACGATAATGAAAGTCACGTATAATTAAAGAAGTTACGTTATGTTTAGAAGGCAAAATAACAGGATGCTTTTTGTCCTCAGAAAGCAAAGATTGCGACAGCCTACCACCTACCCTGAGTAACCTATTGTCATCAAGGAACGGGGCTATGGCACGAAGACGACTGTATTTGGGAAGATCCCTTTTAGAAGAAACTAAAGAAAATTCAGAAGAAAAGGCTTCTTGCTGTGTTGGTTGCAAAACCTTAATGGTAGCGAGATTCAATTCATGATTGGTGAGGTGTGGTTTAGGGAGAAGAGGTTGGTCAACCACAAGATATTTCCATCTGAGAAGATAGGCAACAATTCGAATTAATTTGTGAAAGGAAGAATAGCGTGACAATAAGGGATGAGAAATGTTGGAAACAAGACACGAAGCAGTATATTTAGATACTTTAGCGTCAGGCAAGTTGGAGTTTGTAGCTGGAGGTTTAGAAGGCCAAAAAGAAGAGTCTTCGATTAACCACGAGAGCCCACGCCAGTACTACTGACAAGTTGCCAATTGAGAGGGTAAACATCCACGAGAAATGATGTCGGCGGGGTTGTCAGCGCAGGGCACATGCCTCCATTGACATCCCGAAGAAAGAGTTTGAATTTTGGAAACTCTGATGCAACAAAAGTTTGCCAATGAGCGGGGTTTTTAACAACCCAAGGAAGGGTAATCATGGAATCGCTCCAGAGATAGATTTGCGAAAATTTTACTTTTAAGACTTCCCGTAATTTCTTAACAAGTTCTGCGGCCATGAGTGCAGCACACAATTCAAGCCTAGGCAAAGTGATAGTTTTAAGAGGAGCCACCTTCGATTTGGCACAAACAAGGTTGGAAACTGAAGATCCATTTAATGAACCGCGATAAACCAAATATGCACAGCAACCGTAAGCTTTTTCGGAACTGTCCGCAAACACATGAAGGAAAAAAGATGCATTAGGATGAGCGTTAATTAAATTCCTGGGAATTTCAATAAGGGAAAGATCAAACAAATTGCTGCGAAAAGAGAGCCATCTGTTAAGAAAAGAAAGGGGAACAGTGTCGTCCCATTCACATTTGAGCGACCATAGCTCTTGCATGAAAAGTTTGGCTATAACAATATCTGGGGCAAGGATTTGAAGCGGATCAAAAATTTTTGCAATTTCAGAGAGAATTTGTCTTTTTGTGTTAGGGAGCTCCTCTGCAAGCGAAACTTTATAGATAAGAGTGTCAATGTTAGTGCACCAATGAACTCCAAGAGTTTTTATGGATTTGGAATTTCCACAAATTTCGACGGAGGAGGGGTCTACATCTTCAATAGGAAACTGGGCAAGAAACTCATGGGAGTTCTTTAACAATGCTTGAAGTTCTAGTGACACGAAAGAAGCTTCCTCCAGAGTGGGGAAGGACTGCAAGTAATCGTCAACATAGAATGATGTAGTTAGTGCTTCGGAAGCTTTAGAATCAAATAAATGACCATCTTGAGAGGCTAACAAATGTAGGGATCGGATAGGAAGGAAAGCGGAAGTTTTTAAGCCATAAGTAACCGTCTTTAAGCGAAATACCTTAATGGGGTTGCTGATTTCGTCGCGCCACAAGATTCTTTGGAGATCTCGTTGTTCAGGCTGAATTAAAACTTGACGGTACATCTGTTTGATGTCCGCTATAACTCTGACTGAATAGCAGGACCAGAATAAAGAGTATCGTTAAGACAGTTGCCATTAACGTCAGGTGATGAACCATTGAAAACGACTCGGATTTTATCCTTTACAAGTGGGTTTTTCCACACGGGATGATGATTTAAGAAAACCGTTTCAATTGGGGGGTGCAATTCGTCATCAGATTTGCTAACAACTTCCATATGATCTAAGCTTTCATACTCATCCATGAAATCAGTATACTGCTGTTTAACGAGAGGTTCTTCCTTGAATTTGTTCTCGATAGCAAAGAGAGCTTTCGAGCTTTGGGTTGAGAATTAATAAGTTTAGGGGGATTGAGTAATCTTGGCATCTGAACAATGAACCGGCCATCAGGAGAACGAGTGGTGGTGTTCAGAAAAAGTTGCTCACAGAATTCGTTTTCTGAAGAGGTCACGTTAGGAGAATCAACGCTTTCAAGCCTCCAGAACTGTTCCAAGTCAGTATTAGCGAAATAACATTGCGATGCGGATTGGGGAGAATAATGAGGAAGTTGACCAGTGACAATCCATCCAAAATTAGTGTCTCTGGCAACCACGTTTGAGGATAACTTGCGAACCTGTTTACGAAGGCAATTCCAGAAAACATTGGCACTAAAGAGTATGTCAATGGGGTTTTGTACAATGAACAGAGGATCGGCTAGCCTTAAATGCGAGGGAATGCTTAAACCTGAAATATCAACAGAGTGACTTGGAGTATCTTCTCCTATGCTATTGAGAATGAGACAATTCAGTTTGAAAAAGTTATTTCTGTGACAAAGGACTCTTATGGTTAGCTTTGAAAACTGTGAAGCTTGCGATTTTGAGCTGTTAATGCCCGATACGTTAATAGAAGTGGGGTTTACAGGTAGGCCTAGTTTTTTGATTAATGAATTAGAAACGAAATCGTGGGTTGCCACCGAATCAAGAAGACCGCGTGCACGGACCCAGTTGCCAAAGTTATCCTGAACTTCGATTTGGACAGTGGACAATAGTATTTGGGCACTACCTATGGACTTGGCATTTTGAATGTAAGATGAAGCATTGGAACTGTTAACATTGTCACTTTTCGGAGAAGTAGATGCGGTCGATGACCTTGCTTGATTATGACGATGTAGTACAGTGTGATGAGCTTTTTCACAATGGAAGCAAAGTCTGGTGGACTTGCAATTTGAAGCAGGATGCGTGGGTGCTAGGCAGTTGAAGCAATGTTTATTCTGGGAAACTAATTTTCTTCTGTCGTCGACTGACAGTTCCTTAAAAGATTTACATAGATATAAGGCGTGGAAATCTTTAAAAAGTATGCTCTTTAATGGTTCATTTAAACTCTTACGGGGTTCGCTTTGAGTGTTTAAAACGAGAGAACTAGCAATACGGCGTTCACTAGACCTAGTTGGGTAACCAGTGGCGTTTGACTTGAGTTTAGATGAGCTGGACCCAGGTTTTTGGGTACTAGACGCTAATCGTTCGCTTTTAGGTTTAAGAGACATTGATTCAATTTTAGAACTAGGTTCACTTTGATTAGCTAAAGCAGTAAAGAGTTGGCATCTAGCATTTATGAAAGTGACTAAATGCTCGTAAGAGTAATCGTCTTCTCTGGAAAGTTCAATCTCCCAAGCTTTGAGGGTAGCAACATCGACTTTAGAAACCACTAAGTGTATTACGAATGTGTCCCAGTGTTCAGTGGGTTGATCTAATTGGGATAGAGCTTTAACGTGAAATTGTGTTGTATCAATGAGAGTACGCAAACTAGTAACGTCATTATGCTGTGACGCAGGTAAGTTAAATAGAGCCTTAATATGGCGTTGAATACGTAGCCGTAGATTACCGTATCTTTCCTTCAACAAGTTAAAGGCAATAGGGTAGTTTTCAGCACTTAACGGGAGTGCTTCAACTAACTGCAGAGCTTGACCTCGGAGGATAGATCTCAAATAATGAAACTTGTATATGACTTGAATGCCTTCATTGTCATGAACAAGAGAACAAAATAGTTCATAGAAAGAATCCCAAGTAGATTCGTCTCCAGAGAAGTGGGGTAAATCAATCTTAGGTAGGATTGGTTTGGGCTTGTGAGTGCCCTCACGAGAAAAGGTTTGTTGTTCGTGAAGGGAACCAAGAACAGAACCGTCTTTTTTCTGTTCTTCTGCGAGTTGGCACATTATTTTAAAAGCAGAACCTATACCTTCGTAATTTTGATTTTCCACTTCGACTCGATCATCAGTTTGATTGAGCATACAAGTTTCGATTTCAGTTTGGATGTTACAATAATTTTCATATGAACGTTCAAAATCCTTTACGCGGTGTTTTAAAAATCTAATTGAGCTTCTGAGGGATCTAGCTCTTTGATGTATTTTCTAAATCGGGTAATTTGCCCTTTATAGGATGCTCGTTTAGAAGTAAGTTTTTCATCCTTATCCTTTTCTGTAGGAGCCATGACAAAATAGGTAAATTAAAGTATAACTTACGAAACTGTGGAACTTTGGAAATGCTGTCAGACTGGCAGCAGCAAATAAGTTGAAAGAAAGGGACACACCAAAGGAGACAGGAGCGGCCTCTTTCTCCTTCACAGGCTTTGCACGGTGAAGCTATAGCTGAAAAATTCAAAGAAGATATAAATGATTTGCAAAATATTGTCAAATAACCCTTGACAAATAAAGTCTGATAAGTAAAATGTCATAAATGGACTCTCCCGGGTTTCTGGGACCAAATTGTGGGTAGATTATTAGCTTGGGAATAACCTAACCCCCAAGGGAAGATGATGAAGAAAAAGAAGTGGGTTTCGGACTGGAGAAAAAGGATGGAGAAATAAGGACGAGAGTCCAACAGAAGTTATAATTTTAATTTTAAGTATACTCAAAGGCAGCTGCCACTGCAAATCCGCTTTGGGAAGGGACCTGGGCGAAGCTAACAGGAAACGCAGCTGGAACTTGGGCTATTTGCAAGAAAGTTGCTATAGCGTATTCCCTCTCAAGCATAAAGATACCTACTATGGGGAAGGGTGGTGGTCTGGCAAGACAAAGAGTAACAGATTTATTGTGTATCTGTTCAAAGGAGTTTGTTTCTATACAAGTATTTTGAAGAATACAAATAATTTGAATCAGCCGTGATATTTTAGTTCTTGAAATTGTAGAATTTCTAAAGAGCGACCGAATGCTTCCAAGAAGGATAGGGATAAAGCAATTATACCCTTGGAAATAATTTTGGTAAGAGCACCAATAGTTGCATTTAGAGATGACTAAGCTTTTACCCAGCAAGGCGCCGACTAAAAGTTTAGACAATGAGAAACACTTAAATTTTGAAAAACCAACCTTAAGTGGTAGAGAGAATCTCCACAAGCAGGAAGCTGGCGTAGCGAGCTATGCTTGCCTTACTGGCCAGTTAGAATTAGCTATTAAAGCTAAGAGAGACTTTACTAAGTTAATAACTAAGAGTTCTTGCTCAAATGCAACAAGTGGTGAAAACCTTATCAATGGATTTATTTTTATTAAAGAGGGCATAAACTTAGGAAGAGTCAGGGAAGACAGGATCTTGCCTAACCGTTATGTTTGAGAAATGATCAATAAAAAGAACAAATCTTAATTTATTTAACAATGTAAAAAGAAGTAATTTATGTAACAAATATATAAGTTTGATTTTGTAAACAATTGGGGCCGCAGACCTCCGAAAACATCTAAAGCTTGCGCCAGGCAATTGACAATTTTTGGGTTTTAAACCTTTTATACGTACTAAAATCTTCGTAAGATTTTGAAATGTTGTTAAGATTAACAAATGGGAAATTTAAAGATAATTGACGTAATTAAGGTTAAACAATAAATCAAGTACAAGATGTGTACTTTAAGGATTTCTAGATAGGTATCTCAGAAATATGAACAAATAACAACTTCGATAGTAACAAAAAACAGGAAGAAATGAAATAGAAGTTTCTATAACTTCTTGTATTAATACAGAGCTACATTTGGCGATTATACAAATAGGGCAGATCACTGATTGTGAAACCTGATGAGAAAAATTGAAAGGAAGTTTCTGGAACTTTTATGTGGGTAGGGATCACGAGAAAAATAAGGCAAATTTCCCTTTCGTGAAACCTAGAGATAACTCACTTTTGAGTAAAAAGAATTGTATTCCCTCATTAGAAGGGAGAAACAATATAATTTAAGGCGTGTACTAGACACGAAGTTTTACAAACATTAGTTCGTTATACGTGGAGCAAGTAAGGGAAGGCACTTATTGAGAGTGACACCTCATTGAAAAAAAGACTTAAGGTAACAATTTTATTATTTTAGTTTGTTAGTAAACGGTTTGGGAAAGATCAAATGGGATTGTGGAAGAGTGTTCATGGCCGTATTTATTGTACTCGGACGAGCGCGACGCGGATGAAAAATTGAACAGGCACTGTTTTCACTATAGTCTGTTGATATAGTTGAAAAGTTCACTGTAGTAGCTCAAAAAGTTGACGGCAAAGAAAGTTATTGCAATGGTGGAAAATAACTAGTTACACTAGATTTGCGAGAGTCTATTGCTTGAAAAACTTGTAGGTTATAGTTGAATGCACCAGAAAAATCCCAACGGAGGAAGAAAAATTAGATATTGATTTGCAGTTCATAAGTTCATAAGTTCATAAGTTTGAAAAGTATTCCCATATGTGAGTGGAAAGTACTAGAAGGTTTAAGTCGTAGATAAATTGTTCGGCATGGAAAATTCCAGAACAATCATGACTGAAGAATAGGGCAAAGTTAGTCCAGCGGTGGAACGAGCTAAGTATTTTATAGACAGTGGGTAATTTAATGGTGTCCCACGTTGTGAGAAAATCTCTCATTTAATAATCATAAGAAATGCTGCTTCATGTTAAGATTGGCTTAGATAGACAAAAGCCCAACATAGAAAATCCCGCGAAGGATGATTATTGCCCCACATAAGAAATCTCACACTGCCTATCAAATGATCATTAAAAAGCATGTAGCTATTTAAAATCAATTAAAATAAGTTGAAGAACGTTGAAGTAGTACTTAGCTCATTTCTGATGAACCGCGAATCCTTAGGTGACCGTTAGTCAGGAATTCACAACATGGCGAAGATTTGAAAGTTTGTCTCTCGAGCTGAGGAGACGAGCTTTAGTAAAGCTCCGACTAACTAGTTTGACTTCAGACGCACAAGTGAGGCCAGCTCAACGAAGCGTGAAGAGACCAGGGAAGGGAAAAAGGTGGGGGTAGGAGACAAAAGGAATACATATAAGAATAGCCAACATAACTGAAATAAATTTTCTTGATGAAATGGTCTTCAAAGAGTTGATAGCAAGCGTCACTAGCGCAGCCTGGTGGGTGAAAAGGTAGACGAAGTTCTCTTGATCACCGAGATGATAGCTGATGATAGCGACGAGATCTGGTGGCAAGATTGGTAAGGAAGTCCTCTTGTACAGGGAAGATTGAGGAACTTCAGAGATTCGCTGTTACATGACGCTAGGTGGGTCATGGAAGATATATATCTAGAACAGACTTACAGGTAGTATAAGAAACATATACCAACAAAGCGAAATCAGGAGATCACTGTTGGTGTTTGCGAAAAAAGGAAGGGATGAACTAAAGCAAAGAGAAGCAAAAGCTTACTCTGTCTTACCGTGTATTCCAAAGAATACGCCAAACGTCAAACAAACTTTTTTCCAAAATTCACCGTTTTCAAAATAGCTCCAATCCTAAAAACTAAATTTTCATTTTTTTTAATACCAACACACATTCTTAGCCAAGAGAACGTCATCCCAACGCCAACAATACCTCGTTCGTTAAAGTCCGACCAAGCGTTCGGGAGATATCGCCAAAGTTCCTAGGAAAGTAGGCTGTGGAGCTGAACCCGCCGCACCACAATATCCTAGAGACTTGAAATTTATTTTGGGGGTAAAGGGGGTAGGAACCATTCATTTACGTCAAACAAACTTTTTTGTAAAGTTCCTAGTTTCCAAAATAGAGGAATTTCAAAATTGGGCTGTTTTCAAAAAACCATAAAAATTATAAAAGTTTTATTATAAAAATAAAGGACATAGAGTCCGTTCAATTGAGCCATGGCACAACATTCTATCATGTTTGGTTTTCAAACTATCACCTACTTTCGAAAACAAAAAATTTCAAAAAAATCCAAAATATAACGAGTGGTTCATAGGAAAGAGGACGTCAGTTAGAGTCCAACGACATCTCATTTTTCAAAATCGGACCATGTGTTCGAGAGATATTAATTATTTTAACATGTACAGTCGGGTACAAATAAAATGAGTGGCTCTTAGAATCGGCCTCACTCCCCTACTACGGGGTTACCCGCAGGGTTCCAAAGGTTAAGTGTACGAATTTTGGTTCAGATCAGTGAAACGGTGTAGATTTGTATAAATAACAGACAGACAGACAAACAGACAGACAGACACACATTGAGCTTTATATATATATATATAGAAGATATCAACAGAATTGCTATATTTCGATCATTTACATATCGATAAGTGCGAATACAACGTATCAAATGCTAATGAAATCAAATAGGAGGTGTCGAAACTTCGGGATCGTATATTTGCTTTGATTATTATGTCTCTTTATGTCGGAGCATTCACCCCCCCCCCCCCCCCCCACTCTGCCATCCCCCTCCAGAAGCAAAACCTTGTTACGCCACTGCTCAACCCCCTTTACACAACATGAACGCAAGGAACTGCAGGTACTGTAACTACGATAACAGTCTACTATTTCACACACAGAGCACACACAGCCTAGCTTTCAGCGTATCAATTACACATGCCCGAGGCTCGTCGACTGTCCTGTATACGACTGCGCAACCGGGACTGACCGGCCAAAAACCGTGGCGTGAACTGTAATTGTGAATGAAGAAGCATGGCAACATTGTATGTCGTCGTCCACAAGGTCACCTTCACGGTTTTCCGTTAATAGTACGTTTGAGTGGGCTGGGTATTAAGTGTTCGTTTAATACTACCCTACATAGATACAGCTGCATTCTCCTTATCGGGGAATATGGCCGCCGAGAGGGTCGACTTCAAGGACAAACCACCCGATTGCCATGAATCGGACCCCGATATTCACATGAAACGTTACCCTTTATTATTATATACTAATTGCAGCCCTAAGGCCATAGCTGGGTAGTTTTGATTGAACGCCTGAGGGCTCCCAATAAGTTCAATTTGAAGTAGTTCCGACTGTGGTTACCAGATGCTACTGTCGCTAATACCTAGCGCCGAACGTTGGAACTTGACAGAGCGTTTATCAATAGCCAAATATAACCTACAAATATTTCCACACACTACCAATTGCAGTGGTAGGTTCTTTTACGTGCCATAAATCTATCGCATGGGCCCACCAGCTTTACTTCCCCTCCAAAGGAAGGCATAAGGTATCCTTTGAGTCTATCCGAAATAAGTTCAGGGTCTGCCAGGACCACACCATTTAATTCAACTGAATCTCTGTCCGGTACCACCCGCCCCATTCTATCTCATACCTATGGCGACCGTCATACTGTATATTATTTTTGTTGAATCCACCGATCCGAAAATCTGGGCTCATCCGATGGTATTAGGCCGTTTATTTTACGATCACAAGATAACTGACATCCAACCCGTCAAAAGGAAAGGAATGAATCGCGTTGAAATTATATTTCGAACTAAGAAGCGTGGCAATACCAACCAGACCTCCTGAAGATTAAATCTCTTAAAACTTTCATTCTATCATCTAATGTCCATCGGGTAGGAATCGTCCGTGGCGTTGACACCACACTCTCCCAAGACGAAATATTTCACTATATCGACTCCCCTTACCCTGTCATAGCAGCAAAACGCATGAACCGAAGAATAATAACTGACGGTAAAATAGAATATCTCCCAACTGGGACTGTAAAACTAACGTTCGATTCTCAACAACTACCAACTAGTGTATCGTTATTTCACATAGTACTTGAAGTGCAATCATTTATATTTGCACCCATGATTTGTAGGCGATGTCATAGATACATCCATTGTCGCTCTCAAGAGCCACGTTGTGGGAATTGTGCTCTCTCTCTTATAATAGCCTACCATTGGTGAGTGGTTATCGTGTCAGTCTACCAACCCCAAGCTTGCAGGTTCGCTCCTGGCCATAGTATGTGATTTTTGAAAGGCGACAAACAACACGACATGCATGCCACACGTTGTTGGCATGTTAAAGAACTCATTTGAATTCAGTAGACCGTGTTCATAATGGCAAAATTAAGCTCGGGATCTTCTGCCAACACCACAACAGTTCCTCCTTTCTCTATTAGAAAGCGCTATAGTGTCAACGAGCTTAGATATCTAACTCCTTGACTTTCATAGAGTTCCAAGGAACAACAAAATTCGACATGCAAGCTGTCCTCTCGGTGTCAAATAACAAAGCTTGCACTTGGTACCCGAGGCCATACGATATTATTATTATCTTCATTTTAAATGATCTTGTCGACTTCGTCGTTACGCTGAGGTCTGCCGTTACGTTACGGTGACGGGACAAAATGTACCTAGAATGCACTGAGGTGTGTGACGTCATAGTACGATGTAGCAGCCGAGTACCAAGAAGGCAGTGCGAGAACAGAGTTTCAAGAAGGCAGTGCGAGAACAATCAAGTAGGCAGTGATGAAACAAAATAGAATCTTGAAACTCTGTTCTCGCACTGCCTTCTTGGTAATCGGCTGCTAGCATTTAAAATGATATAAAGTCCAGTCTTTGAGACTGAATATCCGTGTCTTGTTATTATTATTATTATTATTTATTATTATTATTATTATTATTATTATTATTATTATTATTATTATTATTATTATTATTATTATTATTATTATTATTATTATTATTATCAAATGCGTTAATTGTGAGGAAAATCTTAGGGCCGGTTCGCCCTGATATTCAGTGCATATCCGTCAACAGGAGATAAAGCGTCAAATGTGCCTGACTAACAGGTCTTACAAGGAAGTTACTCAACCCAGTGCTCCTCCGCCAAATTTCCATCCTCTCCTTATGCCCCAACACTTTCCTGAACTACCGGTACCGTCCTCCCCGCCACTCCTCCTAAGACACACCTTCACGAAACGCAAATTCACACAGATTGTTACCTCACCGCCCCCCTCCCCCAATATTTTCTCCGTTTCGCACCATATACCCTCCGCCTTCAGTGTCCCCTACACCTTCTACACCCCAGGGAACTTCAACCCGTGCTACCCCGCTACCTCCCACCCCACGGGAACCCCTTCCCCACCCTCCTACGGCGGAAATAAACTCGGATTTTGCCTATCTAATAGAACTCCTAGGAACAAACCCTCAATAACGATAGTAGATAGGCAGTGGCAGTCCTGGCTCAACTAGCATGTCGCCGACCACGGTGGCCGTGCGCATTCGCAACTCCTAAACTATAAATCGGAGAAAGTCGTGTGATGGCTCAAACGATAGGGCTCCAACCCCCCCCTCCCCATTCCGAGGGTAAGTCATCTTGCAATTTGCCTTTTAGGGAGTTAGTGCAAAACTCTAATTCCAGTTTTTTAAATATTTTCTTAACAGTGAACTTTCCCGAGGGTAGGTGGGGTTAGGAGGGGTTTCCACAAAGTCATGTAACATAACACCTAGCTGCCAACGACAGGATAGCCGAGTGGTCAATCGAAGATGGGCGCCGATTGATTGATTATTTAACTATTCATTATTATTATTATTTATTATTTAATATGTATTATTAAATATTTATCATTATTATTTATTATTTGGAGCCTCCGTGGCTTAGGCGGCAGCACGCCGGCCTCTCACCGCTGGGTCCGTGGTTCAAATCCCGGTCACTCCATGTGAGATCTGTGCTGGACATAACGGAGGAAGTCAGGTTTTTCTCCGGGTACTCCGGTTTTCCCTGTCACAATTTCATTCCAGCAACACTCTCCACTATCATTTCATTTCATGTGTCATTCATTTAATCATTGCCCCAGAGGAGTGCGACAGGCTTCGGCAGCCGGCACACTTCATATCCTCGCCGCTAGATGGGGGCTTCATTCATTCCATTCCTTACCCGGTCGGAGACTGGAAGCAGGCTGTGGATTTTCATTTCATTTATTATTTATTTATATTTCTCATTCATCTGCATTTCCCCTTTATATTTCTATTTCCCCAAATTCATCAAATTTCTCTCAAATTAGCAAAAATCACCACAAATATACCAAGATTCCCTAAAATCACCCAAATTTACCAAAATTACATAAAATCTACCAAAAATTCCTTAAATTCCCTAAAATACCCCCAAATCACCCCAAAATTCTCCAAATTTAAACATTTCTTAAAATACCTAAAAATTCATGAAAATCCCACAAATCCCGTGCACACCTGACTTCGTCTTAAGAAACGGTTCATACTATACGTTCAAATACCTAGTTTCAGTTACCTCCTAAGGTCATGCGTGTGGATAAGGAGCGGATGGACAGGGTAGCCCAGTGGTCTATCTCAAACTCCCCTAAATTTCCACAGAATCTCCAAAAATTCCCCTGAATGCCCTAAATGCTCCTAAAATTCCCCGCATGGGGTTCACATCGAGCCAGACGTGGGTTGATGGCCAAGTATCCCCAACTGAGTCAGGTATTCTTTCCACTTACATGTGCAGAGCTCCTCGCTGTCATCTTTCCTGTCGACCTCCCTGGGTCAATTATTGTCCTCTTCCGACCACCACTGTATTGGATTATCCGTTGCCTAGGGTGTATTTCGATCGATCGATAGGAAAATGACCCTCGATGCTCTGGCTTCATATGTTACAGTAACCAACTGACCTCCTATCACCCGAGCCTGCAACTTTGTTATACGGTTAAGCCTTAAACGGACATCAGGACAGGACAATATTGCGGCTACAAGACACAGGCAGTTCACTCACTCAAGTACACACAGCTAAATTATCAAGTTATACCATGTCCAGTCTGATGCGATCTATACAGCCAGTCTCCCGGCCGGCAAGGGTGCTATGTTTGCATGAAGACGATACCTGCTTACTAACACGCACTTGTGATAGCAAGTCATATCCATTCGATGTTAAAAATACCTGGATGAATGTCACAGTTGAGACCCGGGTTCGATTAGAGGTATTTAGGCCGGAACGGAGTACGCTTATCCAAAACTAAGAAGAGGAGTGTTCAATTTCCAAACCATCCTTCCTGGAAGTGGTTTTACGTTATTTTTCACATATGGCCACGGCCGCCTCCTTCCCAAAACCTATCTCGATTACAAATATTCACAATAGTACAGCCATCACACTAAAACAGGTTATCATACACACGCCCAAATACCCCAGATTTCCACTCAAATTCCCTGAATCACCCCAGAATTCCCCAAATTATGCCAAAATTACCAAGAAACCACAAAAATTATCAAAATTACCTAAAATCACTCAGATTTCCTCAAATATCCTAATATTTCCTCAAATCCCTAGATTTTCCCAGATTTATAACCAAATTTACTGAAATTCGTTAAAATTCTCCAAATTGGAAGCGATGGATCAAATCCTTCAACCGACAACATTGGTTGCCATACGTGCCTACGGTTAACGATATGGTATGACGTAACCGTCTCGAAGTTATGACCCGCTAACTCATAGGATTGGATGATGTACTTATGGTTGACGATTAGAAATACTGTAGGATGGTCCTACATGCTTCTGGTTTTGAAAGATGTTTAATCAAATGGCGAACTTACATGGAGGTCTAACTCGGTGGGGTGTTTGAAATGTAGCCAGATATTCTAAACCCCCAGCATCAGATTTCTGAAAAGGGCTTGTAACATGACACCTAGCTGTCCCGACAGGGTAGCTGAGTGGTCTATCTCAAAATTCTCCCCCAATAATTCGCTAAACTATCCCAAATTTACACAAATTCCCTAAAAATCACCAAAAATCCTTAAATTTCTCAAACTCCATAAAATACCTTACAATTTACCAAATTTAACCAAATTCCCTAATATTCTCCTTCCATGTCTGCTATCTTAGGAGTCGTTTCTGTACTTTCCCACATCTACTCCAGGCAAATACCGAGACATTACATTGTAATAGGCCATATCCTATACCTAGAGCCCTGCGCGGATAGACAAAACGTTATCCGCATCCGCCCCGCATCCGCACGGCTGTTATCCGCATCCGCCCCGCATCCGCACGACTGTTATCCGCATCCGCCCCGCTTCCGCTTGACTGTTATCCGCATCCACCCCACATCCACGCGACTTTTATCCACAAGTTTATTATTCGAATCTACTGGCATTACAATAATATTTGCAGGGAAATCATGCGCTTGGGATGAGTGTTGGAAAGCCATACTAATGCTGAAACTTCTCCCCACTTCCCTTATTTTCCTCCCATCATCCCTAATTGCACGTAGAGCTTTCTGCACATTTTCTGCTGGGTAGGAGTTTTTTTCCGTTTTCCGCGTATACTTTCTTGGCATTTGGAGAACAAACACGAACTATTTTGCCATTAATGTCGCGTTGTATTTACTTGTATCATATAATTATGTTCTGCGCACCATACCCCACTCTGCTTTTAAAACGTAACTCACTGAATACCGGTAAACTAATCTATTATATTGAAAAATAAATACATGCAAAACCACGGTAAAAACTACATTTAATTTTAAATAATAATTGAATCACAACTGTAGGCTAACCTTCTTATTTGCAGGCTACAGAAAATAACATGCAACGTGTTAAGTTTCTTCATCCAAGGCTCACGGTTATCCTTATCACATAGCAACTGGCATCATGCTGACTGTCCCTGTCTGATAGGTACGATGACAGCTTGAGGGTAGCAATGAACTGAGTTGCTAGTTGTACTAGCAACTCATAAACCATATAGGTGCGGACGATTAGCCGCTGCACACAATTACCCAACTTTCCCCATGATATTCAACAAGTTCGGATTGTATTCTAAAAACTATCCGCAAATTTACTCCAAATATTATCCGCAGCTTATCCGCTATCCGCAAAGCCATGCAAAGTATATCCGCATGGCGAAAAATATTTGGGATATCCGCGGGTTTATCCGCGGATATCCGCATCCGCGCAGGGCTTTACCTATAACATACACATTATAGCCGAGTTTCATTCAATACCATTCGTTTCTCACGAGTTAGACACAGGGATGGGTGTCTGGAAGTATAAACCGACCGCCTCATAGACTTTAATCGTATCTCATCACCGACCGCTCACTTTGAGATCGTTAAACTCTGATTCAATCCATTGCCTCATAGGCATATCACCACTTCTCTAACCCCATAAAGTCGAACTCATTAAACTCTTAGGTAGTCTCTCCACCCCCAGATATCCTTAATCTACCCAGCCCTCACTTCCATTAAGCACAGTTAGTCTAAATGATAGGGAGAGTTTCGTTGCTACACCAACTTCTTTCTTCTTTGCCATTCTATCAACATGAGAGAATACACAGCCAAAGTACTGTACTTAAGATGCTCCGCCTGCTGCAATGTAGTTCCCCCAACCTGGCATTCTATTGCCTTGCGCTTGTTCCCTATGACAGGGTAGCCGAGAGGTCTATCCTTAAATTCCCACCCATGAATTCCCTAAACTACCCCAAATTTTACCATATTCTCTAAGGAATAACAGGTTAAGGATTGGATTAGGAATGGGGGGTATGAATGAGAGGTGAGTAGGAGGGCCAGGGGATAACTGACTCATACACTTTTTTTGGACGTGAGTGTACATAGCGATTGGTATTTCGTTGGTATCTCGAGAACCAATGGTCAGATTTTGACAAATGAGGTGTCGTAGAAATTGGGGTGACGCCCCCCTTTTGAATTTGTTATTTATTTTCCAATTTTTAAAACAAAGGGCTTAACTACATGAGGGACCCATTTTATTTATATGCGAGTGTACTTGAAGTAGCAAGTCGTGACTAGGGATAAGACGTTGGCGGGCTTTTTAAAACAAATTATGGATGAAAGAGTTACTCAGCGTACAACATATGCCACGAGGGGTTAATGAGAGAGTTGACCCATACCCTATTTTCTCGCGAACCCTGCCGATATCTCACGAACGCATGGTCGGATTTTGACGTGTGAAGTGTCAAATGGCTTTTCTCGAAGCCCTCTTTATTTCGTAATAGGTTGACGTTTTGAGAATGAGGGAAACAGATTTATTTGGGTAAAACCATGATTTTAGACTTTTTGTTATATTTCGCAAACCAATAAGGCTAGGGACGTGTACGAGGTGTCAAATGACTTGGGGTGACGGCCCCCTTTTGAATGTGCTATTTATTTTTGTAAAAAGAATTTGACAAAGGGCCTAACGCCATACATGATGAAAAAATAATTAATTTTTAAAACTTTTTTTACCTGTTTTAAATGTTAATGAAGATTGGCTGTAGATAGAGAGACGATACCGCTAGGTGTGTGTTTCAACAAGCCTGTTGCTGGCCACGATGGTGGTACTCCAATACAGCAATCGATATTTTGATGAGACAGCGGGGCGATGACTCGTTTTTTGATATTTTCTATGACGGAATTCCTAAAATGTGTGAAGCGTGCTAAGGTAACTTTTTACCCTGAAGGGGATCTTTAACGTGTAAACGGTTATGAGTGACATGACAAATGATAATTCCATGATCAGATGAAGTGTGCTTTATATAGGACAAATAGAACTTGGTTATATGTTACTTGAAGCGATTACAGAAAACAAACTTGCTGGGGCAGACTGGCAGGATGTGAATGTTATTGAGCTTATGGAATGCGCTGACCTGACTTGACAACAGGACCATGGAAAAGTACACAGACGCAGAGGACACTTGAAGTTCAAACGCTAAGAACAGAGCTGGCAACAGTGGCGCCAAACCCAACCGAACCAAACCGAATCAAACCGAACTAAACTGAACCAAACCTAATCGAGAACAAGCCAAGGGTCTAAGTGTAAAATACATGTGAGCTGATGCTGTCATTGTTGATGTCCAAAGGAAAGGGATAACGCTCTAATTTTAGAGGGTAAGGTAAAGCTAGCGCATAGTGCTAATGCACACACCCAAGTACATGGAGCACACACAACTATCCCATGCTGTTTTTATGGGTTGACTGTTAAAACTTGCTCAGTGGTTATTGGGCAAGATGGTCGCTACACACAACAAGCATTACGTACTTGAGGCTAATAATTTATACACGCACTCACAACAAACTAAACTAAACTCTCTTGCTGGCAGTGCTCAGAGAGTAGGCAGATGACAGAAATGCTTGGCTAACAGAAATACAATCATTTCCGGTTGTCTGTTGTTACCAGCTAACCATTTTGTGCTGCAGTGGTGAGCACTCGTGCCTCTTACACCGGAGATCTTAACTCGATTTCCAGCTTTTAGGCCTAGAACGAATCAAATTAAGAAAGAAGGGCATGGTAGCGCAGTGGTTAAGCTGTTAGCCTTTTTCACTAAGATACACTAGGGTTTGATTACAGGTTAATATGCATGTCATAAACATATAAAATTTCAGATATAATGTTTAAAACCGATTACACTTGTCTTCTTCTTCTTCTTCTTCTTCTTCCCTAGCGTTTATCCCAGTACGGGGTCCGCTACTCTACTACATCTACTCCACTTTTTTCTGTCGTTGACATCTGCAGGTCGTAAGCCAACATCGCGCATATCCGTCTTAATGTTGTCGATCCAACGCTTCACAGGTCGTCCACGTGGTCGCATTCCACCTGGGTCCAGGTTAAAAGCTACTTTTGGGACAGAGTCGCCCGGCATTCTCATAACATGGCCATGCCAACGGAGACGAGCTTCCCTCACTTTCTCCGTAATTGGTGCGACACCTAATTGTTGTCGAACATCTGTATTTCTGACATGGTCATATCTAGTCTGTCCAAGTGTCCAACGGAGCATCTTCATCTCCATCGTGTGCAGAGCCTGTTCTTGTTTTCTTGTCATTGGGCGGGATTCTGCCCCATAAATTGCTGCCGGACGTATAACTGCCTTATAAACTTTTGCCTTTAGGTATTTAGGCATCTTTTTGTCGCAGAGGACACCAATGACCTGTTTCCATTTGAGCCAGGCCGCATTTACCCTCGCCCGTGTATCTAAAGTGACATCACCATTTGACGTGATAACCGACCTTAGATATTTAAAGTTGTTTGTCTTGGGCAGATCTTGATCGCTAATTTGGACAGTGCTGTCGGTTTGCGGGCCATATTCAAGATATTCTGTCTTCTGGATGTTAAGGCGCAGTCCATAGGCAGCCAGCTTTTCCATCCATATTTGCGCTTGATGCTGGAGTTCAAGGCGTGTTTCTTGTGCATGTACAATATCGTCAGCGAAAAGAAGGGTCCAAGGGTGTGTGGTGTTTGTATGTCAGCCGTAACCGTATCCATGCAGACGATAAACAACAGTAACGATAGTGCAGAGCCTTGATGAACACCGACGGAGATATAGAAGGGCGGGGAGATTCCAGCTGGGCAGCGTATTACACTAGTTACATTGCAATAAAGAAGATGCACCCATTTTATATAGGTTTCAGGAACCCCATGGGAACGAAGAGCACACCAGATAAGTCATGTGGGACTCGGTCAAAGACCTCTTCTAGATCTAGGAAGGCCATGTGTAAACTCTTCTGTCTCTCTCTGTGCTTTTCCAACAATTGGCGTGTGGCATAGATTACACCAGTGGTGCTGCAACCTTGAACAAAACCGCATTGATTTGGTGTGATAGTGACAATATTTCTGAGCCTCCTATCCAGCACTCTTTCAAATATTTTCAATGTATGGCAGAGGAGTCTAATAGGTCGATAAGTCGAGCAATCATTAACATCACTTTTACGCTACCAGATTGGGATTGTAATGCTACTGTCGACAAAAATATTATGTGCACTCGAGTTTAAAGGTTGTTTGTGAAGTAACCAATAGACCTACATAAAATCCAATAACATCATCATTTTCGTCGTTCTATTTTACGTTAGTTCATGTAGGATTGGAATTTTTAATTTATATTTTAATATTTTTTATCGCAGTTGAAACACAACAAGTGCCCGTTTTTAAGCGTGTTTCAACCATGCGTCACATTTAAGAATTATTATCTCACAAACCCGTCATCAGATTGAATCCAAATTTTAACAAAATATACATTGGAATGTTGTATAACTGGTTTATTTATTTCAAAATGTTGTGTGTTCAAGAACAAAAGTTGTTATAATTTTTGTAAGGTAACTTTTTCTCGGCTCGGGGTCGATGGAAAATGTAGTTCTTGGTTGCGTTGTAATCCTTATTTATCAAAAAGTTATGCTGTATGACTGTGAAATACGTAAATTAATTCACTTACTTTATATCGGTTTGTATTTGTACGGGGAATTAAAACATGGTTCACCAGCTAGCCGCTCCGGGAAATGCTGTACAGCGCTGCTGAAATGGAGCCCATCACTTCCGAGCGAGGCGCGCCATGACGCGTGATGGAGCCCATCTTGGCAACGCTGTACAGCTTTCACCGGAGTGGCTAAATTGTAGACCATGTCTTAATTCCCCGTACAAATACAAACCGATATAAAATAAGTGAATTAATTTACGTATTTCACAATCATACAGCATACCTTTTCGATATATAAGGATTACAACGCGACCAAGAACTAAATTTTCAAACCACCCCGAGCCAAGGAAAATTTACCATACAAAAATGATAACTTTGTTTTTTGGACACACAAAATTTTAAAATTAATAAACCAGTTATACAACATACCAATGTATATTGTGTTAAAATTTGGATTCGATCTGCTGACGGGTTTGTGAGATAATAATTCTTAAATACCGGGTGAGTTAGCCGTAGTCGTTACGGCATG
Source organism: Meconema thalassinum (assembly GCA_946902985.2). Lineage (NCBI taxonomy): Eukaryota > Metazoa > Arthropoda > Insecta > Orthoptera > Tettigoniidae > Meconema > Meconema thalassinum. The sequence continues at coordinate 41,328,765 of OX336389.2, forward strand.
ACTGCTGGCAGTCGCTCACATCCGGGAGGCGAGGAGGTTCGAATCCCCCCGCCGGCAACCTTGAAGAAGGTCTTCTGTGGTTTCCCATCTTCCTTCCAGGCAAATGCCGGTGTTGGTCCCTAACTATAGGCCACAGCCGCTACCTTCCAACTCCTCGCCCTTACATTCCAACTTTCCTCCCCAACGGTACTTGTAGCTCACCCATTGGGTGTCCGTCTCGTAGCAGCTACAAAACTGGCGAGCCGAACATGTCCTCGGACACTCCCGGCACTAAAAAAGCCATACGCTAAAAAAAAAAACTTAAATGTGACGCATGGTTGAAACACGCTTAAATACGGGCACTTTTTGAGTTCCAACTGCGATAATAAATATTAAAATATAAATTAAAAATTCAAAACCTACATTAACTAACGTAAAATAGAACGATGAAAATGTTGATGTTACTGGATTTTATGTAGGTCTATTGGTTACCTCACAAGCAACCTTCAAACTCGAGTACACATAATATTTTGGTCGACGGTAGTTGTCCATGCATGTGGGATTTTGTTTTCGGTGATGATGTGCTGGAAGAGCGTGGCAAGGAATTACACTTGTCTCTTTCAAATTATTACTTGGATTACAAATACAAAGGTTTGATATACAGTTAATGCTGCCTATCGCACACTAGACTGTAAGAAAGCCAAAAGAGCAAAAGGCGTAGGTAGAGCAGTGGTAAAATCGCTATGTGTTGACAACTACCTAGCGGTTTTATGAACTGGCAAAGGTATGTCGCATAAATAGTGCAGGATACAATCCAGCAACCATAATTTGTATCTTGTGAAACAGAGAAAACACACCCTTGCCTCGATGGATATCAAATGTGTGTAGACGAATGACCTACGCATTAGCCTACCATGGGGTTATGACCATGAGGAGGAGGTGCGATTTTTGTGTTTTATTGTTTAGAGACATGGCTTTTTGTAACTAGTTGATTTAGTAGATTTTGTATTTTGTGAATATTTGTTTTTTGTAATTGTAAATAGCGGATTTTGTAAATAGTGGAATCCACTTAGGCCCTTTGCTTTTTAAAGCCCTATGCAACCTTATTTTATAATTTTATTATTTTAATTTGACTGAGTTGAGAATTTGAAAATGGTAAATATTTGTTTTTAAGGCTGTACAGGGTTGCTATTTTTTTAGTAAGTTCAATGATTCATATTATTTTTTGTTGTAATGGTAAATGATAAATTTTAACTAAAAGTTCTTTGGGATGAGTGTGTATGTCAAGGATGTTATTTGGAAATAAATAGAGTGGTTGTATTTGTTTCCAAAGAAAGGTATGGTTGTGTGAATGTATGACTATAGAGAGAAAGAGAGAGAGAGAAAGCTTGTGTATGTGCGTGTGTGGGTGGCATTGATTGTTCGACTAGAGCAAATACGATGAGGTAGGGTGGGGAGGGGGAAAATTAAGACTTATATATGAATGGTAAATAGTAATTTTGTATTTTCAATAGTTTTGTTTTCTTCAAATGCAGTGGTAGATAGGCGTTATTTTGTAAAACAGTCTTATTTGCAGTAGTAATAAGTCTCTACGTTTCTGCAAACACATAGACAGACTGCACTATCGCCATGGTCAAGCACTCTCATTAAGATCATTTGCAAAAACTAAAAATGAAAAAATCATGTTTCGCAAATATGAACTTTTGACATACACAAAATGAAAAAAATTGTGTAAACAGCAAAATGCAAAATCCATGTTTCCATATCGACAAAATTTTAAAACTTCAAACTGACATTTAAAAAATGTAAATGGGAAATTGACAAATGTGTAAACAACAAAATGGAAAATCCATGTTTCCATATCATGAAATTCAAAAACTTCAAACTGACATTAAAAAAAATGCAAATGGAAAATTGACAAATTGCAATGTGTGAAATATGAAAATGAAAAAAAAATATGAACAAATGGCTATCATCATTTGTTTTTAAATTAAAGGCTGCGAATTTGGGAAAGGAAGATCTTGAGAAAAATATACGGGCCAGTGAGAGAGGAGGAAGGTTGGAGAATAAGGACAAATGTGGAACTACATGAACTCTTCGGACAGGCAGATATTGTGGTGAAAATTAAGCAGGGGAGGATAAGATGGGCAGGACACGTACAGAGAATGCCAGAATCGCGTAGTGTCAAAAAGGTGTTTATACAATAACCGGACGGAAGAAGGAGAAGAAGATGACCCAGGAGATGGTGGATATATGACGTGGAAGACGACGTTAGGAGTCTGGGAATCAGGAACTGGGGAAGGAAGGCGGAAGATAGAGATGAATGGAGGCAGGTGATAAAGGAGGCCAAGGTTCTTCAGGGACTGTAGCGCCGACCAGTAAGTAAGTACGGAAAAGAGAGGGGATCTTGGCAGTAATTTGACACCTGATATGTCCACATCCGATCATTGGTTAGCGAGAGATTAAAAAGCCGATGACCTCTTAGTTTTGGGTTCTTTGGTTAAATTAGGGGAGGGGGCATCACCCGAAGTCATTGGACAACTCCAACGTCTAAATCCGATGATTGGTTCGAGAAATATCACCATTCGCCACGTGGGTAGTTTTTGATCATGCCTCGTGGGTGGGGTTAGGTTAGGTTAAACTACAGCCGCCATCTTGTTAGGTTAGGCCAGGTTAAGTCAATAACCAATAAATAATCTTTTAAAAAGGGGTAAAACCAAAATTTTCAAAATGTGTATTTAGGCCCTTTGGCACAATTTCGAGTAAATTAAAGGGCCAGTTAAAAGGGGACATCGCCTCAAAACCCAACGTGTCCCTCTTCCATTATTGGTTTGCCTATCGACAAGCGTCGCGTGGATAATTTCTGATCACGCCTCGTGGGTAAGTGTAGGTTTGGTTAGGTTAGGTTAAACTACAGGCGCCATCTTTTTAGGTTAAGGGTCTATAAACAATAAATCATCATTTGAAAAGTCCGCCATTCAAGAGTGCGGTTACGCGTGGTTGCCATGACACTAAGGAGAATTCTCCCCATACCACTACTCACAAGAAATAAAATGTCGCACAGCTACCATCTTATGGCTATGAAAATAATTGAAATAAATTAGATGCCAGTGGATTAAAATTTGTACAAGCATTTACCGAACCAAATTTTACTGCGCTCAGATGGTTGAATCGCGAGAAACGTCCATTTAAAAATTTATATTTCGCGTCGCCGCCATGTTGGTTTGTGCTCAATAGGTTATTGAAAGTCCCATAGGTCAACGTATGTTCATAGCCTCTATCAGCATGCAAAATGTCAGTTTGATTACTATCATAGATTAATAGATATTGAGGACCGTTTAAATATTCCGGATGGTCGCCATGTTGGATTTTAATATATGTAGGCCATAGAGTTATGTACTATTAGATGACGATTATTGCGTAGGTTCAATATTCAAACGTTCACTTCTATGGCATGATTAATACACAAGAAATCAAAACTGAATTTTAAAATTTCGCACAGCACCATCTTGAGGTTATGTGAAGAATTGAACTAAATTAGATGCCAGTGCATTACAATGTGTATAAAAATGTGCTGTACCAAGTCTCATAGCGTTTGGATGGTTAAATCATGAGAAAAGTCTATTTAAAAGTTTCAACTTCGCTTGGCCACCATGTTGGTTTGTAGTTAACAGGTTCTTGAAAGTCTCATATGTGAACTTCTAGTATCACTCTTTATCACCATACAAAATTTCAGGGTGATATCAGTAATAGTTTCGGAGATACAGAATGCCAGTGAAATATTTCGCACAGCCACCATGTTGGATTGGTGAGATGTAATAAAATTTGAAGGGCACGGTCGGAGTCGGTCGAAATGGTGCTATGACCTCACCAAGTTTCATTGAAATCGCTCTAGCCGTTTAGACGTTATTAGGGTAGGACACACGGACGCACACATACACACACATACACACGGACAAAAGTTGATCTCATAAGCCTATTTTTGCCTAAATGAAAATAGGCTAAAGAGACGTGGTTTCGAATCCAGGAATGACTTTCCGTGTTTTTCCGTTTCTACTCCTGACAAATGACCGGAGCATTCATATTCCAAACTCTAGGCCACGGCCGCCTCCTTCCCGATCATAGCCTCAATCTCCTGCAGTCAGCATTATAGACACCACAAAAACACAGATTACCTGATTGGGGCTGATGACCATGATTAATTCTGACACCGGGATGGCCAGGGTGGCCTACTTACCTGTCTTCAGAGGTCCGCATCGCTTCAACAGCAAAATCACCTCCAGATGACATGCCCCAACAGAAGAACACCAAAAGGGGTAGAAGGAAGGTGGAGAAGGGGAAGGCACAGGCTCGTTTACAGACACCGTCCGATAACTAATAGAACTGCTGCCGACGAAATAATGCCACAACAGTTGCTTAAAAATTTAAAATAAAATTTAATTATAAAAAGGGGCAAAGGAAAAATAAGAATTTAACAAAATCATCAAAAAAAGGAAGAAACTCTATGGCGACAACAACCTCTGGTGATGCATATGGCTTAAAGCCAACATAAGTTATTTACATAAGTAGGCAAGAGACGGTTTAACATGCTTGCTGAGCTAAATGAAAACATATAATTTAAAATTTAAATGATAATGCCCAAAAGATTTAAAAAAAGGAATGCAGGAATTACCAAATGAGAAAGGGCTTGATAATATACTAGTACGCAATACCGACCCGACATGCAGAGATCAAGGCCAGGATGCCAAACGAAAAATTTAAAATTAAATTAATAAAATAAAATAAGATCAATTAAGAAATCCACAACATTCGTGACGGAGAAAAACACAGGAACATTCACCAAAAACACAAAGTTAAACCAACAAGGTTAACAAAAAACAAATTCAGCTAACACCACAACACGTGTGAGTTTCCCGCTCGACGCCTAGAGACTGCACTCCCAAGACCAGAATGCACTCGGGCAAAACAAAAACAAACATGGCCACCAAAACAGACGACCGCATGTCAAATCGAATTACGGCAAACAATTAGCATAAAATTAAATTAAAATCACCAGAGAGAAAGGAAGGGGAGGAAAGAATTACGCCTTAACACAATTGACATGAGGCTTTTTAGACTGCAACGGATCGTAATATAAATAAATAATAGGGCTATCCCAAAGACTACCAAAAACGAAATAAATAAAAATTTACAACGTAAAATAAACTAGAAGCGTGTCTCCAAAGGTACGAAGAAAACAATAAAATTTACATAACTGGTAACATTAGTAAAGGAGAAAAATTAGGCCTACCGGGTGAAACAAAATACAGAATTAAAACATTAATATAAGGCCAATATCGGAGCTCCCAAAACAATATATTAAAAAAACGTACCTTAAAACTTCTCTGTGGAGACACAATAAAAATAAAATAATCAACACACAAACCAAATAACGTTATCCGGCACTAGATTGCCTGAAAATGGCCCACCCAGCACATGCTTCGTTTGGGTCACAAGCACTCCTGTCTGCATCGAGATGCGATTACTATCCGAATTTCTTCTTCACTGCGAAACGATGAAATAATAGCCTGAAGAGCTCAGGCAATTCCCTTTTAGCATTTATCCACATTTCGTAGCGGCTAGGGGCCACGGCCCCCAGCACACGGAGAGATACACTTTGACCAGCAGCCGGCTTGTTATCTTCTTTTCGACATACAATCAGATCACAACATGGCGGAGAATACACAGTCAAATACCGCACTGCATTCATGTTAATGTAATTGTCCAATCACAGCATGACACCTCAAGTAACAATGTGATTATTAAGTAATTAATTTGGCGGTATCATGTATATAGTCTTTTGTTCCATGACGTAGAATATAATAGCCTTCAAATATGAGTCGATTAGGACGAGTTTAGAAGGCACCACAAACACACTCTAGCGGTGAAGAAGGAACCACGGCTAGAAGCGCCAAGTCCGATAGAAGCTGCCATCTCGTGTTCATAATCGGAACCAAGCCATCAGGCAGTCGTTTCATAGGTCGGGAAGTCACATATAGGGGAGATACATATTTAAAAACGTTGTACGGGCATTGCAAGTAACAGTCTCCCTCCCCTAAGCGTGAACGCCGTTCACGAATATGCCTAGGCATAGGCAGTACTCCATAACTAGTCGATTCACCAAGCATGAATTCAGAAGATAATGTTCACCAGTTAACTCCAATTGATGGATAAAAACCGCATCGTTTTGGTTAGGAAGAGTGCAGGGTCAGATTATCAGTGAAGGGATAATTGATCACCTCGCAAACCACTTAGTTAACAGCTTCACTGTGTCCATAAGTCTTCAGAAACGCAGAACACCAGCACCTGCAGTGCTTTCATAGTCCGAGACACGTTAGATAAATTTTCAAAAAGTCCAATGTTGTTAGCTTTAGACGAAGTAGGTGGAAGCAATGTGCCAGATATCATGCGACGCGTGGGCAGCCATTTACAAAACAGACGTTAATTATATTTCAAAAAATAAAAGTTTACAGAAATTACTAATTCTTAATACATTTTATAAAAGAGAAACAAAGTTGAATTTAAATGAAGAAGGAAAATGCTGTCCATGCCCTGGATCCGTGCTCACAAATAGTTAATTAAATAAGAAGATTACCTTTTTACAGACTAGTAGTACATTTCAATAATATGCGAGTTGAACGACTATACATTTAGCAGGAGCTACGGTAGAGGAATGACCACTCAAATTCCCAAGGAAACAGGAATATAATATCACCATGAGTTAGGTCTCCCACCGAGTCCAACTTACATGCTAGCATCTTCTACGAGAACATCAAATTTATTTTCAATTTTACAATTTACCATAAAATTACCCAACAGTTACAAGTTGTATCCCAGTAGAGTTTTTAAAACCCAATTCAAAATTTCAGAAGGAACAGATGCCTGACGGCTTCAATGAAGGTTAGGGATACTCTACATTATACAAAAATCGGTTTACAAAATTTATGGTAGCATTTCCTCATTACAATTCTCTCCACCTCGTTTTATGTGCGACAGATGCTCTCTGGATATTTTGTTGGCCTTAGGGTTTCGAAAAGAAGAGTAACGGGTGTCAAGAATGCCTCTACATAACAGGGGCCTTTGAAACGAGGGGTCAACTTGCTATAAACTAGATTACTGACGCCCTTGGGCTCGAAATTACGGACGTACACAACATCACCAATTTTCAAATCAGTTGGCTTGCGACAGGCATTGTGTCGCTTGGCAAGTTGGTCATGTGATACCTTAATACTCTCTCTAGCCTTGTCGAATTTCGCCCTCATATCCTCGGGAGTGAAACTGTCTGGAAGGAGATCGTGCAGGTTCCACAGATTAGACAACGGAGAATTAGCCATAAAGGAAAACATCAACGAAAAAGGGGTGGCTTGCGTGCTCTCATGCACGGCGGTGTTGAAAGCAAAATTGAGCCAATGCAAATTAGAATCCCACTTGGAATGGTCGTCGTGGTGGAAAGCAATCAGAGCAGAACGGAGATTACGATTGACTCGCTCAGCGAGAGACGGGTTAGGAAAATAGGGAGTGGTGGTTACATGCGAAATAGCATAATCAAATAAGAATTGACGGAACTGATGAGATACAAAGCACTTGGCATTATCCGACACCAGGAACTGACATGGCCCAAAAGATGAAAAGATGGAATTAAGACACTTTATGACGGAACTGGTCGTGGCCTCTCTGGTGGGGAATATCCAACTAAACCGGGTGAAACCGTCAGTGCAAACAAGCGCAAATTGGTTTCCTCGACCAGAGCGAGGGAACGGGCCAACATGGTCGATAAAAAGCCTCTGCATGGGTATAGATGCCGGTTCAGATGACAACAGGCCAACCTTAGTAGAAACCGGAGGTTTGCTAATACTACATGAAGCACAATTTCTAATGAGCCTCCTGATGTCGCCATCCATACCTTGCCAAATGAAGAACTGTCTGATTGTAGCTCGGGTCTTGAATACTCCTAGGTGGCCACCAATAGGAGATTCGTGATAGTAACGAAAGATTTCCGGAATGAGGACCGACGGGAGCACAATTTTAGGTAGACGGTCATGACGAGACGAACAACACAATACACCATCCTTTAGAGAGTAGGGCTTGATCACTTCACCAGAATTGATTCGGTCAATTAGGCTAGATAAGGAGGGATCTTCTTTCTGGAACCTCCTCACATCTTCAAAAAGCACAGGGGAATTGCTGAGAACGACATTGACATAATTTACAGGTGATACAAGGTTTACGGGTTCACATCCTTGAATATCCGGGTTCACATCCTTGAATATCCTCTTCGGCTGTTTCCTCATACATGCGGCTTAATGAATCAGCTACCGCATTTTCAGACCCACGAATATGGTGGACGGTGAACTGGAATGACAGAATCCTAGTTGCCCATCTGGCAATCCTACCAGTTTTACGGGGTTTCCCTAACACCCAGCTCAAGGCCCGGTTATCGGTCTCAAGGAGAAACTTAGAGTGCTCAAGATACATACGGAATTTTTCAAGGGCGAACAACACAGCTAAACCCTCAAGTTCGTATATGGAATACTTCCTCTCTGCGTCCGTTAAGGTACGAGAAGCGTATGCAATGGGTTGCCTACCCAGATCAGACTCTTGCAGTAGGACACAACCAACTCCACGACCAGACGCATCAGTCTGCACAATGAACTGCTTCCAAAAATCCGGAATGGCTAATACAGGGGCGTTTGAGAGCGCAAGCTTAAGATCTTCGAAGGCTGCCTGCTGAGAGGGACCCCACTCAAACTTCACAGCCTTTTTGCGTAATTGATTTAGAGGAGCAGCACGGTCGGCAAAGTTACTGATGAACTTACGGAAGAAGTTCACCATACCAATATAACGAGCAACACCCTTGGCGTTCTTGGGTGGTTTAAAATCTCTGATGGCCTGCGTACGAGACTGGTCCACGGAGATACCAGATTCGGAAACAATATGACCCAAGAAGGAAATTTTGGGCTTGGCAAAGGAAACCTTGGACAATTTGACGGTAAGGCCAGCGTCACGCAACCGATCAAGTACAACTTTCAGATGATCAACGTGTTCCTCGAAGGACTCAGAATAGATCACCACATCGTCAAGGTAGTGGTACACAAATTTGAATTTAATTTCTGAAAACACCTTGTCCAGAAGTCTGCTCAACACAGCGGCTCCGGTGGATAGGCCAAACGGGACACGGGCATACTCAAACAGGTTCCAGTCAGTGGAAAAAGCAGTAACATGCCTGGATTCCGGAGAGAGGGGAATTTGGAAGTAAGAAGAATTTAAATCGAGGATCGTGAACACTTTCGCGTTGCGAAGCCAACTAAAGCATGTATGAAGGTCCGGCAAAGGAATGGATTGTAAAACAACCTTTTGATTAAGAGCCCTATAGTCGACCACCGGCCGAAAACCACCGTTAGGTTTTGGCACAAGAAATACAGGGGATGAGTAGGCAGAGATAAAGGGTTGGATTACACCTTCTTCCAACATCTTATCGATGATCTTCCGAAGTTCAGCCATGTTGGGCGGGGCAAGGCGATACGGGCTGGAACGCACCGGCACAGAATCGGTTAGCTCAATCTTGTATTCCATCAAATGGGTTACACCCAACTTGTCAGTAAATGCATCACTATACTCCTGACATAACCTCTTTATGGCATCCTTCTGAAGACTGGTTAAATTTTCCAGATCAAGATCCTCAATAGTCACAGGTTCACTAACAGAATTGACAGCAGGAGAAGATAAAACCGGGTTAAACGATAATTTTTATCTTTGCGGATTAAACTTAAACCATAAGTTGCGAGCACCAAAATCAAGAAGCATACCATCGTGTGACATGAAATTAGCTCCAATGACCACAGAACAAGAAAGATTTCTGGCAACAAAAAACTTAAACTTCCAAGAAAAATTTAGAATATGGATTTTGACTGTCATACTACCCAAAATATTTAAGTTTGAACAATTTGCCGAAATAAAAGAATCATTGTTAGGCTCTAACTCAGGTAATTTGCAAGCACTCTTCATAGATAAAAACCAGTCCTCGCTTATAAAGGATGCGACACTACCAGAATCAAGCAATGCAGAAACGAGCTCGTCATTAACACAAATTTCAATAAACGGGGATATTCCTTTAGCCACAGGAGAAATTCCAAAATCATTATTCACTCTAAAACGATTACAATTAGATGACGAGGACACCCGCACCACAGGTTTCACATTATGTTTAGAATTAGGCTGACTTGCCACGACATTGCTCACCGACAGGTTAGGTAGATCAGCGACATAAGCAGAATTAGCACGTGATGAATCAGTTTTCAAAGAGTTACCGAGATTTTCATTAGTAGGGCGACCAGAAACTCCACAGGGTTTTCCCAAATTCTCATGCACAGAATTATCCTTAGAAGTAACATCCTAATAGGTCTCCAAAATATCCCGTCATTGGCGATACACAACCTGGTTATTCGGAAACACCTTCTTAACATGTCCCACGCCACCGCACGTGTGGCACTTAACATTAGGTCTAGGATGAAACATAACCTTAGGAGGGGGACGAGACATCAAGGAAGGAGGGGGACGAGACATCAAGGAAGGAGGAGGAACATTAGCTACACGAAGGGAATCTGCATGTTTCACAGCCATAGCCTCTAGAATGACCTGTTTCAGCTCGACAAATGACGAAGGCCTGGTACACATAGTCATGTATGACCTATATTGAGGCGAAAACCCATTTACAATAGATGACACCAACTGTCGTTCAGTTAAAGGGGATGCAAATACCTGGGCAGTAGGATATATAGGCCGAAGCTGGCGCAGGGGCTAATGGGCAAGATGGCCGCCGCGCGCAACAAGCCCTATGTTATTCTTATGGAGGGGTCAGTCAGAGCTAGCGCAGTGGCTAATGGGCAAAATGGCCGCCATACTCTGAGACCATGAATAATGTCACAGGGGTAGTTCGACCGTGTAGTCGTTAAAAGGAATATTTATTATTATTATTATTATTAATATAATTAATAATTTTATTAGGTAATTATTGATTGATAGCTTGCCACGGAGGGTGAGTGGTTATCGTGTCGGACTACCAACCCCAAGCTTGCAGGTTCGCTCTTGGTCGTGGTAAGTGACTTTGAAAAGTGGCAAAAATTAAGACACGCATGTCATACGATGTTGGCATGTAAAAGAACCCAGGGAGAGGTCGGGGTATGCAGTTGCTAAATGGAATACTTATTATTATTATTATTATTATTATTATTATTATTATTACTATTATTATTAGGTAATTATTGGTTGATAATTACCTATATATTGCCCCACTTTATGGTGTAGTGGTTAGCATTCTTGGCTGTTACTATGGAGGCTCGGGTTCGAGTCCTGGCTCTGTCAAGATTTTAAATTCTAGGCTGAGGGTTGGAATGGGGTACACTCAACCTTGTGAGGCAAAACTGACAGGAGCTGGCTTTTGATTCATACCGCTACCATTCTGCCTAACCCAACTTCACCTAACCTAACCTAACCTAACCTTACCTAACCTAACCAGATACCACCTTACCTTACCTAACCTAACCTAACCTAACTTAACTTCAAAGTCAGAAGGTACAATACATTTATTGTTTTTTATACCCTCATAAATTAGATATAGAGAATGTCCACCACGATTTAGATCCTCGAGCACATTTTTCTGACATATATCATTAAAACGTGTAGGAAGGAATGTCTGATAATTTTCACTAACACATAATACAAGTTCACCATACATTGTGTCCACTTTTTGAATGTTAATGATACGGAAAAGAGTACGCATTGGTAATTCAGTGAGCTTTTTTCTCTCTAATCAGCAGTTCTGCCCCCCATAGCATTGAGAATATATATTGCAGTAGCCTATAAAGAAACAAAAAAATCATATCTATTACAGTTTAGCTATAAGTGACCAGAACCACTATAATATTTTATTCTAATAAGGAGATTTCCATAATGATAAGAAAAAAACTTACCATTGTGTAAGTCAACGTCTTTCGCTGCTTGATGCCACTACTAAACTGATACTCATACAACGGACAAGTGAGTTCATGTTTCGCTGACGTAATCGTATGTTCCCACGCACTTCCTGTGTGTTGCACGCGCCGTAGTGGCTAAATTTGAAACTAGGTGAGATGATTTGCTGACGTAATCGTATGTTCACTTGCACGCACACGCAGGCCCCTGTGAATGGGTCCCTGTGGACGAGTCCCTGTGGACGGGACCCTGTGGACGGGTCATTGTTGACGGGTCATTGTTGACGGGTCATTGTTGACGGGTCATTGTTGACGGGTCATTGTTGACCGGTCCTTGTTGACGGATCCTTGTGGACGAGTCCCTGTGGACGGGTCATTGTTGACGGGTCCTTTTTGACTAATCCCTTTAGACCGGTCCCTTTGGACTGGTCCCTAATGCTATAATGAAATTAAACGTTGTTCCACATGAAACGCAAGCGAAGATCCGATCGCTACTATGAATTAACATGTTTTTTGTTTGTTTTGTTTTTACACATGTGCACTTGGAGGGTTTTTGTAAGAGGACGGGCTTTTTGAATACAGATTTATAGATGAGTTATTTTTTTTAAATACCAAAAGATCCAAAACTAATAGGTCATTAGCTTTTTGAATATTTCATGAACCAATAATACTAGGGACTTGTATGAGAGGTCGTTGGACTTGAGGTGACATTCTTTTTTTGAATGTATTATTTATTTTTTGTCAAAAGGGCTTAACTACACTTTTGTTAATATCTCGCTAACTAATAATCAGAGAGGGTTAAGTGAGGTGTCATGGGACTCAGGATGGTTAACCCTTTTCCATGGCCAAGGAATTTACCCAAAATACCCAATACATTAAGGTCATTGACCTGAGATTTTATAAACTAATAATTGGATACGAACATGTGAGATGTTTACCATGTGTGATGAAACATAGCTAGGTAGAGAAAGAATTAGTGTAGGTGACTGACAAGTCTTTTACCATTGAAACTTGTTTTCAGATCAAACTGCAGTATAGAGAGAGTATAGGTTGCAGGTATGGGTTAATAAATGAGAAACGGTGTACGCAAACTCTGATTTATCAAGAATTAAGAGTAGACTATCTTTAATTGATTGGTTAAAGATAATAGCTAAAACACAAAAATGTTCAGTGGTTATCGAGACAAAATGGTCGCTACACACAACAAGCTTTAAATACTTGAGGCTAATAATCTATACACACACACTCGCTTGTTGTAAACTAAACTGTGTTGCTGTCAGTGCTCAGACAGTAGGCTGATGACAGAATGCATTGTTAACAGAAATATAATCATTTCCAGTTGTCTAATGTTACCAGCTATCCATATTTTTGTGTGTGTTGCAGTGGTAAGCACTTTTAGCTCTTGTACTGGTGGTCTTAACTCGATTTCCAGGTCTGAGGCCTAGAACAAGTTGAACTTAGAAACAAGGACATAGTGGTGCAGTGGTTAAGCTGTTAGCCTTTCACCAGGGGTTCGATTTCAGGTTAATATGCATGTCATAAACATATTAAACAAAACAAAACAGAGATAACGTTTAAAACTGATTACATTTGTGTCTTTTCAAATTATTACTTGGATTACAAATACAAAGGTGAACTGGGTTTGATATACAGTTAATGCTGTCTATCACACACTAGACTGTATGAAAGCCAAAAGAGCAAAAGGCGTAGGTAGAGCAGTGGTAAAATTGCTATATGTAGAGAACTACCTGGCAAAGCTATATTGCATAAACATAATAATAATGATGATAATTGTTGTTTTAAGGGGCCTAACATCTATTGCATAAACAGTGCAGGATACAATCCAGTAATCAAATTTGTATCTTGTGGAACAGAGAAATGCACTTACGTGAGAAAATGTAAGTTCATGTGTAATATGACCTAACACACAAGTGTTCACCTGTGCACATACATGATAAGAGCTAACAAGCCACATTCTGTTTAGTTCGTACGTAACGTTAGGTTAGGGCTAATGCACACACCCTAGTACACGAGGCACATGCCATTTGAGAGCAGGTCAAGGGATCTAACTTGGTGGATGGATGTGTTCTAACGAGTCATTTGTAGTTGAAAGAGAATAATACTTGTTCTTAAGATGTTAAAACTGAGGAGATGGATGTACAGTAAGACGTCTTGTTATTTCCTGTGTCATATTACAGACATGGCAGAGAGCACACGGTTCTGTTGCTACGACTAACGCTGCAGTAATTTGAATCCCCAAGGTGTAGATCAAGACAATGGGTGATGAATATGCAAAGTCAGCAGTAATTGGATACCACACATCAACATTGACTAAATCATAAACGTGTTGTCATAACCAGCAGAAACCTCATTTAAAGATTTTAGATTTTACATTTTAAATTTAAGATTTTTTTGATTTTTAGATTTTACTTTTTTTACATTTTCCTAAAAGAGTAAACAACTAGGTCACATACCTAATCTCATTAAACCTAACTTTACCAAACCTAACTTAAGCTAATCCAAAGGCTAATGCACATACCCAAAGCATATAAGGTACATGCAACTATCCTTATGCTAGTCTTACAGGTTACTGTACAACATCATCACTACCCAAACGGATTTTTTTTTAATTTTGTTGTTTACACATATGTCAATTTTCCAATTCCCCATTTTCAGTTTTTTTAATGTCAGTATTTTTTTTAGTTTTTTCAATTTCATAATATGGAAAACATGGATTTTTGCATTTTGTTGTTTACACATTTATTAATTTCTCAATTTCCCATTTTTCAGTTCTTAAAATGTCAGTTTAAAGTTTTTCAATTTCATGATATAGAAACATGGATTTTCCAATTTGTTGTTTTCACATTTGTTAATTTACCAAATTCACATTTACAGTTTTTTAAATTTCAGTTTAGTGTTTTTTGTTCTATTTGTTAATATGGAAACATGGATTTGTTTACAATTTGTGTTTTACATGTCATGCAATTATCCTTATGCTAGTCTTATAGGTTACTGTACAACATGATCACTATCCCCCACTGGATTTTTTTTTCATTTTTTGTTGTTTACACAAGCCAATTTTACAATTTACCATTTTCAGTTTTTTATGTCAGTTTTTAGTTTTTTTCAATTTGATAATATGGAAAACATGGATTTTGCATTTTGTTGTTTACACATTTATTAATTTCGCAATTTCCCATTTTCAGTTCTTAAAATGTCAGTTTAAAGTTTTTCAATTTCATGATATTGAAACATGGATTTTCCAATTTGTTGTTTTCAAATTTGCCAATTTACCAAATTTACATTTACAGTTTCTTTTAAATTTCAGTTTAATGTTTTTGTTCTATTTGTTAATATGGAAACATGGATTTTTTTACAATTTGTGTTTTTTACATGTCATGCAACTATTCTTATGCTAGTCTTATAGGTTACTGTACAACATGATCACTACCCCACTGGATTTTTTTTTTCATTTTGTTGTTTACACATATGCCAATTTTTCCAATTCCCCATTTTCAGTTTTTTTAATATTAGTTTTAAGTTTTTCAATTTCATAATATGGAAACATGGATTTTGCATTTTGTTGTTTACACTTTTATTAATTTCACAATTTCCCATTTACAGTTCTTAAAATGTCAGTTTAAAGTTTTTCAATTTCATGATATAGAAACATGGATTTTCCAATTTGTTGTTTTCACATTTATCAATTTACCAAATTCCCATTTACAGTTTTTAAAATTTCAGTTTAATGTTGTTGTTTTTTTCTATTTGTTAATATGGAAACATGGATTTTTCCAATTTGTGTTTTACATGTTCATTTTGCATTAGGAGTGGAGAGAGGTGGGTAGTAATTAAAAATGTGCAAGCAGTGTCCATTGTTGACAGGTCATTGTTGACGAGTCCTTTTCATACAACAGAAAAGTGAGTTCATGTTTCGCATGCATTACCTAAAATGTAATACCATGCAAGTGTTTAACATTTTACAACTAACCTGTTAGTATGATTTGCCCACTACAAAGGTTATATCTGTTCTGGTAATAGAATTATTTAGCGTTGGCTTTTATATTTAATATGTACAGTTTAAAGTGATAGAAAAGTGGTAGAAATGTGGTAGCAAAGTGGTAGACAAGTGGTAGACAATTGGTAACAAAGTGGTAGAAAAGTGGTTGAAATGTGGTAGCAAAGTGGTAGACAAGTGGTAGACATTTGCTAACAAAGTGGTAGAAAAGTGGTAGCAAAGTGGTAGAAAAGTGGTAGAAAAGTGGTAGCAAAGTGGTAGAAAAGTGGCAGAAAAGTGGTAGCAAAGTGGTAGAAAAGTGGTAGCAAACTAGAAAAGTGGTAACAAAGTGGTAGAAAAGTGGTAGCAAAGTGGTAGAAAAGTGGCAGAAAAGTGGTAGCAAAGTGGTAGAAAAGTGGTAGCAAACTAGAAAAGTGGTAGCAAAGTGGTAGAAAATATTACATGTATTGTTAAGAAATTGTTTAAGCGGTTACATGGATTCATTACACAATAATTTTAGCATGACAAAGCTCATTTTCTATATCCAATAGTTCTTCAACATATTTAGTATGACCAGTTTACACATTTATCAATTTCACAATTTCCCATTTACAGTTCTTAAAATGTCAGTTTAAAGGTTTTCAATTTCATGATATAGAAACATGGATTTTCCAATTTTTTTTTCATTTATTAATTTACCAAATTCCCATTAACAGTTTTTAAAATTTCAGTTCAATGTTGTTTTTTTTTCTATTTGTCAATATGGAAACATGGATTGACGAGTCCTTTTCATACAACAGACAAGTGAGTTCATGTTTCACATGCATTACCTAAAATGTAATACCATGCAAGTGTTTAACATTTTACAAATTCGCTTATGTGTTAGTTTATGTGTGGGGTCTTATGTTGGGCATTTTGTGTTGGCTTATTTAACAAGTTATTTTGTCAATGCATTTAGCGGATTTTTCTCTTGGTCTTGGAATGTATATCAGTCCATTTTATCACAATATAATGCTTACTGCCATGTTTGTAAGCAACAACAACACACTAAACTTTCAAAAAATCTTAAGTACTCTAAGGTACTCTCAACTCGTACTCTTACCTCTCTCCCATGCCAAGTCAAGAACATTATTTTTTTTTCAAAAAAAAAGGTGAATGGGGAAAGTAGACTATATGCTTAAACTAAAAAAAATCATATAAAGTCACAGGTTAACTCTAACACCTACGTTTATCCCATTCTTAGTCGAAAAATATTATATTTTTTTTAAATTTTTCTAAAAAATATTTGGAAAGTAGGCTATATTTTTGAAAACTAATCATTCTATAAAGTCATATATAGACTCAACCAATGGCTTTTATATCCTTAATAGTTAGAACAAAATATGTAATTTTTGACATTTTTTCCAAAAATGTTCATTTTTTAAAATGGACTATATTTTGGAAACTAGGAATTTTACAAAAAAGTGTGTTTGATATAAATGACTGGTATTTACCCCCTCTACCCACAAACCAAGTCCCAGATCTCTGGGACAAAATCAAAAAATGTTTAATTGTGAAAGTAGGCGATATTTTGAAAACGTATCATTCTAAATGTCATATATAGACTCAAACAAATGTTCTTTAAGTTATTTAACGTTAAAACAAAACTTAACATTTTTTTCATTTTTCCGAAAAAAGTCTAATTTTCAAAATTGTCTATATTTTGGAAACTAATAATTTTACAAAAATGTTTGTTTAACGTAAATGAAAGGTCTTTACCCCCTCTACCCCAAAAATAAGTTTCAGGACCCTAGGACAAAAACTGTGCAGTAGTGTGTTTTGAGGGGTTCAGATCCCACCGCCACCGCTCCACCGCCAAGATGGCGGCCGTAGCTTAACTTAACCTAGCCTAACCTAACAAGATGGCGGCCGTAGCTTAACTTAACCTAGCCTAACCTAACAAGATGGCGGCCGTAGCCTAACCTAACCCAACCTAACCTACGAGGTGTGATCAAAAAGTTCCAAAAATGTGGCTGCGACTTAACCTAACCTAGCCTAACCTAACCTAACCTACAAGGTGTGATCAAAAAGTTTCAAAATGGTGGCCGTAGCTTCACTTAATCTAACCTAACCTAACTTAACCTAAACCTACGAGGTGCGATCAAAAAAATTTCGAAATAGTGGTCATAGCTTAACTTAACCTTTGAGTCATTTTTTTAACGGGTCCCGGAGGACGGGTCCTTGTTGACGGGTCCCTGTGGCGGGTCCCCTTTGACATAATTTGGATAAAATGCAAGGGCCAGTCCATAGGGATCAGTCCAAAGGACCCGCCACAGGGACCTGTCAACAAGGACCCGTCCTCCGGGACCCGTTAAAAAAAATGACTCAAAAGTTAAGTTAAGCTATGACCACTATTTCGAAAATTTTTTGATCGCACCTCGTAGGTTTAGGTTAAGTTAGGTTAGGTTAGATTAAGTGAAGCTACGGCCACCATTTTGAAACTTTTTGATCACACCTTGTAGGTTAGGTTAAGTCGCAGCCACATTTTTGGAACTTTTTGATCACACCTCGTAGGTTAGGTTGGGTTAGGTTAGGCTACGGCCGCCATCTTGTTAGGTTAGGCTAGGTTAAGTTAAGCTACGGCCGCCATCTTGTTAGGTTAGGCTAGGTTAAGTTAAGCTACGGCCGCCATCTTGGCGGTGGAGCGGTGGCGGTGGGATCTGAACCCCTCAAAACACACTACTGCACAGTTTTTGTCCTAGGGTCCTGAAACTTATTTTTGGGGTAGAGGGGGTAAAGACCTTTCATTTACGTTAAACAAACATTTTTGTAAAATTATTAGTTTCCAAAATATAGACAATTTTGAAAATTAGACTTTTTTCGGAAAAATGAAAAAAAATGTTAAGTTTTGTTTTAACGTTAAATAACTTAAAGAACATTTGTTTGAGTCTATATATGACATTTAGAATGATACGTTTTCAAAATATCGCCTACTTTCACAATTAAACATTTTTTGATTTCGTCCCAGAGATCTGGGACTTGGTTTGTGGGTAGAGGGGGTAAATACCAGTCATTTATATCAAACACAATTTTTTGTAAAATTCCTAGTTTCCAAAATATAGTCCATTTTAAAAAATGAACATTTTTGGAAAAAATGTCAAAAATTACATATTTTGTTCTAACTATTAAGGATATAAAAGCCATTGGTTGAGTCTATATATGACTTTATAGAATGATTAGTTTTCAAAAATATAGCCTACTTTCCAAATATTTTTTAGAAAAATTTTAAAAAAATATAATATTTTTCGACTAAGAATGGGATAAACGTAGGTGTTAGAGTTAACATGTGACTTTATATGATTTTTTTTAGTTTAAGCATATAGTCTACTTTCCCCATTCACCTTTTTTTTTGGAAAAAAAAATAATGTTCTTGACTTGGCATGGGAGAGAGGTAAGAGTACGAGTTGAGAGTACCTTAGAGTACTTAAGATTTTTTGAAAGTTTAGTGTGTTGTTGTTGCTTACAAACATGGCAGTAAGCATTATATTGTGATAAAATGGACTGATATACATTCCAAGACCAAGAGAAAAATCCGCTAAATGCATTGACAAAATAACTTGTTAAATAAGCCAACACAAAATGCCCAACATAAGACCCCACACATAAACTAACACATAAGCGAATTTGTAAAATGTTAAACACTTGCATGGTATTACATTTTAGGTAATGCATGTGAAACATGAACTCACTTGTCTGTTGTATGAAAAGGACTCGTCAATCCATGTTTCCATATTGACAAATAGAAAAAAAAACAACATTGAACTGAAATTTTAAAAACTGTTAATGGGAATTTGGTAAATTAATAAATGAAAAAAAAATTGGAAAATCCATGTTTCTATATCATGAAATTGAAAACCTTTAAACTGACATTTTAAGAACTGTAAATGGGAAATTGTGAAATTGATAAATGTGTAAACTGGTCATACTAAATATGATGAAGAACTATTGGATATAGAAAATGAGCTTTGTCATGCTAAAATTATTGTGTAATGAATCCATGTAACCGCTTAAACAATTTCTTAACAATACATGTAATATTTTCTACCACTTTGCTACCACTTTTCTAGTTTGCTACCACTTTTCTACCACTTTGCTACCACTTTTCTGCCACTTTTCTACCACTTTGCTACCACTTTTCTACCACTTTGTTACCACTTTTCTAGTTTGCTACCACTTTTCTACCACTTTGCTACCACTTTTCTGCCACTTTTCTACCACTTTGCTACCACTTTTCTACCACTTTTCTACCACTTTGCTACCACTTTTCTACCACTTTGTTAGCAAATGTCTACCACTTGTCTACCACTTTGCTACCACATTTCAACCACTTTTCTACCACTTTGTTACCAATTGTCTACCACTTGTCTACCACTTTGCTACCACATTTCTACCACTTTTCTATCACTTTAAACTGTACATATTAAATATAAAAGCCAACGCTAAATAATTCTATTACCAGAACAGATATAACCTTTGTAGTGTGCAAATCATACTAACAGGTTAGTTGTAAAATGTTAAACACTTGCATGGTATTACATTTTAGGTAATGCATGCGAAACATGAACTCACTTTTCTGTTGTATGAAAAGGACTCGTCAACAATGAACTGTCAACAATGGACACTGCTTGCACATTTTTAATTACTACCCACCTCTCTCCACTCCTAATGCAAAATGAACATGTAAAACACAAATTGGAAAAATCCATGTTTCCATATTAACAAATAGAAAAAAACAACAACATTAAACTGAAATTTTAAAAACTGTAAATGGGAATTTGATTGATAAATGTGAAAACAACAAATTGGAAAATCCATGTTTCTATATCATGAAATTGAAAAACTTTAAACTGACATTTTAAGAACTGTAAATGGGAAATTGTGAAATTAATAAAAGTGTAAACAACAAAATGCAAAATCCATGTTTCCATATTATGAAATTGAAAAACTTAAAACTAATATTAAAAAAACTGAAAATGGGGAATTGGAAAAATTGGCATATGTGTAAACAACAAAATGAAAAAAAAATCCAGTGGGGTAGTGATCATGTTGTACAGTAACCTATAAGACTAGCATAAGAATAGTTGCATGACATGTAAAAAACACAAATTGTAAAAAAATCCATGTTTCCATATTAACAAATAGAACAAAAAACATTAAACTGAAATTTAAAAGAAACTGTAAATGTGAATTTGGTAAATTGGCAAATTTGAAAACAACAAATTGGAAAATCCATGTTTCAATATCATGAAATTGAAAAACTTTAAACTGACATTTTAAGAACTGAAAATGGGAAATTGCGAAATTAATAAATGTGTAAACAACAAAATGCAAAATCCATGTTTTCCATATTATCAAATTGAAAAAACTAAAAACTGACATAAAAAACTGAAAATGGTAAATTGTAAAATTGGCTTGTGTAAACAACAAAAAATGAAAAAAAATCCAGTGGGGGATAGTGATCATGTTGTACAGTAACCTATAAGACTAGCATAAGGATAATTGCATGACATGTAAAACACAAATTGTAAAAAAATCCATGTTTCCATATTAACAAATAGAACAAAAAACACTAAACTGAAATTTAAAAAACTGTAAATGTGAATTTGGTAAATTGACAAATGTGAAAACAACAAATTGGAAAATCCATGTTTCTATATCATGAAATTGAAAAACTTTAAACTGACATTTTAAGAACTGAAAAATGGGAAATTGTGAAATTAATAAATGTGTAAACAACAAAATGCAAAAATCCATGTTTTCCATATTATGAAATTGAAAAAACTAAAAAAATACTGACATTAAAAAAACTGAAAATGGGGAATTGGAAAATTGACATATGTGTAAACAACAAAATGAAAAAAAAATCCGTTTGGGTAGTGATCATGTTGTACAGTAACCTGTAAGACTAGCATAAGGATAGTTGCATGTACCTTATATGCTTTGGGTATGTGCATTAGCCTTTGGATTAGCTTAAGTTAGGTTTGGTAAAGTTAGGTTTAATGAGATTAGGTATGTGACCTAGTTGTTTACTCTTTTAGGAAAATGTAAAAAAAGTAAAATCTAAAAATCAAAAAAATCTTAAATTTAAAATGTAAAATCTAAAATCTTTAAATGAGGTTTTTGCTGGTTATGACAACACGTTTATGATTTAGTCAATGTTGATGTGTGGTATCCAATTACTGCTGACTTTGCATATTCATCACCCATTGTCTTGATCAACACCTTGGGGATTCAAATTACTGCAGCGTTAGTCGTAGCAACAGAACCGTGTGCTCTCGGCCATGTCTGTAATATGACACAGGAAATAACAAGACGTCTTACTGTACATCCATCTCCTCAGTTTTAACATCTTAAGAACAAGTATTATTCTCTTTCAACTACAAATGACTCGTTAGAACACATCCATCCACCAAGTTAGATCCCTTGACCTGCTCTCAAATGGCATGTGCCTCGTGTACTAGGGTGTGTGCATTAGCCCTAACCTAACGTTACGTACGAACTAAACAGAATGTGGCTTGTTAGCTCTTATCATGCATGTGCACGGGTGAACACTTGTGTGTTAGGTCATATTACACATGAACTTACATTTTCTCACGTAAGTGCATTTCTCTGTTCCACAAGATACAAATTTGATTACTGGATTGTATCCTGCACTGTTTATGCAATATAGCTTTGCCAGGTAGTTCTCTACATATAGCAATTTTACCACTGCTCTACCTACGCCTTTTGCTCTTTTGGCTTTCTTACTGTCTAGTGTGTGATAGACAGCATTAACTGTATATCAAACCCAGTTCACCTTTGTATTTGTAATCCAAGTAATAATTTGAAAAGACACAAATGTAATCAGTTTTAAACGTTATCTCTGTTTTGTTTTGTTTAATATGTTTATGACATGCATATTAACCTGAAATCGAACCCCTGGTGAAAGGCTAACAGCTTAACCACTGCACCACTATGCCCTTGTTTCTAAGTTCAACTTGTTCTAGGCCTCAGACCTGGAAATCGAGTTAAGACCACCAGTACAAGAGCTAAAAGTGCTTACCACTGCATCACACAAAAAAATATGGATAGCTGGTAACATTAGACAACTGGAAATGATTATATTTCTGTTAACAATGCATTCTGTCATCAGCCTACTGTCTGAGCACTGACAGCAACACAGTTTAGTTTACAACAAGCGAGTGTGTGTGTGTGTGTATAGATTATTAGCCTCAAGTATTTAAAGCTTGTTGTGTGTAGCGACCATTTTGTCTCGGTAACCACTGAGCATTTTTGTGTTTTAGCTATTATCTTTAACCAATCAATTAAAGATAGTCTACTCTTAATTCTTGATAAATCAGAGTTTGCGTACACCGTTTCTCATTTATTAACCCATACCTGCAACCTATACTCTCTCTATACTGCAGTTTGATCTGAAAACAAGTTTCAATGGTAAAAGACTTGTCAGTCACCTACACTAATTCTTTCTCTACCTAGCTATGTTTCATCACACATGGTAAACATCTCACATGTTCGTATCCAATTATTAGTTTATAAAATCTCAGGTCAATGACCTTAATGTATTGGGTATTTTGGGTAAATTCCTTGGCCATGGAAAAGGGTTAACCATCCTGAGTCCCATGACATCTCACTTAACCCTCTCTGATTATTAGTTAGCGAGATATTAACAAAAATGTAGTTAAGCCCTTTTGACAAAAAATAAATAATACATTCAAAAAAAGAATGTCACCTCAAGTCCAACGACCTCTCATACAAGTCCCTAGCCTTATTGGTTCATGAAATATTCAAAAAGCTAATGACCTATTAGTTTTGGATCTTTTGGTATTTAAAAAAAATAACTCATCTATAAATCTGTATTCAAAAAGCCCGTCCTCTTACAAAAACCCTCCAAGTGCACATGTGTAAAAACAAAACAAACAAAAAACATGTTAATTCATAGTAGCGATCGGCTCTTCGCTTGCGTTTCATGTGGAACAACGTTTAATTTCATTATAGCATTAGGGACCAGTCCAAAGGGACCGGTCTAAAGGGATTAGTCAAAAAGGACCCGTCAACAATGACCCGTCCACAGGGACTCGTCCACAAGGATCCGTCAACAAGGACTGGTCAACAATGACCCGTCAACAATGACCCGTCAACAATGACCCGTCCACAGGGTCCCGTCCACAGGGACTCGTCCACAGGGACCCATTCACAGGGGCCTGCGTGTGCGTGCAAGTGAACATACGATTACGTCAGCAAATCATCTCACCTAGTTTCAAATTTAGCCACTACGGCGCGTGCAACACACAGGAAGTGCGTGGGAACATACGATTACGTCAGCGAAACATGAACTCACTTGTCCGTTGTATGAGTATCAGTTTAGTAGTGGCATCAAGCAGCGAAAGACGTTGACTTACACAATCCATTATTATGGTAAGTTTTTTTTCTTATCATTATGGAAATCTCCTTATTAGAATAAAATGTTATAGTGGTTCTGGTCACTTATAGCTAAACTGTAATAGATATGATTTTTTTGTTTCTTTATAGGCTACTGCAATAAATATTCTCAATGCTATGGGGGGCAGAACTGCTGATTAGAGAGAAAAAAGCTCACTGAATTACCAATGCATACTCTTTTCCGTATCATTAACATTCAAAAAGTGGACACAATGTATGGTGAACTTGTATTATGTGTTAGTGAAAATTATCAGACATTCCTTCCTACACGTTTTAATGATATATGTCAGAAAAATGTGCTCGAGGATCTAAATCGTGGTGGACATTCTCTATATCTAATTTATGAGGGTATAAAAAACAATAAATGTATTGTACCTTCTGACTTTGAAGTTAAGTTAGGTTAGGTTAGGTTAGGTAAGGTAAGGTGGTATCTGGTTAGGTTAGGTAAGGTTAGGTTAGGTTAGGTTAGGTGAAGTTGGGTTAGGCAGAATGGTAGCGGTATGAATCAAAAGCCAGCTCCTGTCAGTTTTGCCTCACAAGGTTGAGTGTACCCCATTCCAACCCTCAGCCTAGAATTTAAAATCTTGACAGAGCCAGGACTCGAACCCAAGCCTCCATAGTAACAGCCAAGAATGCTAACCACTACACCATAAAGTGGGGCAATATAAGGCTGGTCTTGATTGTACATAATCAATCAATAATTACCTAATAATAATAGTAATAATAATAATAATAATAATAATAATAATAAATATTCCATTTAGCAACTACATACCCCGACCTCTCCCTGGGTTCTTTTACATGCCAACATCGTATGACATGCGTGTCTTAATTTTTGCCACTTTTCAAAGTCACTTACCACGACCAAGAGCGAACCTGCAAGCTTGGGGTTGGTAGTCCGACACGATAACCACTCACCCACCGTGGCAAGCTATCAATCAATAATTACCTAATAAAATTATTAATTATATTAATAATAATAATAATAATAATAAATATTCCTTTTAACGACTACACGGTCGAACTACCCCTGTGACATTATTCACGGTCTCAGAGTATGGCGGCCATTTTGCCCATTAGCCACTGCGCTAGCTCTGACTGACCCCTCCATAAGAATAACATAGGGCTTGTTGCGCGCGGCGGCCATCTTGCCCATTAGCCCCTGCGCCAGCTTCGGCCTATATATCCTACTCTGGGCATATACCTTAATGTCACTGACATAGTCGCTAAGTGACTCGTCCAACCTTTGGACACGATATAAGAACTTTTGCTCGAGAGTACTAAGGGCACTCGCAGGGACAAAAAAACACAACACTTCCCTAATGAACATGGCTAAGGACATGCGGAGGTGGATAGCTTCAATCAGCTTATCGCGCAGCATACCGGATGCAACAGGATACAAAAGTTGGAAAATCTGATTTTCCGACATCCCAAAAATCGAGGCATGGTTACCCAATTCGACCACTTGCTTTAAAAATAGGACCACCTGGGTAACGTCATCTAGATTGTAACGCTTTAACCTAGTTAAGAAACTAGAAATAGGATGAGGAATCGACCCATAATTAACGGTAGGCGAGTATGTAGCATTTGGAAAAGAGACATTATTACCAGGGCAGCCCGCTCGCACACCCTCTACAGGAGACAAAACATTTACATTGCCAGAGAAAAAACTGGGATGCAATGGGTCGGCAGGGCCCAGGAAATCATTAGGTGACCTAACATGAGACGAATGACCGTATCCAGGGTTAAGTGGTCTGGACGAGCCAGAACCAGGCAATTTAGGGGCAGGCAAACCACTACTAGTAATCGATCCCAAAACCTCAGACCTAGTAAACAGAGGTGATTCACGTTCAACCCCAGAAGAACTCTCCAAATTCACAAGGTTATCTCTTAAGTCAATTAAATCAAAAGCACTGTTATTGTCGGCCATTTTGAAAAACACAAAATGCAGGCAGACAATACAGAATGAAACAAATTTTAGGAATTACGAGGACAGTTTACACTTTCACAACAATACCATAAACTACCAATTACCAACACCATGGATTAGGTTGACACTCGAACACAGCCACAATACTATACAAAATCATGCACAATGCTGCCCAGAACTGCAGACGTCATCGCTAGCTTGGCTCGAGAACAGGAAGCTAAATTACAAAAATTGCCACAAACCACATGGCGAACAGCTTCAGACAGGGCTCCTCGATGTCTTCACTCGCAGCATGTAGGCTATCAGAATACTAACAAATCCACATTTCCCATGCCAATAACACATGCCAGTCACTTACCTAGCTTCAATTTTCACCGGGAATGTTGCATCACAAACAGGATAAAAACCAGCACAGACACCTCGCTTGGAACAGGTCACTTACATATCACCACATGGATACTCAGAGGCAAACATGAAATCAAACAAACGACCAGGATTAGCATTAAACAACATCGAGTGCACTGACATGACAGATCCCATCAACAACCGCTCCATAAGCACCTGAAGGATCCATAAAACGAGCCTGCGGGAAATGAGGAGGGGATGGCTGCAGAAGCGGACACGAGCGCGATCTGCTGCCAAAATGACACCGGGGTGGCCAGCGTGGATGGGCCTACTTACCTGTGTTCAGAGGTCCGCATCGCTTCAACAGCATAATCACCTCCAGATGACATGCCCAAACAGAAGAACACCAAAAGGAGTGGAAGGAAGGTGGAGAAGGGGTAGGCACAGGCTCGTTTACAGACACCCTCCGATAACTAATAGAACTGCTGCCGACGAAACAATGCCACAACAGTTGCTTAAAAAATTAAAATAAAATTTAATTATAAAAAAGGGGCAAATGAAAAATAAGAATTTAACAAAATCATCAAAAAAAGGAAGAAACTCTATGGCGACAACAACCTCTGGTGATGCATACGGCTTAAAGCCAACATAAGTTATTTACATAAGTAGGCAAGAGACGGTTTAACATGCTTGCTGAGCTAAATGAAAACATATAATTTAAAATTTAAATGATAATGCCCAAAGGATTAAAAAAAAAGGAATGCAGGAATTACCACATGAGAAAGGGCTTGATAATATATTAGTACGCAATACCGACCCGACATGCAGAGATCAAGGCCAGGATGCCAAAACAAAAATTTAAAATTAAATTAATAAAATAAGATCAATTAAGAAATCCACAACATTCGTAACGGAGAAAAACGCAGGAACATTCACCAAAAACACAAAGTTAAACCAACAAGGTTAACAAAAAACAAATTAAGCTAACACCACAACACGTTTGAGTTTCCCGCTCGACGCCTAGAGACTGCACTCCCAAGACCAGAATGCACTCGGGCAAAACAAAAACAAACATGGCCACCAAAACAGACGACCCCATGTGAAATCGAATTACGGCAAACAATTAGCATAAAATTAAATTAAAATCACCAGAGAGAAAGGAAGGGGAGGAAAGAATTACGCCTTAACACAATTGACATGAGGCTTTTTAGACTGCAACGGATCGTAATATAAATAAATAATAGGGCTATCCCAAAGACTACCAAAAACGAAATAAATAAAAATTTACAACGTAAAATAAACTAGAAGCGTGTCTCCAAAGGTACGAAGAAAACAATAAAATTTACATAACTGGTAACATTAGTAAAGGAGAAAAATTAGGCCTACCAGGTGAAACAAAATACAGAATTAAAACATTAATATAAGGCCAATATCGGAGCTCCCAAAACAATATATTAAAAAAAACGTACCTTAAAACTTCTCTGTGGAGACACAATAAAAATAAAATAATTAACACACAAACCAAATAACGTTATACGGCACTAGATTGCCTGAAAATGGCCCACCCAGCACATGCTTCGTTTGGGTCACAAGAACTCCTGTCTGCATCGAGATGCGATTACTATCCGAATTTCTTCTTCACTGCGAAACGATGAAATAATAGCCTGAAGAGCACAGGCAATTCCCTTTTAGCATTTATCCACATTTCGTAGCGGCTAGGGGCCACGGCCCCCAGCACACGGAGAGATACACTTTGACCAGCAGCCGGCTTGTTATCTTCTTTTCGACAGACAATCAGATCACAACATGGCGGAGAACACACAGTCAAATACCGCACTGCATTCATGTTAATGTAATTGTCCAATCACAGCATGTCACCTCAAGTAACAATGTGATTATTAAGTAATTAATTTGGCGGTATCATGTATATACAGTCTTTTGTTCCATGACGTAGAATATAATAGCCTTCAAATATGACTCGATTAGGACGAGTTTAGAAGGCACCACAAACACACTCTAGCGGTGAAGAAGGAACCACGGCTAGAAGCGCCGAAGTCCGATAGAAGCTGCCATCTCGTGTTCATAATCGGAACCAAGCCATCAGGCGGTCGTTTCAAAGGTCGGGAAGTTACATATAGGGGTGATACATATTTAAAAACGTTGGTACGGGCATTGCACGTAACAAATCCTATTGGACCGTTGTGTTGTATTGCAATGGTGTGCTTTGCGGTTTCAATTAGGGGCGTCGACATCGTGTAGGCCTACTTGGGTGTGTGTACAGAATTTGTGTGATAACGTATGTTATTGTGGATCTATAGTGGTATTTGTAATTGAAGCTAGGATTGGAAACGGTTGGCCGTGGCCATAAATTAGGAGCAATCCTGACATTCGCCTGGAGTGGAAGTAGGAAACCACGAAAATCCACTTCCAGGATGGCTGAGGTATGAATCGAACTCGTCTCTTCTCAGTTGTCCCTCAGGAGGCTGACTGTACCCCGTCCCAATCCTCAAATCAGAATTGTATTTCTGTTGTTGTTTCATCTGAGGGGCTTAGCCTCGGCATCGTGGTCATTCAGCCCCGTGTACTTGGGTAAGTGTCTGATAACCTGAGTTATTGTGATGGCTGTATTAGTGTGTTCATTCAGGTGAGGATTGGGAAGAAAGCAACCATGACCGTAAGTTAGGAACCATCCCGGCATTCGCGTGGAGTATGTATGTCTATTGTCAACCCCTTATTGTTCCCGTTTTTCCAACGGAGTCGCGAAGAAGATGCGATGGAAGTCTTTGTGGCGGATGGTTTTATGGCCGGATGCCCTTCCTGATGCCAACCTCACGAGAGGGGTTAATGAGAGATGAAATGAATGATGGTGAATGAAACTGGGCAAGGATGTGGAAGGAAGCAATCGTGGCCTGTCGGAAGGTACCGTCCGAGCATTTGCCTGAAGTTGAAAATGGGAAACCACGGAAAACCATTTCAAGGACGGCCAACGGTGGGGCTCAAATCCACGCGTCTACCAAGTCAGCAGAGAGCTTGGCCCCATGACCGTACGCTACTCTTTAGCCAGCGTAGCCACTGCTGTCGGTAATACAATCATGAAACACTTGTAACCTACGAAGTGATAAACTCGTAGCGTGAGCCTATGGTTTTAGTAAACATTTGTCTTTGCAATAAAAATATTTCGCTTGATTATTACTAACCAGAAAGGAAAATAGATAAGAACAAACTATATCACGTACTTCTTACTACCGGTATTCACATTCTCAAGTGGCGGTGCTGCAGCGTGACTGAAACTAGAGGAATGACGATATGAATGTAAACAAACCACTGCTTTTAATGTGTAACTGAGCGTTATACTGAAGCTTTTCTCTGTTTATGAAAATTATATCATTGAAAAGAAAACTAACATATATTGTAGAATTCCGTCCAGTTTTCTAAAATTAACAACTGATATTTCACCATATGTTTTCCTAAATGTAAGACATAACAAAAGAATGAGGTCGAGTACAAACATGTCACTCGACCAATTTAGAAGAAATACGCAGATCGGCGTTTTACATCGGACGATTCCTTTTCTTTTTTTTTGTAGACCAGTGAGTAGTCTATTCTTTTGTACCAGTGACGTAAGTATATAATACTCTGTCTAACCAACCTTGTACAAATACGTATGAGGATTTTAAATGTATGTTTGTTAAGGCTACCCTTAGAGATTGTAAATTAGCCTTCCTATATTCAATAACTGGCATTGTTGTTAATGTTGTCGCTTTATTTGTGAACTGTTTTAACTTTTTTTTATCATTTCAAATGATCTTGTCGACTTCGTCGTTATGGTTGGGGTCCATCGTTATGCGTTACGGACACGGACACGGAGACGGACGTGACGTCATGCAGCTGCGCGGGAAGTGACGTCATGCAGCTGCGAGAGAACGTGACGTCTTGCTCACGCGGGGAGCGAGCGGGAACGTGACGTCATGCTCACGCGGGGAGCGGGCGGGAACGTGACGTCATGCTCACGCGGGGAGCGAGAAGCAGACGATAATGATTATTGGAATCTGTTGAAAGAGGCCTGGCGTCGAGCGACCTGGGCCTTTGAGAGAAGCGAACACAAGAATACAGGGTGACTTCTAAAGAGATATACAAGATGCCATATAGGAATACAGGGTGACTCCTAAAGAGATATACAAGATGCCAGATAAGAATACAAGGTGACTCTTAAAGTGGTGTACAAAATGGCAGAGAAGTATACAGCGTGACTCCTAAAGAGGTGCACAAGATTTCAGACAAGAATACAGGGTGCCTCCTAAAGAGGTGTGCAGGATGTCAGAGCAAAATACAATACAAGATGCCAGATAAGAATACAGGGTGACTCATAAAGAGATATACAAGATGCCAGATAAGAATACAGGGTGACTCATAAAGCGATATACAAGATGCCAGATAAGAATACAAGGTGACTCTTAAAGAGGTGTAGAAGATGGCAGAGAAGAATACAGGGTGGCCCCTAAAGAGGTGCACAAGATGTCAGACAAGATTACAGGGTGACTCCTAAAGAGGTGTACAAGATGTCACACAAGAATACAGGGTGACTTCTAAAGAGATATACAAGATGCCAGATAAGAATACAGGGTGCCTCCTAAAGAGGTGTGCAGGATGTCAGAGCAAATTACAGGGTGACACTTAACGAGGTGTACAGTATGTTAGATTCAATTCAAAAACAGGGTGACCCTTAAAGAGGTTTGCGATATATCCGATTCAAATAATGGGTGACTCTTAAAGAGTTGTAAAAGATGTCAGACTCAAATACAGGTTGACCCTTAAAGAGGTGCCCGCGCGGGAAGCCTAAGTTAATGGGTAATGGAGTCTGTTGAAAGAGTCCTGGGGCTTCGAGCGAAGCGAGAAGCCCTCCTGAGCCTTTCTAACATGTGTAGCATTTGGAGCTTGCGTCATTTGAAATGATATAACGTCTAGTCTTTCAGACTGACTGAATTTTTTGTACTTGAATGTGAGTGAAATTTCTCTTCTAACCCGTGTGGTGTCAGTAGGAGAGTGTGTATAAGGCCGGTTAGCCTTACGTCCATCGTTTGTAAGCAGATGGAGCATCTCATTTGCGACTACTTGAGGGAACAGTGGGAAACATTATCATGGTTTAATGATAGGCAGCATGGATTTCGGAAAGGTTACTCATGCGAGAGTCAGATGTTATCACTTTTTCAAGACATTAGCGAATCGTTAGACCATGGAGTTTCAGTCGACGCCGTGGTTATAGATTTTGCGAAGGCATTTGATGTCGTGCCGCATGACATGCTACTCCATAAATTAGCTTCGACGAAGATTGATAGAAGAGTAATTTTATGGATCCAAGAATTTTTGACGGGTCGTTCCCAGAAAGTGAAAGTCGAAGGCATATTCTCAGATGAAATTACCGTAACGTCGGGTATCCCTCAGGGCAGCGTAATCGGAACTTTGTTGTTTTTGGCGTTTATAAATGACTTACCAAATGGAATTCGCGGTGACTGTCGATTGTTTGCGGATGATTGTGTAATATATCGAAAGATACATGACTCACAAGACAATGCAGTGCTTCAAAAGGACCTGAACCTGGTCTGTAAGTGGGCGATTGTAAATAAAATGAAAATAAACACAAGAAAATGTAGTCTTTTAAAAATAGGGAAAGTGCGGAGGCAGGATTTTCAATATAACATTGGCTCGGAAATACTTGTAGAAGAAGATTCTTGCAAATATTTGGGCGTTCACGTAAGGAATGATATGAAATGGAGTAGTCATGTAGGATGTGTAGTTTCAAAAGCTTACAAATCCCTGCACTTTGTAATGAGGGTATTAAAAGGAAGTAGTACCTCTGCTAAAGAATTAGGCTATTTGTCACTTGTAAGACCTATTCTGGAATATGCCTCGGCGGTTTGGGATCCATATCAAGTAGGGCTCATCAATGAGTTGGAAATGGTACAAAGAAAGGCCGCTAGATTTGTGCTCAGTGACTTTAATCCCAGGAGCAGTGTGAGCCGTATGTTAAAGAAACTTGGGTGGGAATCACTGGAGGCTAGAAGGATGAAATCTAGACTCTGCGCTATGTACAACACGTATACAAATCAACCAGCATGGGGTGAGCTTAGCAAACGATTGGGAAAGCCCACTTACATGGGTAGGAGCGATCATCCTTTCAAAGTTAAGGGCCGACCACAGCGAACAAAATATGGTAAATATTCTTTTGTAAACCGTGCCATTGATAACTGGAACTCTCTACCTGCCGCAGTCTTAGAGCCTTTTCCCAAACATATAGGTGTGTTTAAGAAAAGACTGACTATTTGTGTAAATACTCCAGTTTAATTGTTGTATAATTGTTATTGAATTGTTATGTATAATTATGTATTTTTATGTATAATTATGTATTTGTTATGTATATCCAATTTGCCACCGGGGGACACACCCCCCATTGCAAATAAATGAATGAATGAATGAATGAATGAATGAATGAAAAGTTATGTTATTTTAGAGTACCATAGTATTGGGATGAGTGTCCCGGTACTGCGCCCATATTTAATTGTTCGAGTATGTTAAAAAGGATCGAATCAAAGAACTCTTGGCTACGTGATAATTTACGTAAAGAAATGAATGGGCTGGTAGGCAACAGGAAACACACGTCAAGTAGAGCAACCCACTTCGCATGAATAGCAGAGAAAATGATACAGTATTATGGAAAGAGAAAGAAATACGATTTTATTTTATACTGGAAAAGGAGAGGTAACCGGTATTTCTTTTATACACTGAATAAAATGGAAATTGCAACACCCAGATGGAGTGGTGCTACATTGCTGCAATTGAACATGCAGGACGAGTGTTCGGTTGTGATTCGATGATTGCAATTTCAGGTCCCTCTGACCGCAAGTTTGGACATCAATCAATACAAGATGTGCCCAACACGAGCTGCAATACATTGAAGAATTCGGCGAGGCATGGAGTCAATAAGGCCCTGGATCGCTTCCTGAGGAATTGTGGCCCATGTTTGCTGAACTGCATGGGTCAGCTGTTCCAGAGTTGTGGGTGGCTGATAGACTGGTACACTTTTCGACCGGTTGCAATTCTAGCGGCATTTTGGGTAACATTTTGCCAAATGTGTTTTAAATACTAATTCGGACCTACTGAACACGAATTTCGATGTTGGCACTACTGAATTTCGACCGGAAGCTCAGAATTCAAGATGGCGCCCAGTATGGTGAACGTTTTCTTACTAGTAGCACATCTCCAATCCCGAGGCCGATTTTCTTCATTTTAAGACCGTTTTAGGGTCATTTGTGTAGTAGAATGCGATAATAACTATAACAGATTGTGCAAGCAATTATTTAACCTTGGCTGGAAGCTCAGAATTCAAGATGGTGGACATTTTCTCAACTTCATGACTCGGGGCCGACTTTTTACATTTTAAGACTGTTAATCTGGTTATTTTTGTATAAGAATACTATTCTGATTGTTACAGAGTGCTAAAGCAACTAGTTGACCGTTTTAGAACGAAAAAATACTCAGAAAACATGAAATTACTTTGAGTGGATTGACCTTGTATTTGGCAAAGTTCATGTCTTAAATTGATATTGCATAGAGATTATTTTTCTTTTTATTGTATATTTTTGCCGATTTGTCTGTTTTGGCTTTTAGATTGGCGTTTAATGAGTGAAACAAGGTTGCTGTGGCTATTTATTACTTTGTGGTTAAAGGCAATAAAATACTACATGTGTCGCAAGAATAAGTAAACCACGCTTCCCGAAGGCAATGACGAATGGCATATTTATAGTAATTATACTAGACTTTTGAAGGGAAGGATATGGTAATGACTTTTATTGATCTAGAAAAGGCCTATGATAGCATCCCTAGAACAAAAGTTTGGGAAAGCTTAACAAATAGGGGGATAGGCAAGGAACTGAGAGACATGATAAAAGGAATGTGCATGGAGTGTTACAGTAGTGTGAAGACTAGAGTCGGGACATCGGAATGGTTTAAAATTGACACTGGACTAAAGCAAAGAAGTGTGTCGTCACCATTATTGTTCGTAATGGTGATGGATGGCAACATGAAGGCAGCAATGAAAGAATATAGTAGGGCAAAGATGAAGGTAATGTTGTTTGCAGACGACGTTGTGATCTGGGGCGAGGATGAGATGGAGGTACAAGAACAGTTAGACGTAATAAATGAAAAGATTGAGCGATGGGGATTGAAGATAAATGTGGAGAAGTGTAAAACAGTGGTGATGAGTAGAGATAAGAAAAAAGGAAAAGGAATAATCAAAGTAGGAGATAAGGAATTGGAAGTGGTAAAACACTTCAAATACTTGGGAAGTGAACTGACTGAAGATGGAAGACTAGATTTGGAAATTAGCAGAAGAATACAAGTCGGGAATGCTTTCTACCAACAGGTACGGGGTCAAGTATGGAACAAGGCTAAAGAAGTTATGTACAAAGCATATTATGTTCCTATAATGACATATGCAGCAGAAACTTGGACAATGACTAAGAGGGATGAGAGCAGAGTGCAAGCAGCTGAGATGAGATTCCTGAGAAGTATGGTCCAGAAAACGAGGAGGGACAGAGTGAGAAATGAAGATATACGGAAAGAACTGGGAGTACAGAAATTAAATGGCAAACTGGAGCAAAACAGATTGAGATGGTTTGGACATGTTAAACGGATGAGTGAAGTAAGGCTACCAAGACGAGCACTGGAACAACGGATGACAGGGAAGAGACGGCGAGGAAGACAAAGAATGCGTTGGATGGACTCGGTGGAGAATAGTATTAGAAAACGGAACCTGGATTGGAACACTGTGTCGGAAGAGGAATGGTGGAACGACAGAACAAAGTGGAGAGGAACTATATTTGACCACACCCAGTGTCAACTGGAAAAGGGGAAATGAAGATGATGATGGTACTAGACTTTTGAAAATTACATTATTCATTTAATCATCATCCTCATAATCTTTTTTCGAGTTTGTACAAGATCCGGAACAGAAACACATTGAGGTGCAAATTAACTTAGCCTTGCGGCATTTACAATGCGTTGTAGAACAATCATTTTTGCAACCGCAAAGAACACAATTGATAGCAGCTTTTGGAACGGGTTCAAGCATGGTGAGAATGGGGATGTAGCAGTCTGTTTATTCCTTCCATCCGCAGTCTGTGATTGGTGACAGGTGAGCGTTCTCCCACACTGACGTTTGGTAGTGACTTCGTTTAATATGTTCCAAAAGCGCTGCGCTGGTCAGCGGAAGAGATTCAGGTTTTTTTTTACCTTACCAAACAAGGCATGACGCGCAACGTCAGTCGAAACTATTAAGTCAGCTACCTGAAGAAGAAATGAAACCGAATTGAAATGTACGAGCCAAGTCCACGTAGGCAAGGTAAGGTGAATTTACTAGAAATACAAACCTTGTAAAATATTGTCAAAAACATTTCTGCAGAAGATAAAGCCGCTTCACTGAGAGGTACGATGCCAAGCGAGGACAACAGGGTGTAGGGTTTTCGAAACACTTTAAAAGCTGCTGGTTTTGTAATGGACGCTAGGTATGATGTGACATCACTCCCGGTGATTGCATGAAAGGCCAGTATACTCTTCACTAGTCCTTCGTGCAATTTGATATGTATATCTTGAACAGGTACAAAAACTCTCTTTCTTGAAGTTCCACTCATTAACCATACTTAATTTGCAGGTATTTTATCGAAGTGATAAAGGAGCAACAGAAAGACATCTGTGTCTCTAGCAGACGACAATTTGCTTTGCAGTATTTGCCACTGGGTGCAGAACAATTATTGTGTCTGCTTCCTCGTGAGAAGTTTCGAGTGAGGAAATCGGTGTTGTTTTCTGGTTAGAGAAAACCTTCCTTCCATCTTTAAAGCCTCTGGCAATAACCAGCTCAACGCCATTTCGCCCTCCACCTAACTGGGAACGCAATTTCTTCTGTATTTTTTGGCATTTTCACAGGCAGACAGAGTGGTATCTGGCCTCGTACGCAATTAAATCTTCTATGCCCGATAACCTCAAATTAAGGTTTTAATCAATAGACGTTGCATGGCTTTAGTCTGCACTTGCCACACGGGTTCCTTTTTCGAATCAACCTGACAAAATATACACTTCTTCCCATCTATTTTGACTCTCTTTCCAGTGCGCTTTTTATTGTGCTTGTCATGAGTCTTTTGAGGTTGAGGCATTTTGATTAGCCTCCTCTCGGTGTATCTTTTTTCTCAAACGCTCTATATTCGTTTTGTTGGTAAAATCAGAGTAACATTCTCTGTGATAGGAAAAAGAGACGTCGTTACTTGGCAACTCCAAAAACCTGTCTATAGCAAAACTGTAAATTTCGTCAAACAGATATTTTCGTTCTTCCGCACATGACTTCAATTTCTCATAACGAGCTACTGTTCCTTTTGTCAACGTAAATACTCCTTTTTTCTAGGATTTCGAACAAAGAATGCACAAATTACTTCGACTGTCACCATCACCGTGTAGATTTACTTGAGGTTCCATCAAAAACACAAGAGACCATAGCCTCGAAGAAAGGTACACTTGCGTATTCTTGCTCAGACGATAAAAACAACTGCTTATAAACACTTACCGGTACCACTTTCAGACACAATTCCACTAAAAATATATTAAAGAACAGTTATTGCACCAAACACAAACAACTTATCAATTTTCTAAACTGCGACAAGAGGCGTCGGTGAGTGAAGTGCGTGTGTTTCGGTCTCCTGTTTTGTGCTGTTTTCTCATGTTATTCTTTCACGTAACTAGTTCTTTTCTTGTGAGTGGTAGTGATGTGAGGGTGTCCGTGATTTGTGAAAAGAATTATGAAGCTTCAGTAAACTGGAAGTGCTCAAATCGGAGTTTTAATTTTTGTTGTTTCTCTGCTGCTGGATTGTCGCCTGCCATGCTGCTAAAAAGGAGCCAGCCCTTTAACTAGGAGAGGTACGGTCACATCAACATCAACGGTGACCACAGTCTTCATGCTTCTTCTACTGTCAGGTGATGTAGAAATTAATCCTGGTCCGGGTTCGAACAGTTCTATGTCCATATACTTTCAGAACACACAGAGCGTGGCCAACAATCTGGACAAAGTAGATTTGAGCAGCAGTGATTTTAATAATATGTCAATAATAGCCTTAAATGAGTCTTGGCTTTTTGACAGTTTTCTTGACTCAGAACTCGCCTTTCCTAGGACTCATGACATATTTAGAAGAGACAGGCCTGGGCGTGGGGGTAGTGTTGTCATTGCTACGCAGTCTCAGTTGCGTGCTAGGAGAAGAGCGGACTTAGAAAGTGAATGCGGGATTATTTGGTTGGAAATCCAAGGAAGGTCTAGTGTGTTCGTGGGCTGTGTGTACCAACCCCCGCCTGCCTCGTTAAACCGCCTGGAGGAGCTACATACCTCACTCAGCAGGGTGCACGCCCAGTTTAAGGACAAGGATACAGTTATATTGTGTGGGGATTTCAACATGCCGGACATCTCATGGGGACAGCAGGAAGGGCCTTCTCTCATACCTTTAAAACTAACTGAAAGTGCAGTGAACTCTATCTTCTGCGAGATAATTGAGGAATTCTCTCTGCATCAATTGAATCCACATCTCACGCGCGGACAAAACTACCTCGATCTACTGTTTACAAATATTCCTAAAATCTCTCAGTCTGTAGAGTTAGAAAAACCGGGGTGGTTTCCATCCGACCATAGTGCTCTAATATGGAACATTGATTTTCACGACACTAGTTTATTTCAAAAACTACCACGCAGGGAAATTTTTAACTGGAAGAAAGCAGACATGAACCACCTGAAACTTCTGCTGGATTATTGCCCATGTTCCCTCCTTGATATCAGGAACGACATTAATGAGAATTGTGAGATATTTTATGATCTCTTGATGTCCGCAGTTCGAGAAGCAGTTCCTCGTGTGAAGTTTAATCCCTACCGTTATCCACCTTGGTTTGATGCAGATGTAATCAGCGCGCTACACTCGAAAAATAGGGCTCATCGTCAATGGAAACGCTCTTCTTTGGAATGGCATAGAATTGAATTTGTGGTCAGGAGACTCGAATTCAAAGAAATTCAAAGCCGAAAGTATGACGCCTACCTGGAAGACATAGACTCCAGTGTTAAAACTAATCCGAACAGACTATGGTCCTTCATTAAGCAGAGATCTAGGAACACCAGATTACCAGTCTCGCTCGAGTACGACGGACGTATCAGTACTGATGCAAACTCTGCCTGTGAGCTGTTTTCTGATTATTTCGAAACCTTATTCCTTCCTGTAAATTCTATACCGCCACCATTACCTGATCTGCCAGCCTCCAGTAACGACAGCATTTCTTACTTCCATATTTCCGAAGAGTGCATCAAGAATAAATTACATAATCTATCCTCTGGCAAGTCTCCCGGTCCTGATGCCATTCCTATAGAAATAATTAAATCTTTATGCCACCAGCTATCTCGTCCACTTTACATTCTATTCAACCAAGCCATCAGTGAAGGAGTGTTTCCGGATTACTGGAAATCAGTTCATATCACCCCAGTGTTAAAGAAAGGCTACAGGCAGAAGGTAGTAAATTACAGGCCTGTATCACTTATGTCTATTTTCGCGCGAGTCTTTGAATCAATTGTTCGGGACGAAGTGTACGCTCACGTGTCACCATTCATCACTGAACTTCAGCACGGCTTCCTTCCTAGGCGATCCACTGCTGCCAACCTAGCAGTCTTCACTCATGATGTATCCACCTTTATGAATAACCGTGGTAGTGCTGATGTTATCTATACTGATTTCTCTAGGGCTTTCGACAGCGTACATCACAACCTATTGCTTCATAAACTTTCAAACTTTGGTATAACTGGTAATCTTTTACGTTTCTTCAAAAGCTACCTCTCAAATAGAACCCAATCAGTTGTAATTAATAATAATAAGTCTAAATATGTTAACGTTACTTCCGGTGTCCCTCAGGGTCCTGTATTGGGCCCTCTGCTGTTTATACTTTTTGTAAATGATATCCCTCGTATAATTCATAATTCTAGGTGCCTGATGTACGCTGACGATCTTAAACTGTATATGCCCATCAGTACTATAAATGACTGTGAGTTGTTGCAACAAGACCTACACCAACTCAGTGAATGGTGTGAAACATGGAAACTGAAACTGAATACTGAAAAGTGTAAAGTTTTGTCAGTTTCATTGAAACGTAACCTCCTACCCAGGTTTAATTATTGTATTAAAAATGAAACGCTAGGTAGAGTGTCAACCATTAAGGATCTAGGGGTGACAGTCACTAATAATTTCTCGTTCGATGAACATATTTCAAAAATATGTCGTGAAAGTTTCCGGATCCTGGGATTTTTAAAAAGAAATTGTTTAAATTATTTTTCGGACATAACTCTATCCAAATTATTT
This sequence comes from Meconema thalassinum, assembly GCA_946902985.2. Lineage (NCBI taxonomy): Eukaryota > Metazoa > Arthropoda > Insecta > Orthoptera > Tettigoniidae > Meconema > Meconema thalassinum. The sequence continues at coordinate 41,368,923 of OX336389.2, forward strand.
AAGTCACTCATTCGGCCTAAATTAGAATACTGTAGTGTGATCTGGAATCCCTTTCACAGTAATAAACTTGACGCCATCGAACGTGTGCAAAAGAGATTTATTAAATGGCTCTGTTACAGGGGTGGATGACCGTACCATAGAGCTGAGTATGAGAGTTATTGCAACGTGTACGGTCTTCATCCACTTAGCAGTCGGCGCACAGTGGGTGACGTGAGATTCCTTTGGAAGCTGGTAAATGGCGGAATTGACTCTAATCAGTTGCTAGCTGACTTGGGTTTTCACGTCCCTCAGAGAACAACCAGACGGAATTACACGTTCGATGGGGTCAGGTCAAGAATTAATGTGCACAAAAATTCATGTCTGATCCGGTTGCAGTCAACATACAGCTTGATGGAGAGTAAAAGTGCTACTGATATTCACTTCGACTCTCTATCAACTGTTATGGGAAATATCTCAAGTGGCCTGTAAAATAGTGTATGCATATTGTGTTAATTTCTATTTGCGTTGATTGATTGAACATGTGGTTGAATGAATGGTTGATTGAATTTTTGATTGAATGTACGAGCGACTGAAGTAATGTATTTTTTGTTTGCTGTTATCTAGATCCTTGAATGTCGCTCTTGTATTACTTTCCCCAGTTTCTGAACTTTTTCTTCTTATCTTTTATTTCATGTTTTTGCCTTTTTCCGTTTACTGTTGATAGTTTTTTTTCTGTAATAATTATTGTAATGTTTCTTGTACAAAGGGATTGCATGAATGAATGCTTGAGATAGGATGTTTGAGTGCGTGTCTGTATGGTTGTGGTTGCTGATTTATAATAGATTAGTGTATTTCTATTTTTGGACGTGTTTGCTGTTTTTGTTTTGTTTATAATTGTAAAGTTTATTGTTAATTATTATACAGGGTGATTCAAAAAGAATACCACAACTTTAAAAATGTGTATTTAATGAAAGAAACATAATATAACCTTCTGTTATACATCATTACAAAGAGTATTTAAAAAGTTTTTTTTTTCACTCAAAAACAAGTTCAGAGATGTTCAATATGGCCCCCTTCAGACACTCGAGCAATATCAACCCGTTACTCCAACTCGTTCCACATTCTCTGTAGCATATCAGGCGTAACAGTTTGGATAGCTGCTGTTATTTCTTGTTTCAAATCATCAATGGTGGCTGGGAGAGGTGGTCGAAACACCATATCCTTAACATACCCCCATAAGAAAAAATCGCACGGGGTAAGATCAGGGCTTCTTGGAGGCCAGTGATGAAGTGCTCTGTCACGGGCTGCCTGGCGGCCGATCCATCGCCTCGGGTAGTTGACGTTCAGGTAGTTACGGACAGATAAGTGCCAATGTGGTGGCGCTCCATCCTGCTGAAATATGAATTGTTGTGCTTCTTGTTCGAGCTGAGGGAACAGCCAATTCTCTAACATCTCCAGATACTGTAGTCCAGTTACAGTAGCACCTTCGAAGAAAAAGGGACCAAAAACTTTATTGGCTGAAATGGCACAGAAAACGTTCACCTTAGGCGAGTCACGTTCATGCTGAATTGTTTCCCGCGGATTCTCAGTGCCCCATATATAGACATTGTGACGGTTGACATTCCCGTTAGTGTGGAAAGTTGCTTCATCACTAAACACAATCTTTGAAACGAAAGATTCATCTGTTTCCATTTGAGCAAGGATAAAATCACAGAAATCGATTCTATTAAACTTATCAGCTGCAGACAGTGCTTGAACCAATTTCAGACGATAAGGTTTCATAACTAACCTTTTTCGTAGGACTCTCCATACAGTTGATTGTGGAATTTGCAGCTCTCTGCTAGCTCTGCGAGTCGATTTTCCTGGGCTGCGAACAAATGCTTGCTGGATGCGTGCTACATTTTCATCACTCGTTCTCGGCCGTCCAGAACTTTTCCCTTTGCACAAACACCCATTCTCTGTAAACTGTTTATACCAACGTTTAATACACCACCTATCAGGAGGTTGAACACCATACTTCGTTCGAAATGCACGCTGAACAACTGTCGTCGATTCACTTCTGCCGTACTCAATAACACAAAAAGCTTTCTGTTGAGCGGTCGCCATCTTAGCATCAACTGACGCTGACGCCTAGTCAACAGCGCCTCAAGAGAACAAATGTACAACTAAATGAAATTTATAGCTCCCTTAATTCACCGACAGATAGTGCTTAGCTCTGCCTTTTTTCGTTGCAGAGTTTTAAATTCCTAAAATTGTGGTATTCTTTTTGAATCACCCTGTATTGTCACTAGTGAAGTCTATCTGTCTGACAATGAAGAATTCATACATACATACTTACATACATACATACATACATACACACACAGAAAACAGTGCAGAGACGCCGCACTCAAACGTGTCTAGACAGGCGCGCGCGCTCAGGGGATGTGGTGTATTCTTTGGAATGCATGGTAAGATAGAGGTAGCTTTTGCTGCTCTTTGCTTTAATTCATTCCTTCCTTTTTCGCAAACACCAACAGTGATTTCGTACTTTTTCTTTTATTTAAGCACCTTGCTTATTTTCTTTGTAAGTTTGTTGTAGATATAACTTCCATGACCTACCTAGCGTCATCTAGCAGCTAACTGCTGAATTTCCTGAACATCTCTATGCTCAAGAGGACTTCCTTCTTAACCCCGCCACAAGATGTCGCCGCTATCTTCAGCTAACATCTCCATGCTCAAGAGGACTTCTACAATATTCCCCTCCAACAGGCTTCGCTATTAACACCTACTATCAACTCCTTGAAGATTACTTTTAGTTTTATTTCTAAAGTTGGTATTTCATATGTATGTTCCTTTGTTTTTCCCCCACCCCCTTCCCTCCTTGGTACCTCCGTGCTTCGTTGAGCTGCTCTCACTTCTGGGTCAGTCGTCAAACTATACAGTTGGAGCCTACGTAAGGCTTGTCTCCTGTCTACTTGAGACATTTTTAAATCAGGACGCCATGTCCTAATCTTAAGGTCAACCGTCATCCAGATCATCATCGTTCTTCAGAATGAGCTAAGTACTACTTCAATGGTTTTCACTAAGTTTTAAATGTTTTTAACCTGATCTATAGACGGTGTGAGATTGGTATGTGATGCAAAATCTACCTTCAAAAGATCTTCTTGATTTATTTGTAGCCACTTCAGCTAGCTTTCTAAAATGAAAAGGTACTTCTTGTACTGAGTATCTGGGAATGAGTTCTCACACCGTGGGAGTCTTATTAAACCCACTGTCTATAAAAACTTAGCTTTCACCTCCGCGGGATATTCTGCTCAATTCAACTGTTCTCAACTCTAGAATTTTCTACAGCAAATCATATTTATGCAAGTAATGCCGTCAAGTGCCTTCCACCTAAATATGGGAATGTTTGTTTCTCACTGAGGAATTTATGTTGAAAATACTTCTGATCAGCATATAATTTGTCTTCCTTCGTTGGAAATATTCCGCTGCATTCAACTACCATCCATAAACGGCACAACGCAATAAACTTTCTCAAACTAAAATTCAAATAGTGATCTCTACAATTACAATAACTTTTAGTCTGATAAACTTTCCTTGATGCAATAGTGAATTTTTCAACAGACTACAGTGCATAACAGTGCCCATTCAACGACCATTTGTGTCGCGTCCGAACGAAAGCTATAAATACGGCCATAAACATTTTCCTGATTCTCCTATTTCCTCCTCTCAAACTCCTCACTAACACATTATAATAATTGTAAAATTTAGGTTCTTTTCAATGAGGTGACACTCTATAGAAGTGCCTTCCCAATTTTGTACTGTTTTTCACAAGTAATTCTGCATCACTGGTGTCTAGTACACACCTTAAATCATATTGTTTTTCCTCTTTTCATTAGGGAATTCAATTATTTCTACTCACAAGTGAGTTTTCTAACTTTTCTTTCTCCAGGTTTCACGTAAGGGTAACTGGCCCCATTTTCCTCGTGATCCTGTTTAAACATAGAAGTTCTAGAAACTTCATCTTAATGTTTCTCTTCTGGTTTCACAATAAGTGACCTGCCCTATTTGTATAAATTATAATCGTAATTACTGAATAAATATAAGAAGTTATAGAAACTTATATTTAATTTCTCTCTCTTTTTTTTTGTTATAATTTCAAATTTAACATTTTTTCATACTTTTAGAACTTCCATTAGGAATTCTCAAAGTACATATATCGTACCTGATTTATTGTTAAACTTTAAATTTGCTAATCTCAGCACTATTTTAAAATCTTATGTAGATTTGGTGCTTTCAAGAGGTTCTAAACCAAATTTTGTTAATCGCCTAGTGCAAACGTTAACAAATTTAGAGGTCTGAGACCTTATAGGTTTTAAATTTAACTTGTACATTTTACAATTGTTAAAATTATCATATTTTTACGCATTGTTAAATAAATCAAACTATATCCTTTTGCTTCATCATTTTCTATAAAATAGCGATTAGGCAGGATCCTACCTCCTCTAACTCTACCAAAAGCTCATTTTTGTTTTAAGAAACTCAAGCATCAGAGTTAAAAAAGTTCCACTATTTATTGCATCCGAACAAAAACTCTCCGCAAAAACTTTTTCAATGTCGCTCTTAGCTTTTATAGCTAATTCTAACTAGCCAGTAAGGCAAGTATAGCTAGCTCCGCCAGCTTCCTTCTTGTTGAGACTTTCTCTAAAACTTATGGTTGGTTTTCCAAATTTAAGTTTTTATTTCTTGTCTAAACTTTTAGTCGGCATTTTGCTGGATAGAAGCTTAGCCTTTCTTGAATGCAACAATTGGTGTTCTTACTAAAATTTAAAAATCAAAAAGCTTCAAAAACAATCAAATTGTTTTTGAAAGCACGATAACTGCTTCATCGCTACCCTTCCTTGAAGCATTCGGTAGCTCCTTGGAAATCGTACAATTCAAAGAACTAAGACTCTTGCGCTTGCACTCACGACTCACGGCCCCCTAGACTCGTATTTGAGCATCTTTGAACATATTTAAAAGATGTCACTACAGTATTATCAATAAACAACAAATTATTACAACAACAAAAAACAACAAAACACACAGACAATATGCATTTTCCTCCCAGGATAATTTGTTTTATGGAGTATTTTAATACTAAAAACGGTTATATAATTGTTTCTAATAGTCTAAGACAATTAATTTTTGCATTCTACGACAAAAATTACCCTGAAAAGGCATTTAGATCAGAAAAATCGGTCCGGGAGTGAAAATTTCGGACAAGTAAGAAAACGTCCGCCATCTTGGACGCCATGTTGAATTCTGAGCTTCCGTTCAAAATTTGGGAGTGCCAACATCGAAATTCGTGTTCAGAAGGTCTGAATTATAAAAAAAACGCATTTGGCCAAATGTTACCCAAATGCCGCTAGAATTGTTAAAATGGCAATTATAGAGAAAAGTGTACCAGTCTATGAGGACGGTTGGCCAGTTGTTGACCCCTAATGTCCCACACATGCTCAATAGGACTGAGGTTCGGGGATCTGGCGGGCCAATCTAAGGTTGTGATATCATGGAGAGCTTCTCTGGAGATGCGCGCAGTGTTAACCCGGGCATTGTCCTGCTGATACATCCCATTAACAATGTTCGCCATCATAGGGACAACCACTGGATTGAGTACCCTATCAACGTACTGTCGAGCAGTCATAGTGCCCACAACAAGCACTAATTGTGATTTCACATTGAAGCCAATAGCTCCCCAGACCATAATGCTTGGTGTTGGCCCTGTGTGCCTCTCGACAATAAGTTCTGGGCGGCCCCTCTCCCCGGTACGTCGGCGCACACGATTCCGGAAATCACTGTGGGCAAGACAGAAGCGCGATTCATCACTAAAGACGACCCTATGCCATTCGTCGACCCACGTCGATCGTTCTCGACACCAGGCCAACCTTACAAGTCGCTGTTGTGGGGTCAATGGAACACCTTCTGCAGGGACACGGGATCGTAAGCCAGCTGCACGCAGGCGATTACCAACTGTTTGTTGTGTAACGTGGGGTGCCACAGCTGTTCGAATTTGCGCTGCTGTTGCATGGGGTTCCATCCGGGCCATCCGAATGATGCGGCGATCCTCTCTCACAGTTGTCTGTCGCGCTGGGCCTGTGCCAGGTCTACGAGTGTGGGTACCTTCATTTGACCACTGCTGCCATACACGTTGTACCGCAGATGCCTGACGGCCAACACGTGCAGCGACATTCCCCAGCGATTATCCAGCCTCAGACAGCACAACTACCCGAGCCCTCTTTAACGGCGACAGTTGTTGATAGCGTGCTCTTCTCTTACGTCGAGGCATGTTTGACGGGGAACACTACACTGCACAGACTGCAAGTCAACTACGCTACAACAGAGTCCGTATACTGGAGTTGATTCCCCCGCGACCAATCACGCGGTGAGACCATAGCAACAAACCAATGGATCTGAAACTTTGATCGTTTACATACCTACATGGCATCGTTCCATATCTTGAAAATCAACACAAACGACCAATGCCTTCATGGTGTTGCAATTTCCATTTTCTTCAGTGTAACTATACACCGCCTCTGGCCAGCGACAGCAAAAGTAGAATAAAACAAGACGTTCAGTAGAGAACATACAGCATACTTTCTCCTAAATGCTTGGGTATAGTTATAACTCTTTGTCCTTTTCAAGGAGTATAATTGAATGTTGGTTGTAATAGCTTGTTGAAATACAACGTGCTATACGGATATTATACGTTGATTGATTGAATCCCCACCGGAAATACATATACACACACTAATACAGCGACCTCAATAACACAGGTTATCAGACAAAATTCAACCCTCACCCAAGTACACGGTGTTAAATGACCATGATGTCCATGCATCTCAAATGAAACAACAAAAACAACAGATTCCCACCCAAATTCTTCCTCGTATAAGAGTATACACACAAGTAAGCCTAGAGACATCACAGTGACACAGGTTATCAGACAACTTGTACACACACCCAGGTACACGGGGCTACAAGACCATGATGCCACAAAACCCCTAAAGAATTAACAACAAAAACAACAACAACAATTGACTCTACCGAGGATCAAGGACAACGAATTTTAATCACTGTTGTCGAGTGTTGAAATATGTGGTGTTATAAGTATATATATAATATTTTCGGTTCCAAAAACACACTAAGTTATATATCTTCTTCTTCTTAGTCGTTTACCCTCCAGGTTGGTGGAACCCACGGACTCAGCGAGGGAACTCACCACTACCGCCTCTACGGGCAGTGTCCTAGAGCTGGGAATATCTAATCGGAGAGGATACAACTGGTGAGGTGTGATTGGCACCTCGCCCAGGCGGCCTCACCTGCAAAGCGAACAGGGGCCTCATGAGGGAAGGTAATGGAAGGTCAGGATGGATAGGCAAGGAATTGGAAGGAGGCGGCCGTGGCCTTGAAGAAGGTACTGCCGCCGTAAAATGAATTATTTGGGATGAAAATGGGAATATTTTTAGAAGCCCATGATAAAATTTAACCAAGCAATATTGAGGTTGGAAGTTGGCAGAAACCAGTCTAGAGGCGACGTTGAGCAGGAGGGAAATTCCGTCACGTGATTGTATTGCGCAATGGAAGTTTCCAGAAGCTTAGAATCGACCTAGCAACAGCGAATAATCCCAAGAATTGTTTTAACATTGTTATAAATTATCAGATTGGATATGAGCTTACAGCCAATAAGAAGAAGTTTTAGAGAAGACGGGAGTTCCAGCAACTAAATTTATATGTATACTTAACACATTTAAGCCCCTAGAGAGTGAATTTATATAATGGTAAAGCGAAGAATATGATAATAAAATATTGGAAATATTTTATAAGTCGATAGCAGGTCGCTATTGGAAGGAATAAGTGATTTGCTAAAGCCCGCGCGAATTTGAGAGGGAACACAAAAAGGCGGCCAGAATCAATGGACTTGGAGGGGAGACGCCAAGCATCGAGGCTCTTTATTATCTGAATGTTAGAGAGATCAGACGTGTTACCGGAAGAGAGAGGAGTTCCGAATGTTTCACCGAGCTTGTAGAAGGTTGACTCGTGGAGACAAGGTAGAAGAGAGGCGAGAGTTAGGAGATTACCGCGCCTTGAAACTAAGTGAAGTTGCGATGAAATTATATGCCGCAAATACTTCGGTCTGATACACTTCAGAGACATTATTTCGACTACAGATTGTAGCTTACTATCGTATTTAGTATATTACGAACTCTGAGAAATTTGAGAAGAATATTTCAGAAGATAAAACGTTTTTGTGAAGCGTGAGAAAAGTGTTTGTTTCCTGCGCGATAAGACACTTTTGTTCGAGCGACTACAGCGCATGCACCAGACACAAGTGAGTAAGAGTGAACGTTAGCATTGCTTTTGTTGCACTGTATAACAACACCGATAGGATGAAGATGTATTCTATGTTGAACAACATTATTAAGTCTGCTAATATGAAGTTAATTATGGACTAAATTAGTACGTGCGCCAGGGATATAAGTAGATAGAAGCGATATAGTCAGCGATGGAGCTTCGTTAAAGGAGTTTTGTTCATGAATATCTACTTGATGAGCGAACATGAGACTTGATGCACAACTGTATTCTAGTGCATTATTGTCAGACATGAGCTCGACATTAACACCAGCGACTGCAGAACTATGTTCATATTTCATCTACATGAATGTTCGTTATGCGAGTGAGGTCCACGACTTCCTTTTCGAATGTCTTTCGAAATGGGAAGCTGAACTTTAGACGCTGCTCGTTGTTTTGATGAAACTGTACTGTGACGGAGTAAGAAGAAACATGAAGATTATCAAGAGGTCCAGGGTAATCCCAGTCACAATGAAGATGATGATTGGAGGCCCGCAGTTCGATCCCGGTCGGAGCTTGCTGTTTTCCAGTAGGGGAATTCGTTCCTTTCCTTAGGTCACGAGTTCTTGGAGACGAGCTAGGATCCAACCCGGATCTTTGAAAGATGTAACAACTGAATATTTTGTAATACTCTATCTTGAGCTTCTAGACTTCCAGACCAGGTAGCAGTGTTCACTAACCTAGTAGTTAGAGCTTTGTAGTGACATTTTTGAGCAAATCCTTTATCCATGTTTCGACACAATATTTATGTACTCCATGCATGGTCATTTTATTCTTCGAGATTATTTGTAGTGATCGTCTTTCGACGCTTTTAGCTTTGTTTGAAATCCAGTTTCTGAACTGAGATTTTTCTTGTTCGAGGAACAAGCATTTTGTCATTTCCTTTAAGGAATGGTAATTTATTTTCGAAGTTTATGAATTCATTTTGAATTCAGGTGATAGACATTTTCGTCTATGTTACCGATTAAATTAATTTTTATTAGTTTAATATGGGCATTATATCCGTCGAGAAGAAACATCAAGAGAGAAGATATTGGTAGTGATATAATGTGAAATATCATGTCATCATTTGGAAGAGAAACATGTAACGTGGAAACGATTACTATCGTCAGAACTCATAGACATTCGATCAGAATGGAGATAACACGAATATGATTAATTGTATGTTTTATTGAAGAAAGCCATGAACTTTCAGTCATTTAAAATAATTTGAAGTTAGAATCTTCTTGGAAGATTTATCATTATCCGACGTTAGGGAAGTTCTTGTTTGATATCCTCGTCGTGATCGATTCTTGATGGACACACACATATATAATTTTGTGATTAAGTATTTACGAGGAGTAATATAATGTCACGTTGTAGACATCATATTCCTTCATCGGTAAAAGTTGAACCCAGAAGTGTGAAGTTAAGATTCAGTATTTTTATTAAATGTATACACAACAGTTTAAATTTATCTGAGTAACGTTTTAAAATTAATAGTGAGGAGGTCTATATCGATTAGTCCAAAGGTCGTTAATATGTACAGATTAATGGTTTAACAATTGATGTTATTGTTCATTAGACCAGCGATTGGTGTGACAACGCTGAGGAATTATGCCCTTTTTAAGGAATGCCAGTTTGAAAGAAGTGAAGGTGATAACCCTTTGATAGTGGTTATATATATTGAACCCGTATTGATTTGCCGATCAATAAGTCTTCATGATTTTTATTATTATTATTACTGATGCACAGGCAGAACATGTTGGAAGTTGACAAAGGGGAGTCAGGTAGTGTGTTGCAACGATTACAACAGAAGCAGCTTGGTAGTTATTCCTGAAGATGACCGGCTAAGCCGAGTTCAAGGACAAATTCTGTACGAACGCGCTCCTCAATCGGCGTCATTATGGGAGTGTCAGAAGTGAAGTTTCAACCGATCCAAGAGAGAGAGGAAGCCAAAGCCACGCGGTGGATCGCGTACCTTAGAAAAAGGCGCGAAAACGCGTATCTAAAGAACCGCCGATACGATATAATTCCGCATAAGTCCGCTGAGACGTTTGGATGAAAAGAAGAAGATTGATACTAGTCCCAAGTTTGTGAGGTAAAAACTACAGATTATTTCCACAATTTGCCCCCACCCTACCCCATTCTGTCAGTTTCTAATAAATTGATCGGTGATGAGCTGTTTGAGACACAACTTTATTGAGCTCTGGTGAGCAACGTTCACGCTAGTTTGCGTCACGATTTATCAAGCTCTAGTGAGCAGACTTCACGTCTGTTTGACAAACATTTCATTTTGTGCTCAAGGGAGCAGAGTTCACGTTTAGCGGAGGGAGATCTCTAGTCGAGATAAGCGCTGCGTGATAGACATATTTGAGACTTGTTTGAAGCCAGTTGCGTTGAGATTGAAGAGTGTAATTTATGTAAATTTTTGTGTTATATTTTGAGTGATATATTGTGCGTGTGTTAAGAAAATGCTGAGATAGGGCCAGTTCTACGTTAAGTAATCGCCTAGGACATTATTGTGAGTGAAAGTCAGTAGCTCATAGCGATTCTAGCTAGGCAAACTAATAACTTTGAACATTTCTTTCCAAGAAGCAACGCCAAGATGTCTGCTGAAAGGTCGTGTGATGGAATGAAGTGCATCGCCTCTACCAATACGTCGACGATGGACGAGTAGATTTCCCGTAGGGAAATGTTCTGGGATGGAGGTTAAGTTCTACAAGCTGCAACGGTGATGTACAAACCATTGATTTACTCAATATGTAGTTAGATTAGACGCGGGAACGTTGTAAATGTTTCATTCATTGTTTTTTTTGTATTTAGATTTTTTTTGTGTGCCGACACTATTATCTTTAAATGTACGTTGGCACGTGGCCAAAGTTGTTTGATTGTATATTTTTTATGAGTCATATTTAGTGTACACGGCGTGTGTATTTGATTTTATCCATGCGAATGCGAAACTCGTCACGGTCGACAAGTGGTGCTTTATTCAAGTTCATTTTTTTTGTAGTAAAAGGGGGTAAATATTGTAAGATGTTTTACGAACAGGTTTTTATTCATACTATGGTTGCCGAGCGCAACAAATTAAGATGTCACTATAGAACACCATAGTTCTATTTTTGGAGTTTTTTTTGAGTCCTTTTCAGGTTCTTTAGTCACGGACTAGATTGGGAGCGCAAGTTGGTGGAAAATATTTTATGTCTTTTATTTCAGGTTTCTGTCAAACCCATACGTGTGATTCTGTGAGTATTCTTGTGTCAGGTGTGTGTATTGATTCTTCGTGATGAGGGGTAGAAGGTGCTACCGCCCTCAAATATTGTGGTTGTATTTTATGGAAAGGCAGAGCACCCTCAGAGGCTACTGTACCTTGTCCAGTGCTGATTCTTGGATTTCCTTGGGAAATGCTGAGATATTTTAATCTGACACACACACGTATATTATGTGCTTTTGGGAGCACGCATCTTCGAGACTCGAACCAGTGCCACGGCAGGTCGAGGTTATTGACACGTGGGTTGACAGATGTGCAGATTCCACTTAGCGCCCGTCTATGTCTGGTGATTCATCTTTTAGGCAGTCCAGCTGACCGACTGACCCTTGTAAGCTATCAGTAGCAAACCTGTTCTTTTGTGATGGTCATTGGACCATAATTAATTGGGAGTTCGCCATGTCCATTACGGATTACCGCATATCGTATAGATGAAATATTGTTTTTATGCTGTAAATGTTGGCTTTGAGCCTAGTGATTTCTATGACTCATTTCATGTTAGATTTGTCTGTTGTGACATCATTGGGTGTACTTGTATATTTTCTTGTAAAAATGGCAAGCGGCCATATGTGTATTTTTTCTTGTTTGGTCACGTGTTAATTTAATTGTGTTGATTTGAAAAGTCCTAGTTTTAGGCGTTAATGTTGTTTGCTTCGGCAGTTCCTTGATTCCAATTTCATGGGGAAATTATTTGTTGTTTTATTTAGTGTAGGAAGTGTCGGATTAATTTAATTTGTGTTTAGTTGGTTCCCCGTGTCTGTCTAGCTCTAGACAATGCAGATTCGTCCTCTGAAGGTTTACTGGATGTTGACGAATCTCGCATTAATTTGTACACATCGTAACGCATGTAGAACAGCCGCACACGCACATTGTCATTGTAGTAATTTGGGACATTTGGTCCAGCTGTTTACAATCTCTCCTGAGATTAGGCCTAAATTTGGCAGGTTACTAATTCAAGTGGGAGTCATTTGGGAGACCTTGTTTGTTTTCTTTTATTGTATAGTTGATCTGTTATTAAATTCATATGTTTTAACCCTGGTATTCACTTCTTCCTGCATGTTATTTTGTTATACAGTATGGTACCCTGCATGTTATAAGAAGCGCTTAACAACAACTTAACGAAATGGACTGTTACCCCTCCCCCCCCCCCCCGAAACTGAGTCTCATATGCTTCTTTGCAAGGGTTCATATATCAAAAATGGCTGCCCAAGTGGGGATTGTTGTTGTTGTTGCTTTGTTGACCTCATACTTATTTCCCTGAGAAATGTTGCCAGGTCAGCAGGACAAGAGTAAATTCAGTAAATTGAGGCGAATTTGTACCGTCATGTGAATTAGTAAAATCACTGAGTTCTTAAAGTTAGAAATATTGAACAAGGTTAGAAGTTGATATTGTATTTGTTGTTAACTTGTTCTGGCTCCCGGCTTAAAATTAGAAAATTTGCATATTTAGTGAAATCAGTCAAAAGCAGGAAGGTGTTGTTGCCTTACTTTACATTTAATTAACTACGGTTAATTAAAGTGTTGTTCGTAAATTCTGTTAGTTAGGAATTTAAAAGCAGATCACAAGGGAGTTATTTTGTTGTTTGGAAATAAGAGTCATTATTCAGTAAGATTTTGATTACTGAAAATTTATTTAAATTAGAATCAATGTAATTTATATATCAAGACATGTGAGTGTGTACGACTGAAATCCCATTGCATGACCTTGTTTTTCTCTGAATATATTTGTGTGTTTTGCGATGGCTAGCATCGAGGAGATTAAAGCGTTGATGGAGCAGATGTCTGTGCAATTGTCTGCAAAGACGGAGGAACAGTTAAAAAACTTGAGTGAACAGAGTGATAAACTATTACAGGATATGAACAGTAACATTACGACGCAATTGCAAACCCAGAAATTAGATAGTGATAAACAATTACAGGACGTGAACAGTAACATTACGGTCCAATTGAAAATTCAGAAATTGGATAGTGACAAAAAATTACACGAGTTGCGTGAACACGGCGACAAACAATTATACGAGTTGCGAGAGCATAACGATAAACAGTTAGTCGAAATAAACCATAAGTTATCAGAGCAGGCAACCTTGCAAACAGTTCAGTTAGAGAAGATCACCCATGAAATAAATCAGAGTACTAAGGTAGAATTAGAGAAACTGGCAGGAGAGGTGGCGGAAAATAATTCGAGGCAATTAGGAGAAATTAAGAAGCTAGAATCTAAATTCGACGATAAACTAGTACAGTTAGATGAAATGGTAGCCGCGAAATTGAAACAAATTGAGACAGCATGCGTAAACAACACGGCAGGGATCAAAAGCACGCTGGATGAATTACAGGGACAATTCAACAGGATAGAGGCGAAGAACGTAAACATACAGGAGCAGATTAATTCAGTCGACAACAATGTGTTAGAACTGATAAAGGAACTTGACAGGCTGGAGATAAAAACGGAGAAAGAACGGATGCACTTGCGCGAAAACCTGGAAGACCAGTTAACTAAAACCCAAGAGCAAATACGAGAATAGGTAGGAGAACAATTAATTAAAACCCATCAGTTGATACAAGAGCAAATAGGGGAACAGCTTGAGAAGAATCAGGAAAGAAACCAAGAAAAAATTACGAATTTGAAGAGTAGGATCCGGAAAGATTGGGAACAGCAGGTGAATGAGACTAAAGGAGATAGGCTGAATATATTAAAGCGGCTAGGCGAGAATAACTCTAGAAAGTAGGCTCTGGAGGAAAGTATCAAGTCCAAGTTCCAGGAACACGCAGACCTCTTCGTTAAGAACGAGATAAGATCTTTAGAGAATGCTACTTTATTCTCTTCAGAAAATGCAGTAGGGAAACATGGAAGTATTGGGAGTCCGGAGGGCTCGAAGCTAGCTGAGGATACGAGCCGAGGTCAGAGTCCAAAGATAACGTGCGACACATTCCAAAATTACAGAGGGGAGACATCAACTCCGCAACCTGGTTTGGCACCTGCCCAAGTCATACAAGTAATTAGGGGAAACGACTTTAAACCCGACAAATTCAGGGAGAATTCAGGATCTACTCCAAAAGCATTTTTGCGCCAGCTGGATGATTACTTTAATGACCAACACGTCAGTCCCGCAAAACAGCTGCGACTGGTGGAAAAAATTTTAGAGGGCCCAAGTTTAATCTGGTTCCAAAGCTTCAAGTATACGTTTAATGACATGGCCCAGTTTAAAGAGGCATTATTGTGGAAGTTCTGTAGTCCTTCACTGCAGCAGGGGTTGAGGATGGATTTACAGTATATACCAGAAAATATCATAGCACTCACCCTACAAGGTTTTCTGAGTTCTTTAGCCAACAGCTAGTTAAATTCCGGGATTTTGATAAGCCCCCTTCAGAGGGAAACATGGATTTAACCATCGGCAAGCAGCTTCCGATGAACATTCAGCAATTTTTAGTGGCAGGAAACATCAAAACCACAGTTCAGGCCGAGGAGATACTCCGCCACTTGGATGAGACGAGTATGGTCAGTCCGCAGACAGGGAGACGGAATATGGAGTGCGTAAACACTGCAGAAGTAGTTCAAGGGCATCAAAACGGTCAAAATAAGAATAATCAGACGAAGACACAGTCCACCAGCACACAATTTACGCCCAGACGGCAGGAGTTCGACGGTCGAAACCAATATAATAATAACAATAGAAACTTCCAGAATCGTCGTGATAATTATAATAATAATCAGAACAACAATCACAATCAGAGGACGTACCAGCGAGAATATACTAACTGGAGGGGAAACCAAAGACAGGGTAGACCTTACCAAAGGAACGGGGATGGCAGATGGAACAATCAGAGGAATTATCGGCAAGATAACCAGGGAGATTATCGAAATGACTGGAACGAGCGGTACGCTGAGTCACAAAAATATTTGGACGAATTAAATGCAGAAGAAACACAGAAAGAGAAGTGGGGACGAGCCATGAAAAACAGAAAAATCCAGATAATCACCAGGATGCAGAAAAGGTGACAAGACAGGAGGAGACGCGGAAAAATAGCAGAAGAAATTCGCGGGACGAAGTTTCAGGCAAGGGCCTGGAAATATGGTAAAGAAGACGGTAGCAGAAGAAGAAGACCGTAGCAGAAGAAGAGGGGAGAAGAAGAAGAAGGGAACCATTTGATGAGTAATTAGGACTATGAATGCAGAATCATATCGCAAAAATTTAACGTGAGAACCTACACTCAAATGCACGTGGCTACGTAGTACCTGGGGAGAGCGAGCTTTGTTTGTAAACAAGACAGCCGGTCCGGAAGAAATTGTAATTGTGTGAGTGAGAGGGGAAGGTCTAGCGAGACGTGTGAATGACATTGCAGCGAGGAGCGCGCACACTAATTGGGACAGTGGAATGC
Source organism: Meconema thalassinum (assembly GCA_946902985.2). NCBI lineage: Eukaryota > Metazoa > Arthropoda > Insecta > Orthoptera > Tettigoniidae > Meconema > Meconema thalassinum. The sequence continues at coordinate 41,384,899 of OX336389.2, forward strand.
ACACTCAGGCAGACGAGTGAGGTACTTAAGAGATGTTATCTATACCACTGTGGATATTGTTTTTAAAATCCAAATCAATCACTTGCTACGAATTTCAAAACCATGCTGAGGATAAATGAACCCTTATTGATTTGCCGATCAATAAGTCTTCATGATTTTTATTATTATTATTACTGATGCCCAGGCAGAACATGTTGGAAGTTGACAAAGGGGAGTCAGGTAGTGTGTTGCAATGATTACAACAGAAGCAGCTTGGTAGTTATTCCTGAAGATGACCGGCTAAGCCGAGTTCAAGGACAAATTCTGTACGAACGCGCTCCTCAATCGGCGTCATTATGGGAGTGTCAGAAGTGAAGTTTCAACCGATCCAAGAGAGAGAGGAAGCCAAAGCCACGCGGTGGATCGCGTACCTTAGAAAAAGGCGCGAAAACGCGTATCTAAAGAACCGCCGATACGATATAATTCCGCATAAGTCCGCTGAGACGTTTGGATGAAAAGAAGAAGATTGATACTAGTCCCAAGTTTGTGAGGTAAAAACTACAGATTATTTCCACAATTTGCCCCCACCCTACCCCATTCTGTCAGTTTCTAATAAATTGATCGGTGATGAGCTGTTTGAGACACAACTTTATTGAGCTCTGGTGAGCAACGTTCACGCTAGTTTGCGTCACGATTTATCAAGCTCTAGTGAGCAGACTTCACGTCTGTTTGACAAACATTTCATTTTGTGCTCAAGGGAGCAGAGTTCACGTTTAGCGGAGGGAGATCTCTAGTCAAGATAAGCGCTGCGTGATAGACATATTTGAGACTTGTTTGAAGCCAGTTGCGTTGAGATTGAAGAGTGTAATTTATGTAAATTTTTGTGTTATATTTTGAGTGATATATTGTGCGTGTGTTAAGAAAATGCTGAGATAGGGCCAGTTCTACGTTAAGTAATCGCCTAGGACATTATTGTGAGTGAAAGTCAGTAGCTCATAGCGATTCTAGCTAGGCAAACTAATAACTTTGAACATTTCTTTCCAAGAAGCAACGCCAAGATGTCTGCTGAAAGGTCGTGTGATGGAATGAAGTGCATCGCCTCTACCAATACGTCGACGATGGACGAGTAGATTTCCCGTAGGGAAATGTTCTGGGATGGAGGTTAAGTTCTACAAGCTGCAACGGTGATGTACAAACCATTGATTTACTCAATATGTAGTTAGATTAGACGCGGGAACGTTGTAAATGTTTCATTCATTGTTTTTTTTTGTATTTAGATTTTTTTTGTGTGCCGACACTATTATCTTTAAATGTACGTTGGCACGTGGCCAAAGTTGTTTGATTGTATATTTTTTATGAGTCATATTTAGTGTACACGGCGTGTGTATTTGATTTTATCCATGCGAATGCGAAACTCGTCACGGTCGACAAGTGGTGCTTTATTCTAGTTCATTTTTTGTAGGAAAAGGGGGTAAATATTGTAAGATGTTTTACGAACAGGTTTTTATTCATACTAGGGTTGCCGAGCGCAACAAATTAAGATGTCACTGTAGAACACCTTAGTTCTATTTTTTTGAGTTTTTTTGAGTCCTTTTCAGGTTCTTTAGTCACGGACTAGATTGGGAGCGCAAGTTGGTGGAAAATATTTTATGTCTTTTATTTCAGGTTTCTGTCAAACCCATACGTGTGATTCTGTGTGTGTTCTTGTGTCAGGTGTGTGTATTGATTCTTCGTGATGAGGGGTAGAAGGTGCTACCGCCCTCAAATATTGTGGTTGTATTTTATGGAAAGGCAGAGCACTCTCAGAGGCTACTGTACCTTGTCCAGTGCTGATTCTTGGATTTCCTTGGGAAATGCTGAGATATTTTATTCTGACACACACACGTATATTATGTGCTTCTGGGAGCACGCATCTTCGAGACTCGAACCAGTGCCACGGCTGGTCGAGGTTATTGACACGTGGGTTGACAGATGTGCAGATTCCACTCAGCGCCCGTCTATGTCTGGTGATTCATCTTTTAGGCAGTCCAGCTGACCGACTGACCCTTGTAAGCTATCAGTAGCAAACCTGTTCTTTTGTGATGGTCATTGGACCATAATTAATTGGGAGTTCGCCATGTCCGTTACGGATTACCGCATATCGTATAGATGAAATATTGTTTTTATGCTGTAAATGTTGGCTTTGAGCCTAGTGATTTCTATGACTCATTTCATGTTAGATTTGTCTGTTGTGACACCATTGGGTGTACTTGTATATTTTCTTGTAAAAATGGCAAGCGGCCATATGTGTATTTTTTCTTGTTTGGTCACGTGTTAATTTACTTGTGTTGATTTGAAAAGTCCTAGTTTTAGGCGTTAATGTTTTTTGCTTCGGCTGTTCCTTGATTCCAATTTCATGCGGAAATTATTTGTTGTTTTATTTAGTGTAGGAAGTGTCGGATTAATTTAATTTGTGTTTAGTTGGTTCCCCGTGTCTGTCTAGCTCTAGACAATGCAGATTCGTCCTCTGTAGGTTTACTGGATGGTGACGAATCTCGCATTAATTTGTACACATCGTAACGCATGTAGAACAGCCGCACACGCACATTGTCATTGTAGTAATTTGGGACATTTGGTCCAGCTGTTTACAATCTCTCCTGAGATTAGACCTAAATTTGGCAGGTTACTAATTCAAGTGGGAGTCATTTGGGAGACCTTGTTTGTTTTCTTTTATTGTATAGTTGATCTGTTATTAAATTCATATGTTTTAACCCTGGTATTCACTTCTTCCTGCATATTATTTTGTTATATGGTACCCTGCATGTTATAAGAAGTGCTTAACAACAACTTAACGAAATGGACTGTTACACCCCCCGAAACTGAGTCTCATATGCTTCTTTGCAAGGGTTCAATATATATGTGTATGTAATTCCGTATGTAGTTGGCATACGAGGGTGTTGCGAAGGTGTTTCCGCATTTTATATTACAGTCATTGCGTGGGCATGACTAGGTTTGGCAAGGCATAAGGTGTGAGTTCACAGTACTCCTTATTTTATACACGGCTTTGGATTAGAGAAGACAGGAGGGTCACGAATGAAATTGAAACGGGAAATGGATATTGACATCTGTTATGTTGTACTCTTATTACGATTATTAAACCCAAGTATGTAACGACATATGTTTCACCTTGAGTGGTCGAACGTATTTAATCTATTATGACACCAGATCAGAAAGGAGAGAATGGTGGTGGTATTCCTGAAGCTGTAGAAGCTTATGAGGATCCCAGTTAATTGTATTTGACATAACTGTGAGATCGGAGCTCAGGCTCATGTGTATATATACACTACTTATTTTAGAAGATTATAGCCTATGCTATTAGTGTCACTGTAAATTCTTTCAACATTAACTTTCTTTATTTACCAATCGAGTGTATGATATGTTAGGTATAGGGAAGTTTAGTGATTGTTTAGCATAGTGGTTAGCGTATGAATGTTGATGTGAACGGATGTGGTTTGTTTCTTGTTCAGTGTGAATGGAATGAACTCCATTGGGGCGTCAAAATGCGAGAGTATGAAAGGAATAGTGCATAGAAGTTTTGTTTCATTAGCGTGCAAGATGTGTGTATGGTTCGCGTATTTGTCTGACGTGAATCTGTTCCATTTTAACATAGCTTGTGATTCGACGGAGAGGTGTATTCGTGGGCAAGGTTGGAATAGCGAGGGTTTGTTAAAACTCGTTTCCATCCAATGCCAGTGCTCGGCCGCGCACAAATGAGGAGAGTTGTTGCGGACCGACAGGCAAGCGGCTTTTAAACCAGCCAGCTCTGGGAATGTAACAGAGTTTGTTATGTCATCAGACACGTGGCGAAGGTCGCGTGCTCTTAGCGCCCAGATGTTCATTGTGAAGCGCGCCAGAGGAATGTAAAATACACAGGGGTTTCTAATTGATGTATAGCTTGTTGTAATGACACAAGCTACCCCAAATTTGTCACAGCGTTCATGGAATGCAGTATTATCAGTGGCGTAAATGTGAGGAAGAAAGAAAGGGAGTGTGTTTTTATTTACTGTATGAATGTTTAGATTTAGTTTACACCTTTGTTATTAAATTGTTTAGTTTATTAGAAGCCGCGTCGTTTTGATTTATTTTAGATATAAGGAGATGCAACTGTGAAACCAATTATAGGTCCAGAGGCTGACCACAAGATCCCCGAGAATGAAAGGTAGGTGTTCTACTTCGAGCTAAGTGCATTTTATGTAATTCACAGTTGGTCGTAATTTCCGCCACGTATATTCGTGAGGGTCTTGTTGGAGTGGATCCTTGACTAGTATTTGCGCCGGAGCTGTTAAGGTCTACGAATCCAGCCTTGCTTCGGATATCCAACAGACCGCCTCTAGAATATACGAGGACAGTGGAATGATGGCACCCTAGACTTTGGGGCCACGAAAATAGCTTCGTGAGGCCATTTAGAAGCTATCCAGATGACAACTTAACTTTTAAGTTTGTGGGATTAATTAACCATAGCATCTGCGATGAGCTAGAGTGTAATTATATAGGTAATTTGCTTTGTTTTTAACAAAATTGCACTCAAACGAAGGATCAGATCTAATGGATAGCCTGAGAAAGGAATAATAGGTAATATTTTTCGAAATGACCTATGATCTGAATCTATTTTCATTTTACCGGCTCATGGTTATTGATAGCCATGTTAATATAAAGCTAACTTGTTTAATGACGATAAATGTAAATGATCTTTATGGTAGTATATTTAAAATGAATCACACGCGAACGTTTCAGGAACTGGTATTTTAAAAATAGAATGTATGGTAATCTAACATTAAGTTAATCTTAAGGCGAGACGATACATGGATTGAAATGATGCTCTAAAGTGTTGCTGTATTGCTCTATTTGTTTATATTCCTATAGCACTTTTTATTATTGAAATTGTAATGGCAACAATGGCGACGGAGGATGTCTGGAAGATGATGAACGAGATTATGTTGGAGAAAATGGACAGTAACATGAAGGAGAAATTAGACAGTGTTAAAAATCAGATTAAAGAGAATCTGAAGGTAAATGTCATTGATTTACAGAGAAAATTGTACGAGGCGAAGAAGGACCGAGAGTAGCTGAAAAAGGATCGCCAGGCAGATCGTGATATTGTTATTGGTAAGGACAGCGGTGTGGAGGAAAGTTTCAAGGGAGATATTCAGGGTATGCAAAATTCTTTACAGGGATTGCAGACCAGCTCCGCTGAATTGAAGGAGGTTATTAAGGGTGTGCATTCTGATGTTGCTCTGGTTAAAGATTATGTTACTCTTGTCAAAGATGATGTTACCCTTGCTAAGGATGATGTTGCTCTTGTGAAGTCCAATGTTGCCAATGTACAATCAGAGGTTGCCAATGTAAGGTCAGATGTGTCCCATGTCCAAACAAAGGTAGATAAGGTTCAGGAGAACGTTAACAACATGCAGATAGATCTTAACAATGTCCAGACAGATATAACTAGTGTACAGAATGATATTGGTAAAGTACAGTCAGAAGTTAATTTCATGTTTGTCGATGTTAATAAGTTCCAAGGTGACATAGATAAAATAAGAAAGGAAGTAGAAGAATCTAAGACACAATGTTCTGAGGCTATAGGTGCTTTGAGATCGCAATTTGTTGACGATTCTCTAAAGACTATTGTTTCATTAGCTGAATTGAAAACTAACGTTGATACTCTGCGTAATCAGGTGACAGACCACAATAAGATCTTGAAGGAGGACATTGAAGTTTATATAGCCGAAATGTTAAAGGCGAACGTAGTTATTTGGAAAGACGAATGGGATAAGTCGAGCACAGAAAATATTAAGTTAATACAAGGTAAAGTTGAGAGTAAGCTTGCCAGTACGCAATTACAAATAAATCGTGATGTAATGTCTGTTAGGTCAGATCTAGGGAAGCGTATTGATCAACTGTTACAAAGACAGGTTGACGATAAGAATCAAACGGTCGAGGAAAACCAAACTTTAAAAGAAACTTTAGAAATTCGTAGTAAACGTTTAGACGAACGAATAGATACAGTAGTCATAGTCGTGAATGAGATTAAAGAGGGAAAATCCACTAATATTGAAGAATACATTAGTAGGAAATTGCAACGTCTGAGCTTAGGAGACGTTGCAGATCTTGAAGTCTATAAGGAGGATCTGAAGAAAGAAATAGAGAGGCAAGTGAAAGAGTTGATTACGGAGAAAGAAGATAGGGAGAAGATAGAAATTTAGGACTATGAAAGTCGTCATAGAAAACTCAGTATGAAGACAGGAGATAGAGAAGTGAGGCCAGAAGAAAGGGTATTAAGATACAATGAGGGACTCGAAGATAGAAGTAGAGAACCCGAAAGAGAAAAGAGGGAATATCGTCCCAGTTTCCAAGATTCTCAACACAGAAACATGACGGTAATTCGTAACTTTGAGGACAAACCTCGTAAGTTCACTAATCTCGATTCTTACACCCCAATTGAGTATATCAGGAATATCCGTGACTTTTTTGCGGAGGCTCACATTCCTCGAGAAAGGGAGATGAAGATAGTGGAACGCTATATGGGAGAGGGCCCCCTTGAATGGTTTTGCGCCTTCAGATACACATTTGTGGACTTCGAAGAGTTCGCTGAAGCCCTAATGAAGCGTTATTGGTCTATAGAAGCGCAGAACAGTTTACGCGCAGAAGTATACTCCAGGAAGTATTCGGGTACATTACCGACGCGTTATGCCGACTTCTTTACGACACAACTCGCCCGGTTACGTTTTTTGCAACCCCCACTATCTACGGCACAACTGATAGATGCTATTGCCAGAATGTTGCCAGTTGAAGTGAGAAGACTGATAATTTCGTCAGGAATCAGTGATTTGGCCGGCATGGACGAACTTCTTCGGAAATTGGATTACACTAGTCCAACGCCCAATGTCGTAGCTAGAAACCAACGTCAGGACTATAAAGAAATAAATACTGTGTTTATAGATCAGACACAGCAGACAGAAAGCCCTAAAGAACAGGAGAAGGGAAACTTAGGTCCAGAGAGAAATACTTACTTCAGAGATAGGCGACGCGAACCAAGGTATAGGAGATTCCGTGGTGGCCGTCCCTATCAACAACAACAAGGACGTGGAAACTATCAGGAGAATCGTTGGAGCGGTTTCTTCCACAACAATAATAATTATAGAAACAATAATAATTATAATGGTCGAAACAATCGCAATAACCAGAACCACGATAGACCACAAAGAAATGACTAAAGAGAATTATGACGAACGCCATCAAGAAGGAAGGCAATTCTTGAAGGAACTAAGGGAAAAGGAAGGTCGAAACGGAAGTAATTCAAGCTTGAGCGTGGATCCTAAACCCGGTACTAGCCAGCAAGGAATCCGTGAGAATGACGCTCAGGAACAAAGAAAAACTTCATTTTCGAAACGGAACTAGATTGAGAAAGAAATACTACTACACCACACCAGATTTTAATAAATGAAGTATACGAAGTGATGGATGAGGATCTATTACCAGAAGGATGAGGATGGAAGAAGGCACTATATCGCTTTCACTGGTAGAAAGTTGAAACGACATGAGGAGAATTACTTTACAACGGAACTGGAGGCGTTAGCCATTGTTACAGCCCTTCAGGCTTGGAAGAAGATCTTGATCGGTCATCAGATCATTATCGTGACCGACCACAAGGCGATGCAGTTTATGCTTCAAACTGAAATGTCGAGTGATAGGTTAACACGATGGGCCCTTTTCACTGAACAGTTTAACGCTACTATTGTCCTCCAGCCAGGGAAAGATAACTTACTCGCTGATGCATTATCGAGAAACCCAATTAAAAATATGCAGATTAATCATGTACATTTGGAGCAAGAAGATCTCGAAACCGTTAGGAGATTAGCCCGAACCGGTGTATCACAGAAGAGATACGCTCCAATAAGGAAAATGTACAGGTTCTTAAAAGGTTTCATGGACATAGCAGATGATGATTATATCGCAACCCAAAGACGATCGCGCCACTTTGTTTCGAGCGGAGATCTAGTATGCAAGTATATTGACGCCGAGCATACAAAACTACGCATAGTTTTGCCTCCTAATTTGGTCTCGAAGTTAGTGTGGTTAGCACACCACTCAATAGGACACGGTGGTTTAGATAAGACTCTCAGTACACTCAAAGAGAGATTCACCTGGACCAACATGAGATCCGCTATTGCGAGGATAATAAGATCATGCGATGAATGTCGAAGAGGGAAATTCACATCCGAGCTGTTAAAGGGTAAACCAAGGCCTATGATACCTTCTAAACCACATGAGTTGATGGCGGCGGATATTTTTGGCCCCTGTCCTAAGGGTTACCAAGGGATCCAGTTCTTGTTAGTAACGGTGGATGTCTTCTCCAAATTTGTTACGATGGACCCAATGCAGAAAGCAAACACAAGAAATGTAGTGAGCAGGGTGGAAAATTCTGTTTTTTGGAAGGCTGGAAGACCAGAATATTGGTTATCTGATCACGGAGCCAAGTTCACCTCAGCGGAATTTGAAGTAGATATGGAAAGAATAGGGATAAGACACATATTTTCCAGCGTGCGTTATCCTGAATCAAATTCCAGTGAAAGATATATGGCTGAATTTAGCAAATTCTGTCGCATTTTCTGCCCTAATGATCACCCCAGTTGGGTTACGTATGTGCCTATCATTGAAGAATGTTTGAACTCCAAAGGTCAAGTGAGCACGGCAGAAGTTCCAATGGTCTTACATTTAGGAAGGAAGCCAGAAAGACCATGGGACAACCCATTTAATTTTATTCCTCAAGATCCAGATGTAGGAAGACAGGAGAGGATCGACAGAGCGAAGGAAAAGCTCCAGAAGGCGGCCGATAAGCGCATGAAGACAGTGCAAGAGAAGAGATTTAGTAAGCCCTTAGAAGTAGGAGACATGGTATTATTGCGCCGACCTGTCAAAGCGGACGTAAGCAAGAAAATATACCCGAAGTTCGGAGTTATATTTATTGGTCCGTTCCGAATAGATACTGTCTATGGAAATAATTGTTATGAGCTGTATGATGAAGAGAACAATGTCATTTTGGGAAAATACAACGCAAAGAACTTAAAAAAATATTTTAAGAAAGTAGGCTAAAATATAATTCATTTTCGAGTTCAGTGACATGTCTAAGGTCCTGATTCGAAGTGATTAAAACAATTTTGCAACTGTTTCTAATTTGAGATGGGAGAGGAATGCCCCCGCAAATTGAATTATTTGGGATGAAAATGGGAATATTTTTCGAAGCCCATGATAAAATTTAACCAAGCAATATTGAGGTTGGAAGTTGAAAGAAACCAGTCTAGAGGCGACGTTGAGCAGGAGGGAAAATCCGTCACGTGATTGTATTGCGCAATGGAAGTTTCTAGAAGCTTAGAATCGACCTAGCAACAGCGAATAATCCCAAGAATTGTTTAAACATTGTTATAAATTATCCGATTGGATATGAGCTTAGAGCCAATAAGAAGAAGTTTTAGAGAAGACGGGAATTCCAGCAACTAAATTTTTATGGATATTTAACACATTTAAGCCCCCTGAGAGTGAATTTATATAATGGTAAAGAGAAGAATATGATAATAAAATATTGGAAATATTTTATAAGTCGATGGCAGACTACACTGCTTTTGTTGCACTGTATAACAACACCGAGAGGATGAAGATGTAGTCTATGTTGAAGAACATTATTATTGGAAGGAATAAGCGATTTGCTAGAGCCCGCGCGAATTTGAGAGGGAACGCAAAAAGGCGGCCAGAATCGATGGACTTGGAGGGGAGACGCCAAGCATCGAGGCTCTTTATTATCTGAATGTTAGAGAGGTCAGACGTGTTACCGGAAGAAAGAGGAGTTCCGAGTGTTTCACCGAGCTTGTAGAAGGTGGATTCGTGGAGACAATGTAGAAGCGATGCGAGAGTTAGGAGATTACCGCGCCTTGAAACTAAGTGAAGTTGCGATGAAATTATATGCCGCAATTACTTCGGTCTGATACACTTCAGAGATATTATTTCGACTACAGGCTGTAGCTTACTATCGTATTTAGTATATTACGAACTCTGAGAAAATTGAGATGAATATTTCAGAAGATATAAACGTTTTTGTGAAACGTGAGAAAAGTGTTTGTTTCCTGCGCGATAAGACACTTTTTTTCGAGCGACTACAGCGCATGCACCAGACACAAGTGAGTAAGAGTGAATGTTAGCATTGCTTTTGTTGCACTGTATAACAACACCGATAGGATGAAGATGTATTCTATGTTGAAGAACATTATTAAGTCTGCTAATATGAAGTTAATTATGGACTAAATTAGTACGTGCGCCAGGGATATAAGTAGATAGAAGCGATATAGTCAGCGATGGAGCTTCGTTAGAGGAGTTTTGTTCATGAATGTCTACTTGATGAGCGAACATGAGACTTGATGCACAACTGTATTCTAGTGCATTATTGTCAGACATGAGCTCAACATTAACACCAGCGACTGCAGAACTATGTTCATATTCGCTCCACATGAATGTTCGCTATGCGAGTGAGGTCCACGACTTTCTTTTCGAATGTCTTTCGAAATGGGAAGCTGAACTTTTGGCTCTGCTTGTTGTTTTAATGAAACTGTACTGTAACGGAGTAAGAAGACACATGAAGATTATCAAGAGGTCCAGGGTAATCCCGGTCACAATGAAGATGATGATTGGAGGCCCGCAGTTCGATCCCGGTCGGAGCTTGCTGTTTTCCAGTAGGGGAATTCGTTCCTTTCCTGAGGTCACGAGTTCTTGGAGACGAGCTAGGATCCAACCCGGATCTTTGGAAGATGTAACAACTGAGTATTATGTAATACTCTATCTTGAGCTTCTAGACTTCCAGACCAGGTAGCAGTGTTCACTAACCTAGTAGTGAGAGCTTTGTAGTGACATTTTTGAGCAAATCCTTTATCCATATTTCGACACAATATTTATGTACTCCATGCATAGTCATTTTATTCTTGGAGATTATTTGTAGTGATCGTCTTACGATGATTTTAGCTTTGTTTGTTTGAAATCCAGTTTCTGAACTGAGATTTTTCTTGTTCGAGGAACAAGCATTTTGTCATTTCCTTTAAGGAATGGTAATTTATTTTCGACGTTTATGAATTCATTCTGAATTCAGATGTTAGACATTTTCGTCTGTGTTACCGATTAATTTATTTTTATTAGTTTAATTTGGGCATTTTATCCGTCGAGAAGAAATATCAAGAGAGAAGATATTGGTAGTGATATATTGTGAAATATCATGGCATCATTTGGAAGAGAAACATTTAACGTGGAAACGATTATTATCGTCAGAACTCATAGACATTCGTTCAGAATGGAGATAACACGAATATGATTAATTGTATGTTTTATTGAAGAAAGCCATGAACTTTCAGTCATTTAAAACAATTTGAAGTTAGAATCTTCTTGGAAGATTTATTATTATCCGACGTTAGGGAAGTTCTTGTTTGATATCCTCGTCGTGATCGATTTTTGTTGGACACACATATATAATTTTGTGATTAAGTATTTACGAGGAGTAATATAATGTCACGTTGTAGACATCATATTCCTTCATCGGTAAAAGTTGAACCCAGAAGTGTGAAGTTAAGATTCAGTATTTTTATTAAATGTATACACAACAGTTTAAATTTATCTGAGTAACGTTTTAAAAGTAATAGTGAGGAGGTCTGTATCAATTAGTCCAAAGGTCGTTAACATGTATAGATTAATGGTTGAACAATTGATGTTATTGTTCATTAGACCAGCGATTGGTGTGACAACGCTGAGGAATTATGCCGTTTTTAAGGAATGCCAGTTTGAAAGAAGTAAAGGTGAAACCCTTTGATAGTGGTTATATATATATATGTATATGCATGTAATTCCGTATGTAGTTGGCATACGAAGGTGTTGCGAAGGTGTTTACGCATTTTATATTACAGTCATTGCGTGGGCATGACTAGGAGTAGGATAAATAAGCCGGTTCTGGCACAGGGGCTAATGGGCAATATGGCCGCCGCGCGCAATCACTCTATGTTATTCTTATGGAGGGGTCATTCAGAGCTGGCACAGGGGCTATTGGGCAAAATGGCCGCCACGGCCTGAGACCGTGGATTACGTCACAGGGAGAGGTCGGCCGTGTAGTTGCCAAATGGAATATTTATTATTATTATTATTATTATTATTAGGTAATTGTTAATTGATCATGTATAATCAAGACCAGCCTTATATTGTCCACTTTTTGGTGTAGTGGCTAGCATTCTTGGAGGTCATTCCTGAGGTTCGAATCCCGGCTCTGCCAAGAAATTTAATTTCTGGTCTCATGAGTGGAACGGGGTACACTCAGCCTTGTGAGGCAAAACTGACAAGAGCTGGCTTTTGATTCATACCTCAACAATTCTGCCTAACCCAACTTCACCTAACCTAACCTAACCTAACCTATCCTAACCTAACTTCAAAGTCAAAGCAAATATAAAAGCAAATGTGAAAGCACACATAATAAACTAAGTTATAACCTAACCTAACTTCACCTAACCTAACCTCACCTAACCTGTCCTAACCTAACCTAACGTAACCTACCTAATTTAAAATTGCAAGCGAAAAAAATTTAGCAAAAAGTATGAGAAAAAAGTGAGAGCAAATGTAAGAGCACAAATAATAAACTTAGTTATAACCTAACCACACCTAACCTAACCTAACCTAACATAACCAAACTTCAAAGTGAGAGCAAAAATGTAAGAGCAAATGAGAGAGCACAAATAATAAACTTAGTTATAACCTAACCTAACCTAACCCACAGAAACCTCATTTAAAGATTTTAGATTTTATGTTTTAACATTTTAGATTTTTGATTTTTTCATTTTATATTTTTTAGGTTTTACATTTTACATTTTTGATTTTTTGTATTTTAGATGTTAGTTTTTTTTAGATTTTACATTTTAAATTTAAGATTTTTTGATTTTAGATTTTACATTTTACATTTTCCGAAAAGAGTAAACTACTAGGTCACATACCTAACCTCACCAAACCTAACTTTGCCAAACCTAACTTAAGCTAATTCAAAGGCTAATGCACATACACAAAGTATATAAGGGTACAAGCAACTATCCTTATGCTAGTTTTATAGGTTACTGTACAATATGATAACTACCCCAACCGTTTTTTTTTTTCATTTGTTGTTTACACATATGACAATTTTCCAATTCCCCATTTTCATTTTTTTAAATGTTAGTTTTAAGTTTTTCAATTTCATAACATGGAAACATGGATTTTGCATTATGTTGTTTACACATTTATCAATTTCACAATTTCCCATTTACAGTTCTTAAAATGTCAGTTTAAAGTTTTTCAATTTCATGATATAGAAACATGGATTTTCCAATTTGTTGTTTACACATTTGTCAATTTACCAAATTCCCATTTACAGTTTTTAAAATTTCAGTTTAATGGTTTTTTTTTATTTTGTCAATATGGAAACATGGATTTTCCAATTTGTGTTTTACATGTTCATTTTGCATTAGGAGTGGAGAGAGGTGAGTAGTAATAAAAAATGTACAAGCAGTTTCCATACGGTACAATATTTTTTTATTTAAATACATGTACACTATTTACACATAATACATTTTTATATATATTCCTTATTGTTATAAATTGTACACTTGTTTTTATTTTGTTTTCTATTTTATTTATTTTTGATTATGAATGCCATTTCTTATTTTGTTTTATTTTTATTTTTGTAGTGCTATTGTTTTATTTCCTAAATTGTTTTGTTTTATGTATTTGCTAGTTGCAGGCAGAAGATTTTGATATTCATAACTTAACTCTTTAAGCATGGTTAATGATTGAGTAATGACCATAGGCATGTGTACCTATACCATCAGCATCAATCACTCTTTTATCATCACCAGGACACAAAGCAATTTTGTTTAGTCTTATAGATGATATGTCATGTTGTTTAGAAGCGATAATGTTCATTGGTATTCTTTTTACATTGTTTTTCATGACACAATCCTTATAATCTTGAAAGCTTATACAATTTTTGACAACACCTCTGTTAATACCTTTAATCTTTTTGATTTCTTTACCATTTATGTCTAATGCGTACATTTTAGCTCTAAGTCCAACAAATGCTTTTATAATTTGTCCACAAGCCTCGTCTTTAAATTTCCCCAACGTTTTCTTGTTTGATGTAGAGTAACATATGTGATTAGTAGGATAATCTGATGTGTCCAGGTGTTGTAGGAAATCCAACTTGTCTTGATATACATCTGGGGTGTTAACCAAATATATGAACGAGTCAGTATCCATATACATGAGTTTAAGATTGTTCATGCCATAATAGGGTAGCAGGACATCATAGTGGTGGGAATACATGAGAGTTTTTGAAATATCCAGTATACACATTCCAATATATATAGGCTTATTGAATACAATGTTACGTTTAGACATGTGGAAAGCAGCTAGGTTAGGGCCATAAATTGTTCTGTCGATAAATGTCGGCTTTGCTATTAGCTTTTCTGCCTTTTTGCTGTCAGTCACAAGACGTATGTCTATTCTTTTACGGATATTTTCCATTGTTTTCCCAAAAATGGCATTGTTGAATAATTTGTACAGATTTTTCTCAAAATCATTTTTGGCTTGTTTTCGAAGGTTGTTATTAAAATCAACGTATGCCTTTAACCAAGGTCTTTGTTTAAACTTTAACACACGATGAATTTTTATCAATTTTATTCCATGATCTAAAGCCTGTTTTAATGCCATGTAGTGAACAACATATCGCCTTCGATTTCCAAGATGAGGAATTAGTTTTTTCAGAGACGAATCCTTAGGTTGTGTACACTCTGGTAGGAAAGGTAAATCGTTGTGTAGATCATGAAGGTCAGATGGGTAATCAACATCAACGTCTAGAATGTATCCCACAGGATCGTCTTTCTTTAGTTTTTCTAGATCAACAGTATCTGGAGAAACCCACTGAAATCCACCATAAGAAAGGGAGTGACACATAGCCCACCCGTATTGGTTGTTGGCATCATCATAGGTAATAAACTGCGATGGTTTCTCAGAATCATAGGTTTCCATGTATTTATTGTTAGCTTCAGCATACCGATGAGACACCTGGCATATGCCTCCACGTATTCCAGACTCGATTAAAAGAATCTGATCGTAATCCTGTAGCAATTCCAGTTCAATGCCTGTGTAAAGGAGCATTGCCTCGAAACTTAAACCAGGCGAAGTAAAAAAGTGTGCAGCATCCACTCGGTGTGTTTCTAGTGTTTTGTTTCTAAAGGTTTCAAAGCTGTCTGCAAGAAGGAGTACATCTGAAGTTAGGTAGAGGTCACTATATTCCCCTAGAGTTTTAATGTTGAACTGATTCCAGACACTTTTGGCATGTTCATAGTCTTCTTGACTAACATCTTCTTGACTTAATTTGTTAAAGAATGCCTCTTTTGGAGGTAAACACGTTTCACTTAACTTTTCCCATGAGTCAATGTAGTCATAACAAAATACCCCTTTACGAGTCATGAGCATTGCATTTTCTTTTCCAAAGTACTTGTCTGTTTCAGGGTATGATGTTAAGTTGGAAACTAAGTTTTCCAAACTACTCGGCATTAACCGAAACGTATCCACAAATCTAAGCTTAACATTTCCTACATATTTGGTAAAGGAAATGTACTTTTCTTTGGAGTTAGCGATAACATCCACTCTCTCAGTAGTACATCCCAATTGCTTTACAATGAAATTTGCGTCGTAGCCACTCATATTATGTAGAAACACAGGAACGGGGTTTCGTGTTTTACACCTCAAATTACAGTTATTGTGAGCACTTCCACGGTATTCCCCTGTAATATGGCAGTGGTCTCGAACTTTCCAGTCCTCTTTGGTGAATGGTTTTCGACACAAATAACAGGTTTCAGAACATTGGAACTCTGCTTCTTGAGCCTGAGTTAAGGCCTTCGGAACATTTAAGCTGTAAAGTCTATCAATTTCATTAGCTATTGAGATCAAACAGTCCATAAACTTTTCTGCAGCGTCAGGTCCACGATAAATAACAGGTTGGCTTGGAAGATTTGTCTTTATGTGTTCCACAGCGGGTGATGGTTTAACGTATATACCAAAGCTCATAGGAACATGACTCTGGTATGGCACTGTATAACTTGCTTCAGGATTGGGCAAACATGTTTGATAGGGTAAGAGTATACTTTCGAAATCTGCATAGATAACGTAAGGTATTCTTAGCATTTTTTCCACGTTTAAAAATTTGACAATGGGGTTTTTAATAGGCATTTCAACCCTAGCAATGTCATGCTGGACACACAAAGCTCTATGTTCTTTCAATTTTTCCATTCCTTGTTGTCCATATTGATTATCAAAGTGAGTAAAACACCGTTTACACGTATATATCTTATGTTCACGGCGGGTAATCTGATGTGCTACTAGTTTATCAAAATCTTTGATAAAGACGTAGTGGTTCTGGCCGGATGATGAACTTAGCAGAAGGAGGTCGCGATGGTCTTGCATCTCTTGATCCACAACCTTTAGAGGGAACAATTTGTTGTCTTGTTCCAATCCAAATACATTAATGGATATATCGTTGGCTTTTTCAAATTTGGGAATGTCAACTAGCGATGTAGGAAACGATATTACAGAAAAATCATACTTGTTGTCCAGGTCCTTGTATTTACTAATGCGATGAGCATTCTTTTTAACCAGTTTTGCTAAAATGGCACACATAAAACACTTTTCATCATTCAAATTGTCAGGATTAATGCAGGCTTTTCTTGCTTGTATAGCTGCTGGTAATGGAATATATGTGCTTCCACGCAAGGGATTGTACTTATTTATTTTCAATCGTACTCCTTCCACTGCTAACAAAGCCCAATTACTGCCTTTTAGCTCAGATTCCTCCATTTCCGTAGTTAACTTTGTAAATTGTGTTTCCAAGAAACTACTTAAGTCCGTTTCCAAAAATAGGGCCTGATTTCGTGTTTTAAATGCACGATCTGTAATTTCATTGGTAGATGTATGAATGAATCTACATTCAGCCACAAGATTAACTTTTATCGACTTGTGCATTGCTAGTTCTTTCTGCATAGCTTGTATTATTTGCTGTTTGGACTCTTTAAGGTATGAATTTAAATCCTTGCACGTATCGCAACGAATGAAATAGGATTTAAGTCGACCTCCAAAAGATGTCTCATATTCAATAAGTCCATTTTTGTCAGGGACCAATGACAGTAGGTAATGTTTTGTAGGCTCTGCTTTTTGTCTTTTAGCTACCGACACAACATTACAACATTCTTCATGACGACGTCCATTGTAGGCATTGTTGAATGTACTACCACAGGTCTTGCACTCATGAAATTCACCACACGATACTTCATGTCGCTTCCTATGATAGTCTCGAAGAAAAGTCTTTCCACACTCTTTACACATATAGCTAGGAATGGCTTCTTCCATTATGATTGTTGATTTCTGCAAACAGCTGCTTACTGCGTATCACAGGGCTAGAGGTTGGTCAGTGAGACGGTCTTTCACGATGTGAACACCGTGAGAGGTAGTAGTCAACTGGTGCTATTCTTGTGAAGGGTCCACTAATATACCCCTAGTCTAGACCAACAGCTCTTTACAGCGTATGACAAGGCTGTATACTGGACAGTGAGACGGTCTTTCACAATGTGAACACTGTAACAAGTAGTAGTCAACTGATTATATACTTGCTAAGGGTTCTCTAATATACAATAGTCGAGACCAACAGCTACTTACTGAGTAGTACAAGGCTGTACAATAGTTGTTTTGACAGTCTTTCACGATGTGGTCACTGTGAATGGTAGTAGTCAACTGATGATATTCTTGATAAGGGTCCTCTAATGTACCCCTGGTTAAGGGTAACAGCTGTTCACCGCTTATGACAAGGCTAAAGACTGGTTACTTCAACGGTCTTTCACAATGTTAACACTGTGACAGGTAGTAGTCAACTGAAAATATTCTTATGGCCTACTCAAGGTTATCAGGTACTTACTGCATATCAAAAGGCTGTACACTCATGTGTGTTAGGCACTCTTTTTTGCTAAGGACCCCAATATTCCCTACACAAGGCTATACATGTTAGTTCTAAACACTTAGTGATTAATTGTATATTCAATTTTTGTACAAAGCTTATACAAGCACGTTTTTATGAGGTAAAACTTTACCGAATAGTCAAATGCGACACGCAAAGTATGTTGCCGCTATCTAGCAGTGACTATGAGAACTACTTGACCGACCAGCATGCTACCTAGCGCTCCATTTCAATACTCGCTCACTGAACGAACAGCATACTATCTAGCGGTCGATATCAATACTCACTCAACTACCAGCCTGCTACCTATCGGTCAATATAACAACTCACTCAACTACCAACATGCTACATGGCTTTTTTGGTCAGTTTTTTGTTGGCTTATGTTGGCTTTTATTGGCTTTTGTTGGCTTTTGTTGGCTTTTGTTGGCTTTTTGTTGGCTTTTGTTGGCTTTTGTATTAGCTCTTTTATATTTGCTCTTGTTTGTTGGGAAAGTATGTTGGTCTTGGAAAGTATGTCAGTCCTTTTTTTATGGCTGTAAAATGCTTACAGCCATGTTTGTAAGCAGCAACAACAACAACAACACACAAAATTCCAAAAAATATCGAAAGTACTCTAAGTTTTATCAATGACTCTCAACTCTTACACTTACCTCTATCCCATGCATAGTCAAAAATTAGTATATTTTTCAAATTTTTCAAAAAATATTTGGAAAGTAGGCTGTATCATTAAACTAAAAATCCTGAAAAGACATATGTTAACTCCAACACCTACTTCTATACCCCTCTCAGTCCAAAAATAGTGTATTTTTCAAATTTTCCAAAACATATTTCCAAAATGGGTTATATTTCCGAAATTTAAAAGTTTACAAAAACGTTTGTTTGACATAAACGAATGGCCTTTGCCCCCTCTACCGTCGTACCAAGTCCCAGGTCTCTAGGACAACAAACATAAAAATTTGAAAATGGGCTTATATTTCCAAAATTAGGAATTTTACAAAAACGTTTGTCTGACGTAAATCAGTGGTCATTACCCCCTCTATCCCCACACTAAGTCTCATGTCTCTAGAACAACAAAAATAAATTTTTGAAAAATGGGCTTATATTTCCAAAATTAGGAATTTTACAAAAACGTTTGTCTGACGTAAATCAGTGGTCATTACCCCCTCTATCCCCATACCAAGTCTCAGATCTCTAGGTCAACAAAAATAAAATTTTGAAAATGGACTATATTTCCAAAATTAGGAATTCTACAAAAAAGTTTGTCTAACGTAAATCAATGGTCTTTACCCCCTCTATTCACATACCAAGTCTCAGGTCTCTAGGTCAACAAAAATAAAATTTTGAAAAAATGGTCACTATTTTGGAAACTAGGAATTCTACGAAAAAGTTTGTTTAACATAAATGAAAGGTCTCTATCCCCTCTACCTGTAAACCAAGTCCCAGGTCTGTAGGACAAAAATGAAAAAAGTTCAACTGGGAAAGTAGGCGATTTTTCATAAAACCAAACATTCTAAAAAGTGTTCTATGGGTATAAAAGAATGGTCTCTATGTCCTTTATTTTTTATAATAAAACTTTTTTATTTTTTGAGTTTTTTTGAAAAAGTTCAATTTTGAAATTTTTATATTTTGGAAACTAACAAGTTTACAAAAATGTTTGTTTGACATAAATAAATGGCCCTGACCCCCTCTACCAACAAAATAAATTTCAAGTCTCTAGGACTAAAACTGTACAGTAGTGGAGTAGTGGTGCTTCTAACCCACCCATTTTACATGCCTGAGGCTTAGTAGTGGGGCAAGGAGGGTTTTGGAGTGCGTTAGAAGCGCCACTACTCCACTACTGTACAGTTTTAGTCCTAGAGACTTGAAATTTATTTTGTTGGTAGAGGGGGTCAGGGCCATTTATTTATGTCAAACAAACATTTTTGTAAACTTGTTAGTTTCCAAAATATAAAAATTTCAAAATTGAACTTTTTCAAAAAAACTCAAAAAATAAAAAAGTTTTATTATAAAAAATAAAGGACATAGAGACCATTCTTTTATACCCATAGAACACTTTTTAGAATGTTTGGTTTTATGAAAAATCGCCTACTTTCCCAGTTGAACTTTTTTCATTTTTGTCCTACAGACCTGGGACTTGGTTTACAGGTAGAGGGGATAGAGACCTTTCATTTATGTTAAACAAACTTTTTCGTAGAATTCCTAGTTTCCAAAATAGTGACCATTTTTTCAAAATTTTATTTTTGTTGACCTAGAGACCTGAGACTTGGTATGTGAATAGAGGGGGTAAAGACCATTGATTTACGTTAGACAAACTTTTTTGTAGAATTCCTAATTTTGGAAATATAGTCCATTTTCAAAATTTTATTTTTGTTGACCTAGAGATCTGAGACTTGGTATGGGGATAGAGGGGGTAATGACCACTGATTTACGTCAGACAAACGTTTTTGTAAAATTCCTAATTTTGGAAATATAAGCCCATTTTTCAAAAATTTATTTTTGTTGTTCTAGAGACATGAGACTTAGTGTGGGGATAGAGGGGGTAATGACCACTGATTTACGTCAGACAAACGTTTTTGTAAAATTCCTAATTTTGGAAATATAAGCCCATTTTCAAATTTTTATGTTTGTTGTCCTAGAGACCTGGGACTTGGTACGACGGTAGAGGGGGCAAAGGCCATTCGTTTATGTCAAACAAACGTTTTTGTAAACTTTTAAATTTCGGAAATATAACCCATTTTGGAAATATGTTTTGGAAAATTTGAAAAATACACTATTTTTGGACTGAGAGGGGTATAGAAGTAGGTGTTGGAGTTAACATATGTCTTTTCAGGATTTTTAGTTTAATGATACAGCCTACTTTCCAAATATTTTTTGAAAAATTTGAAAAATATACTAATTTTTGACTATGCATGGGATAGAGGTAAGTGTAAGAGTTGAGAGTCATTGATAAAACTTAGAGTACTTTCGATATTTTTTGGAATTTTGTGTGTTGTTGTTGTTGTTGCTGCTTACAAACATGGCTGTAAGCATTTTACAGCCATAAAAAAAGGACTGACATACTTTCCAAGACCAACATACTTTCCCAACAAACAAGAGCAAATATAAAAGAGCTAATACAAAAGCCAACAAAAGCCAACAAAAAGCCAACAAAAGCCAACAAAAGCCAACAAAAGCCAATAAAAGCCAACATAAGCCAACAAAAAAACTGACCAAAAAAGCCATGTAGCATGTTGGTAGTTGAGTGAGTTGTTATATTGACCGATAGGTAGCAGGCTGGTAGTTGAGTGAGTATTGATATCGACCGCTAGATAGTATGCTGTTCGTTCAGTGAGCGAGTATTGAAATGGAGCGCTAGGTAGCATGCTGGTCGGTCAAGTAGTTCTCATAGTCACCGCTAGATAGCGGCAACATACTTTGCGTGTCGCATTTGACTATTCGGTAAAGTTTTACCTCATAAAAACGTGCTTGTATAAGCTTTGTACAAAAATTGAATATACAATTAACCACTAAGTGTTTAGAACTAACATGTATAGCCTTGTGTAGGGAATATTGGGGTCCTTAGCAAAAAAGAGTGCCTAACACACATGAGTGTACAGCCTTTTGATATGCAGTAAGTACCTGATAACCTTGAGTAGGCCATAAGAATATTTTCAGTTGACTACTACCTGTCACAGTGTTAACATTGTGAAAGACCGTTGAAGTAACCAGTCTTTAGCCTTGTCATAAGCGGTGAACAGCTGTTACCCTTAACCAGGGGTACATTAGAGGACCCTTATCAAGAATATCATCAGTTGACTACTACCATTCACAGTGACCACATCGTGAAAGACTGTCAAAACAACTATTGTACAGCCTTGTACTACTCAGTAAGTAGCTGTTGGTCTCGACTATTGTATATTAGAGAACCCTTAGCAAGTATATAATCAGTTGACTACTACTTGTTACAGTGTTCACATTGTGAAAGACCGTCTCACTGTCCAGTATACAGCCTTGTCATACGCTGTAAAGAGCTGTTGGTCTAGACTAGGGGTATATTAGTGGACCCTTCACAAGAATAGCACCAGTTGACTACTACCTCTCACGGTGTTCACATCGTGAAAGACCGTCTCACTGACCAACCTCTAGCCCTGTGATACGCAGTAAGCAGCTGTTTGCAGAAATCAACAATCATAATGGAAGAAGCCATTCCTAGCTATATGTGTAAAGAGTGTGGAAAGACTTTTCTTCGAGACTATCATAGGAAGCGACATGAAGTATCGTGTGGTGAATTTCATGAGTGCAAGACCTGTGGTAGTACATTCAACAATGCCTACAATGGACGTCGTCATGAAGAATGTTGTAATGTTGTGTCGGTAGCTAAAAGACAAAAAGCAGAGCCTACAAAACATTACCTACTGTCATTGGTCCCTGACAAAAATGGACTTATTGAATATGAGACATCTTTTGGAGGTCGACTTAAATCCTATTTCATTCGTTGCGATACGTGCAAGGATTTAAATTCATACCTTAAAGAGTCCAAACAGCAAATAATACAAGCTATGCAGAAAGAACTAGCAATGCACAAGTCGATAAAAGTTAATCTTGTGGCTGAATGTAGATTCATTCATACATCTACCAATGAAATTACAGATCGTGCATTTAAAACACGAAATCAGGCCCTATTTTTGGAAACGGACTTAAGTAGTTTCTTGGAAACACAATTTACAAAGTTAACTACGGAAATGGAGGAATCTGAGCTAAAAGGCAGTAATTGGGCTTTGTTAGCAGTGGAAGGAGTACGATTGAAAATAAATAAGTACAATCCCTTGCGTGGAAGCACATATATTCCATTACCAGCAGCTATACAAGCAAGAAAAGCCTGCATTAATCCTGACAATTTGAATGATGAAAAGTGTTTTATGTGTGCCATTTTAGCAAAACTGGTTAAAAAGAATGCTCATCGCATTAGTAAATACAAGGACCTGGACAACAAGTATGATTTTTCTGTAATATCGTTTCCTACATCGCTAGTTGACATTCCCAAATTTGAAAAAGCCAACGATATATCCATTAATGTATTTGGATTGGAACAAGACAACAAATTGTTCCCTCTAAAGGTTGTGGATCAAGAGATGCAAGACCATCGCGACCTCCTTCTGCTAAGTTCATCATCCGGCCAGAACCACTACGTCTTTATCAAAGATTTTGATAAACTAGTAGCACATCAGATTACCCGCCGTGAACATAAGATATATACGTGTAAACGGTGTTTTACTCACTTTGATAATCAATATGGACAACAAGGAATGGAAAAATTGAAAGAACATAGAGCTTTGTGTGTCCAGCATGACATTGCTAGGGTTGAAATGCCTATTAAAAACCCCATTGTCAAATTTTTAAACGTGGAAAAAATGCTAAGAATACCTTACGTTATCTATGCAGATTTCGAAAGTATACTCTTACCCTATCAAACATGTTTGCCCAATCCTGAAGCAAGTTATACAGTGCCATACCAGAGTCATGTTCCTATGAGCTTTGGTATATACGTTAAACCATCACCCGCTGTGGAACACATAAAGACAAATCTTCCAAGCCAACCTGTTATTTATCGTGGACCTGACGCTGCAGAAAAGTTTATGGACTGTTTGATCTCAATAGCTAATGAAATTGATAGACTTTACAGCTTAAATGTTCCGAAGGCCTTAACTCAGGCTCAAGAAGCAGAGTTCCAATGTTCTGAAACCTGTTATTTGTGTCGAAAACCATTCACCAAAGAGGACTGGAAAGTTCGAGACCACTGCCATATTACAGGGGAATACCGTGGAAGTGCTCACAATAACTGTAATTTGAGGTGTAAAACACGAAACCCCGTTCCTGTGTTTCTACATAATATGAGTGGCTACGACGCAAATTTCATTGTAAAGCAATTGGGATGTACTACTGAGAGAGTGGATGTTATCGCTAACTCCAAAGAAAAGTACATTTCCTTTACCAAATATGTAGGAAATGTTAAGCTTAGATTTGTGGATACGTTTCGGTTAATGCCGAGTAGTTTGGAAAACTTAGTTTCCAACTTAACATCATACCCTGAAACAGACAAGTACTTTGGAAAAGAAAATGCAATGCTCATGACTCGTAAAGGGGTATTTTGTTATGACTACATTGACTCATGGGAAAAGTTAAGTGAAACGTGTTTACCTCCAAAAGAGGCATTCTTTAACAAATTAAGTCAAGAAGATGTTAGTCAAGAAGACTATGAACATGCCAAAAGTGTCTGGAATCAGTTCAACATTAAAACTCTAGGGGAATATAGTGACCTCTACCTAACTTCAGATGTACTCCTTCTTGCAGACAGCTTTGAAACCTTTAGAAACAAAACACTAGAAACACACCGAGTGGATGCTGCACACTTTTTTACTTCGCCTGGTTTAAGTTTCGAGGCAATGCTCCTTTACACAGGCATTGAACTGGAATTGCTACAGGATTACGATCAGATTCTTTTAATCGAGTCTGGAATACGTGGAGGCATATGCCAGGTGTCTCATCGGTATGCTGAAGCTAACAATAAATACATGGAAACCTATGATTCTGAGAAACCATCGCAGTTTATTACCTATGATGATGCCAACAACCAATACGGGTGGGCTATGTGTCACTCCCTTTCTTATGGTGGATTTCAGTGGGTTTCTCCAGATACTGTTGATCTAGAAAAACTAAAGAAAGACGATCCTGTGGGATACATTCTAGACGTTGATGTTGATTACCCATCTGACCTTCATGATCTACACAACGATTTACCTTTCCTACCAGAGTGTACACAACCTAAGGATTCGTCTCTGAAAAAACTAATTCCTCATCTTGGAAATCGAAGGCGATATGTTGTTCACTACATGGCATTAAAACAGGCTTTAGATCATGGAATAAAATTGATAAAAATTCATCGTGTGTTAAAGTTTAAACAAAGACCTTGGTTAAAGGCATACGTTGATTTTAATAACAACCTTCGAAAACAAGCCAAAAATGATTTTGAGAAAAATCTGTACAAATTATTCAACAATGCCATTTTTGGGAAAACAATGGAAAATATCCGTAAAAGAATAGACATACGTCTTGTGACTGACAGCAAAAAGGCAGAAAAGCTAATAGCAAAGCCGACATTTATCGACAGAACAATTTATGGCCCTAACCTAGCTGCTTTCCACATGTCTAAACGTAACATTGTATTCAATAAGCCTATATATATTGGAATGTGTATACTGGATATTTCAAAAACTCTCATGTATTCCCACCACTATGATGTCCTGCTACCCTATTATGGCATGAACAATCTTAAACTCATGTATATGGATACTGACTCGTTCATATATTTGGTTAACACCCCAGATGTATATCAAGACAAGTTGGATTTCCTACAACACCTGGACACATCAGATTATCCTACTAATCACATATGTTACTCTACATCAAACAAGAAAACGTTGGGGAAATTTAAAGACGAGGCTTGTGGACAAATTATAAAAGCATTTGTTGGACTTAGAGCTAAAATGTACGCATTAGACATAAATGGTAAAGAAATCAAAAAGATTAAAGGTATTAACAGAGGTGTTGTCAAAAATTGTATAAGCTTTCAAGATTATAAGGATTGTGTCATGAAAAACAATGTAAAAAGAATACCAATGAACATTATCGCTTCTAAACAACATGACATATCATCTATAAGACTAAACAAAATTGCTTTGTGTCCTGGTGATGATAAAAGAGTGATTGATGCTGATGGTATAGGTACACATGCC